>OX392462.1:112009726-112609726 GCA_947623515.1 Neoascia interrupta
TACCTATTTCTCATAAGAACGACAGGTTAAAAAAAAATAGCAATGAACAAAACGAAAGATTTGATTACCCCAGGTGGCAGCCCAGCTATGCTGGAAAATCCACCCTCTTCGGAGGCAGGCTCTACGGATTCTGGGGAGAGCCTTTTATTGCTTATGAATCCTTTTGAGAAAAGGACAAAACTAAATCGATCACCACCACCTAGATCGAACATATCCGGAAAAGCAGTCCACCGGTGAACCAGGACTCAGTGAAAATAAAGAGCTTAGAAAAGGAGAATAATGAAGTCCGAGCTAAAATTACTGAAATGGAACGACTCTTCCACGATCTAAAAATGGAAGTTGACTCTCTGCGAAAAGAAAACGAGGATATTAAAAATACTCGTTTAACGAAAGACTGTGAGGTAACGAAAGAGTGTATAACACCGATCCGACCAGCAGTCGAATACTTCACGGACGAGGAACAACTTGCAGTTGAGACCGATTCAGTTTTAAGGAAAAGGTCTAGCAAGAAGCGTGAGGCGAATTCCTCTCCCGAAGTAGTACAAAAAGAAGATAAGCCCTCTGGCTCAAACAAGGTTAAACCAGAAGCGAAAATCGTCCACCTCCCGCAATAAACATCGTCGGGATAGCAGACTTCGGGAGATTACGCAACCTTCTTGCAAACACGGTGAGAACAGAAAACTATAAGCTTACTTCGCACCGAAATAACGTGTGGAAAGTAAATGTTGACAACGCCGATTCCTATCGCGCGCTGTCTCTTAGGCTGAATGCAGAAAGTATCGAGTGGTAAAACCACTGCGAGTCATTGTAAGGGGGCTCCACCCATCATGCACATAAGAAGACGTTGTAAAAGACGTAAAATCTAAAGGCCATAAAATTATTGATGCCGTCAATATCATTAAAAAGGAAAAATAACGCACAGAAGGAGAAAGAGACACTGTGATCAGACGCGGCCTTCCGCTTTTTATGCTCTTCTTTGAAAGAACTGAGAGCATAAACGATATTTATAAAATGAAAATGATACTCAACATCAGGGTTAAAATCGAACCCATGCGAAGGGGCAATAGACTGATACCACAGTGTAAGCAATGCCAAGAATTCAGGCACACAAGTGCCTACTGCCAAGAAGAACCATGTTGCATGAAATGTGCCGAAAAACACCTCTCAACAGAGTGCAAAGTTGACATAAAGGCTCCAGCAGTTTGCGCCAATTGCCACGGAAACCACCCCGCAAACTATCGAGGATGCGAAGTAGCCAGAGAGGTGCAAAAGGGACGAGAACCTCTCAAAGAAAATACTCGAGGTCAGAATCCAAGCCTAGGACGTCCAAAAACTGCTGAAACTCCTAAGCCAAAAACTCCATAGACGCCAAAGGCGATCAAAAGTTCGAGATTGGCAAAGGAGGCGTCGACAAAAGGCGTAAAAGCCCCACAAAAGAGCGGCGCCAGTTCAAGTGCAGCGGAGAAACCGCTACTGGTCGGACCAAAATCATACGAACAGGTTGCGCCAAACGAAAACAAGGCAAGATCGCCCACGACAGATGCAGTGTCTCAGATCCTCGCTGTAATCTTGGAGAAACTTGAGGATCATACTAAAATCAACAAAGTTATATTTGACAAACTGAGCAAGCTCGAGTTTGAGCCTCAAGAAAATTACAAGAGAACATAAATATGAAACAGTTATTTAAAATACTAACATGGAATGCAAACGGCCTTCTAAATAAAAAAGACGAACTAGAAGTATTTCTACGAAAAATGATTACGGAAACTCACCTTAAAAACGGGTCTACACCAAAACTTAAAGGTTACAATGACTATCACGCACATCACCCTTCGCGAAATTCAAGAGGAGGATCCTCCCTCTAAATTAAGAACTGCATAAAGCACTTCAAGAACACAGAAGTTGAGCTAGACTCTATGCAGATCAGTTCAGTTTCTGTAGAGGTTGACTGCTTAGATTATAACATTGCATCTTGTTATTTCCCGCCAGGATATAGACTGGTGGAAGACGATCTTGAACATATGTATGACTTCATTGGGTCCAATTTTATCATTGGGGGTGACTTTAACGCGAAGCATACTTTTTGGGGCTCACGATGCAATTCAACAAGAGGCAGATTACTGTACAAAAATAGTATGAAGCGTGGGGTGGACTTTTTCTCTACGGGCAAGCCAACATATTGGCCAACCGATAGGAATAAAAAGCCTGACCTTGTCGATTTTTTCATCGCTAAAGGAAACCCCAAATACCTTACGCGAATTGAAGAGTGTTATGACCTTTGCTCAGACCACTCAGGAGTCATCTTGAAGATGGGTGGAAGACTGGCGAAAATAGAAAGAGCTCCTAGATAAGCTAGCAAAAACATTAACTGGGACGCCTTGAGAAAGGACTGTAATGAGGGTGTTGACTTGAATGTGCCATTGAAAACTCCTTTCGAGTTAGATACCGCAGTTGACAAATTCATTGAAGCAATTCAGAGCGCTGCTTGGAACAACAATTCGTCTCAAAAGAACGCAGTTAGCACCGACGGGCATGTACGTAAAACATATCCGCTCGAAATCGAAGAATTGATTCGTGAAAAGAGAAGAGCGCGTAGGAGATGGCAAGGCACGAGGGCTCCCCCAGACAAAACCCTCTTGAACCACCTCTCTAACAAACTGAAAGGAATATTACAAGATCTTAAAAATCGTGAGACCACTGAATAACTTGAAGGCTTGTCGACGGATAGGAGCTCAAACTACTCGCTGTGGAAAGCAGTTAAGTCTATCAAGAAACCTATAATCCACTCGGTACCAATAAAAAAAACCTAACGGCGAATGGGCAAGAGAAGGCAAAGAGAAAGCGAATTTGTTTGCTGAACATTTAGAAGAAACATTCAAGCCTTTCGACGGTCCGCCGTTGGCTGACGTTCTAAACAACAACGCGGAACCTGATAGCTTTAGAATGAAAAAAGTTTCGTTAGTTGAACTCCGACAGACAATCAGCAAACTTAAAAATAATGAGGCCCCGGGTTACGACCTGATCACTGGCGAAATATTGAAAGAGCTACCAAAAAAGGCATTAGTCAAGCTACTTTATATGGTAAACGCTTCTCTTAGACTTCTATACGTTCCAAGACAATGGAAAGTTGCTGAAGTCATTATGGTTCCAAAACCGGGGAAATGCGCAAATGATAAAAAGTCTTATAGGCCCATATCGCTTCTGCCGATAATATCGAAAGTATTCGAGAAACTTCTGCTGAAGCGATTACAACCAATAATTGCAGAAAGACACTTGATCCCGGATCATCAATTCGGTTTCAGACCTAACCATTCCACAATAGATCAAGTCTACAGAATAATGCATGAAATTGAAAAGGCCTTAGAAGGGAAAAAAATATGTTCAAGTGCTTTCCTCGACGTATCGCAAGCCTTCGGCAAGGTATGGCACGAAGGCTTGAAATATAAGCTACGGCAAAACTTGCCGGAAGACATGTTTAAAATATTGGAAAATTATTTTGAAAGCAGACTCTTTCGTGTTAGGTGTAGTAGTGAATACTCGAGTTTCAAGCAAATTCGGACTGGCGTACCCCAGTGAAGCGTCCTCGGTCCGACCCTGTTCCTGCTCTACACAAAAGACCTCTAGATGACGAGACTGTTGTGGCCACTTTTGCGGACGATACGGCCATCCTGGCAACAGGTGAATCAGTCGAGTCATCAACGAGAAACCTCAAACGAGCATTGGACAGAATTTGTGTCTGGACGAAGACTTGGCGAATCGCTCTTAACGAGAACAAGTCTATGCATGTGAATTTCACTTACAGAAGGGTTAACAATTTGCCTCTGTTCATAAATTCTGTACAAATACCTTATGCAAATGAAGCGAAGTATCTAGGGATGACACTGGACGCTAAACTAAGGTGGAAACCACACGTAAAGAAGAAACGTGACGAGCTCGAGATTAGGCTCAGGGAAATGTATTGGCTTATCGGAAGATTTTCGAAATTAAGCACATATAACAAACTGCTCTTGTACAGGCAGGTGTTAAAGCCGTCTTGGACATACGGTATACAACTTTGGGGTTGAACCAAGCCGAGCAACATGTCCATGTTGCAGACTTTCCAAAACAAGACACTAAGAGCAATTGTGAATGCTCCATGGTATATTAGGAACAGTGATATTCACAAAGATTTAGGAAGAGCTACCGTGAGCGAAGAAGTAACAAACTTTGCTCGAAAGCTAAATGCTCGCCTTCATGTTCATTGCAACAATGAAATGATCCGCACTCTAAACGAGACTTTTAACGATGTAAACAACGAGCGACGACTACAAAGAATAACACCCTTCGATCTAGCGACGTTGGGTGAAGCCGCATGAATGAACGGCTTAGTAGGTGCATTCACTGGAAAGCAACCTATCCAATGCGATTAACACTACGGAAGCGTAAACTACTTGTTAAGTTAACTAAGTTGTAGTCAAGAAGTATTATGAGAGAGGGAAAATTTATTACTATGAAGTGGGTTCTGGCAGTATTGGTATCTTTGAAAGATTTTCGAGTTTTAGCCTCCGTCCACCCTAGTATTCAAAAAAAAAGGAACAATTCATATTCGATATTGCCCTTGTCTGCATTTAAAGCTTCAGCATTCCTGTGGATATATAGGCTTTCAAAAAGGTGGATTTTTTGACATCGTTGTTTTTTATATTATTTTTGTGTTCCTTGAACCTCGTTCTCACCAAGTGCTTCGTTTGGCCATAGTTTCTCTTGTCACAATCGTTGCACGCAATTTTGTAAACACCAGACTTGTCAAGTTTTTCTCTTTTGTCTTCCATTGAGGTGACAATGTTTTTTATTTTAAAGAGTTGTTTTTTCTAAGCCATGTTTTCAAATAATTCGTGATTTCTGGCACAAACGTTAAAGAAGTTCTTATTTGATCCCATTCTCATGCTCTATTTTGTGAAAACAAAGTCGTAAGGTTTGCTCTTTCTCTTTTCATTGAGTGGTTATAAATTATTTTGTCGATTATTAATTGGTTATAAGTATTATAACCATTGATGTCTGCGGCTTTTTTATGTAGTTGTACTCTTTTATATAATTTGCTGTTGAGAGTGGAAAGTTTACTAGGCGGAGGGCCAGAGAGTTGAAAGCAGCTAATTTATATTAAATGGGTGTGTATGAATGACTTGGGATGAATCGCATGGTGTTTGTGTTCTTATGGTGAATCGCAAATTCAATTCTATTGTTCATCCTATAAAGGTCTAAATCGAGGAAAATTAATTGTTTATTTTCTTTTATTTCCTACGTAAAATTTATTTCTACATACTGTTCATTCAAAGCTGAAAGTAAATTGTCCACTTCGGAACGTTTAACAATAGCTAAAACGCCATCAACATAGCGTTTCCAAAAGGTGGGCATAAGCTGTTTGGCTTTTAATTCCATTTCAAATTTTGACATAAAAGCCTCTGCAATTAGTGGTGATAAAGGGGTTTTCCATGCTGGTTCCGAATTCGATTTTGAAAAAACGACCCTTGTATTCGAAGTAATTCCAGTTCACATTTCAGCTGTATTTATATTGCTAGGTGCTAACAAGAAGTAGGTTAAAAGACGTGCAGGAATCGCTAATGCACCCATCGATTCACTTTATGAACACACTTGCTCGATTCACTAAACGAACACACCCAACTGTCATGCCAACCAGCTGACATATTCCAAGTTCGAGTTTCGATTTCCCCTCCGTGGAACTCAACGGAAGAGTAACAATGGAAAATATCAAAAAGGGAAAAATGGAACGTACTAGGAGGTGCTTAAAAATAAAAAAATAGAGTGGCGCAACAGCTCGAGGGGAACCAGGGCCAACTTCTCAACAATGTGTGTTAATTTCTTTACATGCAAAGGGACCTACAATTTTTTGCCGAATCCGAGCACTTTGGGAAGTTTTTCTCGAAGGTCTTGTCAGACCCTCGCGGAGATGGGGCCGTGAAAAAGATCAAGTCTTTTTTTCAGGTGATGATGGCAGAATTCGAACCCAGACCTCCGGCATAGTAAGCACACACACTAACCACTACGCCACGGCACCCCACCCCAGAAGGTGCTTAATTTTGTATAAATACACGGGTCACAGGCTCGTACGAGACAGTTATATTTTAAACGTGGACTTTTGAAAATCGGTAATAAAGTAAAAAGTTATTAAATTGAAATAAAGTGTTGAATTCCAACCAGTAAAATTGAATAACAGTCTGATTTGAATTTAAATTAATTTGTTTGATAAATAAAGTGTTTCATTGTGAAATTGTAAAAGTGAAATTGAGTTTTATTCGACGAACCCCGGGCAAAAACATTACATTGGTGTCAGAAATTGGAGATAAAACTCAAAAATGTGAGGGTAAATTCTACAGTGCAATTTTCCGGAACAGTGTTAGTTTTCTAATGGAAAAAGTCAACTTCCGATTTGATATCGGTGAACTTTTCCTCCACGCTTTCAAATTTTTGATCAATTGTTTGGAACTTTTCCTCAAAAAGCGCATTCTGGGCATCGAATTTACTTTCTAGAGCTTTCTTCTGCTCATCGAACTTAGTATCAAGTTTTTCTTCGAGAGCCTTCTTTTGTTCTTTTTGCCCGCTCTCCAGCTTCTCGAATTTGTCTTCTAGAGCGTTCTTTTATTCTTTTTGGCGGCTCTACAACGAAGATAAATCGATTGCTCTCACGCTTGCGCTCAGAAAAACAGCTGCCGAATTGCTGCAGACCATCTCTGAATAGAAAACAAAAAGATTATGATGCCATGGTAAAGACCATCGAAATGAGGTTTGGCGACGAATACATGCAGTAAGCTTACCGAGTCCAGTCCTGCTGGAGAGTTCAGACAAGGGGTGAGACGCTCCAACAATTTCAAGCCAACATCGAGCGAATGGCGAATTTGTCCTATTTACACACCAGCCGGGAGATAATAAACGAGTTGGCAACCGATGCGTTTACTAATGCCATTGCGGATATAAAACTACAAATGGCTGTAAGAATGGCAGGTACGAAGACTCTCGCTCAAGCACTAGCATTTGCCCTGACAATCGAAGCAGCAGACCAAGCTTTGCAAGGTAGCCATCGCATCAGGGAAATGGTTACGCTGGAGTGCTCATGTCAAAGCACCGACATCGAAAGGCAAAACACGAACACCACTCGTGGGCAAATGAGGTGCTGGAATTTTAACAAGCTAGGACACCTACAGCGATAGTGCAGAGCTCCAGATCGACAAGCAAGCTGCACATTGCACTAGAAGAAGGCAGAACGAACAAGCATCTGGTAGAGACAACGTTCACCCTGCTGGACCCCACAGGACCATCATCCATGTTTCGCAGACAAAACGCTGCAACAAGATTCTGACTGTGGTGGCAATCATCGCAAAACAGAAATTGTGTGGCCACTATTGACACAGGTGCACGGCCTCCATCATTCGGAGAGACCTTGTTCAGTTTCGTCGTGGCTACATAGCACCAGCTTCTACAGTCTAAAGACAGCTACAGGAGAAGCGGCCAAAGTATACGGGGAGGTGCTGCTACAGATTCTTGGTAGCCGACATATGCGACGAATGCATCATTGCAGTGGACTCATTGAAGGCACACGAGGTAATTCCAGACCTTCGAATGCAGGTGCTAAGGTATCGAACCGTCGATATCCCTATGGTATACGAAAACGACAATGCTGTGAATCTTCGAGTGATACTGGAAAGCGATGAAGTTCTGCGGCCTTCTTCAGAGACAGTTCTTTGGACACGTTTGGAGGGTTATCCTGGAAATCACCGATTCTATCTTATCGAGCCAGATAAGAAAAGTGAATTCAAAAGTTATGTCGTGGGAAATTCTAGCAGAACCCAAGAACAACATGGTACCGGTAAGATGGTACCGGTAATGGTAGGGTCGAACACACTAAGTACAACACCGCATAGACACCGGAGATGCTAGACCAATCCGCCAACCTGCTAGAAGACTTCCTTTGGCGAAACAGGATGAGGCCGCCGAAATGATATCGACCATGGAAAAAGAATCCAAGAGCTTGCAGTTTTCTCTCAATGTGTTGTGGGGTACGCACGTATCGAGAAAACGCTTTCGAGATTTCCTACAATTTTCACAAAAAAATTCATAAAACAAAATCATGAAAAGTTGTTCCTGCGGAAAAAAATTTTGTTCGTAATGATGCAACAAAAGTCAAGTGTTGTGATTGTTGGGTTGTGTTTCATAGACGGTGTGTAAAATTGCTTCCTGCGGACATTGAATTCTTAAAAACGTGTTATAAGCAGGTATAGGCTTAGGGGATGGAGGAAATTGGAAGATGGTAAGGATATCAGGAGACGGATGGGACCTCACACTTGACTGGCCTACCTATATACAAACACTTATCATGCCTTTTTGGATCTTACCACCAAAGCGTTTCGTCACCACACCTGAAGACTAGAGATAGATGAAACTCGCTTGGCCAGTACCCCCTCCTACCATGAAGCTTCATGGCCCGGATTGGAAGCTTCCCCTGATTGGTGTCGTCTCATCGGCCAAATCATCCCCAAGGAATGTTCTTTGCCGCCCCGCTCATCTCCCCTGAAAAAGTAAAACTCTAGAACATGGTTGTTCTATTTCCTCACGAAGACCACCGAATAAGCCACATAGATTTGTAATTTTAAATCTTTACACAGTTATTTATTGTCTGACGATACCTTACAACCCACCAAGATAAAGGCGCTATGCATAAGTGATATACAGCATTTCAGGGTTCGCAATAATTTTACCAGCTAACATTTTCTTAAATAAGAATTCATAAAGAAACTCGGTTTTTCAGACACGACCATATAATTGCCTAATAGTAGGCATTAAATTATCTCTAATACTATAAAATTCCTTCCTTAAGTGAGCTCAGTTAAGGGTTTACATAATTTTTTTTTTTTGTTTAGACCCCCACAGACGGAGTTTATATCCCTTGCGTGGGCGATTGGCCTTACCGAAATAATTGATTTTCAGAGAGTCACGGCTACGAAACCAAATTTTTACACGAGTTAAATATTAAATAATATGACAACAAGAAGAGAACGAAACCCTCATTTACAAAGGACAAATAAATGCGCCAAGATTTATACTACAAAAAAAACGTTTAAACCTTACAAAAAAATTAGATAGACAAGGAAAAGGGAGTATATCCCTGGGCTTAGATAATTATCTCATTTGTTTTATAGGTATGTATGTATCTTCTATATAAATAAATGAATTACATATTCTGCATGCATTTGAGCTTCATGAAGTTTATAAGTAAGCACAAGATTGCCGTTCAGCTACGAAATTTTGGCAGCACCTACGCTTCGAAGCACAAACAGAAAGGTTCAGATGTCAAATCACAAATCAGCTGGAAAAGACAGAGTCGACAAGCCGGCGGATAGGAAAATGTGTGTTTATTTATTTGTAAAAACCTTTTAATTTGTAACTATTTTCTTTCCCAGGTACCCGTAACAAATCTCAGAATGTTGAGTTGGCTGCGCTCTAACGATACATGCGGAGGAACAGGGTACTGGACTAGGTTTACCAAAAAAGGAAAAATATAGATTCCAATCTCAATCACCATGCAGACAACCCCAAGCCATCAGGTACGTATGGAATTATCCATCACAGAATGCGTATCATGCGAAACAGAAAAACAACAACATCATGTAATTTTTTTGGTGAGTTTTACAGTCACCAGGTTGGGTTTGCATACGTCAAGAAATGTGTATTAGCTGCAGTCTTATTGCTCTTCAGATTTATCATGAATTTGAGGCATTGCTTGACGGGTATACGGCGGCTGATACACAGTTATGGGCCGTCAAGATTCCGGAGCGGTAGCCAAGCCGACGCACACACAGATGCCGGTTTTGAACGAAAGATGCTGATAGCGAAATCAACAAGAAGGTACAACCACAGGGTATGTTTACTTTACTTCAGTATGTACGCTATCACTTATGCATAGCGCCTTTATCTTCGTGGGTTGTAAAGTATCATCAGACAATAAATAACTGTGTAAAGATTTAAAATTACAAATCTATGTGGCTTATTTGGTGGTCTTCGTGTCGAAATAGAACAACCATGTTCTAGAGTTTAACTTTTTCAGGGGAGATGAGCGGGGCGGCTAAGAACATTCGATGTGGATGATTTGACCGGTGAGACGATACCAGTCAGGGGAAGCTTCCAATCCGGGCCATGAAGCTTTATGGTAGGAGGGGGTACTGGCCAATCGAATTTCATCTATCGCTAGTCTTCAGGTGTGGTGACGAAACGCTTTGGTGGTAAGATCCAAAAAGGCATGATAAGTGTTTGTATATAGGTAGGCCAGTCAAGTGTGAGGTGCAAGAACCACCCCCATCAGGCGAGCTGAGTCGTGCATACAGCGAGCATGCCAGCGCCTCACACTTGACATCCCCTCCCCCTATCTATTTCATTTCCTATCCGAAGGTCCCATCCGTCTCCTAACATCCTTACCATCTTCCAATTTCCTCCATCCTCTAAGCCTATACCTGCTTATAACAAACGAATAGAAAAAGTAGCTGGAGATGTTCTCAATGCACTTCGGCCCGAAGACATTCTATGTCTACAAGTGATATAGTCTTACCGGTTACACCAAAAACAACAACAAATGAACAATTAAATACGAGTGAAAAAGCCATATCGCCCCCGCCTTCCCACATAATAAAAAGAGAACAAGAAACAAGTGATATCACTATGGTAGTTTTATACAAAGAAATACTAGAGCTGAAAAAAATTCACCAAGACTTCATATTGCGCGTAAACGAATTGCAAGTTGAAAATGCTGAACTTAAAGCTAAAGTAAATTTGCTGCACGAAAAGGTTCAAAGGTTAAAACAAGCCAATCTCTCTAACACCCCAGAAATTGTCAATGTACCGAATATTGAAAATCGAAGTGCAGTAAGCGCAGCCTTGCAAATAACTCGCGACGGTGTAGGTGTTCAAATTAATGGGACAGACATAGACTCTTGTTTCACGAAAAAAATAAACAACAAAAACAGTGTAAACAAAAGTAAGTGTAACAAGTGGGGAAAGTGCAACAGTGGGTATGCAAAAGCTTTAATCCATCTACGACGGATTGCAAAATACCCGACCATACCAAAAAGAAATTATTATTTATTATTTTTAAACTTGATCTGAAGGATCAAACTTGATCTGAAGGACTGGACTTCCAACCAACCCACAAAATTTCAGCTGTCTGCCTTAAAATTTAAGGCCTAAAAGTTGTTTACATACGGACGGACGGACGGACATGGCCGAATCGATTCTCCTGTCGGTCCCATTCATATCTCTAAAAGGTCTTAGGGGTCTACGGTGATTATTTCACTGCGTTACAAACTATACATCAAACTTAATATACCCTGGGTCGGGTATAAACAGCGCAAAGTTTAATCGTCAAGTTAAAAAGACTTAATAATAAAAACTAAGTCAAAGAAGAAAATTAAAATCAATACGAAAATACTGGGCGATCATCACGACGGTACCAACATTTATCTCAACGACAGTATGACGGCGCACACACGACAGCTTTTCAATTCAGCGAGGAAAACAAAGGCGGAAAAAATATATGTGAATGAGGAGCAACGCAATTTATCTGCGTAAGCAAGAAGGAGACAATCCGATACGAGTGAGGTGCATAGAAGACCTAAGTGGTATATTTTTTTCTATCCCTTGTAAGCAAATATCTGAAAATGCATTCTGCTTCTTTTAAATCCTCAAAATATTGTCAAAGCCTTAAGCCAAATAATAATTTATTTCTAATTCATCAGAACATTCGCAGCATGAGATAACACATTTAAATGCTTTAGATTTTGAAGCAGACTTATTATTTTGTCAGAGGTATGGATATTTGACGGCGAGCTATCTCTTTACAATATTCAAGGTTATGAGCCTGTTGCCAATTGCAATAATAGTTACAGCAGAGCCGGCCCAACCATATGTGCAGGATGTGCAACTGCACAGGGCGCGAAGTTTTGGGGCGCATTGCTAGGAGTAAGAAAAAATTATTTTACCAAGCGCGGATACTGCCATTTGCATTTAAAGCCCATACCTCAAATAAACTCAAAATGACATCCATCACACCCGTGATAAAATATTTCTTCCACATTAACTCATATTACTTACAATATTGTAACAACAAGGAGAGTCTGACAAAAAACAAAGAATCCCACTAGAAAAGTTCGTTTCTTACCTACACATACATACCTACCGATTCTCAAAATATTTGACCCTGTTCATGTAGGAATATTTCTTGCACATCTACCGAGCTATACTTACATTAAAAAAGAATCAAAGTAGGTACTTTCATAGTTCAAAAATTTTAAAATAAAAAAAAATCCGTTCCATATTTGCAGGTTATAAATCTTGCACATCCGCTCGCAAAATTTTCATAGGAAAATATGACAAAAAAAATTTTTTTTTTTTTTTTTTTGAATACTAGGATGGACGGAGACTAAAACTCCAAAATCTTCCAAAGATACCAATACGCCCACTATAGCAGGTACATAATACCGAAGTAGCCGATATTGGTTATGCCCGATTTCCACGTGCTAAAAAACCACCCATTTATGAGAGACACTATGAAACACTATGAAACGCACTTCATAGTAGTAAATTTTCGCTCTCTCATAATACTTCTTGACTACAACTAAGTTAACTTAACAAGTAGTTTACGCTTCCATAGTGTTGATCGCATTGGATAGGTTGCTTTCCAGTGAATGCACCTACTAAGCCGTTCATTCATGCGGCTTCACCCTACGTCGCTAGATCGAAGCGTCTTGTTCTTTGTAGTCGTCGCTCGTTGTTAACATGGTTAAGAGTCTCGTTTAGAGTACGGATCATTTCATTGTTGCAATGAACATGAAGGCGAGCATTTAGCTTTCGAGCAAAGTTTGTTACTTCTTCGCCCACGGTAGCTATTCCTAAATCTCGGTGAATATCGCTATTCCTAATATACCATGGAGCATTCACAATTGCTCTTAGTGTTTTGTTTTGGAAAGTCTGCAACATGGACATGTTGCTCGGCTTGGTACAACCCCAAAGTTGTATACCGTATGTCCAGGATGGCTTTAACACCTGCCTGTACAAGAGCAGTTTGTTATATGTGCTTAATTTCGAAAATCTTCCGATAAGCCAATACATTTCCCTGAGCCTAATCTCGAGCTCGTCACGCTTCTTCTTTACGTGTGGTTTCCACCTTAGTTTAGCGTCCAGTGTCATCCCTAGATACTTCGCTTCATTTGCATAAGGTATTTGTACAGAATTTATGAACAGAGGCAAATTGTTTACCCTTCTGTAAGTGAAATTCACATGCGTAGACTTATTCTCGTTAAGAGCGATTCGCCAAGTCTTCGTCCAGACACAAATTCTGTCCAATGCTCGTTGGAGATTTCTCGTTGATGACTCGACTGATTCACCTGTTGCCAGGATGGCCGTATCGTCCGCAAACGTGGCCACGACTATCTCGTCATCTAGAGGTATGTCTCTTGTGTAGAGCAGGAACAGGGTCAGACCGAGGACGCTTCCCTGGGGTACGCCAGCCCGAATTTGCTTGAAACTCGAGTATTCACTACTACACCTAACACGAAAGAGTCTGCTTTCAAGATAATTTTCCAATATTTTAAACATGTCTTCCGGCAAGTTTTGCCGTAGCTTATATTTCAAGCCCTCGTGCCATACCTTGTCAAAGGCTTGCGATACGTCGAGGAAAGCACTTGAACATATTTTTTTCCCTTCTAAGACTTTTTAAATTTCATGCGTTATTCTGTAGACTTGATCTATTGTGGAATGGTTAGGTCTGAAACCGAATTGATGATCCGGGATCAAGCGTCTTTCTGCAATTATTCGTTGTAATCGCTTCAGCAGAAGTTTCTCGAATACTTTCGATATTATCGGCAGAAGCGATATGGGCCTATAAGACTTTTTATCATTTGCGCATTTCTCCGGTTTAGGAACCATAATGACTTCAGCAACTTTCCATTGTCTTGGAACGTATAGAAGTCTAAGAGAAGCGTTTATCATATAAAGTAGCTTGACTAATGCCTTTTTTGGTAGCTCTTTTAATATTTCGCCAGTGATCAGGTCGAAACCCGGGGCCTTATTATTTTTAAGTTTGCTAATTGTCTGTCGGAGTTCAACTAACGAAACTTTTTTCATTCTAAAGCTACCAGGTTCCCCGTTGTTGTTTAGAACGTCAGCCAACGGCGGACCGTCGAAAGGCTTGAATGTTTCTTCTAAATGTTCAGCAAACAAATTCGCTTTCTCTTTGTCTTCTCTTGCCCATTCGCCGTTAGCTTTTTTTATTGGTGCCGAGTGGATTATAGGTTTCTTGATAGACTTAACTGCTTTCCACAGCGAGTAGTTTGAGCTCATATCCGCCGACAAGCCTTCAAGGTATTCAGTGGTCTCACGATTTTAAAGATCCTGCAACATTCCTTTCAGTTTGTTAGAGAGGTGGTTCAATAGGGTTTTTTCTGGGGGGGCCCTCGTGCCTTGCCATCCCCTACGCGCTCTTCTCTTTTCACGAATCAATTCTTCGATTTCGAGCGGATATGTTTTACGGACATGCCCGTCGGTGCTAACTGCGTTCTTTTGGGACGAATTGTTGTTCCAAGCAGCGCTCTGAATTGCTTCAATGAATTTGTCAACTGCGGTTTCTACCTCGAAAGGAGTTTTCAATGGCACATTCAAGCCAACACCCTCCTTACAGTCCTTTCTGAAAGCGTCCCAGTTCATGTTTTTGCTAGCTAATCTAGGAGCTCTTTCTATTTTCGCCAGTCTTCCACCCATCTTCAAGATAACTCCTGAGTGGTCTGAGCAAAGATCATAACACTCTTCAATTCCCGTAAGGTATATGGGGTACCCTTTAGCGATGAAAAAATCGACAAGGTCAGGCTTTTTTTTCCTATCGGTTGGCCAATATGTTGGCTTACCCGTGGAGAAAAAGTCCACCCCACGCTTCATACTATTTTTGTACAGTAATCTGCCTCTTGTTGAATTGCATCGTGAGCCTTCGCGTTAAAGTCACCCCCAATGATAAAATTGGACCCAATGAAGTCATACATACGATCAAGATCGTCTTCCACCAGTCTATATCCTGGCGGGAAATAACAAGATGCAATGTTATAATCTAAGCAGTCAATTTTTACAGAAACTGAACTGATCTGCATAGAGTCTAGTTCAACTTCTGTGTTCTTGAAGTGCTTTATGCAGTTCTTAATGTAGAGGGAGGATCCTCCTCTGGAATTTTGCGAAGGTTGATGTGCGTGATAGTCATTGTAACCTTTAAGTCTGGGTGTAGACCCGTTTTTAAGGTGAGTTTCCGTAATCATGCAAATATTAATATTGTTTTTCCGTAGAAATACTTCTAGTTCGTCTATTTTATTCAGAAGGCCGTTTGCATTCCATGTTAGTATTTTAAATAACTGTTTCATATTCATGTTCTCTTGTAATTTTTTCGAGGCTTAAACTCGAGCCTGCTCAGTTTGTCAAATATAACTTTGTTGATTTTAGTCTGATCCTCAAGTTCCTCCAAGATTACAGCGAGGATCTGAGACACTGCATCTGTTGTGGGCGATCTTGCCTTTTTTTCGTTTGCCGCAACCTGTGCGTATGATTTCGGTGCGACCAGTGGTGGTTTCTCCGCTGCACTTGAACTGGCGCCGCTCTTTTGTGCAGCTTTTACGCCTTTTGTTGACGCCTCCTTTGCCAATCTTCCACTTTTGATCGGCCTTGGCGTCTTTGGAGTCTTTGGCTTAGGAGTTTCAGCAGGTTTTGGGCGTCCTAGGCTTTGATTCTGACCTCTAGTATTTTCCTTAAGAGGTTCTCGTCCCTTTTGCAGCTCTATGGCTACTTCGCATCCTCGATAGTTCGCGGGGTGGTTTCCGTGGCAATTGGCGCAAACTGCTGGAGCCTTTATGTCAACTTTGCACTCTGTTGACAGGTGTTTTCCGGCTCATTTCATGCAACATGGTTATTCTTGGCAGTAGGCACTTGTGTGCCTGAATTCTTGGCATTGCTTACACTGTGGTATCAGTCTATTGCCCCTTCGCATGGGTTCGATTTTAACCCTGATGTTGAGTATCATTTTTATTTTATAAATATCGTTTATGCTCTCAGTTCTTTCAAAGGAGAGCATAAAAATTGGAAGGCCGCGTCTGATCACAGTGTCTCTTTCTCCTTCCGTGCGTTGCTTTTCCTTTTTAATGATATTGACGGCATCAATAATTTTAAGGTCTTTTACAACGTCTTCTTTTGTGCATGATGGGTGGAGCCCCCTTACAATGACTCGCAGTGGTTTCTCGTACTTATTTTGATAAGTATACCACTCGATTCTTTCTGCATTCAGTCTAAGAGACAGTGCGCGATAGGAATCGGCGTTGCCAACATTTACTTTCCACACGTTATTTCGGTGCGAGGTAAGCTTATGTTCTGTTCTCACCGTGTTTGCAAGAAGGTTGCGCAATCTCCCAAAGTCTGCTATCCCGACGATGTTTATTGCGGGAGGTGGACGAATTTTCGCTTCTGGTTTAGCCTTGTTTGAGCCCGAGGGCTTATCTTCTTTTTGTATTACTTCGGGAGAGGAATTCGCCTTTCGCTTCTTGCTAGACCTTTTCCTTAAGACTGAATCGGTCTCAAGTGCAAGTTCGTCCTCGTCCGTGAAGTATTCGACTGCTGGTCGGTTCGGTGTTACACACTCTTTCGTTACCTCACAGTCTTTCGTTAAACGAGTATTTTTAATATCCTCGTTTTCTTTTCGCAGAGAGTCAACTTCCATTTTTAGATCTTGGAAGAGTCGCTCCATTTCAGTAAGCTTAGCTCGGAGTTCATTATTCTCCTTTTCTAGGCTCTTAATTTTCACAGAGTCCTGGTTTACCGGTGGACTGCTTTTTCCGGATATGTTCGATCTAGGTGGTGGTGATCGATTTAGTTTTGTCCGTTCCATATGTGCAGGTTATAAATCTTGCACATCCGCTCGCAAAATTTTCATAGGAAAATATGACAAAAAAAAATCAATCCTACAAATCGTATGGGATAGAGTTTGCAGGTTTTTGATTCTTGAAACCACAATGTGTGAAATTTCTCATCTACGAAAAAAGTAGCGAGTTTCTCTTACAAAAAGAGAAAAGGTAGATTTATTATGAAAATATAGTTTCTCTTCGACTTTACATCTGAATCTGATTTCTGAATCTGTCTGATGTGGTCGGGTTTTTATCATGCACGCGGAAACGGTGTGTGCGGGTTTGAAATCTTGGACTTGCACATAGGAAATTAATGAAACTGATCTATTTCTCTTTTATTTTTCTACGAAATAAGAGCGGGAAATTTCCACCGCGGTAGCGGTGGGTGGAAGAGATGAGTAGAAAATAACGCACAAAAAAAAATGCAGTGCTTTTACAAGTCTTGTTTAGCTAATTGTGAAAAAAGGAAATATGTGAGGGAGAACGCATGGAAACGCTCTTACGCAGGTAGTTTTTCTTAAGGAGTTTTTGTTTTGTGCCGTTATTTTTTGAGCAGACTTGAGCATTTTCCTACTTTGGAGCAGACAGTTTTGATTTCCACTCATTTACCCGCTTGTAACATTTCTAATTTATTTACTTCGTTAATACATATGTTTTTATTGATTTTTGTGCCCGACCCAGGGTATGCACAGTTTGTAATACAGTGAAATAATCATCGTAGACCCTTAGACCTTCCACCTTCTAGAGATTAGAATCCATCTGATATCCACCTGATAGAGACCGAAAGGTGAATCGATTAAGCCATGTCTGCCCGTCCGTCCGTATGTGTGAAGTTTTTAGGTCTTTAAAATTAAGCTAGGATGCTGAAACTAAGAGTGTATTTTGTTTCTCATTTTGTATAGGCAAAGTATAAAAATTGCCCTCAGCCACGCCCTCAATTAACATTGATGTCAGACTACCTCAAATTAATATTTTATATAAAATTCACTTTTGGTCAATGAGACGGCATAGGACCTCAATATTGGTGTAAGGCAATAGTTGCCTTTTATTAGAAAAAAATTGGACCGCCCGCACCATCGGCCATACAGACTTTTAAAATGTTAATTCCTCAAAAACCTGATTTCTCGGAAAATTAATTCTAAATTAAAAAGAAATTATGTGACAAATATTAAAGATATTGCCATTTAATAAGTTTATTATACACAAAGCGGAGAGCTACGCCCAGTTTTATGGGCGTTTTTTCAAAAAACACTCAAGGTTAATTTTTGCTTTAACGAAATTTCTCATGATTCTAACGAAATTAGAAATTTACACTCCATTTTCAGCTTACGCCCATTTTTCGGGGCGAGGGCAATACAAATTATTGGTACAAACATAAAGTATATGAATTAAGGCCAAAAAACTTTTAAATTTGGTGTTTCAGGAAAAATAGGGTCTTATACTCTTACTTACTTATTTTTATTTATTTATTACTTTAGTTTATTTTTATTAATGTATTATTTATGTATTTAACAAAATATTCTATTAACAAATTTAAACATAGCATATGCTAAGATACATATTTGTTGAAAATGTGGATGATGTGGAAACGACCAATGTATGTGTACATACTAAAGGGCGCTTTTTGATAATCTTGCACAGGGCGCTTGCTAGGCTGGAGCCGGCCTTGAGTTACAGAGCGGGTGGTGTTGCCGTGTTTGTAAAAAAATCGTTACTACCAAATTGTAGTAAATTGAAGTAAAGCCCATTAGTAGGAGCAGCGCAGATATGATGCAAATAAATTTTAAAATAGGAAACGAAAACTTTACCTTTCTCTGCGTTTATCGCTTGCACGAAAACAATTTAAATAAAAGTGTATTTATTAATGAAGTTAGTGATCTTCTTCTAGGTATTAAGTCGAAGAATTTAATGGTTCTAGGAGATATAAATATTGATATTTTAGAAACTAACAAAGACTGCAACAATTATATGTTTCTTATGTCATCTTTTGGGCTCGATTCGGTTTTTAACGAACCTACTCGAATAACAGACGAAACCCAAACATGCATAGACCACGTCTTTGCTCAATTTCGCAAAAATTGTTTGCATAAGGTGGACGGTGAGGTTATATATACCATTTCCGCAGAAAAACACAATTGATTTTGAAAAATGATCACATTTGAGTTTTGGAATCTACCATATTCCGATCCAGGCCACGTAATAGTTCCAAGTTGAAACGACTTAAGCCCTGGATCACAGAAAGTCTACTGGTAAAGATTGCGGAAAAAGGGTAAAAAAAAAACCCTGGGAACCAAGCAAAAATTTATTAAATTCAGTAAGGATGTTAAAAAAGGGGTAAAAACAGGTTATGATAAGTTCTGTACTAGGAAGTTTGAAAATTGCAGAGGTAAAGTAAAGGATGAATGGAGTGTAGTTAACCATATTCTTCAGAAGGACAAAAAAGGGAAAATCGAAAATGAAAACAGTAAAGTACTTGGTAACCAATTAGATATTGACAACGCCTTAAATAAATTCTTTGTTTCTGTTGCCACTGAATCTAAACCCCACTTACCGCAAACTGATTGCGGATGTGATCTTTATTCTGATTAAGCTGACGATGTTTCTCAAAGCAAAAGTTTTTTCTTAGAACAATTTACTTCAATCGAAATTTATAGATGTATTATGTCTCTTGATAACAAACATTCGTGTACTTCTGACGGAATTACAAACTGTATTTTAAAACGCATTGCGTTCTATATCACACATCTTACATATTTAATTTGAGTGTGAGTTGTGGTATTTTTCCCAAATCACTGAAAACTGCAGAAGTCATTCCCTTGTTTAAAAAAGGCAACCGAAAAAAATCCAGCCAATATAGGCCGATTTCCCTACTATCAATCTTTTCTAAATTGTTTGAAAAGTTAATGAAATCCCGCTTTGGGTCATTCTTGAACAAAACTGGGTTTCTAAGTAAAAAACTATTTGGATTTCGGGAAGGTATGTCCACCGAAGATGCAATCTTCAAATTAATTATTGAATTGTATTCAGGACTAAATAACAATCAAAAAACTTTAGCGTTATTTATAGACATGACCAAGGCGTTTGACATGGTTGATCATAGCATCTTGCTAAACAAACTCTTTGAAGCTGGATTTAGAGGTGCGATCTACGATTGGCTTACTTCATACCTAGCTGAAAGGTCTCAAAGAGTTAAATTGGACAGCATCTACAGTGAAGAAATGAAAGTGGTCTCTGGTGTACCACACGGTTCAGTCTTGGGGCCATTATTATTTCTTATTTATGTAAATTCCATTTTCGAACAAAATTTTTGTAGTAATCTTACGGCTTTTGCGGATGACATGGCTTTTACATACACAAGCCATGTGTCCACATTTATTTGAATCCGTAATAAAATTACAAAGGGATCTGCAAGTTCTGAGGCAGTGGTTTGCCAAGCATAAACTTCTGATAAGTGAAAAAACTAAGATTATGGGTTGCAAACGCCGAGCTCATCGACTTTGAAGTCTACTTTCACTCTGCTCCATGTGAAAGATTCAGCATGAGCCTTCACAAATTTGGTAGAAAAAATTTTGTAACAGATTCCCCCTGTTCTCATAACTGCTTCAAAATTGAATCCGTGGATAGCTTCAAATATTTAGGAGTATTAATTGATAAGTCCTTAAATTGGAAGGCACATGCAGCAGATCTAAAAAACTATATGATGTCGGTAACTCGAATTATGTTTTTGTTAAAACCATATTGCTCAAGAAACCTGATGCTAATAATTTATCATGGACTCGTACACTCAAAACTGCAATACGGCATATCGAGCTGGGGAGGAACTTATTTTAGCACCGTGCAGCCTATCGTGATAGCACAGAAGCATATCATTCGAAAAATTTGCAACAAAGAAAGACTTGTCAGAAGTTTGCCTCTTTTTCAGGATCTCCATATCTTACCTCTTAAACATATTTATGTGTTTAAAGTTCTTAAAATATTCTACAAACGCAGTGGTTTCACTTCCACGATCAGAAGCTCCAATGTATACAATTTGAGAGTCAATTCTAAAGCTCTGGTTAATGTACCAACAGTCAAAAAGACTCACTATTCGAACTTTTTTACAATCACGGCGCCTAAGCTTTTTAATAAATTGCCACACGACATAAGAGTATTTAATGTTTGTAACATCTTCTTAAAAATGGCTTTTCCAAATAGATAGCTCTGAAGTCAATTTGAAGTCAAATTACTTATTTGTACTATTTAGAAAAACTATTAAAACCACTGTTTAAAAAAAAAATAACACTTTAATTTTGCCCTTTCACTCATTGTTTTATTGTTATGTCATTGTTCAACTGTTATTTGATTAATTGTTTAATAAATCACAAAAAATAAACTATATTGTGAATTTTTTTGCGTTCTACCCCACACTTCAGGTTTTTTTATATAAGGGTCATTCGCCACTAGTCTTACATGTCTACAGAATGAAATACTTTTAATCTTTTCTTTTCAAAATGCATTTGTAAAGCCTTGTAAGTATTGAAATTTTGTAAATATTTTTGTAAAAGATAAAAAAAATTAATAAAAAAAAAGAAGGTTTCATTGAAAGCTCGAAAAGTCCGTGGGCGTCGCCTGTTGTACTGGTGAAAAAGAAGGATGGCAGCACTCGATTCTGCGTAGATTACCGGAGGCTTAATATGTCACAAAGGAGGACAGCTACCCTTTAGACAGCTACCTCGAATAGATGACACATTGGATACACTCTCTGGAGCAAAATGGTTTTCCACCCTCGACCTGAAAAGTGGCTACTGGCATGTACAGATCCAACCAGTAGACAAAGAGAAGACCGCTTTCGCAACTGGTAATGCACTATGGCAGTTGACAGTCATGCCATTAAAGAAGTGTGCGCTCTTCAGAGCAGAAGTTAAGTATATGGGGCATGCGATATCGACGGATGGAGTGAAGAAGGATCCAGAGAAAATCGAAGCTGGTAGAAGTTGGCCAGAAACACCAGCCTAGGAGCTTTCTCAGTCTTGCTACGTACTACAAGAGATTCGTCAAGAATTTCGCCGGTATCGCAAAGTGTCTGCACCAGCTCACTGAGAAGGAAGACAATTCAAATGGTCAGGTGAGTGCGAAAGAAGCTTTCAACATCTGAAGCAGCGACTTTGCGAAGCACCGATACTAGCTTATCATATCCCTGGCAAGACATTTATTGTGGACGCAGATGCTAGCAGTGTGGGTGTTGGTGCAGTATTGTCGCAATAGCAAGGTGGGCATCAGAAAGTGGTTGCACACTTCAGCAATGTTTTAACCCGACCAGAAAGAAATTAATGCTCTAATATTGGCGACAAAACACTTCCAAAAGTACCTGAGTAGCCAAAAGTTAATCTTGCGTACAGACCACGCTGCTCTCAAATGGTTACTTTAGCTCAAAAATCCTAACGGCAAAGTTGCAAGATGGATCGAGCAATTGTAGGCTTGTGACTTCGAGATACAAAATCGCAAAGGAAGACTGCACTGCAACGCGGACGTATTATTCCGGAGACCATGTGAGCCCAATTGTAAGCATTGCGTGCGACAAGAGGAAAAGGTCGAATTTTTTTCTGCTCAGAGAATAACAGCTGAACATGAAGAAAGCCAGAAGTGACGTTGAGAGCTGGTGTCGGAAGTGTACTACTTGTGTTGCTATTAAGGGACCTAAAGTTAAAACCAGGGGTAAAATGCAGCAGTACAATGTGGTTGCTCCCTTTGAAAGGATCGCCGTCGACATCGCAGGACCGTTTCCGGAAACTGAAAGCGGTAATCGTTACATCCTTGTTATTACCGATTACTTCAGCAAGTGGCCCGAGGCATTTGAGATTCCAAACCAAGAAGCGAAAACCGTTGTCGACCAGATAGTGGACCACTGGGTGTGCAGGTTTGAAGGGCCAATGGATTTACAATCCGACCAGGGAAGAAACTTCGAGTCGAAGATATTCCAGGAAGTATGCGGATATATTCTGTAGCAATCGGACTACAGAAGACATGGACCACACCTCTTCACCCACAATCAGATGGAATGTTCGAATGCTTCAACAAGACACTGAAGGAACATATTTCCAAAGTAGTGGACGAGAATCAACGGGATTGGGATCGGCGAATACCTTTATTCCTCATTGCCTACCGAAACGCTATTCACAGTACAACTGGATATACTCCATCTGAAGTTTAATTTGGACGAACTGCCAGGCTACCCAATGAAACCAAAATTCGGATTTCCCATTGAAGACCCAACATGCGAGGAGGACTACGTGGTGGACCTTAGAGAAAGGATTAATGACATGCACCAGAGGACCAGAAGCAATATAAATGTTGCAAGCGACCGCATGAAGACCAGTTACGATGCGCGAGCAACAGCACCCGAGTTCAACGAGGGAGATCTGGTATGGCTCTACAACCCACATCGTAAAAGGGGAAGATCGCCAAAGCTTCAGCAGGACTGGGAAGGTCCCTACCAACGCGAATAAATGATGTCGTCTTCCGAATTCAACGAGGACCAAGACCGAAGATGAAAGTCCATGTTGATCGCCTTCATCGCTACCACGGAAGCAATGATGACGTACTTGTTCGGGACGAACAAAACTAAGAGGGGGGCAATGTTATATGGTGACAAGAAGTAAAAGATATGCAGGAATCGCTGAATGTACCCATCGATTCACTGTATGAACACACTCGCTCGATTCTCTAAAGGAACACACCCAACTGTCATTTCAGTAAGCTGACATATTCCAAGTTCGAATTTCGATTTCCCCTCCATGGAATTCAGCGGAAAAGTACCAATGGAAAATTACCAAAGGGAAAGTATGGAACGTACTAGAAGATGCTTAATTTTGCAGAAATACACGGGTGACAGGCTCCTACGAGGCAGTTATATTTTAAACGTGGGCTTTTGAAAATCGGTAATAAAGTAAAAAGTGATTGAATTAAAATAAAGTGTTGAATTCTAAGTAAAATTGGATAACAGTGTGATTTTAATTTGCAATGAGGGCAAAACCAAGTATATGCTGTCATCAAGAAAAGACACCCAACACCGACGTCTTGGACAAAACATCACCATCGACAGCTATAACTTTGAGGTAGTTAGGGACTTTGTCTACCTGGGTTCCGCTATCAATTCAGACAATGACACCAGCGCTGAAATCAAACGAAGGATAACTCTTGCCAATCGCTGTTTCTTTGGGCTAAGAAGGCAATTGAGTAGAAAAGCCCTCTCTCGAGCAACTAAAGTGTCCATGTATAAGACCCTCATCATCCCAGTCCTGCTTTACGATGCAGAAGCATGAAACCTGTCAAAGGCGGATGAAAACACTTTAGGCTGCTTCGAGAGGAAAATTCTTTGAACGATTTACGGTCCCGTCTGCATAGACGGAGAGTGGAGGAGGAGATATAACATCGAACTGTATGGGCTGTACAGCGATACCGACCTAGCCAAAAGAGTCAAAACACAACGTCTACGATGGCTGGGTCATCTAGAGCGGATGGACACCAACGCCCCGGCTTGGAAAATTTTCGAATCCACACCGCAGGGACGACGCGGTAGAGGAGCACCGAGACTCAGGTGGCGCACGCAAGTGGAAGGGGACCTCAGCCAACTTCGCGTGCGAAACTGGAGACGGCTAGCTAGAGACAGAGCTGGCTGGCGAAGCTGGTTGGCTGAGGCCCAGGTCCACCCGGACTGTAGCGCCACCTTAAGTAAGTAAGTAAGTAAGTGACTTTAATTTTAATAAGATTGTTTGATAAATAAAGTGTTTCATTGTGAAAATGTAAAAGTTAAATTGAGTTTTATTCGATGAACTAATAACATTATAATTTTAACATTTATTTTTTTCCGTTGGAACATTATGTTTCACTAGGCGGAAATTCAAATATGCTAACGCATGGACCAATGGGATAGAGGCGAACAACGATTCGACATCAAACAAAACCATGACGTTATCATCAGCGAAGCGGATTATCATTACAAGCGGATTGGGGCTTGACCTTTAAACAGGTTTCAATATCAACTATTAACCCATCGAGTGGTGCTTTATTTCGTTTATGGAAAAACAAAGACCCTTGTTTAATAGGTTATGTTCATCCGTTGATAGTTCCACGGTTGAGAGGTTACTCACAGCGTTCTCAACATTACTTGGCTTATGAAATTTTCTCATTGGTTTTTGTTGACTCATAATCAGTTCCGAAAACTTTTTATCTTGTTTTTTTACGTTTACACTCAGACATAGAATTTGTTACAGCTTTTACACTATTTAAAAAATTATACCACTCATAAATTTCGATGTCATGACAATACTCCGATGCTAACTTCAAGTGCAGATTATATAATTCAAGTTCTATATTTGATAGATACGTATATTTCGATTTTAGTTCCAACTTTAGCCAGTTGGTTTGGGCTGCTTTTATTACTTTTTTGGTGATATCGTTTGACACCGCGCACTTTAATTTGATGAAACTGGGAACTATGTGATAATTCTTACATCTTTTTAGAAATGCAATATCTTTTCTTAAACAAGTTACTTTGCCGCTCAGTCGAGTACCTTTATTCCTCATTGACATGGTTGGTTTTTTGACTTCTTGTTTTGGAATATTACATTGGTGTCAGAAATTGGGGATAAAACTCATAATAGTGCGGGTTAATTCTAAAGTGGAATTTTCCGGGACAGTGTTAGTGTGTCAAACAGTTTTAAGTGGAGTTTTCTAGAGAAAGTGCGCGTAAATAGCGTCGGTGTCTAAAACGGTTTATTTCTGCAGTGGATTTTTCCAGTGATATCGTGTGTGCAAACAGTGTCGGTGACTCATATAAATTTTACTGTAGAATATTCCATATATATTGAAACTGATTGTGCGATAAAGCTATGATTTACTAAGTTATAAAAAAAGTGTCAGTGATTTGTTTATTTGCGAGTGAATTTTCTGGAACAGATATAAAACATAAACTGATTTTGTTGTGAAAATTGTGTGAAGACAATTCAAAATGGGTCGAAAAATTGAACAATTGACAACAGCTCAGTAGAAAGCAGAATTGGGTGAAAGCACAAAAGAAACCTACAGACTTCGGGCCTCAAAAGGGAATTGTTGCTCCGACTCCAGGACGCTATTACCAAGAAAGGTTGAGACCCAGACACGATGCTTTTCGAAGTTCAAGAATGAAAGAAACAAAGCACAGTAAGTACTGCCGATGAAATGCCCGCTTTCATGAAGTTGCTGTTAGAAAAGTTCGAAGAACAGAGAACGCTCTCGAAGGAAAATTTGAGAAGCTGGAGAGTGTCCAGAAATAACAAAAGAATGCTCTTGAAAGCAAGTTAGAAGAACAAAAGAAAGCTCTGGAGGAGCAAAAGAACTCATTAGAAGGTCTCCAGAAGGGTTTTGAGGGTGTGGCGTGAAATTAAAAACGCGTGTTCCAAAAGCCTTAATTACTTACAATGTCTTTATTAAGAACTTGACTAGGTGGTAGTTACAATATCCAAAAAAGGGCCTTAGTGGATCTCCGTCTATCTATTTATACAAAAACTATGTGAGTTGTCGTATGGGCAATTTAGTACTAGCTGATACGACGCGACGCCACATTACTCCCCCTCCCTGGGAAAACGAAAACGGACCCTTTGTCCATACCTTGCCGTGTATGATGTTCGGGATGGCTGCGGTGTGTGCGGCTCAAGATCTTCGTTTGTAGTGAAAGCTGCTTTTAAGCGGTCGAAACTGACGTTTACCTATCTGCCACGTACATCGACTTTAAAATACTTCTCTCCGCGCTTGATGACTCAGTAAGGTCCTTCGTAAGGTATTTTTGGCAGCCGATGAACTGCATCGTTGCGAATAAACACTGTTTTTGAAGTCATGAGGTCGTTCTCAATAAAAGGCGTGTGTTTTGCGTGGTTCGACGGTTGAGTTGGTATCAGGCTCTGCATATTACTGCGTAGCTTTTTTACCAACTCGTGTTCTGAAATGTCATTGTTAGGCTTTGCGTGCAGAAACTCACCTGGCAAACGAAGCGCCTCGCCGTAAACCATTTCCGCCGGGGTGGCATGGATTTCCTCTTTGTACGTGGATCGGTAACATAAGAGTATTAAAGGTAGAACGTCGAACAATCTTTCCGTTTGCTAACACATGATAAATGCTTTAAGCGCTCTATGAGAACGCTCGAAGATCCCGTTTGAAGCAGAGTGGTAGGAAGTCGTTCTCAAGTGTTAAACACCCAAGAGCCTGGTAAGATCGCGAACAAGGAACGACTCAAACTGGCGCCCTTATATGTCGTCAGTCGCTGTGGAACCCTAAATCTGGATATCCAATTCGAGTATAACGCGAAAGCTATCGACTCAGTAGTAATGTCCTCCAGCGGATATACTTCTGCCCATTTTGTGAAACGGTCCACTTAAGTGAGGCAGTACTGTTAACCTCTGCAGATTGGAAGTGGTCCAACGATGTCGATGTTCACGTGCTGAAATCTGTGTTGCGGTAATTCGTAGGAACCTAAAGGACATTTATTGTGGCGTTGGACCCTAGCTTCCTGGCACGGTGTGTAGTTCCGAGCCCTAGGACGACAATCCTTTCTGAGATCTGGCCAGATGAACTTCTCCGCCACTAGCTTTATTGTCTTGGCTGCCCCTGCGTGACACAAGTGGTGAATCGTATCAAAACGTATTTTGCGGCTTTTCCTGGTTAGATAAGGACGAACGTTTTTCGCGGACACGTCACACCATATTTTGGATGCTGTGCCTGGAACGAGAAAATATTTTAATACTAAACTTAATTTGCTGTTGAAAAGAGCCTTCACTTCCGTATCTTGGCTGTCGGCTAGTCGTTCATAATCGATGTTTTCTTTGGAATAAATTGCGTTCATTCGTGACATTGCATCTGCTACCATGTTCTCCTTTCCAGAAATATAGCGGAAGTTAAACGTAAACTGCGAAAAGAGCTCCAATTTTCGGATCTGTCGGGGCGATGCGTTTTCGTGTTTTTGCTGAATGGCGAACTGCAGCGGCTCATGGTCGGTGAAAATAGTGAACGTCCTGCCCTCTAACATGTGGCGGAAGTGCTTTACAGCTTTGTAAGCCGCAAGCAGTTGTGGTCGTACGTGCTTTATCTCTGCTGGGATGGAGTGAGTAGTTCGGAGTAAAAACCAAGAGGCTGCCATACGTCGCCATGAAATTGTTGGAGAACTGCACCCAGTGCTGTGTTTGATGCGTCCACAGCAAGTGAAAGCTGAGCCTCTGCCTTGGGGAAGACGAGGAGCGTTGCTTTACCGAGGCAGCGATGATATGCCAGTTTCTTTTCTTCGGTCCAATCGATAGCCAATTTGTCTCTCTTTTTATTCTCCTTAATTTCGCTGGCTAAGAGTTGCTGGTCCTGTGCGGCGTGGTGATGAAATCTACGGAAGAAATTTATCATGCCCAAGAATCGTCTGAGATCACAAACTCTTTCTGGTAGCTTAAAACTCTGAAATGCCTCAAATCTCTCGGGCGGAGGCATTACTTCCTCCTTGCTAACCAGACAACCTAAAAATCGCACTTCAGTCAGAAGGGTAAGCACCCAGTACGCACTTTGGTGAATTTACGACGATACCGTACTCCCTTAATTTTCCAAATACAAGGCGAAGATGTAGGCGATGTTCTATACTTTTGGAGGCAATCATTATGTCATCTATATATGGCCAGGCAAAATCGAAGTCACGCAGGATCTCATCCATAAAACGTTGAAACGTTTGTCCGGCGTTTCGCAGTCCAAAGCACATAGGAACTCGAACATACCGAAGGGTGTCGTTATGGATGTTTTGGGAATGTCGTTAGCTTCGACTGGTATTTGGTGGTATGCTCTCCGAAGATCAATGGTAGAAAAAATACAGCATTCATCGACTGCGTGACTGAAGTCGTGTATGTGTCGAAGAGGATATCGATCTGGATCGGTATTATCGTTAAGCCGTCTAAAATCTCCGCACGGTCTCCATTCTCCATTTTTCTTCTTAACCATGAGCAATTGGCTTGCCCATGGACTTCGTGAAGGTCGACATATGCCTGCATCTAAAAGGGATTGAATTTCGGCCTTCGCGACTTTGAATTTTTCCGGGGAAAGGCGCCTGGGCTTCGCAAATGCTGGGGGCCAATTGTTATGATGTGTTGTGTTACAGCATGTGGTGGCCTCTTGATAAATGGATTTGGTTGAGTAACATCCTTGAATTCCGCAAGAATATTCTGGAATGGTAGCGAAGGGTCAAAACATTTTAATTATTTAATACTCCTC
The DNA here is from genome assembly GCA_947623515.1 of Neoascia interrupta. Classification (NCBI taxonomy): domain Eukaryota; kingdom Metazoa; phylum Arthropoda; class Insecta; order Diptera; family Syrphidae; genus Neoascia; species Neoascia interrupta. The sequence goes on from OX392462.1 coordinate 112,038,943, forward strand.
TGGTTTGTGCAAGAGAACATTCTTGGATATTTTTCATCCATCTATTAGCTTTCGATGGCGTAAGCTAACCAGCATGTTGAAATGCGACAAAAAATCGGCCGCTATAATGCCACGTGCCACGTCAACCACAATGAACGTCCATCTAAAAGGTCGACGAAGTCCCAGATCCAAAACAGGTGTTTTCTCGCCGTACGTTGTTATGGGTGATTTATTAGCAGTGTAAAATAAGAAATTTTTATCTGGGTGAAGTCGTTGTACATGCGAAGGCGGAATTACACTGACGTTCGCGCCCGTGTCGATAAGAAACTTCAGTTTGGAGTTGTTATCAACCACGAGGAGGCGGTAATTGGATATGCGGTGATTGTATGTGTGTCTGCCCCCGTCCACCAGTGGTGACAGACTTTCTAGTTTCAAGATTTATTACAGGGCTTACGGCACTTCGTTGCGTCATTCCCAAACTTGCGGTGGTACCAGCAAATAGACTTAAGCATGCTATCATTCATCTGGTCCCCAGCGAGGTCACGCATTTCGCGCAGTAGGTGTGACGGCTGCACGTCCCTCAGTTCCAAGTCTTAGAGTAGTTTTTTTTATACGCCTTTGCTCTGAGTCAGCAAATTGTTCAATGAGGCGACTTGTAAGCGTGTTGTACAAGTCGCTCGCAGGTGGATTTAATATTAATTACTTGAGTCAACACGCTGCTCTCCATTGCGGCTACGACCGTGTAATATTTCGTCTTGTCGTTGGTTATACCTGCCGCGATAAATTGCGACTCCACCTGGGCAATCCACAATTCTGGTTTAGCGTGCCAGAAGGGTGGAAACCTTATAGAAGCTTTTGCCATTTCGGCGCTGCCACTAATCACAGTCTCTGGGCCAGGTGGTGAAGTGCCACTTCCCGAGGGGTTGTCCGATTTATTAACCATGTTGTGGTCGTCGGGGTCACCAATATGTAGCGTGAAACTAAAAACGCGTATTCCAATAGGCTTAATTACTTACAATGTCTTTATTAAGAACTTGACTAGGTGGTAGTTACAATATTCAAAAAGAGGGCCTTATTGGATCTCCGTCTGTCTATTTATACACAAACTATGTGAGTTGCCGTATGGGCAATTTAGTACTAGCTGATACGACGCGACGCCACAACGGTAAACTCGATGCACAGTGCACTTTCTTTGACGAAAGATTTAAAGCCATTGACCAAAAATTTTAAAGCAAAATAGAAATGGTGGAAGAAAAAGTCGGCGATGTCAAAGTGCAAGTAGAAAAAGTGGAACAGCAGTATGAACAGCTGGCAAAGGAGCTCGATCCCGTCAAGAAGCAGAAAGTTCGGGAATATTGCATCGACAAACCACGACGCAAAGAAATGCAGCCGCCTGTTGCCGACGGCCAAACATCATGGTCGATTTTTAAGAGGCAGTTCGAAGCCGCCGCGTTGACGAACAACTGGGATAATGACAACAAGTCGATTGCTCTCCCGCTCGCTCTTAGAGGAACAATTGCCGAATTGCTCCAGACCATCCCTGGAGAAAAACAAAAGGACTATGATGCCATGGTAAAGACCATCGAAATGAGGTTTGGCGACGAATACATGCAGCAAGCTTACCGAGTCCAGTCGTGCTGGAGAGTTCAGACAAGGGGTGAGACGCTCCAACAATTTCAAGCCAACATCGAGCGAATGGCGAATTTGTCCTATTTACACACCAGCCGGGAGATAATAAACGAGTTGGCAACCGATGCGTTTACTAATGCCATTGCGGATATAAAACTACAAATGGCTGTAAGAATGGCAGGTACGAAGACTCTCGCTCAAGCACTAGCATTTGCCCTGACAATCGAAGCAGCAGACCAAGCTTTGCAAGGTAGCCATCGCATCAGGGAAATGGTTACGCTGGAGTGCTCGTGTCAAAGCACCGACATCGAAAGGCAAAACACGAACACCACTCGTGGGCAAATGAGATGCTGGAATTTTAACAAGCTAGGACACCTACAGCGATAGTGCAGAGCTCCAGATCGACAAGCAAGCTGCACATTGCACTAGAAGAAGGCAGAACGAACAAGCATCTGGTAGAGACAACGTTCACCCTGCTGGACCCCACAGGACCATCATCCATGTTTCGCAGACAAAACGCTGCAACAAGATTCTGACTGTGGTGGCAATCATCGCAAAACAGAAATTGTGTGGCCACTATTGACACAGGTGCACGGCCTCCATCATTCGGAGAGACCTTGTTCAGTTTCGTCGTGGCTACATAGCACCAGCTTCTACAGTCTAAAGACAGCTACAGGAGAAGCGGCCAAAGTATACGGGGAGGTGCTGCTACAGATTCTTGGTAGCCGACATATGCGACGAATGCATCATTGCAGTGGACTCATTGAAGGCACACGAGGTAATTCCAGACCTTCGAATGCAGGTGCTAAGGTATCGAACCGTCGATATCCCTATGGTATACGAAAACGACAATGCTGTGAATCTTCGAGTGATACTGGAAAGCGATGAAGTTCTGCGGCCTTCTTCAGAGACAGTTCTTTGGACACGTTTGGAGGGTTATCCTGAAAATCACCGATTCTATCTCATCGAGCCAGATAAGAAAAGTGAATTCAAAAGTTATGTCGTGGGAAATTCTAGCAGAACCCAAGAACAACAAGGTACCGGTAAGACTGATGAACCCAAATAAGCGCACCGTTAGACTCAGACAAGGGGAGGTGATCGGAATATGTGTGCCCGTTGCAGCCATTTCGACAATAGCTGAGAGTGAGCCTGCGAGTCCCGTCTCTCCATCAAAATTGACCGAGGTATGTAAGACTATACTCGGAGACTGTGAGCTAAATTAGGAGCAGCAAGCCCTAGCAGAAAATCTCATTGACGAGTTTGTTGATATATTTGCCTCACAGGATGGAGACTATGGTCAAACACACTAAGTACAACACCACATAGACACCGGAGATGCTAGACCAATCCGCCAACCTGCTAGACGACTTCCGTTGGCGAAACAGGATGAGGACGCCAAAATGATATCGACCACGGAAAAAGATGGTTTGATCGAAAGCTCGAGAAGTCCGGGGGCGTCGCCTGTTGTACTGGTGAAAAAGAAGGACGGCAATATCGAATCTGCTTAGATAACCGGAAGCTTAGTCACCTCGAATAGATGACACATTTGAAACACTCTCTGGAGCAAAATGGTTTTCCATCTCGACCTGAAAAGTGGCTACTGGCAGGAACAGACCCATCCAGAAGACAAAGAGAAGACCGCTATCACAACTGGTAATGGACTATGGCAGTTAACAGTAACGTTAACAGTAACGCCATCAAAGAAGTGTGCGCTCTTCAGAGCAGAAGTTAAGTATCTGGGGCATGCGATATCGACGGATGGAGTGAAGACGGATCCAGAGAAAATCGAAGCTGGTAGAAGTTGGCCAGTTCCCAAAGACAAACACCAGCTTAGGAGCTTACCCCAACCCTGGCAAGACATCTATTGTGGACGCAGACGCTAGCAATGTGGGTGTTGCTGCAGTATTGTCGCAATTGCACGATGGGCATGAGAAAGTGGTTGCATACTTCAGAAATGTTTTAACCCGACCAGAAAGAAATTAATGCTCTAATATTGGCGACAAAGCATTTCCAGAAGTACCTGAGTACCCAAAAGTTAGTCTTGCGTACAGACCACGCTGCTCTCAAATGGTAACTATAGCTCGAAAATCCTATCGGCAAAGTTGCAAGATGGATCGAGCAATTGCAGGCTTGTGACTTCGAGATACAAAATCGCAAAGGAAGACTGCACTGCAACGCGGACGCATTATTCCGGAGACCATGTGAGCCCAATTGTAAGCATTGCGTGCGACAAGAGGAAAAGGACAAAAGTTTTTCTGCTCAGAGAATAAGAGCTGAATATGAAGAAAGCCAGAAGTGACGTTGAGAGCTGGTGTCGGAAGTGTACTACTTGTGTTGCTAGTAATGGATCTAAAGTTAAAACCAGGGGTAAAATGCACCAGTACAATGTGGTTGCTCCCTTTGAAAGGATCGCCGTCGATATCGCAGGATCGTTTCCGGAAACTGAAAGCGGTAATCGTTACATCCTTGTTATTGCCGATTACTTCAGCAAGTGGCCCGAGGCATTTGAAATTCCAAATCAAGAAGCGAAAACCGTTGTCGACCAGATAGTGGACCACTGGGTGTGCAGGTTTGAAGGGCCAATGGATTTACATTCCGACCAGGGAAGAAACTTCGAGTCGAAGATATTCCAGGAAGTATGCGCAGCAATCGGACTACAGAAGACATGGACCACACCTCTTCACCCACAATCAGATGGAATGTTCGAATGCTTCAACAAGACACTGAAGGAACATCTTTCCAAAGTAGTGGACGAGAATCAACGGGATTGGGATCGGCGAATACCTTTATTCCTCATTGCCTACCGAAACGCTATTCACAGTACAACTGGATATATTCCATCTGAAGTTTTATTTGGACGAACTGCCAGACTACACAATGAAACCAAAATCCGGATTTCCCATTGAAGACCCACCATGCGAGGAGGACTACGTGGTGGACCTTAGAGAAAGGATTAATGACATACACCAGAGGACCAGAAGCAATATAAATGTTGCAAGCGACCGCATGAAGACCAGTTACGATGCGCGAGCAACAGCACCCGTCCCTACCAACGCGAATAAATGATGTCGTCTTCCGAATCCAACGAGGACCAAGACCGAAGATGAAAGTCCATGTTGATCGCCTTCATCGCTACCACGGAAGCAATGATGACGTACTTGTTCGGGACGAACAAAACTAAGAGGGGGGCAATGTTATGTGGTGACAAGAAGTAAAAGACATGCAGGAATCGCTGAATGCACCCATCGATTCACTGTATGAACACACTCGCTCGATTCTCTAAAGGAACACACCCAACTGTCATTCCAGTAAGCTGACATATTCCAAGTTCGAATTTCGATTTCCCCTCCATGGAATTCAGCGGAAAAGTACCAATGGAAAATTACCAAAGGGAAAGTATGGAACGTACTAGAAGATGCTTAATTTTGCAGAAATACACGGGTGACAGGCTCCTACGAGGCAGTTATATTTTAAACGTGGGCTTTTGAAAATCGGTAATAAAGTAAAAAGTGATTGAATTAAAATAAAGTGTTGAATTCTAAGTAAAATTGGATAACAGTGTGATTTTAATTTGCAATGAGGGCAAAACCAAGTATATGCTGTCATCAAGAAAAGACACCCAACACCGACGTCTTGGACAAAACATCACCATCGACAGCTATAACTTTGAGGTAGTTAGGGACTTTGTCTACCTGGGTTCCGCTATCAATTCAGACAATGACACCAGCGCTGAAATCAAACGAAGGATAACTCTTGCCAATCGCTGTTTCTTTCGGCTAAGAAGGCAATTGAGTAGCAAAGCCCTCTCTCGAGCAACTAAAGTGTCCATGTATAAGACCCTCATCATCCCAGTCCTGCTTTACGATGCAGAAGCATGGACCCTGTCAAAGGCGGATGAAAACACTTTAGGCTGCTTCGAGAGGAAAATTCTTTGGACGATTTACGGTCCCGTCTGCATAGACGGAGAGTGGAGGAGGAGATATAACATCGAACTGTACGGGCTGTACAGCGATACCGACCTAGCCAAAAGAGTCAAAACACAACGTCTACGATGGCTGGGTCATCTAGAGCGGATGGACACCAACGCCCCGGCCCGGAAAATCTTCGAATCCACTCCGCAGGGACGACGCGGTAGAGGAGCACCGGGACTCAGGTGGCGCACGCAAGTGGAACGGGACCTCAGCCAACTTCGCGTGCGAAACTGGAGACGGCTAGCTAGAGACAGAGCTGGCTGGCGAAGCTTGTTGGCTGAGGCCCAGGTCCACCCCGGACTGTAGCGCCACCTTAAGTAAGTAAGTAAGTAAGTGATTTTAGTTTTAATAAGATTGTTTGATAAATAAAGTGTTTCATTGTGAAAATGTAAAAGTTAAATTGAGTTTTATTCGACGAACTAATAACATTATAATTTTAACATTTATATTTTTCCGTTGGAACATTATGTTTTACTAGGCGGAAATTCAAATATGCTAACGCATGGACCAATGGGATAGAGGCGAACAACGATTCGACATCATACAAAACCATGACGTTATCATCAGCGAAGCGGATTATCATTACAAGCGGATTGGGGCTTGACCTTTAAACAGGTTTCAATATCAACTATTAAATCATCGAGTGGTGCTTTATTTCGTTTATGGAAAAACAAAGACCCTTGTTTAATAGGTTATGTTCATCCGTTGATAGTTCCACGGTTGAGAGGTTAATCACAGCGTTCTCAACATTACTTGGCTTATGAAATTTTCTCATTGGTTTTTGTTGACTCATAGTCAGTTCGGAAAACTTTTTATCTTGTTTTTTTTTACGTTTACACTCAGACATAGAATTTGTTACAGCTTTTACACTATGTAAAAAATTATACCACTCATAAATTTCGATGTCATGACAATACTCCGATGCTAACTTCAAGTGCAGATTATATAATTCAAGTTCTATATTTGATAGAGACGTATATTTCGATTTTAGTTCCAACTTTAGCCAGTTGGTTTGGGCTGCTTTTATTACTTTTTTGGTGATATCGTTTGACACCGTGCACTTTAATTTGATGAAACTGGGAACTATGTGATAATTCTTACATCTTTTTAAAATGCAATATCTTCTCTTAAACAAGTTACTTTGCCGCTCAGTCGAGTAAATTTATTCCTCATTGACATGGTTGGTTTTTTGACTTCTTGTTTTGGAATATTACATTGGTGTCAGAAATTGGGGATAAAACTCATAATAGTGCGGGTTAATTCTACAGTGGAATTTTACGGGACAGTGTACGGGCCAAATTTAACAGTCGAAACTTAAGTATAGGTTCTGACACTTCTCTCAGTCAGGATGAAATTCCATTTTCACATTGACTTCTTTTCAATCACACACTTAAGTCAACAACATTGTCGACTTTAGTTTTCCAAAAAAAAAACAATGCAGATTATATTAATTTTGATGAAAAGCACATCAATGTAACAAAAAGGAATGGAAGAAGCTTAAAACCAACACGATGCACTGAAAATTTTTATTGAATGTTTCAAAAATTACAAAACAAAATTGTTTTGACAGCATTTTCTAGGAGCTTACGGCTTATATGCAAAACCGCCAGTGGAATCGGAACGGAGGCTGAGTATTGAAGCGTTCTCAGCTTAGTTTAACTTAAGTTTGCCACTGTGAAATCGGCCCGTATCAAACAGTTTTAAGTGGAGTTTTCTAGAGAAAGTGCGCCTAAATAGCTTCGGTGACTAAAACGGTTTATTTTTGCAGTGGAATTTTCCAGTGATATCGCGTGTGCGTGACTGTCGGTGACTCATACAAATTTGACTGTGGAATATTCCGTATATATTGAAACTGATTGTGCGATAAAGCTATAATTTACTAAGTTATAAAAAAAGTGTCAGTGATTTTTTTATTCGCGAGTGAATTTTCTGGATCAGATATAAAACATAAACTGATTGTGTTGTGAACATTGTGTGAAGACAATTCAAAATGGGTCGAACAATTGAACAATTGACAACAGCTCAGTAGAAAGCAGAATTGAGTAAAAGAAACCTCCAGACTTCGGGGCTCAAAAGGGAATTGTTGATCCGACTCCAGGACGCTATTACCGAGAAAGGTTGAGACCCAGACACGATGCTGTTCGAAGTTCAGGAATGACAGCAACAAAGCACAGTAAGTACTGCCGATGAAATGCCCGCTTTCATGAAGTAGCTGTTAGAAAAGTTCGAAGAACAAGGAACGCTCTCAAAGAAAGAACAAAAGAGTGCTCTCGAAAGCAAGTTCGAAGAAAAGAATGCTCTCGAGGAGCACAAGAATTCATTAGAAGTTCTCCAGAAGGGTATTGAGGGTGTGGCGTGATACTAAAAACATATGTTTCAATAGGCTTAATTACTTACAATGTCTTTATTAAGAACTTGACTTGGTGGTAGTTACAATATCCAAAAAGAGGGCGTAAGTGGATCTCCGTCTATCTATTTATACATAAACTATTTGAGTTGCCGTATGGGCAATTTAGTAATAGCTGATACGACGCGACGCCACATTACTCCCCCTCCCTGGGAAAACGAAAACGAACCGTTTGTCCATACCTTGTCGTGTATGCTGTTCGGGATGGCTGCGGTGTTAGCGGCTCAGGATCCTCGTTTGTGGTGAAAGCTGCTTTTAAGCGGTCGAAACTGACGTTTACCTCTCTGCCACGTACAACGACTTTAAAATACTTCTCTCCGCGCTCGATGACTCAGTAAGGTCCTTCGTAAGGCATTTGTAGCGGCCGACGAATTGCATCGTTGCGAATAAACACTGTATTTGAAGTCATGAGGTCGTTCTTAATAAAAGGCGTGTGTTTTGCGTGATTCGACGGTTGAGTCTGTCTCAGTCACTGTGGAACGCCAAATCTGGATATCCAATTCGAGTATAAAGCGCAAGCTATCGACAAGATGTGAATCGTATCAAACCCTCTTTTGCGGCATTCCCTGGTTAGACAAGGACTAACGTTTTTCGTGGACGCGTCACACCATATTTTGGATGCTGTTCCTGGAACGAGAAAATATTTTCATATTAAACTTGATTTGCTATTGAAAAGAGCCTTAACTTCCGTGGCTTGGCTGTCGGCTAGCCGTTCATAATTGATGTTTTCTTTGGAATGAATTGCGTTTATTTGTGATACAGCATCTGCTACCATGTTCTCCTTTCCAGGAATATAGCAAAAGTTAAACGTAAACTGCGACAAGAACTCCAATTGCTGGATCTGTCGGGGTGATGCCTTTTCGTGTTTTTGCTGAAAGGCAAACTGCAGCGGCTTATGGTCGGTGAAAATAGCGAACGTCCTGCCCTCTTACATGAGGCGGAATTGCTTTACAGCTTTGTAAGCCACAAGCAGTTCGCGGTCGTACGGTGTATACCTCTGCTGGGATGGAGTGAGTCGTTCGGAGTAAAAACCAAGAGGCTGTCATACGTCGCCATCGAATTATTGGAGAACTGCACCCAGTGCTGTGTTTGATGCGTCCACAGCAAGTGAAAGCTGATCCTCTGGCTTGGGGAAAACGAGGAGCGTTCACCTTAATTTCGCTGGCTAACAGTTGCTGGTCCTGTGCGGCGTGGTAAAGAAATCTACGGAAGAAATTTATCATGCCCAAGAATTGTCTGAGATCACAAGCTCTTTCTGGTAGCTTCAAACTCTGAAGTGCCTCAATTCTCTCAGGCGGAGGCATTACTCCCTCCTTGCTAACCAGACAACCTAAAAATCGCACTTCAGGCTTACCCGGTTAACACTTTGGTGAACTTTCGACGATACCGAACTCCCTCAATTTGCGAAATACAAGGCGAAGATGTAGGCGGTGTTCTTCTATACTTTTGGAGGCAATCATTATGTCATCTATATATGGCCAGGCAAAATCGAAGTCACGCAGGATCTCATTCATAAAACGTTGAAACGTTTGTCCGGCGTTTCCCAGTCCAAAGCACATAGGAACTCGAGCATACCGAAGGGTGTCGTTATGGATGTTTTCGGAATGTCGTTCGCTTCGACTGGTATTTGGTGGTATGCTCTCCGAAGATCAATGGTAGAAAAAATACAGCATTCATCGAGTGCGTGACTGAAGTCGTGTATGTGTCGAAGAGGATATCGATCTGGCTCGGTAATGTCGTTAAGCCGTGTAAAATCTCCGCACGGTCTCCATTCTCCATTTTTCTTCTTAACCATGAGCAATTGGCTTGCCCATGGACTTCGTGAAGGTCGACATATGCCTGCATCTAAAAGGGATTGAATCTTGGCCTTGGCGGCTTTCAATTTTTCCGCGGAAAGGCGACTGGGCTTCGCAAATACTGGAGGGCCCCTTGTTATCATGTTGAAGTGACGACAAAAAGAGACAGTTCAGTTGGATCAGCAATCGTGTGCGGTGCTTTCATTATAAAAGCGAACTTATTCGAAAAGCTTAAATAATAATTTAACATTAAGTAAAATAATGAATTAAATAAATGTTAATTATAATCCAAGTGACTTTGTTTGACTGCTACTACTACAAATTGGTGACCCCGAAACTGCAAATTAAAAAGTAACACGTTCCCGAAGCATTTAGACGGTGGACTGCGTAATCAGTATTCATTGCTACAATTTTTTGGGTCCAAAGAAAAGCATACAGAACAAATTAGTGCGTTTCACAAAACAAAAAAGAATTCTTCGATATCTTATGATCCTTCCACAACCATAACGAAAATAGAAATTAAATCAATTAACTGGATCTCGTTGACAGCAACGTGCAGCCTTTATTCGGCTACATGGCTATAGTACATAACGTACCGTATATACTTAGCAGTTTGGAAAAACAGCTAGTTGGAACACCCGATGGTCTGATATAACAGCAGGCTCACCTCGGACTTCACATTTCCGCACCGTTTTAAGAAGCAGATCTTTTCAACAAGCAAGAAGCCAGCAGACTCACACGTAACATAGTGAAACTTATTTTTTTTTAATTTAAATCAAAGTTTATATTTTTTTGTTTTTATCGCATACCTCATCTGCATGCTTTTTCACAGAATTTGCATGGGTGTACTGTTTTTTCGAAAATCGATTTGGTGCGGGCATATAATCAAATTCCGGTTGCGGAAGAAGACGGCTATCACCACACCTTTCGGAATGGTCGAGTTCACAAGAATGCCTTATGGTTTAAAGAATGCAGCTCAAACCTTTCAAAGGTTTATGAACCAAGCTTTTAAGGAGATTTTTACTTTGTATACATTGATGATATATTAATCGCGAGCAAGGATCGAAAAGAGCACTTGAAACATATCCGAACAATTTTTAAGCGTTTAGCAGAATTTGGCCTGACTATTAAACTAATTTAGTGTGCATTTGGAAGATCAGAGCTGGATTTCTTAGGCCACAGGGTTACGGATAAAGGGATCCTATCTTCAGAGGATCGCGTGAAAGCAAATTCAGACTTTCTCAGCCCAGCTTCAATAAAGCAAACTTAACGCTTTGTGGGTATGGTTAACTTCTACCATCGTATTACCCCAAAATTAGAAGAACTGTTAGCACCTATTTATGCACACATGAAGAAGAGTTTAGGAAACAACAAAAATAAAAACAAATCATTTTCATGGCCGCACGAATGTTCGGACGCGTTTAAAGCAATTAAGTCCGCTCTTTCAGAAGCGAACCTACTGGTACATCCAAGCGAGTGTGCCTTAACACGCTTAATAGTGGATGCATACAATCTAGCTATCGGGTCGGTACTGGAGCAGTTATTGGAAAACGAATGGGAGCCCCTTGCTTTTTTCTCCAAGAAGCTTAGTCCAGTTGACACAAAATACTCAGCCTTTGATAGAGAGCTTCTAGCTATCTATCTGTCTATAAGACATTTCCACTACTTCCTAGAAGGTAGAAGGGAGTTCATTGTATATACAGATCATAAACTTTTGACAACTGCTTATTTACTAAAGCCATCCGAAGCCCAAGACAGACGAGGCACCTTGATTGGATTTCTCAATATACCAGTGACATAAGATATATTAAAGGAAAGGATAACTTTGTAGTCGATTGGTTTTCGAGACCAGGAGAAGTAGCGACCTTAGGAAGTCAGGGACTGGCTTCACTTTCATTTTCACTCGAAAATATCACCTTTAGTCAAGTACAAGATGAAGAGTTAAAGTGCTTGTTAAATCGAAAATCAAATGCATCTTTTAAATTAGAACAAGTTCTATTCCCGACATTGAAGCAACCGATCTGGTGCGAGACAGCCAATGACTTGCAAAGGCCGTATATACCCAAATGTCTCAGAGAAGAAGCTTTTCGGAGTTTACATTTTCTTTCGCATCCTGGAATAAGGGGATCAAGGAAACTGGTAACTGAGCGATATTTCTGGCCTTAAATGAATTCAGACATAAAGAAAATGGTCCTATCGTGCATCCAGTGCCAGCGTTCAAAAATCGGTCGACATACTAAGTCGCCAGTAGGAAGCTTTAGCGCACCAAGCGATCGCTTTGAACATATTCATATGGATCTGGTAGGACCTCTGGTTGTCTCAAATGGTTTTAGTTACATTTTAACTACAGTCGACGGATTCACCCTATGGCCAGAGGCATATCCATTGAAGGACATGTCTGCTGAAACAGTGGCCAAAACGTTTGTCTCTGAGTATATGTGTCGATTTGGGGTACCTGCAAGAATTACAACCGACTCAATTTGAGTCCAAATTGTTCTCGGCACTGACAAAACTTCTTGGGTCTCACAGAATCAGAACCACGGCTTATCATCCGAAATCCCACGGTTTAGTAGAAAGGTTTCATCGAACTCTAAGAGCAGCCCTCAGATGTCGCGAGAACACTATCAATTGGAGCGATAATCTACCAATCGCTTTACTGGGAATTAGATCTGCCTTCAAAACAGACATAGATTGCTCTCCGGCAGAACTGGTTTATGGACAACCCTTGCGACTTCCTTCAGATTTTTTCGTCTGCACAGACGTCGGAAAAGATGAAAAAAACTTACCTGAATTCGTAGATATATTGCGCAACAACATGAATTCTTTACGCCCTAAGGATACTCGTACTGAGGGTTCCCCAGTTTACATACCAAAATCGCTTCGAGATTGCGAACAAGTTTTTGTTCGTTCCCCTCCTAATAAATCAGGACTCAAATCCCCTTATCAAGGGCCTTATAAGATTTTTAAAAGACTAAGAAAATGTTATACATTAGAAATTAAAGGAAAAAATGTTTCCATCTCATTGGATCGTCTTAAGCCGGCATACAACAAGAATCATCTAATAGGATCACGGAACCGAAAATGCGCGTGAACTTTTCAAAAAACTTAAAGGTTGTTTATTAATTATCGCCTTTGACTGGAAGGGAGTACTGTAGTGTGCCGTGAAGTACCCATATATTTAATCCGCTGCAGTAAACTACGCCACTGGCGTGTATTAAAAACCAATGGTAGAAAAGAGATGAAACACTCAGATAAGAACCAATTAGATCTGCTAGTCGATATCGGTTTGAAGTGACGACAAAAAGAGACAGTTCAGTTGGATCAGCAATCGTGTGCGGTGCTTTCATTATAAAAGCGTACTTATTTGAAAAGCTTAAATAATAATTTAACATTAAGTAAAATAATGAATTAAATCAAAGTTAATTATAATCCAAGTGACTTTTTTTGACTGCTATTACTACAATATGGTGTGTTACAGCATGTGGTGGCCTCTTGATAGATGGATTTGGTTGAGTTACACTCTCGAATTCCGCAAGAATATTCTGAAATGGTAGCGAAGGGTCAATACAAGTAAAATTATTTAATACTCCCCTGGTTTGTGCAAGAGAACATTCTTGGATATTTTTTGTTCATCCATCTATTAGCTTTCGATGGCGTAAGCTAACCAGCATGTTGAAATGCGACAAAAAATCGGCCAATATAATAGCACGTGCCGCGTCCACCACAATGAACGTCCATCTAAAAGGTCGACAAAGTCCCAGATCCAAAACTAGTGTTTTCTCGCCGTACGTTGTTATGGGCGATTTATTAGCAGCGTACAAAATGAAATTTTTATCTGGGTGAAGTCGTTCTACATGCGAAGGCGGAATTACACTGACGTCAGCGCCCGTATTGATAAGAAACTTCAGCTTGGACTTGTTATCAACCACGAGGAGGCGGTGATTGGATATGCGGTGATTGTATGTGTGTCTGTCCCCGTCCACCAGTGGTGACAGACTTTCTAGTTTCAAGATTTTTTACAGGGCTTACGGCACTTCGTTGCGTCATTCCCAAACTTGCGGTGGTACCAGCAAACCCCTTCGTCGTATTTTGCTGAAGCCGCGTGAGTGCGTGAGTATGATTTATTTCGACTGCGGCTTCTGAACCGTTGGTTGAAGGAGGCTTTTAGCGTGGCGATTTCCCGTGTGATGTCTGCAAGTTGTCGCTCCAAAGGTGTAGATGCGGGTGCAGAATTTGCTACAGATAGCACGTTAAATACTGGGCCGTCGTTGACCTTGACTATTTTGTCTGCGAGAAGAGCCACTTTTTCCTGCTGATTGAAATGATAGCGCGTGCGTTTGGTGGGAGTCTGTTCAACCATATAGACATAAGCATGCTATCATTTATCTAGTCCCCAGCGAGGTCACGCATATCGCGCAGTAGGTGTGACGGCCGCATGTCCCTCAGTTCCAAGTCTTGGAGTAGTTTTTCTATACGTTTTTGCTCTGAGTCAGCAAATTGTTCAATGAGGCGACTTTTAAACGTGTTGTACAAGTCGCTCGCAGGTGGACTAAAAATAACTTACTTGAGACAACACGCTGCTCTTCATTGCGGCTAAGACCATGTAATGCTTCGTCTTGTAGTTGGTTATACGTGCCGCGATGAACTGCGGCTCCACTTGGGCAATCCACAATTCTGGTTTAGCGTGCCAGAACGGTGGAATCCTTATAGAAACTTTTGCCATTTCGGCGCTGCCACTAATCACAGTCTCTGGGCCAGGTGGTGAATTGCAACTTCCCAAGTGGTTGTCCGATTTATTAACCATGTTGTGGTCATCGGCGTCACCAATATGTAGCGTGATACTAAAAACGCGTGTTTCAAATAGGCTTAATTACTTAAAATATAAATAGGGTGGCGCAACAGCTCGAGGTGAACCAGGGCCAACTTCTCAACCATGTATGCTGTGTGTGCTATATTATTTTTCACATACAAGGGGACCTACAATTTTTTGCCGAATCCGAACGGCACTTTGAGAAGACTTTCAAGACAAATGTTACTCTTGGAGGGTTTGTGAGACCCTCGCGGAGGTGGGAGCCGTGAAAAAGAACAAGTCTTTTTTTCAGGTGGCAGAGGCAAAATTCGAACCCAGACCTCCGGCGTCAGAGGCACACACACTAACCACTGCGCCACGGCACCCACAGGCTTAATTACTTAAAATGTCTTTATTAAGAACTTGACAAGGTGGTAGTTACAATATCCAAAAAAAGGGCCTAAGTGGATCTCCGTCTGTCTATTTATACACAAGCTATGTGAGTTGCCGTATGGGCAATTAAGTACTAGCTGATGCGATGCGACCCCACAAGGGTAAACTCGATGCACAGTGCACTTTCTTTGACGAAAGATTTAAAGCCATTGACCAAAAATTCGACAGCAAAATAGAAATGGTGGAAGAAAAAGTCGGCGATGTCAAAGTGCAAGTAGAAAAAGTGAAACAGCAGTATGAACAGCTGGCTAAGGAGCTCGATACCGTCAAGAAGCAGAAAGTTTGGGCGACAACCCACGACGCAAGGAAATGCAGCCGCCTGTAATTGATGGCCAAACATCATGGTCGAACAACTGGGACAATGACAAAAAGTTGATTGCTTGAATTGCTTCAGACCATCCCTGGAGTAAAACAAAAGGATTATGATGCCATGGTAAAGGCCATCGAAATGAGGTTTGGCGACGAATACATGCAGCAAGCTTACCGAGTCCAGTCCTGCTGGAGAGTTCAGACAAGGGGTGAGACGCTTCAACAGTTTCAAGCCAACATCGAGCGAATGGCGAATTTGTCCTATCCACACACCAGCCGGGAGATAATAAACGGGTTGGCAACCGATGCGTTTACTAATGCCATTGCGGATATAAAACTACAAATGGCTGTAAGAATAGCAGGTACGAAGACTTTCGCTGAAGCACTGGCATTTGCCCTGAAAATGGAAGCAGCAGACCGAGCTTCGCAAGGTAGCCATCGCAACAGGGAAATGGCTACGCTGGTGTGCTCATGTCAAAGCACTTGCCATCGACATCGAAAGGCAAAACACGAACACCACTCGTGGACCAATGAGATGCTGGAATTGTAACAAGCTAGGACACCTACAGCGACAGTGCAGAGCTTCAGATAGACAAGCAAGCTGCCCACATTGCACTAGAAGAAGGCAGAACGAACAAGCATCTGGTAGGGACAACGTTCACCCTGCTGGACCCCCAGGACCATCATCCATGTTTCGCAAACAAAACGCTGCAACAAGAGTCTGACAGTGGAGGCAATCATCGCCAACAGAAAATATGTGGCCACTATTGACACAGGTGCACGGCCACCATCATCCGAAAAGACCTTGTTCAGTTTCGTCGTGGCTACATTGCACCAGCTTCTACAGTCTGAAGACAGCTACAGGAGAAGCGGCCAAAGTATACGGGGAGGTAGTGCTACAGATTCTTGGTAGTCGACGAATGCATCATTGGCGTGGACTTCATGAAGGCGCACGAGGTAATTCTAGACCTTCGAATGCAGGTGCTAAGGTATCGATCCGTCGATATCCCTATGGTATAAGGAAACGACAATGCTGTGAATCTTCGAGCGATTCTAGAAAGCGATGAAGTTCTGGGGCCCTCTTCAGAGACAGTTCTTTGGACATGTTTGGAGGGTGATCCTGGGAATCACCCATTCTACCTCATCGAGCCAGATAAGAAAAGTGAATTCAAAAGTTATGTCGTGGGAAATTCTTACAGAACCCAAGAACAACATGGTACCGGTAAGACTCACAAGCCCAAACAAGCGCACCGTTAAGCTCAGACAAAAAGATGTGATCGGAAGATGCGTACCCGTTGCAGCCATTTCGACAATAGCTTTGAGCCTGCGAGTCCGGTCTCTCCATCAAAATTGACCGAGTTATGTAAGACTATACTCGGAGACTGTGAGCTGAATCAAGAGCAGCAAGCCCCAGCGGAAAATCTCATTGACGAGTTTGCTGATATATTTGCCTCACAGGATGGAGACTATGGTCCAACGCACTTAGTACAACACCGCAGAGACACCGGAGATGCTAGACCAATCCGCCAACCTGCTAGACGACTTCCGTTGGCGAAACAGGATGAGGCCGCCGAAATGATATCGACCACGGAAAAAGAAGGTTTGATCGAAAGCTCGAAAAGTCCGTGGGCGTTGCCTGTTGTACTGGTGAAAAAGAAGGACGGCAGCACTCGATTCTGCGTAGATTACCGGAGACTTAACATGTCATTATCCCAGAGACCATGTGAGCCCAATTTTAAGCATTGCGCGTGACAAGAGGAAAAGGACGAATGCTTTTCTGCCCAGAGAGTAAGAGCTGAACCTGCAGAAGGTTTTAGTACTGAGAAACTTCGTCATGCGCAACAATAGGATCCTGACATCTAGCCAAGCCTTACATGGAAGCAATCTATGGAGAAGCCGAATGCAAGAGATATCTCTGTCCTACATTAAAGGCACATTGGGCGCAGTGGGACTCTCTGCAGGCACAAGATGGTGTTCTGCGGAAAAATGGGAAATGCCGGACGGAAAATCCTTTAAGATGCAGCTTGTAATTCCACATCAAAAGTCCAGGATATTCTACGGGAAATGCACGATGGAGTGTCTGGTTGGCACTTGGGAATCAACATAATCTTGGAAAAGGTGGAGAACAATTTTATTGGCCGACTGCAAGAAAGACGTTGAGAGCTGGTGTCGGAAGTGTACTACTTGTGCTGCCAGTAAGGGACCTAAAGTCAAATCAAGGGGTAAAATACACCAGCACAACGTTGGTTCCCCCTTCAAAAGGATCGCCGTCGACATCGCATGACCGCTTCCGGAAACTGAAAGCGGTAATCGTCACACCCTTGTTATTGCCGATTACTTCAGCAAGTGCCCCGAGGCATTTGCGTTCCCAATTCAAGAAGCGAAAACCGTTGTTGACCGGGTGTGCAGGTTCGGAGTGCCAAAAGAATTACATTCCGACCAAGGAAGAAACTTCGTGTTCGATAATTAATATGCAAAGGGGAGATTCCGAAACAAAACAATTCAACTAAGTTTACAGATTACAAAAAGTTTCAATGAATTTTATTAATCAACCTTGATTGATAAATCATTTAAGTCTGTACAACACAATACGAAAGATTACCGTGTTACCACCTCGAAGCATAAGTTCCAAGTGAACGAGAAAAAGAAAATGTATTATGCTTGCAGCTAGGCTAAGGTAAGTATATAAGTATACACAAATGCTATAAATCGATAACAACTTGTATGATATGAACTATGAAGTAAACAATGTACACTAAAAAGCAACGAAAAATGTACAATTAGAAAATATGAGAAAATAAGTATAAGAAAATGAACTTTTATGTGATACAATTGAAAGAATAAAATGTGATTGATAAATAGCTTTATGAAATCTGGAACATCCCGGCCCCCTGGACCACGGGTTTAGGAAGTTGGAAGACGTGCTAATTTGACAACAGGCCTGTGGAATGTATCTCGTGCGGTTCTTACACTGGCTACTCATACTAGTCCGTCAGACCCAGGAGATGCAGACTCTATTCGTCCAAGAGCCCATTGTGTGGGATGAAGATGTGACTCCTTGATGATCACCAGGTCTCCAGTCCTTGGAGTGTCGTTAAATATTCGATGTGCCAGTGCCTCCAGAACCCTTGAACCATGCTTTGCAGTAATTGCCAATGTGTGAGTCGGTTCATCGGGATGGTTTCTAAATTTGGCTCAGGAACAGCGGTAAGTGGTTCACCTATAAGAAAATGTGGAGCTGTTTAAGGCTTCAAATCGTTATCAGGCACACAACAAAAAGGATGAGAGTTGAGCATAGATTCAATTTGACTTAGCACTGTAGAGAGATCTTTAAACTCAATGCTGTTGCTCCGATGACTCGCCGTAAGTGGAATTTCATGGACTTCACCCCAGCTTCCGACAACCCCCCAAAATGTGAGGATGAGGGTGCCATGCGATGTTTTCTCGTGCAAGTGATGATTCGATTATGCTGTTATGTTGCTGTGAGATCACTAATTTATGCATTTTGGTCAGACAAGGACGAGCATCTTGAAAATTTGTGCCATTGTCACTGTATATATAAGCGCACCTTTCGCGACGCAACACAAACCTTCGAAGAGCAGCAAGAAATGCATCTGACGTAAGCTCATGCATGCATTTGTTTAGCCCGTCCCAAAATAAGGCGGTTCAGCTTCTCCGACCAGTTACCGACCAATTGCACTAACATCCATTCTTTCCAAGGTCATGGAAACGCTGATGAATAGTCAGCTTATGAAATGTCTAGAATCACGGAGGCTTCTCAATGACCGTCAACACGGCTTTCGTGGCAAAAGCTCCACTGGTGATCTGATGGCTTATAACGGGTGATTTTTTAAGAGGTTGAGAACTTTTTTTAAAAAAAAAACACAAAACATTCGAAAAAATTAATGAAATATTTATTTGAATCGATAGTTTGAACCTTGCAATTTAATGTTTAAAGATAATTTCATGCAAATGTTGACCGCGGCTGCGTCTCAGGTAGCCCATCCGCTGAGTCCAATTTTGGCATACTCTTTCACACATATCGGCCGGTATCTCACGAATGAATGCATGGATGTTGGCTTCCAGTGCGTCAATCGAAGCGGGCTTGTCCCTATAGACATTAGCCTTGACATACCCCCACAAAAAATAATCTAATGGTGTCAAATCGCACGATCTAGGCGGCCAATTGACCGGCCCGAAACGTGAAATTAACTGTTTACCAAACTCGCCTCGCATAAAATGGAAGCAGCGCGCGATGAACATTTCGAACCGAGCACGAATTTTGATAGTAAAATTCAATAATTTGCAAGCGTTGATCATTTGTAAGACGATCCATGGTTAAATTGCAAACCAAACTGAAGCTGTTTGACAGTGACACAAGGTACTAAACACACGTCAGCTGTCAAAACCAGTGTTGCCAAAACCAAACCAGCTAAAAAATCACCCTTTATCACGGAAAATGTTGGAATGACCACATATTTGACGTCGCCAAGAGCGCAGCAAAATGCTTAGGATTCATTAGTCAATGCAAGAAATACTTTACACCTTCTGATCTGGCTGTCATCAAACTGAAGTATAACTCTCATGTCTGGGCAGGAGCTCCTAAGACAAATTTACACCTACTCGATCGGACACAAAAAGAGCATTGAAACTGATAGGAGACTCAAATATTGCGAATTCAATCGACTCCTTGCAACATCGTCGTAATGTCTCTTGTCTTTCATTGTTTTATCGTTTCTTCCATAAAGAGTGCTCCAGTGAAATAGCCAGTTGCATTCCACCCCTTAAAAAATTCAACTGCAATACTCGCGCAAGAAGGAATGCTCATCAGTACACCCTTGATCCCAATTTCGGACGAACCGCATTGTATTGGAGTTCTTTTTTTAGCCGAACAACACGGATGTGGAACAGGCTTCCGAAGGAGGTTTTTCCTCGTCACTAGAGTCCACAACAGTTCAAAACCAAAGTGCATCAGTTCCTCTCTTCTTTTTTTCTGATCCTTTCCATTCGCGTTATGGATTCGCGTATAAGGGTAGCCATAACCCCTTGAACGCGGATGAATTATTTAAAAAAAAAATCTGACGTAAGCTCACTCACTGCTTCCAAGTGAAATGCCTTTGTCGACAGGCAGACAAACAGCGCAACATAGGCCCTCTTCCGCTTCGAATTTCTAAGACGTTATGTACGAATCGTCAATGAGCCAGCGTAGTCAACCCCACAGTTAAGGAATGGATGAGTGGGTTGAACGCACTTAGGTGGTAGATCGCCCATCAGCTGGTAAGTTAGTTGGACTCGATTCTTGAAGCATACGGTGCACTGATGAACAATCTTTCGGATTAGATTTCGACTGCAAAGTATCCAATATTGTTGGCGAACGATTGCGAAAGTTTCAGAAATACCTGTATGAAGATTGTTGACGTGAATGTCATTGATGTATGCTACCGTTGCATGCTTTAAGCGACCACCAACGCGAAGAAGCCCACCAGAACCCAAAAATGCTGAAAACCGCAGAAGTTTGGATTTCTTGTCTAGATGTTTATTGGTTTTGAGATGTTTGATATCGTCTTGAAAGGAAACGCGTTGAACATATTTTAGAATGGTTAGTCTTGCGGTTTGTATTTCTACCAAGCTAGGGGCACGAATGATCACGACCATCATTTCATTCCATTTCTTTTATTGAATTAAACAACATACACCTAAGAATATAAATCTTTAAAACTGGTGCAGTTAAAGGCAAGGTTATTCAAATTAGTAGCAATTAGCAGGAAGTAACAATAAGCTGATACAAAACTTAACATAAAGAGCAAGTTAAAATTAAATAAGAAATTATTTTTAATTAATATTCGTAAGAAAAGTAGACATTTGTGAACTAAATATTTGCAAGAAAATTAAACAAAGCAGGCAGAACTAGTGCTTTAACTAACATAAGCCTAGTTAGTATAGTTGTGTAAGATTGCGACAAGTAAAGAGTGCTTAGACAAAAGTAGATCCTTGAGCAAATATAATTTATGGGAAGATCCCACTTTAGGGTGCAGTCAAACACAATACCTAGATTTCTAACCTTCTCTTCATTGCTTAATTCGGTACGACCGATTTTTACTTTGGGTAACATTGATGTGTCCACTTTTCGGTGGTAAATAGCGATACACTGACTCTGCCTAATTGGAGATTTCTAGAAGGTCGCAGTTTAAATCGTCAATGGCAGAGTTGATTTTACCTGTATGGCCTCCCACATAAACTTGCACGTCATCTGCAAACATGTGTACTTGACTGTGTTGAAGTACATTTGGCAGGTCATTGATGTACATCATACAAAAAAAACTCGTTTCCTCGAGTGCATCCAATCGGTATCATCAAGGTTTTCCACGAAATTCGTCGACCGCGTTACCGTACCCTTTAGATTATCGATTTTTTTCTTTAATGCATTCATAGTTAATTTTGATATAAAGGTAGAGCTTTTTGTAATTTAAGGAGGGTAGTACACAACACAGAAAAATCTTTTCTAATTAAATTTTTTTGCCAATTGATATGCCAATTAAATTGCATTAAATTGCGTGGCATGTTTTCTTCCCCCTAGCAAATTCTGAGGTAATTCTTTTCAAGTTCAAAGTCACTGGAACTTAAACTATCCGGATCAGAAGGACCAAATTTATGTTGGATAATTAATTTGCAAAGGGGAGATTCCAAACAAAACAGTTCAACTAAGTTTACAGATTAAAAAAGGGGAGATTCCAAACAAAACAGTTCAATTAAGTTTACAGATTAAAAAAGGTTTCAATGAATTTTATTAATCAACTTTGATTGATAAATCATTAAAGTCTGTACAACACAATACGAGAGATTACCATGTTACCACCTCGAAGCGTAAGTTCTAAGTGAACGAGAAAAAGAAAATTTATTGTGCCTGCAGCGTCTAAGGTAAGTATATAAGTATACATAAAAAATATGAGAGATAAGCTTGGCTTAACAAGTGTCATAAATCGATAACAATTTGTATGATATAAACTATGAAGTAAACAATGTACACTGAGAAACAACGAAAAATGTACAATTAGAATATGAGAAAATAAGTATAAGAAAATGAACTTTGATGTGATACAATTGAAAGGATAAAATGTGATTGATAAATAGCTTTATGAAATTTGGAACACTTCCAGTCGATGATATTCCAGGAAGTGTGTTTTTATTTGATAGGATATGTTTGTTTTCGAAGTGGAAAACATAATATCATACTAGAGATAAGTTGACGACACTTTCTTATTATTCGATGGTACCTTTAGACAAATTGACATTTTAAAAAACTATGACAATAGCATAAACCACAATATAAAATTTACGGCAGAAGTGGAAAACGATAACTCATTAAACTTCCTAGACCTGACCATAAAAAATTCCAAAACCGGCTAAAATATAAAATATACAGGAAACCGACCACCACAGATATCACCATACATAAAGATTCGCACCACCCATACACACAAAAAATGGCAGCATACGTCGCGTTTATTAATCGACTCTTAAAAGTCCCCATGGATCGACAAGACTACCTGAATGAATTAAACATAATTAAGCAGATCGCCATATCAAACGGCTACGACACTACAACGATTGACAGACTTCATCTAAAAAGAAAAAGAAAATCGTATTACAACGCTTCAAACAACGAAAACACGACAAACAAATTTACTTCAATAGAATACACTAATCTATCACCACAAACTTAAAAACGCGAATTTTAAAAAAAAATTAATTTATCTTTCAAAACAAACAATAATTTACGAAAATTACTTAAGCCGACCATAAAAAGAGAGACAAAAACATGCGCGGGTGTTTACAAAATTAAATGCGAAAACTGTAACAGCTTCTACATTGGACAAACAGGGAGAACTTTTCACGAAATATTCATGGAACACATACCTAGGCCAAACACTAAATCAAATTACGCTCTTCATCTCATGGAAAATAACCACCCATACTCTTCTTTTGCCGCTAATCTTGCCCCGCTGCACATGTGCAAGAAAGGCAAATTATTGGACGCACTAGAAGAATTTGAAATCTACAAAGCTTACAAAACAGAGCAAGACAACTTTTAAATGACAAACCACCACGATACCACCCACAATGACAGCATGATGCACGAGTGAAGAGACCGCCGCGAAAACACAACAAGAGATGACTCACCGCACAAGAAGAGACTACACCAGTGGCATATTCATCGCGCCTGATGATGGGATTTATCCCGAAACGCCTTATTGAAACAAAGTTTATAATTTTAATGTTAAGTTGCGTCTTTTTATGGTAAAAGTAAAGTTTTTTTTTCTCCGTGGGTAGGAAAAACCTTCATAGGCACTACGAGGCCCCTTTGCGCGTGCTCATAGTAGTGTGAGATTCTTACTCACTAAAAAACCTCCCATTTTCTGTCAGACTACGACTAAGTTTCCTTAACAAGTAGTTCAAGCTTCGGAAGTAATCGCGTGTGGCAGGCTGACTTCCAACGAAGGCACTTACAATACCGTCAATTTATGCGGTTTCATCTTATGCTGCTAGATCTAACGGTCTCATTTGTTGTAGTCGGCGCTCAAGATTTGTCTGATCCAAAGTTCGGATAATTTCACTGTTACAGTGTGCGCGAAGACGTGTACTAAGTTTGCGAACAAAGTTTGTTACCTCGTCAGACACGGTTGCGATTCCTAGATCTCGGTGTAGATCGCTATTTCCTATGTACCATGGAGCATTAACGATTGCTCTGAGTGTCTTATTTTGAAAAGTTTCTAAAATAGATATATTGCTTGGTTTAGTACAACCCCAGAGTTGTATACCGTACGTCCAAGATGGTTTTAGCACTTGCTTATACAAAAGCAGTTTGTTATATATGCTTAGTTTCGAAAATCTTCCGATAAGCCAATTCATTTCTCTTAACTTGATTTCGAGCTCGTCGCGTTTCTTTTTAACGTGCGGCTTCCATTTAAGTTTTGCGTCTAGAGTCATTCCTAGATATTTCGCTTCATTTGAGTACGGGATTTGTACCGAGTTAATGAATAAAGGTTCGTTGTTTATCTTTTTATAAGTAAAGTTAACATGCGTTGACTTAGTCTCGTTAAGGACGACTCGCCAGCTCTTCGTCCAGTCGCATATTTTGTCTAAAGCGCGCTGGAGTTTCCCTGTTGATAATTCAACTGTCGTATCTATAGCGAGAATAGCAGTGTCGTCTGCGAACGTAGCTAAAATTGTTCCCTCATCGTGGGGAATGTCTCTTGTATAAAGCAAAAATAATATTGGGCCGAGAACGCTTCCTTGCGGCACACCGGCGTTTATCTCTTTGAATTCCGAGTACTCATTTTCGTACCTTACGCGAAAGATTCTGTCTTTAAGGTAAGACTCTAAGATTCTATATAGTTTTTCTGGTAAGCTAAGCCTTAACTTGTACTTCAGGCCTTCGTGCCACACCTTGTCGAAGGCTTGCGATACGTCGAGAAAAGCGCTAGTACATATCTTTTTCGCTTCGTCTCTTCGATGATTGGTTGCAACCTTTTAAGCACCAGTTTCTCGAATACCTTAGATATTATCGGCAGTAGCGAAATAGGTCTGTATGACTTTTTGTCATTTGGACTTTTTCCTGGTTTCCACTTTCCATTGCCTTGGAACGTATAAAATTCTCATGGAGGCGTTAATGATATAGAGCAGCTTGACCAAAGCTTTTTTCGGTAGCTCCTTAAGAATTTCGCTAGTAATTAAGTCGTAGCCAGGGGCTTTGTTGTTTTTCAGATTATTTATCGTTTGACGAAGTTTAGCCAATGACACGGTTTTTATTCTATAATTATCTTGTTCTGCATAGGGATTGAGCTCCTCGACCAACGGTTCCCCGTCAAACGGTTTGAATGTTTCTTCTAGGTAATTTGCAAATAAATCCAATTTTTCTTTGTCTTCTCTTGCCCATTTGCCGTTGGCTTTTCTTAATGGCGCAGAATAAACTATAGGCTTCTTAATGGACTTCACTGCTTTCCAAAGAGAGTAGCTCGAACCTTTATCGGCAGTCAAACTTTCGAGGTAAGCAGTAGTCTCGCGACTTTTAAAATCTTGAAGTTCGTGCATCAGTTTGTTAGAAAGGTGGTTCAAGATTGTCTTATCCGGGGGTGCTCGCGAACGTTGCCATCTCTTGCGCGCTCTCCTCTTTTCGCATATTAGCTCTTCTATTTCTCGCGGACATATTGTTCCACTTTTCGATAATTCGGACCTCCGAAAAGAAGTGTTATTCCACGCAGCGCTCTGAATAACTCTCACGAGTTTATCTAGTTCGTCTTCTATTTTAAGTGGCGTTTTGAGCGGTACATTTAAAGCTATGTTTTCTTTGCAGTATTTTCTAAAGCCGTCCCAGTCGGTGTTGTTGTTAGTTAATCTAAGCGCTCTATTCTTTTTCGCTAGGCTTCCGCCGATTTTCAAAAGAACTGCCGAGTGATCTGAACAGAGATCAAAGCGTTCTTCTACGTTCGTAAGGTAACGAGGTACCCCCTTGGCTTGGATAAGGAAGTCGACGAGATCAGGTATTTTATTTCTGTCGGTTGGCCAATATGTTGGCTTTCCCGTCGATAAGGAGATCACGCCGCGTTTTGTACTTGCTTTAAAGAGGGCTCTGCCTCTTGTTGAATTGCACCGTGAGCCCCAAAAAGTATATTTCGCGTTAAAGTCCCCGCCGATGATAAAGTTTGACCCAAGTGAATCAAAGAGCAGAGCAAGATCTTCATTTGCCAGCCGATACTGCGGAGAAAAATAGCCCGTCGCGATGTTGTAATTTATGTGACTTAATTTTACTGAAACTGAGGTTATTTGCATAGAGTCAAGTTCTATTTCTTCGTTTTTGGAGTGCTTAATGAAGTCTTTAATGTAGAGAGAGGATCCACCTCTCGAATTTTCTGAAGGATGATGCGCGTGATAGTCAATGTAACCTTTTATTTTGCGTGCTGAACCCTTTTTAAAGTGGGTCTCCGAAATCAGGCATATGTCTACATTATTCTTCCGTAGGAATACTTCTAGTTCGTCAATTTTTTGCAAAAGGACGTTTGCATTCCATGTCATTATTTTGATTGACTTTCCCATATTCATGATTTTTTATTAAATGCTTTTCGAGGTTTAAACTCGAGCTCGCTCAATTTGTTGAATATTACTTGATTAAGTTTCGCCTGTTGCTCAAACTTTTCTAAAATCATGCCTAGAATTTGAGAGACTGAATCTGATGCGGCCGATTGTGGCTTACTTTCACGTGACGCGACTTGAGCTTACGATCTTGGACCAACAAGTGTGGATTCTCCCTTTTGACTCCGGTGGGAACTAGGACCGGCGACGTTTTCTTGCGCATTTTGAATTTTGCCTTTAATCAAACCCTAATCCCTTGTCGACTTAGGAGTTTTTGGCTTATCTACTTTAGGAGGTTTTAGGCTTGGGCCCTTATTTTCACTATTTTTCTTCGAAGCTTCATGTCGTTTTTGCAACTCAATGGCAATTTTGCAACCTCGGTAGCTCGCTGGGTGACTTCCCCTGCAATTGGCGCAAACCGCGGGGGCCTGACTGCTGACATTGCAATCCGTCGAGAGATGTTCGCCGGCGCATTTTACGCATCGCGGCTTTTTCAGGCAGTACGCTTGCGTGTGTCGGAAACTTTGGCATCGCTTACATTGGGGAACTAGCCTGTTGCCGTTCCGCTTGTGCTCGATTTTTACCTTGATGTTAAGGATTGATTTAATTTTGTAGATTTCGTTAATATTTTTAGTTCTATCAAAAGAAAGCATAAAAATTTGCAGGCCGCGTCGGACAACAGCGGAATCTTTGCCTTCGTCCGTACGTTGCTTCTCTTTCTTTATTATGTTCACGGCGTCAAGAATTTTAAAGCCTTGGGCTTGTATTATTTCGTCATTGGTACAGGATGGGTGTAGTCCCCTCGCGATAACCCGCAGCGGCTTTTCGAGGTGATTTCCATAAGTAAACCATTGGATTTTCTCTAAATTTAACTTTTGAGACAGTGACCGATAGACATCAGAGACATCGACGTTAACTTTCCATACGTTGTTTCGCAGTGATGTTAAGTTATATTTCGTCCCAAGAGTATTTTTAAGGATGTTTCGCAACTTTCCGTAGTCCGCGATCCCAACGACATTTATTGCAGGTGGTCGGCGGTTTTTTCTTGGGGTATTCCTGTCGCTTTGTTTGATACGACTGGTGTTTTTTCTTTTTGCTGCACGGTTTCTACTTCGGGTGAAGAACCGGCCTTTCGTTTCTTGGTAAGCCCTTTCCTAAAGACCAGATTCGTTTCGCGTGCAAGTCCTTCCTCGTCTGTCTGGTATTCACATTGACGTTTCGGCGCTTCCCCGCATACTATAGTACCACGGGGGTTCCTTAAGGCTTCATTTTCTTTACGTCTACTTCACTTTTAAGCTCATGGTAGAGACGTTCCATTTCATTAAGCTTAGCACGGAGTTCGTTGTTTTCCGCTTCAAAGCATTTAATTTTCGCTGAGTCCTGATTAATCGGCGGATTTCCTTTCCCGGAGACCTTCGATCTAGCTGGTGGAGATCGAGGCACCCTTGATTTTTTCAAAAAGGGATTTATAAGCAATAAATGGCTCTCCCCAGAATCCGTAGAGCCTACCTCCGAAGAGGGTGGATTTGCCAATGAAACTGGATTGTTACCTGGGGTAATAATATCTTTTGTTTTGTCCATTGCATAGTTTGTATGCGCTACTAGCTCGGCATACGGAGGGTGGATTTTAGTCGCCTCTTACGACAGGCATATCTTACCTCGAGTATATTCCAACCCCTACCCGAAGGGGGGAGTAGTAAGTAAAGTAAAGTAAAAAAGTAAAGTAAATAAATGTCGTATAATTGTTATAACGCATATTTTGTTCTTTTAAACCTTATGCAAACTTTACGCTTTTGTTGCGCTCAAATATCAGCACAACGTATTAGAACTCAAGGATGATGGGGTGGTTTCATAAACAAATACAATCTCAAGTGTAAACGCATAAGTCTGTTGGCTGGTCTGATAGTGCGTGCTATTTTTTCGTTTAAAGCACAGGCGTTCTTCGACAAGGTCGGTCATTTTTTATTTCTTCTTCTGTTGATTTACATACGTTAGTCTTAGAACAAGAAATTTTAGTTGCAAGAATGGACAAGAAAGATTGTTACAACATTCGAAGAGAAATAAATCTCGTGAAAGTGCAAAAAAAAACATTAATTGCATACAATCTACATTTCATAATATTTTTAAAAAGAATTATTTATTTTGTTCCAAGTTTTCTTTTTTCAACTGCTATATTTTCTATGATATTGTGAAAAGCCTCAAAAAAATAAATTTTCTGTTTTTTGAATATAATGTTAAAGCATTTTATATGAGAATCACAAAAACGAATCGGTGTTACGAAAAGATTCCTCACTGGCGTTAAGAATATATTTCGCTTTGGTACTTCGCATAAATTACTGAATAAATAGATATTCAACTTCGGGCATGTAAAAGCTTTGCCCACAAGCTGAAATTGATGAATTTACCCATTTTCCGACATTGGTTTACAAATGTGAGTAAGTTCATGAATTCGTCATTTCTATGCAATTTCGTTTTGCAGCTTTTACATCAGCTGATCGCGTAAGGTAAATTGTTGTCGCATCTTCTTACACGTATTCACCGACACGGAAATTTAAAGCTTTAAAAAAAAAATGGGTGTTGGAGGGTAAGAGGGACGCAAGTTGAATATCTAGTTATTCAGTAATGTATGGTACTTCGAAAACATTTCGTTCAAACTTTACGCATTCCTTACGCTTTCACGTTAAGAAACCGCTCTGCTTTGGTATAAAAAATTCGTTTCGCTTGAGCGTTAAGAATTCATTTCGCTTTGGCGTTGAGAAAGTGGCTCGCATTTGTGTTACGCTGGTGATTCTAATTTTCATATGGCGAAAGAAAGGAAATAACATAAATTACTGAAAAACTAGATATTCAGCTTCGGACATGTAAAAGCTTTGCCCACAAGCTGAAATTGATGCATTTATCCATTCTTCTCTATTACAAACGTGAGTAAATTCATGAATTCGTCATTTCCATGCAATTTCGTTTTGCAGCTTTTACATCAGCTAATCGCATAAGGCAAATTGTTGTTGTATGTTCTTACATGTATTCACCGACACGGAAATTCAAAGCTTTAAAAAAGCTTTAAAGGCTTTATAAAACGTAAACAAATGGGTGTTGGAGGGTAAGAGGGACGCAAGTTGTCTAGTTATTCAGTAATTTGTGGAAATACCCTGCAAGGTCGGGATTAAGAATAGCCTTGAGGTAAGGTATGCCTGTCGTAAGAGCCGACTAAAATCCACTGGAGGAAGTAATCTTCAGGCATAAGTGATGCTGTCCAGTATAAAAACTCCTTGTGGGGCCACACTTGGTAGTAAAGTTATAACTGAAAAATATGAACCCGAAGGTTTAAATAAAATCCAGCAGCGTCTGATACATATTGTGCGGCTCGTTGGTCAGCGTCTGATCCCAGAGGGACGGCTGAACTTCAAATAACAAAAGTCCAGGAGCGTCTGTCTCGGGATGACCGGCTTCCTGGTTGGCGTCTGTTGTCCGGGTTAGGATCGGCCAAAATTAAACCTAACAGGTAGGTATAAAATGCAACGGCGCCAACTCAAAATTGGCACGTGGAATGTCTCGTCGCTAACGAGGAAGGAACTTTAACTGGTTGAGGAGGCCAAAAAGTTTCAGCTCGATGCAACTGGCATCTCCTCAACTAAGTGGAAGGGTTCTGGAACCAAAGACTTCGATGATGGGTGGAAGCTCTTCTGGTCTGGCGTCCCAAATCACATGACTTCACAGGCGGGTGTGGGGATACTCACAAACCCCCGGTTGTCAGAAAATGTATTCGATGTCATTCCGTTAGGGGGCAGGATTCTGATCTTAAAGCTTAAACTTGAACGATCGACTCTGCCTCTGGTTCAGGTTTCTGCACCAAATCGAGAGTCAGAGTATGAGTCCTTTTTGAACGAAGTTTATGCTGCCCTGGACAGAGTGGCAGAAATGGACTTCTTGCTCCTGATGGGAGACTTCAATGCACATGAGGGTACGGACGACAGTAATTGGAGGAGTGTGCACGGTGACCCGAATCAAAACAGGAACGGAGGGAAGTTGTTGGACTTTTGCTGTGCATATGGCTTGTCCATTATGAACACCTTTTTCCCACACAAAGACGTTCACAAATACACATGGTACAAGCACAGTTTAAATCAGAGGTTACTGATTGGTTTCTTTGTTGTACCATCGTGTGTTCAAAGAATGATTTGTGATGTTCGAGTTTTCAGGGGAGCTGAGTTGTCAACTGATCACCAATTAGTGCTGTGTAAATTGTTTATCAGTGACAGGATTCCTTTGCCACCCAGGCGAAAACCAAGACTAGTGACCCGCATATTGGGGGAAAGGTTGCAGGATGCTGACTCTGATTTCAGAGATCGCTTTGCATGTTTCGGAGAAGTTTGAACAAATTCCAACTGACCTTCTGAATGTAGAGGAGGAATGGCAGCAGTTTTTATCGGCAGTCATTGCCTCTGCAGGAAACGTTTGTGGAGTGAAGCAGCTTGGGGTAGCGGCTGGTGGTGAAAAAGAACTGCTTGGTTTAAAACGCCTGGAGTTCAAGAAGCCATCATAGAGAAGAAAAGAGCCTACATTGCGTGGATCCAATGTAGGAACTGAACTTCTCGAGCCCGGTACAATGAGGCGCGAAGGACTTCCAATGTGGCAGTCAGAATAGCCAAGGAACAGTCATGGAAAAAGTTCGGCGAGAAATTTGAGCACGATTACAGATCTGCAAACAAGATATTTTAGCAGATAATTCGCCGGCTCAGAGGAAGGAAGTTGAATATCATTCAAGGGGTTAAGTTCAAGGACGGTACACTTCTTTCAAATTTTTTTTTTTTTTTATAATGTACTCGAGAACAAGGGATTGGCAACCCTTTTAATGTTTAGCATCTCACGAGCGGAAAGGATAAGAAGAACGAGAAAGGGATGAGAGGTGACGGTGCACTCTTGTTTTGAACAGTTGTGGGTTGTATTGCGAAGGAAAGAGTAGTCGTGGTAGGACATTCCACATTCGCGTTGTACGGCTTAAGAAAGAACCTCTAAACTTGACAGTATGCCCGAAAGTGGGCTCAAGGGTGAACTGATGAGCATTCGATCGTTGGCGAGCATAACGGTTAAATAATTTAAGGGGTGGAATGCAAATGGCTATTTCGTTGGAACACTGTTTGTAAAAAAAAAAAACGGTAAAACAGTGATAAGCAAGAGACATCACGTCGATGTTCGAGTGAGTCGATAGACTTTGCAATATTTCTGTTACCTATGAGTTTTATCGCACGTTTCTGGATCCTATGGATCCAGGTGCAGTGTTGTTTTAGGAGCACCAGCCCAGACATGGGAATTATATTCCATTTTAGGGCGGATATAGGCCTTATATAAAATAGCCAAATCAGAGGGGGTGAAATATTTCTTGCATCTTTTAAGGAAACCTAGGCATTTCGCAGCGTTCTTGGCGACGTCGAATATGTGGTCATTCCAACTAAGGTTGTTATTGACACTCATACCGAGAATGGAAAGCATTTCGGTTTCGTCGATGCAAGTTCCATTCATGGACAATGGCTGGGTGTTTCGGTTTTGCTTCAATGACAAAAGACAGCATTGAGTTTTAGAAGCATTAAACTCTACTCTATT
This sequence comes from Neoascia interrupta, assembly GCA_947623515.1. Lineage (NCBI taxonomy): Eukaryota > Metazoa > Arthropoda > Insecta > Diptera > Syrphidae > Neoascia > Neoascia interrupta. The sequence goes on from OX392462.1 coordinate 112,071,007, forward strand.
TTGAGATCCTCATGATACAATGCTGTTAAGGTCAGAGTTTAATGAGTTTGACAAACGCTGCCGTTCCAGTTCAACGTCCGAAGATCAGGGACGAGGAGCTGAGAACGAATATGAAAAACTGAGGTTGCTGTCATCGGCAAAGGAATGGAAAGGAAAAGATCATTTATGAAGATTAAAAAGAGAGTAGGAGACAAAACAGAGGCCTGGGGAACCCCAGCGTTTATTTAAACTTGAACCCATCCAAAACAACTTGAATGGAACTGTCCGAAAGGTAATTACTAATCCATTGAATAAGAGATTCGTCGATTCCAAATGCACGCATTTTCGACAAAAGAGCTTGATGCCAAACTCTGTCAAATGCTTTTGAAATATCAAGCGCAACAATCTTGCTTTCATCATGAATATGCAAGGAATGGCTCCACTTTTCAGTGAGATATGCCATCAAATCACGAGTAAACCTTTTGCTACGAAAACCGTATTGCCGGTCATTAAGGAGTTTAAGTGATTCAAGATATTTCATAAGCTGATAATTAATCAGCGTTTCCTTCGTTTCCATGACCTTAGAAAGAAGGGAAGTTAGTGCAATTGGACGATAGTTAGAGGGAGAAGAAGAATCGCCTTTTTTAGGGACGGGCTGGACAAATGCTGTTTTCCATCTACTTGGAATGAGACCTGAGGAGTAGGACCGATGGAAAAGCTTAAACAATGGTTTTGTCAGCGTGGAAGAATACCTCTTCAAAACTATGGGGGATATTCCATCTGGACCAGCGGATTTGTGAATGTTGAGATCTTGAAGTACTCTCATGACTGTACGAGTTCGAAAATGAATTTGTCCCATGGTATATTCGACGCGCTCAAGTACAGGCGGGGACATCGCAGAATCTGGTAGCATGGAGCTAGCAGCGAAATGCGCTGCAAGTAGATTTGCTTTGGCCATAGACGTGACAGCTGGAATGTTATTGTAAACGAGTGTGGGGATGGAAGATGAGGCACAGTTTTTAACATTTTTTACGAAAGACCAAAAGTTTTTACTACCCTGGAACATTGTAGTATTTTCTGCCTCAACTTTTGGTCGTATTGGAATTTAACACGGCGAATATGAGCATTACAATCATTTCTGGCTTGCTTAAACTTTTTTCGGTTTACCTGAGATGGGTTGGCCTTGTAGGACCGAAAACATAACTCCTTCAACCTAATCGCCTCTTTACATCTCGAGTCATACAACGAGTTCACCTTAGGTTTGATACTCTTAATCCTGTGAGGGATGAAAGATGTCATATCAAGGAGAATGGTGTTGGTTATCATATCAGCAGCAGCATCTACGTTGTTATCGAGAAAGCACAAGGACCAGTTAAAACGACCGAAGAAGTTATCGTCCCAGTTTGCTTTCTCGTACCGCCAGCATGTTCGTTTAGGAGTTTTTTCCTTATTGGGTTGGCCACCCAATAAAAATTTGGCTGATATGAAGCAGTGGTCTGACGAACCTAGAGGAGATAGTACATTTACGGTGTACTTATCGGGATGGGGAGTTAGAAACAAGTCCAGAGTGTTGGCGGAATGATTGTTAATGTCTGGCACCTATGTAGGCTCGTTTACAAGTTGCGTCGGATTATTTAACGCAGCAAAGATCTCAACATACCTTCCTTTGGGTGTTGACTGACCAGAATGTCGAAGCCACTTAGAATTGTGAATATTGAAATCGCCGGTAATCACGATTTCATTATTAGGATACAGGGCAACAATTCTTGTGATGGAATCTGACAATGCATCAAGCTCGTTACAAGTTAATGCACTGCCAAAGTTTGGGCTTCTGTACACGAAACAGTAATGAATGGTTTGATTGGATAGATTTCAATGGTTTGATGTGGATAGATTTTACGGACGGTAAAATCTATCCACATGAAATTAAATTCCGGGTTGGAACAGGTGTTGAGTTGTGGAGGAATCGACCCGCGTCGATTTCGCCGGTTTCAGGATTTTTGCCTAAGACCTGAGTTTCGCAATGAGCCAAAACAGCTGGGCTGTATATACAGGTATGGACGTATGCAGCTTGGAAGTTTTTCCGCAGCCCACATATGTTGCATATGTCAACGCGAAAGTCCTTCATAAAGCAAAAAGTACAAACAAACAACTATTCAAAACAATTACTGAACGACACAACACTAAGCAGAATTGTTGCGTGTAAATTTTCGCGAAGAAACACCACAACAGTGATTTGCAAGTACTATGCCTTTACAAAAACATTGCACGGTGGATCAAGCGAAAAAAAACCAACAACAATCCACTATACGCTCAGTGCCACCGCTGGTACAGGAACTCCATCCGTGTGTAGCGAATGCACACCGTTGGAGATTCAGTGCAAGTAGCAACAGGCCAAGGGAAAAAGAAAAGAAAGAAAAGAAATTGAAATAAAGTGGTGATTGAATTGATAAAGCGGATGAGGAGGGAGTGGGGTATGCACGCGAGATGCACTCGATGGGTGACCGGCGAGTGTATTAATTTTTTTTTATATGTCGGTTCTCTACACTACTGTTTTTTTTTGTCACTTCACTGAATTAATTTAAGCATTGGATTAACTTTTAATTCAACGAGCGGAACGGAAGAGTTTTGGAAATGGTTCTCTTAAAGAAGCACTTGCGATCTTAGGATTTACAAAAAAAAAGTTTTGGTGGATATGAGAGCGATATCTTGCGCAAATGGAGAGAGCACTCTTCAGAATTGCTTAACCCCCAACAGGGCACTGAAGATGACATTCCCTCTGCTGACGAGATAAGGGCGGAGAATAGTCCCACAGTAGACGAAGTCACTAAAGCGATTAAATCGTTAAAAGTTGGCAAGTCTGCTGGAGTTGATGAAATCCGGCCAGAAATGCTCAAGGCAATGGGTGAAGAGGGCATTAAATGGCTAACACGTGTCATTAAGGTGGCCTGGGATAGCGGGAAGGCACCAAGCGATTGGCAAATATGAGTTATAGTGCCCATTTTTGAAAAAGGGAACAGGAGAGATTGCGCCAACTATAGGGGCATATCTCTCTTGAGTCTTCCGGGAAAAGTATTCGCGAAGGTGTTGGAAATGCGTTCCAGAGCTGTAATCGAGCCTTTGTTACGGGAAGAACAGTGCGGCTCTCGGCCTGGCAGAGGCACAACCCACCAGCTCTTCTTCTCTCTGATGGCTTCTTGAACTCCAGGCGTTTTAAACCAAGCAGTTCTTTTCTCACCACCAGCCGCTACCCCAAACCGACAAAAACAGCTGCCATTCCTCCTCTACATTCAAAAGGTCAGTTGGAATTTGTTCAAACTTCTCCGAAACATGCTGTCTAAAACGCTCTCTGAAATCAGAGTCAGCATCCTGCAACCTTTCCCACCGTATGCGGGTCACCAGTCTTGGTTTTAGTCTGGGTGGCAAAGGAATACTGCCACTGAAAAACAATTTACACAGCACTAAGTGGTGATCAGTTGACAACTCAGCTCCCCTGAAAACTCGAACATCACAAATCATTCTTTGAACACACGATGGTACAACTAAGAAATCAATCAGTGACTTCTGATCTAAGCTGTGCTTGTACCATGGGTATGTGTGAATGTCTTTGTGTGGGAAAAAGGTGTTCATGATGGACAAGCCATAAGCACAGCAAAAGTCCAACAACTTCCCTCCGTGACCAAAACAGGATTTTGATCCGGGTCATCGTGCCTCCCGATCACACTCCTTCAAGTACTGTCGCCTGTACATGTGCATTGAAGTCACCCATCAGGAGAAAGAAGTCCATTTCTGCCACTCTGTCCAGGGCAGCATCAACTTCGTTCAAAAAGGACTCATACTCTGACTCTCGATTTGGTGCATAAACCTGAACCAGAGCCAGAGTCGATCATTCAAGCTTAAGCTTTAAGATCAGAATCCTTCCCCCTAACGGAATGACATCGAATACATTTTCTGACAACCGGGGGCTTGTGAGTATCCCCACACCCGCCTGTGCAGTCATGTGATTTGGGACGCCAGACCAGAAGAGCTTCCACTTATTATCGAGGTCTTTGGCTCCAGAACCCTTCCACTTAGTTGAGGAGATGCCAGTTGCATCGAGCTGATACTTTTTGGCCTCCTCAACCAGCTCAAGTTCCTTCCTCGTTAGCGACGAGACATTCCACTTGCCAATTTTGAGTTGGTGCCGTTGTCGATTTGTAGAGTTTTCACCAAAGCCCTCATTTTGACTTGGCGCTGTCCCCCTCCGCCCCCGTAATGGATAGCGGCACCATTGACGGGCTGCTCGTAACTTCTTTGAGTTTAACCCGGTCGGATGCCGAACGGGACCTTCCGACCACCAAGCGCTCGCATGCTGACACTCGTCAGCCCTAGCTCCAAAGGGTGCCCTGGATTACCAGGATCAGCAAATATCCGAGGCTGTTTTCGTTGTCTTTGGTTGGGGGGGGGGGGGTGCATTTTATACCTAGCTGCCAGGTTTAAATTCAGCCGATCCTAACCCGGACAACAGACGCTCCTGGATTTCTGTTATTTGAACTTCAGCCGTCCCTCTGGGATCAAACGCTGACCAACAAGCCGCACACTATGTAACAGACGCTGCTGGATTTTATTTAAACCTTCGGGTTCATCTTTTTCAGTTATAACTTTACTACCAAGGGTGGCCCCACAAGGAGTTTATACTCCTGGACAGCATCACTTATGCCTGAAGATTACTTCCTCCAGTGGATTTCAGTCGGCTCTTACGACAGGCATACCTTACCTAAACAACACAAAACAGCAATAAGCCATCTTTTCACTCCACTTTTCGGATATTTCCTGATTAAAAAATCAATATTTTTTTGATGCGGGATACGAAGAATAGATTGTTCTATAACTTACGTTGGTTCTTTACAAGAACCGTTGGTTCTTTACATATCCTTGCCTGTTCTAATTATTATTTTTATTAAAAAATATTTTAAGCTTTTTTTCATACGAAATGATGTTTTGCTTGGCATCCCGCGATTGTAAACATACATCAGACGTCAGATTTTGGCAGCCGTTGTAAAATGTCTATAGTGTTTATTCCGAAAGTGTCAGTTTACCAGCAGAGGGGAAATTTTTTCTTCAATTTTTGAGCAAAACCCATTTTGTAGTGATGGCAAACGTCAAAGTCAATAGTGTTGTGTTTATATGTGATTCTCAAGGTTTATTTACAAAATTTGCTTGTTTATTAAATTTGTGCAATTAAGAGAAATGAAAATGATTCAAAAGTGTTTTTAGACATCCGTGGATTAAGAGTAATTAAAAAATGTATTACTTACTCGTAGTATGTTATAGGCAGGTGTAGGCTGAGGGGATGGAGGAAATTTGAAGATGGTAAGGATGTCAGAAAGCGGATGTGACTTTTGGAGGGGAGTTGAAATGAAGAAAGGGAGAGGGAATGTCAAGTGTGAGGCGCTGGCATGCTAGCTGTATGCTCGACTCAGCTCGTCGGATGGGGGGTGGTTCTTGCCCCTCACACTGGACTAGCCTACCTATATGCAAACACATATCATTCCGTTTAGAACTTACCACCAAAAAGGTTGTCACCACGATCACACCTGAAGATCAGCGAAAGATGGAATTCGCTTGGCCAGTACCCCCCTCTACCATGAAGCTTCGTGGCCCAAATTGGAAGCTTCCCCTGTTTGGTATCGTCTCACCGGTCAAATCATCTCCGTCGAAAGTGCTTTAACCGCCCCACTCACTTTCCCTGAAAATTCAAAAACCTAGAACATGGTTGTTCTGTTTCTCCAGCTTCAGTACACAATTGAATACCAGAATTTGCTCATTTTATTACCATTTAGTTTATTACTTACTACAAAGCATTCAATCGAGGGCTATTTATTTTTATATGTCTATAAGTGTATATGAATTTCTAGCGAGGGGGTTTGGGATTTTGTTTTAATTTTTTAAATTATCACATAAATTAGAAGTTTTCAAAGAAAATCAGGTCTCTAAAGCTATGACTTAAAACCGAAAAGTGTCCCGGGGTATGGACTAGATTTCCTAACACTCGATATCGCGGCCTACCTTAATTGAGCTCAGTTAAGGGGGAATGAAGACATAGGTGCTTATAGGTATTTATATATATATATTTTTTTTTATGAGGATAACTAAAGGACAACTACAATACCACGTTAGGATCACAGCTACGAAACCAAATTTTTACATTTATCAATAAAGAGAAGCAAAAAGGAAAAATGTTAATACAAAACCCTCGTTCGAAAAATTTTTTGTTGGAAATATTATAAGACGCCCAAATGGTATGCAAAATAAAATACTCTCTTAGTGGAGTATACTTTTAGCCTACGTTTTAATCTAATTTTTCTTGGTCTACTAAAAGTATCTGGAAAATATGTATACATGTATATATATGTGTATATATCTATAGATTTGTCCAGGCAGATTTTTACCGAAGCCGGTAGTCTTGGCGGTGTAACGTCAACGTGGTCGCGCTCCTCGTCATATATCTATGGTGGAATATTTCGCCACTTTTTTTGTTGTTCGGGCATACTTCAGATATGAATTTAAGTAGGTACTTTTAAAATTTGGCGACCCCGACTGTCTGAAGAAAGCCGGTCGGTCGCCCACGTTTCTATAAAAAGGGAACTCAACTTTAATTGCCGAGCACAAGAATACGCTTAAACCTACCACTTACCACTACAAGATTTGTGCTCTCTTCTAAATTTATACAGCCTTATCCAAGGAATAGGAGGGTGGTGTGAAGGTTTGTCACTCTTCCACTTGTTTTTTTTTTTTTGTTGCTATTTAGTGTTTTATTTTTATTTATTTTTTTGTAAGTCCTCACTTCGTGACTATACGTTTGTTTAAAAATCACTTAATTGTTTCGTTTAAAAATCACTAATTGAAAAGCGTTACAAAATAAACCGAACTATCCACTATTGGCTATATACACTCAAATTTGAATTCCGCACACTTTTAGTACTGTGAACACCGACCTCTAGTCTCTAGTCTCTAGTGCACTTCACATTTAAATTCTTGGAGGTGAATAAATTTTACAGAACCCCAAAAGAAAAAACAGAATCAACACGACACACGTGCCGACGAAAGAACGAGGGTGAGTTTGTGTTGTTATTTGTAATTTCAGGATTTTAGTTTTGTTTATTTGTTTTATACAGGTACCTGCGACAAAGCTCGTGATGAAGAGTTACATCGAAATCGCAACGAAACATAACGAGGAACAGGGTACTAGACTGGATGTGGCACAAAAAAAATTCCAACCTCAAAGCAAGTTGAAGAGAACAGGCAAGCCATCAGGTATATGCGTGTTTGTGTTTTTATATTTAGATTTCGCAGTTCACTCCTTTCCTTTTTTTTCCTTTCCAAGAGTCTTTCCCTGGAGCAACAGGAAATAAGTCACTGCCTACGCAAGGAGATTTTTTTCCTGCAGACGAAACCTGATATTTTTATTGTTATGAACAACCCACCACCTTTGCTTTACCGAAACCGAAGAACTTGTAATCAGCCTGCACACAAGGCAAATTTAATCTACCTTATAACCTTGCATTTGTAGCTAATTCGTTTGTTTCTTTCCAGGTTTCTCCTCCTCAAGAGGTGATGGTGCTGCCTGAAGGATGTACGAGTTGCGGTTAATAGGCAACTATCCCGAGAGTCCGGTAGATTCAGCAGCAGAGCATTAGAGTTGGGGCGTGCCTGCTTATGCGCTTTTAAGGCCCGATAGGTGTTTAAAGGGTGGGGTGCCGTGGCGTAGTGGTTAGTGTGTGTGCTTACTACGCCGGAGGCCTGAGTTCGAATCCTGCCATTGTCACCTGAAAAAAAAAAACTTGTTCTTTTTCACGGTCCCCACCTCCGCGAGGGTTTGACAAGCCCTCCGAGAGTATCAATTGTCTTGAAAAAGCTTCTCAAGCTGCCTTTCGGATTCGGCAAAAAATTGTAGGTCCCTTTGTATGTAAAAGAAATCAACACACCAGCATACATTGTTGAGAAGTTGGCCCTGGTTCACCTCCAGCTGTTGCGCCACTCTATAGGTGTTTAAAGGCCCTCGAATCCCGATTGAGGTCCACGACAAAAATGTCGATGGATTTCCTGTCAGGTAGGAATTTGTTTCATTGTGTTCATTGTTACAGTGTTTAACATTTACTATTTGTAGCGGACGGTGAAGTACCCACAACTCTCTACCTAAGCTACGCCAGGCTATTTTGTGACAAGGTACGTTTGAAAACGTGCACCCCGATTGTATTGGACCTGCCGACCTGCCGACCTACCTGGGTGTGAATGTTTGGATCATCCAACAAAAAGGGGAAGGGCCAAAGCAGAGAGGTATGATTTATGGAAGATTTTCGCTTGGTTTTTCCTTTTTTTTCAATCGGACATGTAGTCGGCGATGTTCAATACCCAACAAATACCTAGTTAGGTAGACTATAGCTACAATACAGAAAAACATGAGTAGTTAGTCATTCAATACCTAGCTTGTCTCTTGTTTATTTACATATGGACATTCCATAGGGGTACGTCACGATAATAATAATAATAAATTAATATACCTATAATAAATTAACACTTACTTAACCTGGTTCAATAAATAGCAAAAAAAAAAATTTTACAGTTAATAACTTAATAGATACTTAAACCTAGTGTTACAAATATTAACGGATAGTAATAAATTAACATGTACTTAAACCTATTTTATTAAATAACAAATAATAATTTAAATGAATAACAATTTCATAAGATTAGTAAATTATCAAAACCCTAAGCCTTTAATAATAAATAACGAAGAGGAATTTTAACAAGTAATAAATAAACAATACTTATGCCTAATTTTTTTATTATCGCGATCACAGAAAGAAGAGTTAGTAGCATATGTTAGTAGCATCAAGGTTAGAATTATTGGATTTTAGATAATATCACAGACTGGTTGTTAGATGTACTCATTGCTTTAGGTCTTTTGCATGAAAGATTCCAATAGTTTTCCCAGATAGATTTTCCAATTCATACATATTTTTTCCGACGGCTTTCGTGACCCGACACTTAATATACTTTGGGCAGAGTTTAGCCGAGAGATATTTTGAGGTGTCACTTAAAACGAAGTTTCTCCGGTATACTTCTTGCCCAGCTAGGTACCGTACCGGTCGAGTACGAACATTGTAGGTCTTCGCACTTCTTTCGTTCGCCTGTTTTATTTTCTCTTTTATTTGGTCTCTTGCAATTTGCAATCTTGTCTGTCGGGAGAGAATCAGCAGTTCATTGTCGTCTACCGCATTCAACCTCTTAGCAAGATCGTAGTCGCTGCCGTGTGTCATCATATTAAGTCCGAAAAGGGCATAGTATGGTGACACTCCGGTTGAGGTATGAAGAGAGCTACGAAGTGCGCATGAGATATGATTTAGGTTGTTATCCCAGTCTCGCTGGTCGTCTTTTATATAGGCGCGTACTGCTGCCAGCAGTGTTTTGTTTGCTCTCTCCGACGCGTTGGACTGAGGAGCATAATACGCGGTTTTAAAATGTCTCGCTCCGTATTTTTGTAAGAGAGTTTTGAATTCCTTCGCTTGGAATTGTTTTCCGTTGTCGGAGTAAACAATTTGGGGAACGCCAAACGTATTAAAAATGTCTTCTTGCATGAATTTAATCACATTAGACGTTTTCGCGGTTCGCAACGGTTTGCGAAAAATGAATTTCGACAAGTGATTTAACAAAACGAAACAAAAACGATTACCTGTCCCTACCCTTTAGACCGTGGGTAGGGACCGAGAAAATCGATATAAATTTTCTGAATGGATCGGTCTGAGCAGTAACTTGTTTCGAGCGGGGGTCGGGATTGCTGGTTGGTTGACTTACATTGTTTGCTTGTGCAATTCAAGACGTATCGTCGAACTTGGACCGTCATATTAGGCCAATAAAAGAATTGTCTTATCCGGTGTAATGTTTTTGCGATACCGCCGTGTGATGCTTGAGGTGGTTCGTGAGCCTTAGAGATAATTTCGTTGGTTAAGCCGAATGGAATCCACAACCTCCATGCATGCTCGGTAGTTGATTCTCCGCCTGCCAGTGGGAAATGCTCGCTTATAAACGAAATTATCTTCGATTTTCAAATTAGTTCGTCCTGGCGTTCTTGAATAGTCTGCATCAATTCGATGTATTCTGGCGAGTCGAATTCTTTTGAGTTTAGATCAACCCAGGGAGCGATTTGTTCGATCTCCAAACTTTCGACGTAAGCTCTAGAGAGTGCATCGGGTACCACATTTAGCGATCCCTTACGATGTTCAATGTCGAAAGAGAATGTCTGAAGCTTGAGGCTCCACCTTGCCAGTCTCCCGCTGAGGTCCTTCAGTCCCATTAACCAGCGGAGGCTTGAGTGGTCGGTAATGACCGTAAAGGCCATTCCTTCGACGTAAGGACGGAACTTGCGGATTGCCAACACAGCAGCCAGACACTCTTTTTCCGTCACACTGTAGTTTCGTTGGCAAGATGTCAGCTTCTGGGAAAAATAGGCAATTGGAGTCTCTGCCTCGTCGTCGGTCTTCTGGAAGAGAACCGCGCCGACTCCTGAGTCAGATGCGTCGCACTGGATATAAAATCGCTTAGCGAAGTCCGGGTGGCTGAGGACCGGGGCGCTTGTAAGAGCGACTTTGAGTTTTTCAAATGCGTCCAAAGCCTCATCAGTCATGCTGAACTTTTCGTTTTTCTTCTTCAGGGTATCGGAGATGGGAGCGGTCAGGGTTGAAAAGTCCTTTACGAAGCGTCTATACCACCCTGCTAGATAACAAGGCCAAGTAGCCGCCGAACTTGCTAAGGGTTTCTGGGAACGAGAAAATCCTGGATTGCCTTAACCTTGGCAGGGTCGGTTCTTAGTTTCGCCCACCAACTATAAAGCCTAGATATTTCAATTCCTTGAAGCAGAACTTCGATTTGCTCAAGTTAATGGTGAGGTTAGCCCTTCGTAGGCACTCGGCTACTTCATCCAGCAGAGCGACATGAGTCTCAAAATCAGGTGCAATAATGAGGAGATCGTCTAGATACACGAAGACATTGTCTCTTAACCGAGACGGAATGACCTTGTCCATTAAATGGCATAGCCTTTGTGCCGCGTTACACAACCCAAAGGGCATGACCTTAAAGTGGTACAAGGGCCTTCCGTAAACCGCAAAAGCAGTTTTCTCCCTGCTCTGTTTTTCCAGCGGTATTTGCCAGAATGCGTCTTTGAAATCGACACTACTAATATAGTATGTGTCTTGTAGACGACTGATGAGTTGGTCGATATTGGGGAGAGGGCCAGCGTACTTCTTGGTCACGTTGTTCAACTTACGTGAATCCAAACATAAACGGTTCTTGCCTGGCTTCCGTATGAGGACCACTGGTGAACACCACGCGCTCTCGCTCTCCTCAATAACTTCCAGACTTAGCATTCTGTCTATCTCTTCATACAAAAGGGCTTGTATCGCTGGAGAGACAGGGTAGTGACGCTGCTTTATAGGTACCGCGTCTCCGGTATCTTTAACATGCTCCTCTAAGGACGTTTTTCCTAACCCAAGCTTCGTGTAACAACGAAACTTCTCCTTGACCGCTTCCATACTCGATTGTTGTTCAACAGTCAATTGATGAGAATTTGGGTCACTTGAAACACTCGGCAGCTCCATCGAGCTCAATAGCTGCGGTGCAATCTGGAACACCTTCCAGAAGTCGACTCCGAGGTAGAGTTCCTGTTCTAGATTCGGTACAAGATAAAACTCGATCAGCTGGTTCTGATCTTTATAATTCCCCAGATCTGAATCTTATCAATTCTGATCTTATAATTCATTTACCCCTGCAAGGTCGGGGTTAGAATAGCCTTGAGGTAAGGTATGCCTGTCGTAAGAGCCGACTAAAATCCACCGGAAGAAATATTCTTTAATGTTTCAACGGATGCTGTCGATGCTGCTCCATTTGGGGCAACTTTTGGCAGTAAGGTTTTAACTTATAGATGAATCTGCAGGTTAAATTAAAATCCAGAAGCGTCTGTCACACATTGTGCGGCTCACTGGTCGGCGTCTGTCTCCAAAGGGGCGGCTGCATTTAAAAATGAATATAGAAGTGACTTACCTATTTCTCATAAAAACGACAAATTAAAAAAAAAAAAAATTGCAATGAATAAAACGAAAGATTTGATTACCCCAGGTGGCAGCCCAGCTATGCTGGAAAATCCACCCTCTTCGGAGGCAGGCTCTACGGATTCTGGGGAGAACCTTTTATTGCTTATAAATCCTTTTGAGAAAAGGACAAAACTAAATCGATCACCACCACCTAGATCGAACATATCCGGAAAAAGCAGTCCACCGGTAAACCAGGACTCTGTGAAAATTAAGAGCTTAGAAAAGGAGAATAATGAACTCCGAGCTAAGCTTACTGAAAAGGAGCGACTCTTCCCAGATCTAAAAATGGAAGTTGACTCTCTGCGAAAAGAAAACGAGGATATTAAAAATACTCGTTTAACGAAAGACTGTAAGGTAACAAAAGAGTGTGTAACACCGAACCGACCAGCAGTCGAATACTTCACGGACGAGGACGAACTTGCACTTGAGACCGATTCAGTCTCAAGGAAAAGGTCTAGCAAGAAGCGAAAGGCGAATTCCTCTCCCGAAGTAATACAAAAAGAAGATAAGCCCTCTGGCTCAAACAAGGCTAAACCAGAAGCGAAAATTCTTCCACCTCCCGCAATAAACATCGTCGGGATAGCAGACTTTGGGAGATTGCGCAACCTTCTTGCAAACACGGTGAGAACAGAAAACTATAAGCTTACCTCGCACCGAAATAACGTGTGGAAAGTAAATGTTGACAACGCCGATTCCTATCGCGCACTGTCTCTGAGAGTGAATGCAGAAAGAATCGAGTGGTATACTTATCAAAATAAGTACGAAAAACCACTGCGAGTCATTGTAAGGGGACTCCACCCATCATGCACAAAAGAAGACGTTGTAAAAGACGTAAAAAATAAAGGCCTTAAAATTATTGATGCCGTCAATATCATTAAAAAGGAAAAGCAACGCACGGAAGGAGAAAGAGACACTGTGATCAGACGCGGCCTTCCAATTTTTATGCTCTCCTTTGAAAGAACTGAGAGCATAAACGATATTTATAAAATAAAAATGATACTTAACATCAGGGTTAAAATCGAACCCATGCGAAAGGGCAATAGACTGATACCACAGTGTAAGCGATGCCAAGAATTCAGGCACACAAGTGCCTACTGCCAAAAAGAACCACGTTGCGTGAAATGTGCCGGAAAACACCTGTCAACAGAGTGCAAAGTTAACATAAAGGCTCCAGCAGTTTGCGCCAATTGCCACGGAAACCACTCCGCGAACTATCGAGGATGTGAAGTAGCCATAGAGCTGCAAAAGGGACGAGAACCTCTTAAGGAAAATACTAGAGGTCAGAATCAAAGCATAGGACGCCCAAAACCTGCTGAGGTTTTGGGCGTCCTACTCGACCTACCGTACCGGTCGAGTACGAACATTGTAGGTCTTCGCACTTCTTTCGTTTGCCTGTTTTATTTTCTCTTTTATTTGGTCTCTTGCAATTTGCAATCTTGTCTGTCGGGAGAGAATCAGCAGTTCATTGTCGTCTACCGCATTCAACCTCTTAGCAAGATCGTAGTTGCTGCCGTGTGTCATCATATTAAGTCCGAAAAGGGCATAGTATGGTGACACTCCGGTTGAGGTATGAAGAGAGCTACGAAGTGCGCATGAGATATGATTTAGGTTGTTATCCCAGTCTCGCTGGTCGTCTTTTATATAGGCGCGTACTGCTGCCAGCAGTGTTTTGTTTGCTCTCTCCGACGCGTTGGACTGAGGAGCATAATACGCGGTTTTAAAATGTCTCGCTCCGTATTTTTGTAAGAGAGTTTTGAATTCCTTCGCTTGGAATTGTTTTCCGTTGTCGGAGTAAACAATTTGGGGAACGCCAAACGTATTAAAAATGTCTTCTTGCATGAATTTAATCACATTAGACGTTTTCGCGGTTCGCAACGGTTTGCGAAAAATGAATTTCGACAAGTGATTTAACAAAACGAAACAAAAACGATTACCTGTCCCTACCCTTTAGACCGTGGGTAGGGACCGAGAAAATCGATATAAATTTTCTGAATGGATCGGTCTGAGCAGTAACTTGTTTCGAGCGGGGGTCGGGATTGCTGGTTGGTTGACTTACATTGTTTGCTTGTGCAATTCAAGACGTATCGTCGAACTTGGACCGTCATATTAGGCCAATAAAAGAATTGTTTTATCCGGTGTAATGTTTTTGCGATACCGCCGTGTGATGCTTGAGGTGGTTCGTGAGCCTTAGAGATAATTTCGTTGGTTAAGCCGAATGGAATCCACAACCTCTATGCATGCTCGGTAGTTGATTCTCCGCCTGCCAGTGGGAAATGCTCGCTTATAAACGAAATTATCTTCGATTTTCAAATTAGTTCGTCCTGGCGTTCTTGAATAGTCTGCATCAATTCGATGTATTCTGGCGAGTCGAATTCTTTTGAGTTTAGATCAACCCAGGGAGCGATTTGTTCGATCTCCAAACTTTCGACGTAAGCTCTAGAGAGTGCATCGGGTACCACATTTAGCGATCCCTTACGATGTTCAAAGTCGAAAGAGAATGTCTGAAGCTTGAGGCTCCACCTTGCCAGTCTCCCGCTGAGGTCCTTCAGTCCCATTAACCAGCGGGGGCTTGAGTGGTCGGTAATGACCGTAAAGGCCATTCCTTCGACGTAAGGACGGAACTTGCGGATTGCCAACACAGCAACCAGACACTCTTTTTCCGTCACACTGTAGTTTCGTTGGCAAGATGTCAGCTTCTGGGAAAAATAGGCAATTGGAGTCTCTGCCTCGTCGTCGGTCTTCTGGAAGAGAACCGCACCGACTCCTGAGTCAGATGCGTCGCACTGGATATAAAATCGCTTAGCGAAGTCCGGGTGGCTGAGGACCGGGGCGCTTGTTAGAGCGACTTTGAGTTTTTCAAATGCGTCCAAAGCCTCATCAGTCATGCTGAACTTTTCGTTTTTCTTCTTCAGGGTATCGGAGATGGGAGCGGTCAGGGTTGAAAAGTCCTTTACGAAGCGTCTATACCACCCTGCTAGATAACAAGGCCAAGTAGCCGCCGAACTTGCTAAGGGTTTCTGGGAACGAGAAAATCCTGGATTGCCTTAACCTTGGCAGGGTCGGTTCTTAGTTTCGCCCACCAACTATAAAGCCTAGATATTTCAATTCCTTGAAGCAGAACTTCGATTTGCTCAAGTTAATGGTGAGGTTAGCCCTTCGTAGGCACTCGGCTACTTCATCCAGCAGAGCGACATGAGTCTCAAAATCAGGTGCAATAATGAGGAGATCGTCTAGATACACGAAGACATTGTCTCTTAACCGAGACGGAATGACCTTGTCCATTAAATGGCATAGCCTTTGTGCCGCGTTACACAACCCAAAGGGCATGACCTTAAAGTGGTACAAGGGCCTTCCGTAAACCGCAAAAGCAGTTTTCTCCCTGCTCTGTTTTTCCAGCGGTATTTGCCATAATGCGTCTTTGAAATCGACACTACTAATATAGTATGTGTCTTGTAGACGACTGATGAGTTGGTCGATATTGGGGAGAGGGCCAGCGTACTTCTTGGTCACGTTGTTCAACTTACGTGAATCCAAACATAAACGGTTCTTGCCTGGCTTCCGTATGAGGACCACTGGTGAACACCACGCGCTCTCGCTCTCCTCAATAACTTCCAGACTTAGCATTCTGTCTATCTCTTCATACAAAAGGGCTTGTATCGCTGGAGAGACAGGGTAGTGACGCTGCTTTATAGGTACCGCGTCTCCGGTATCTTTAACATGCTCCTCTAAGGACGTTTTTCCTAACCCAAGCTTCGTGTAACAACGAAACTTCTCCTTGACCGCTTCCATACTCGATTGTTGTTCAACAGTCAATTGATGAGAATTTGGGTCACTTGAAACACTCGGCAGCTCCATCGAGCTCAATAGGTGCGGTGCAATCTGGAACACCTTCCAGAAGTCGACTCCGAGGTAGAGTTCCTGTTCTAGATTCGGTACAAGATAAAACTCGATCAGCTGGTTCTGATCTTTATAATTCCCCAGATCTGAATCTTATCAATTCTGGTCTTATAATTCATTTACCCCTGCAAGGTCGGGGTTAGAATAGCCTTGAGGTAAGGTATGCCTGTCGTAAGAGCCGACTAAAATCCACCGGAAGAAATATTCTTTAATGTTTCAACGGATGCTGTCGATGCTGCTCCATTTGGGGCAACTTTTGGCAGTAAGGTTTTAATATATAGATGAATCTGCAGGTTAAATTAAAATCCAGAAGCGTCTGTCACACATTGTGCGGCTCACTGGTCGGCGTCTGTCTCCAAAGGGGCGGCTGCATTTAAAAATGAATATAGAAGTGACTTACCTATTTCTCATAAAAACGACAAATTAAAAAAAAAAAAAAATTGCAATGAATAAAACGAAAGATTTGATTACCCCAGGTGGCAGCCCAGCTATGCTGGAAAATCCACCCTCTTCGGAGGCAGGCTCTACGGCTTCTGGTGAGAACCTTTTATTGCTTATAAATCCTTTTGAGAAAAGGACAAAACTAAATCGATCACCACCACCTAGATCGAACATATCCGGAAAAAGCAGTCCACCGGTAAACCAGGACTCTGTGAAAATTAAGAGCTTAGAAAAGGAGAATAATGAACTCCGAGCTAAGCTTACTGAAAAGGAGCGACTCTTCCCAGATCTAAAAATGGAAGTTGACTCTCTGCGAAAAGAAAACGAGGATATTAAAAATACTCGTTTAACGAAAGACTGTAAGGTAACAAAAGAGTGTGTAACACCGAACCGACCAGCAGTCGAATACTTCACGGACGAGGACGAACTTGCACTTGAGACCGATTCAGTCTCAAGGAAAAGGTCTAGCAAGAAGCGAAAGGCGAATTCCTCTCCCGAAGTAATACAAAAAGAAGATAAGCCCTCTGGCTCAAACAAGGCTAAACCAGAAGCGAAAATTCTTCCACCTCCCGCAATAAACATCGTCGGGATAGCAGACTTTGGGAGATTGCGCAACCTTCTTGCAAACACGGTGAGAACAGAAAACTATAAGCTTACCTCGCACCGAAATAACGTGTGGAAAGTAAATGTTGACAACGCCGATTCCTATCGCGCACTGTCTCTGAGAGTGAATGCAGAAAGAATCGAGTGGTATACTTATCAAAATAAGTACGAAAAACCACTGCGAGTCATTGTAAGGGGACTCCACCCATCATGCACAAAAGAAGACGTTGTAAAAGACGTAAAAAATAAAGGCCTTAAAATTATTGATGCCGTCAATATCATTAAAAAGGAAAAGCAACGCACGGAAGGAGAAAGAGACACTGTGATCAGACGCGGCCTTCCAATTTTTATGCTCTCCTTTGAAAGAACTGAGAGCATAAACGATATTTATAAAATAAAAATGATACTTAACATCAGGGTTAAAATCGAACCCATGCGAAAGGGCAATAGACTGATACCACAGTGTAAGCGATGCCAAGAATTCAGGCACACAAGTGCCTACTGCCAAAAAGAACCACGTTGCGTGAAATGTGCCGGAAAACACCTGTCAACAGAGTGCAAAGTTAACATAAAGGCTCCAGCAGTTTGCGCCAATTGCCACGGAAACCACTCCGCGAACTATCGAGGATGTGAAGTAGCCATAGAGCTGCAAAAGGGACGAGAACCTCTTAAGGAAAATACTAGAGGTCAGAATCAAAGCATAGGACGCCCAAAACCTGCTGAAACTCCTAAGCCAAAGACTCCAAAGACGCCAAAGCCGATCAGAAGTGGAAGATTAGCAAAGGAGGCGTCGACAAAAGGCGTAAAAGCTCCACAAAAGAGCGGCACCAGTTCAAGTGCAGCGGAGAAACCACCACTGGTCGGACCGAAATCATACGCAAAGGTTGCGGCAAACGAAAACAAAGGCAAGATCGCCCACAACAGATGCAGTGTCTCAGATCCTCGCTGTAATCTTGGAGAAACTTGAGGATCAGACTAAAATCAACAAAGTTATATTTGACAAACTGAGCAAGCTCGAGTTTAAGCCTCGAAAAAATTACAAGAGAACATGAATATGAAACAGTTATTTAAAATACTAACATGGAATGCAAACGGCCTTCTGAATAAAATAGACGAACTAGAAGTATTTCTACGGAAAAACAATATTGATATTTGCATGATTACGGAAACTCACCTTAAAAACGGGTCTACACCCAAACTTAAAGGTTACAATGACTATCACGCACATCACCCTTCGCAAAATTCGAGAGGAGGATCCTCCCTCTACATTAAGAACTGCATTAAGCACTTCAAGAACACAGAAGTTGAGCTAGATTCTATGCAGATCAGTTCAGTTTCTGTAAAAATTGACTGCTTAGATTAGAACATTGCATTTTGTTATTTCCCGCCAGGATAAAGACTGGTGGAAGACGATCTTGATCGTATGTATGACTTCATTGGGTCCAATTTCATCATTGGGGGTGACTTTAACGCGAAGCATACTTTTTGGGGCTCACGATGCAATTCAACAAGAGGCAGATTACTGTACAAAAATAGTATGAAGCGTGGGGTGGACTTTTTCTCCACGGGTAAGCCAACATATTGGCCAACCGATAGGAATAAAAAGCCTGACCTTGTCGATTTTTTCATCGCTAAAGGGTACCCCAAATACCTTACGCGAATTGAAGAGTGTTACGATCTTTGCTCAGACCACTCAGGAGTTATCTTGAAGATGGGTGGAAGACTGGCGAAAACAGAAAGAGCTCCTAGATTAGCTAGCAAAAACATGAACTGGGACGCTTTCAGAAAGGACTGTAAGGAGGGTGTTGGCTTGAATGTACCATTGAAAACTCCTTTCGAGTTAGAAACCGCAGTTGACAAATTCATTGAAGCAATTCAGAGCGCTGCTTGGAACAACAATTCGTCCCAAAAGAACGCAGTTAGCACCGACGGGCATGTACGTAAAACATATCCGCTCGAAATCGAAGAATTGATTCGTGAAAAGAGAAGAGCGCGTAGAAGATGGCAAGGCACGAGGACCCCCCCCCCCAGACAAAACACTATTGAACCACCTCTCTAACAAACTGAAAGGAATGTTGCAAGATCTTAAAAATCGTGAGACCACTGAATACCTTGAAGGCTTGTCGGCGGATAGGAGCTCAAACTACTCGCTGTGGAAAGCAGTTAAGTCTATCAAGAAACCTATAATCCACTCGGCACCAATAAAAAAAGCTAACGGCGAATGGGCAAGAGAAGACAAAGAGAAAGCGAATTTGTTTGCTGAATATTTAGAAGAAACATTCAAGCCTTTCGACGGTCCGCCGTTGGCTGACGTTCTAAACAACAACGGGGAACCTGATAGCTTTAGAATGAAAAAAGTTTCGTTAGTTGAACTCCGACAGACAATTAGCAAACTTAAAAATAATAAGGCCCCGGGTTACGACCTGATCACTGGCGAAATATTAAAGTCAAGCTACTTTATATGATAAACGCTTCTCTTAGACTTCTATACGTTCCGAGACAATGGAAAGTTGCTGAAGTCATTATGGTTCCAAAACCGGGGAAATGCGCAAATGATAAAAATCTTATAGGCCTATATCGCTTCTGCCGATAATATCGAAAGTATTCGAGAAACTTCTGCTGAAGCGATTACAACTAATAATTGCAGAAAAACGCTTGATCCCGGATCATCAATTCGGTTTCAGACCTAACCATTCCACAATAGATCAAGTCTACAGAATAACGCATGAAATTGAAAAAGTCTTAGAAGGGAAAAAAATATGTTCAAGTGCTTTCATCGACGTATCGCACGCCTTCGACAAGGTATGGCACGAAGGCTTGAAATATAAGCTACGGCAAAACTTGCCGGAAGACATGTTTAAAATATTGGAAAATTATCTTGAAAGCAGACTCCTTCGTGTTAGGTGTAGTAGTGAATACTCGAGTTTCAAGCAAATTCGGGCTGGCGTACCCCAGGGAAGCGTCCTCGGTCCGACCCTGTTCCTGCTCTACACAAGGGACATACCTCTAGATGACGAGACAGTCGTGGCCACGTTTGCGGACGATACGGCCATCCTGGCAACAGGTGAATCAGTCGAGTCATCAACGAGAAACCTCCAACGAGCATTGGATAGAATTTGTGTCTGGACGAAGACTTGGCGAATCGCTCTTAACGAGAACAAGTCTACGCATGTGAATTTCACTTACAGAAGGGTTAACAATTTGCCTCTGTTCATAAATTCTGCACAAATACCTTATGCAAATGAAGCGAAGTATCTAGGGATGACACTGGACGCTGTAGTGTCGCTCGACTAGGTTCTTCTGGGCTAGCTGTAATAAACCTAACCGAGAGAGAAATAGTAGACCAACGGAGTTAGACTATCATTTCTTAGCTTGGCTTAAATGCCGTTTGCTATACTCACCAGCGAGTTACTCGCTATGTTGGTGAGTAGAAATGATTTCGAAGATAGCTGTAAAAGAACGGTTACCAGAGCCCAAGCTCTATTGGTTGTATTAAAAGAGATGTGGTTTCTTTAGTAGCTCGATAGCAAAAGAGACATTTATTCTTGGGTTGCATCGGTATTTATACAAATAAAATCTACTGCGTTTTTGATCTACTTCCAAGTCCGAACCCCAATCCATACTCGATATTGCAGCGTCATCGATTTGCACCCTTCGATATTTGAACCCGTATATAATGCATTGGTAATCATAAAGCATTGGCTATGCTTTACCAGTGTATACTTGACTTGACTATACTTGACCTATATTCGTCGAGTCAGCGCATCGGCGCCACCGTTCAGTGTTTCCGATTTGGTCACACATGCCCTCATGCACTTGTCGTACCATTTCGGATATTTGACCCTGACTCATTCATAAACATAGAAAGCGTGTATCGTACTATGCTTGGAACAAATCAACGTAAACAAAACGATACTGCCGGCTTTGCCTGTTGATATGTGATCCCATACATTCTGTTGGGAATGTACGATCGCTTATAGTGAGTGGGTACCGAAATATGTATGTAAGTATGGTACGTGTGCTGGGGTAACTGACGGATTGTTGGTCTTTAATGACTTTTGTCTTTTATGACTTAATGCTTAGTCGATGTATGTGAATACTTTGTATGAAGATAAAAGGGTGCCTGCTATCGAGTATCGGGTAAGAGGAACGTAAAGGCAAGTATAAGCGTACACTGGCGCTATTCCCTACACCACCCTTCTGGGAGGAAAAGGAGAATTCTTGGAGTAGCGAGAATTCTGCTTCTTCTGTGCCGCTTGTACATTTGGGAATAAACATTGTTTTCAAGTTACATATTTGATTTCTTCTTTTAGGTTTACATTAACATGAACAATCTATTAATTTTTTTTGTATTATATGGGTTTTAGTTTCTGGATATATGGTTGTCTCAATTTCTAACAACAATTTTACAACATTGATAGATATAAATTGATTTGCTTATTTCCTAATGAATTTTAGTAGCTTTACAATTAATTTTCTACGTACTAAGATTTTTTTTTATATTTTTTTTTTTGAGTTTTAATTTTATGTATTACAACTTAAGTACTTATAATTGATTGAGCAAATTTATTCAAAGTTATTTAACCATAGTTTAGTTTAAATATTCGTTAATTAATAGCAATAATTTAATGCTTACTTCTTTTAACTTTAAAATTACTTAACTAGTTAACAGTAACAACCAAATTCTTAATCCTAGTGTGTAAAGGTGAAATTCATTAATTTTTGTTATTTTGAATACAAAAATTTCTTTTTCCTTTTAAAACTTATTACAAATAGTTTTTTTTTTTTCTTACTTATTCTTACAATAGGAGTAATTGTTAAAAGTACAATTTATCTTAATTACTTAAAGATTAGAAACCATGTATTTTAATTTGGTTTTGTATTAATATAAAGTTTTACTTAACAATGCAATTATCTTTAGTGTGTTATCCATATTAAATTGTAGATTAAATTTTGTTAACAATACAATTAAATTTGCAAAATTTTTCATTAAAAATTAAGATTTAGGATATATTAAGTTTTATTAACACTATTTGATATTTATATTTAATTGTTGATATACTAAATGTTAATTACAATGTTATTAATTTTAATTACTAAATTTTTAATAACAATACCATTAGTCTTAATTACTAAATTTTTAATTACAATACCTCTGATTTTAGTTGGTTCCTGTTTATATATTTAATTGTTTATATACTAAATTTAAATTATGATACCATTAATTTTAATTCGTTCCTGGCCAGGAGAATTAGAACTTGTTATATATATATGGGCATGTAGGGTGAACTTATTTTATATATACATGTGTATGTAGGGTCTCTTCCCCCTTTTTTTTAAGAAAAAGTTTATTCAAATTCGTCAATATCGGCAAAAGCTTCTAGAAATTGCCGTAATATATATATGTAAAATTTCTTAAGCCTGTTTTCGTGGACTTTAGTCCTTTTTCCTGCGTATTTTATTTCACAATTCACGCCTTCCTCTGATAATACTTCGTATGGTCCTATATAGATTGGGTCTAACTTCCTACGATTTTCGTTTCTCAACAGTACTAAACTACCTACTTCAAAACTAGCTTGCTTACTCTTAGCTTTCGTATCGTACGCATTTTTCCTTATTTTCTATTTTTCGACTAAATGATCTCTAGCATCTCGGTGGGCTACTTGTAATTTCTGTTTCAAATCTATTACGTAGTCTTCGTAGTTATATCTGGGGTCTACCTGTTTTGTTAGATTGGTCGGCAATTTGCATTGCCTTCCGAATACTAATTCAAAAGGTGTATACCCTGTTTCTGAATGTATTGAGGTGTTATAATAGAAGACATAGTATGGTAACCAGTTACACCAGTCCGTATGTTTTTCGGACACGTAACACCTGAGGTATGCTCCGAGAACTTTGTGGGAATTTTCTAATGCTCCTATACTTTCATGATGGTAAGCAGTCGACTGTAGCTGTTCTATCTTCAGTAATTTACACATATCTTTAAAGATTTTATTTATAAACAGATTTTTTTTTTAGATTTTATTTATAAACAGATTTAGGAACAGATTCCCTGGTCTGAAGCTATTGTTATGGGAACTCCATATTTAAGGATAAATCCTTCTACAAGTCCTTTGGCTACAGTGCTAGCTTCTTTGTTTTCAAGAGGTATAGCTTCTGTGAATTTTGTAAGTTCGTCTTATAGGGTAAGTATGTATTTATATCCGTTTACCGACTCATCTAGAGGACCAACCAAGTCAAGATAAATTTTTTCAAAACTTGTATCGGCGGTTGAGGTTATTTCCATTGGTTGTTTCTTGCGTGTTATATATTTGTTCTTTTGACATATAGGGCAATGCTTCACAAATGTCGTCACATCGTTCTGCATTCCTGTCCAGAAATATTTCTTTCTTATGGTTTTTAGCATGCGGTTTATTCCTGCATGTCCACTTGTTGGTAATATATGATAATCGTTGAGCAGTAGTTTCTTTTCCTGAGGATCGGTAATCTCCTTACATTTATCTATGAGGTGCACCTTTATATTACTTTCTTTAAACATTTCTCCTAAATTTTTCTGTAACTCGGGAATTTTATATTCTCGACGGCCGTCTGCGAGTTTTCTTAATTCTTCTTTAGTAATGTATAATTTTTCAATGGCTAGGGGTCCGCAGATACTTTGCACGTCCCCCGACATCAATTTGACAATTGAAGTTGATAGAGCTGTAGTGCTATCCTTGGAGATATCTAGCAGTTCACAAGGTTCCTGCACGTCCCTCAACAACATTTTGCCAAATGATGTCGATCGGGCTTTAGTGCTTATCCTGGGCTTATTTAGGAGTATTAAATTCATCTCTGGGAGATATGCCAAAACGTCGTTGGGTCCCAGGAGTGGTGTCATATCATTTATTCGATACTCATCGTCCTCGAAACTATTACATATTTTTAGCTCAACTATCTGCTGTCCATTTTCTGGTGGTTTCAATAACTCTGTAATTTTGTTATATTTATCCGTTTCTTCCCTGTCCTTTGTTTCTGTTGATTCCTTTTGTACCTTGTTTGCCTTGGATCGTGACCTGGTCATGACATATATTTCTAGTTGTTTTAATTGTTTTAATTGATCGGTGTCTATTCATTTACGACTCAGAGCATCAGCTGTGCAATTATCTTTTCCTGGAGTATATTCGATATAGAAAGTATATTCTTCTAAAAGCAATCTAAACTTTGTGAGTCTACTAGATGGTTCCTTAAGTGAGAAAAGATATACTAGTGGTCTGTGATCTGTTATGATTTTGAATTTTCTTCCGAAAAGATATGGTCGGAAATGTTTGATTGCCCATACTATGGCTAGTAGCTCTTTTTCAATAGTGCTGTAATTTTTCTGTGCACCATTTAATGTTTTACTAGCATATGCTATGGGTCTATCATCGAAATTAGAAAGAACAGCACCTAGGGCAAAGCCTGAAGCATCTGTTCGCAGAATAAATTCTTTTGAGAAATTTGGAAATTGTAAAACTTGATTACTTGAGAGAATTACTTTCAGAAGTTTAAATGATTTTTCGCAATTTTCACAGAAATTGAACTCTACGTTCTTACGGAGCAAAATTTGGAATGAATTTACGATAATAGTTTGCAAACGCTACAAATCTTCTAACTTCGTCTGCATTAGTAGGGTTAGGATAATTGCTCATTACTGCTGCTTTCTCTGGGTCGGGATGTATTCCTTTTTCTGAAATAACATGTCCCAAATATAGCACTTCTTTTCGAAGGAAAGAACACTTTCTCGGATGGATCTTAAGATTCACCTCCCGTAGTCGTTAAACACTTCGACCAAGTTTTTGTTGTGGTCTTGGAGGTTTTTGCCAAAGACGATAAGATCATCTAGATAGACAAAACATCTTGAATAGGTCAGTCCCGCCATTGCGATTGACATCATTCTAGAGAATTTGCTTTGCGAGATCTTGAGTCCCATTGGGAGTCGTTTTAGTTGATAGTGTCCTCCTTCAGTAGAAAATGCTGTTACTGGTCGGCTATTTGGGTCAAGTTCCATTTGGTAATATCCTTGACTCAAATCAATGCATGAGAAGTAGGTTGATCCTCCTACCATATCGTATATGTCGCTTATATTTGTTAACGGAAATTTATCGTCTTCGATCCTTTCGTTGACATTACGGTAGTCAATTACCATACGGAATTTTTGTTCGCCAGTAATGGGGTCTTTCTTTTTGGGTACAATTAGGATTGGAGAATTCTACGCTGAAACGGATGGTTCTATTATGTCATTATCCAACATCTTATCGATTTCTTCTTGTATGTCCTTCTTCTGTGTGTGTGGTAATCTATAAGGCTTTGTGTACTTTGGAGTTGCTCCTTCCTTAAGCATGATGTCAGCTTGTCCTACGTGCGTGTAGCTGAGCTTGTCTCCTTCAAGATGGAATATATCTTGGAACTTGGTACATATGGCTTCAATTTCGCTTTTCTCTTCTGTATTTAAAGTGTCGAAATTTATTTCATTTAATATTTTCTCTACTCTGGACACAGTTGGTTCATCTCTTTTGTTGTGTCGCAGAACGTAGTATTCCGCTGCGGGCAGGGATGGTGGTTCTGCCCATTTGAGTACAACCTCTCTTTCGCGGGTGTTCAAAATTTTGAATGGAATTTTCCCTTTGGTGGCTTGGGATATGGATCCAGCCATAAAGACACCTTTGCACAGTTCCTGGGAATGGAATACTCGTATATCTGTATGTGCTGTGTCTAGCCAGTAGGTGGCTTCACATCTGGGAGCGATGGTTATTGTGCTCAGACTGTGTTGAGAAAGAATGGGTAATGTGGTGGTTTGGCTATTTAGTCTTAACTTTAATACTAGGTCCTCTAGGTCGATTACCGCGCCAAGTTCTAAAAGAAGGTTGGCTCCGATAATTCCTTCGACTGGAATCGGAAACGAATCGGGTACTACATGGAACTCATGTTCGAGATCCTGTTTCCCTAAACGTAATGTACTAATGCAGGTTCCTAGTGATCGTAGTTCACCTGAGATACCTGCAATGGTAGTGCTTTTGTGGGTACGTATAGGTATTTTCTTGCTCATTATAACGTTATTCTTAATTACACAAATTGATGCCCCTGTGTCTACCAAAAATCGAACTCGTCGTTCATTAAAAGGTAGTTGCACATAAATGCCGTGTTCTATTCCCGTTGTGCATATGGCCTTATTCACTTGGGAACTTAATGATCTCCCTCCGAAAGGTCGGCAATCCCTTCGGTGGGTTGCTCGTTTCCCGAAGTCGCTATTCTAACTCTTTCCCTTTGCTGCTGAGTTTGGTTGCTATAACTCCTATTGTTGTCTGAAGTTTCATTTCTATACCTATTTTGTGATTGATTAGGGAATGGATAGCTATTATGGTTGCCATTTGATTGCGGGCCATTGCTTGGTCCTCTGTTTGCCGGAACATAATTGTTCTGGTTTCTTTGGTTACCAAAATTGTTGGAGCGGAAATTACCTCTGGGATAATTATTATTATTCCCGGAATAATTATTAGTCTGACCTTGACGATGAACTTGCTGGGAGCCTCGGTTGCGAGCTCCTCGAAAATTATTGCGTCCACCTCTGTATGGTGGTCTTCCTGAATTTTGATTTCTCCTATCTTCCCATCGACTGCTATTGCCTGGATCTGAGTAATACTTTATATGATCGGTCTTTTCTGTCGAGGTTTGATCGACTTCTAGCAGGTGTTGTGATGCGCTTGTTAAAGTCGTATGCCTAGCACTGTCTAACACGATTCTTAGACGGTCGTTAACTCCCTTCTTCAGGAAAGCTAGTCCTCTTCGGTCATTGGCGGCAGTGAACGTTGCTCTTGCCTCCTCGCCATGAACTGATATTTCCAGTTCCGTCATTTTGGTGACGAGGGATTCGATATCTTTCCCTGGCTGGACAGTTACCATGGTAGGTGCGGCTTAGCTTCGTCTGAATCGTTTCAAGGGTTTCTCTTGGTCCACATTTTTCCAAGAGGGCCTTTTTTAATTCATCAAACTTTTCGAATTTAGTAGCTCCTAGCTCGGTAAGAGCTTTGCCTTGAATTTTGCATTTCAAGATAAACTTGATGAGTGTGGCTTGAGCGGTGGTTGACACTGTGTCATGGTAAAATTCTATGCTATTAAGGAAATCGCGAAGATTTTCTGATCGTGTGCTATCTTGTTCAGACGTCAGTGTCGGAAGCTTTTGAGCTGTGTTAAAGCTGAAGTCGTCAGGCATTGTGCTAGTTTTGATTGGGATGGGTATGTTAACCTTTTCTTCTCTTATACTTGATTTGATCCTAGCTAAAGCTTCGGTCTTGTACTGCTCTATACGCTCATACACAGTTTGTATATCAGCTGCTGCCTCTAATGTTAGTTTTTCGTCGGTTATTGCCTGCGCTATCTCGTCTGTTCTCTTATATAATTTTTCTATCTCTGCTATTTTTCTATTGGCTGACTCTCTAGTCCTAGTTCTATTAGGTCCATCTTTTTTTAAATTTCCTAATATATTTTGGAATTTTTCTAGTACTTCTAATAGCTCGTCCATAGAAATAACTAAAGCTCTTTATTAAGGTTTTAATTTAAACTTATACTCGCCTATGGATAATTTGACTTCTTCTCACTTGCTGGCGGATATGGTTGCGAAATTTCTTGGTCAGAAAATCGTACGCATATTTTAGGACGAGAAGTATTATCAGTGTGGCAAACACAATAGAGAAATCTACACCGTAATGGGTAGTTTCGAAGGAAGAATTTTGTTGAGGCCAGTTATTGTTAACGATCACCTCCTCTACTTTGGATTGGGTTTTACCCATGCTATATTTTCCCTAAAGAAATTTTACCTTTATATATGCCACGGTCAGAGAGAAATATATTTAAATTAATTGTCTTTTGAATTTGAGAATTCTTTCCTTTTTTTTATTCAGATTTGAGTTTGAATATTCAACGGTTAAATAGAAATATATGTTATCCACAAAATCAGGGAAAAATTTTTTTTTTCTATGTTAAAAAAAAAATTTCATTATATGTATATTAGAGTTTTTCTTAACTTAAATTAACTTATTCTTGTTTTTTGGATTGGGCCAGCCTCTTGGCCATGTCGTCAAAGAGCTGGTGGAATTTCTGGTCGTTATTCTCCTTCTTCCGGCGCTTCTCCGCTTGATTTTGCCGTATTTCGTGTTTCACGGCCTTGATGCGTCGTAAATATTTAGTCCGGTCCGCGAGATTTGTTCCGGGTATATTCAGGAGGTGATACAGCTCCCGGATCTCCTTGCGCTGGTCCACCAGCTTGCCTCCCCTGGTTGACTTAGGGGCTACTGGTGGCAGTGTGGTCTTCTGCGCTTCCAGTCGTTTGATTTGGCGCTGTCTATATTCTTCTATTGTTAGCTGCTGGGGTCCCTCAGTTGATTGGGCCTTCTGTTGGCTGGGTAGTTCGGTATTGGCCTGGAGCAGGGCGTTTGCTCGGGCCAGGTGTCCTTTCCCTAAAGCGAGGATGTATGCGGGTGTTGGCGGGGCCTTTAGTACTTCTCCTTGACAGTCTTCTCCGTGGGGTCCTGTCACGGTCGCCATGTAGTGTCGCTCGACTAGGTTCTTCTGGGCTAGCTGTAATAAACCTAACCGAGAGAGAAATAGTAGACCAACGGAGTTAGACTATCATTTCTTAGCTTGGCTTAAATGCCGTTTGCTATACTCACCAGCGAGTTACTCGCTATGTTGGTGAGTAGAAATGATTTCGAAGATAGCTGTAAAAGAACGGTTACCAGAGCCCAAGCTCTATTGGTTGTATTAAAAGAGATGTGGTTTCTTTAGTAGCTCGATAGCAAAAGAGACATTTATTCTTGGGTTGCATCGGTATTTATACAAATAAAATCTACTGCGTTTTTGATCTACTTCCAAGTCCGAACCCCAATCCATACTCGATATTGCAGCGTCATCGATTTGCACCCTTCGATATTTGAACCCGTATATAATGCATTGGTCATCATAAAGCATTGGCTATGCTTTACCAGTGTATACTTGACTTGACTATACTTGACCTATATTCGTCGAGTCAGCGCATCGGCGCCACTCACTGACTCATTCATAAACATAGAAAGCGTGTATCGTACTATGCTTGGAACAAATCAACGTAAACAAAACCTGTGGCGATATACTGCCGGCTTTGCCTGTTGATATGTGATCCCATACATTCTGTTGGGAATGTACGATCGCTTATAGTGAGTGGGTACCGAAATATGTATGTAAGTATGGTACGTGTGCTGGGGTGACTGACGGATTGTTGGTTTTTAATGACTTTGGTCTTTAATGACTTAATGCTTAGTCGATGTATGTGAATACTTTGTATGAAGATAAATGGGTGCCTGCTATCGAGTATCGGGTAAGAGGAACGTAAAGGCAAGTATAAGCGTACACTGGCGCTATTCCCTACACGCTAAACTAAGGTGGAAACAACACGTAAAGAAGAAGCGTGACGAGCTCGAGATTAGGCTCAGGGAAATGTATTGGCTTATTGGAAGATTTTCGAAATTAAGCACATATAATAAACTGCTCTTGTACAGGCAGGTGTTGAAGCCGTCCTGGACATACGGTATACAACTTTGGGGTTGTACCAACCCGAGCAACATGTCCATGTTGCAGACTTTCAAAAACAAGACACTAAGAGCAAACGTGAATGCTCCATGCTATATTAGGAATAGCGATATTCACAGAGATTTAGGAATAGCTACCGTGGGCGAAGAAGTAACAAACTTCGCTCGAGAGCTAAATGCTCGCCTTCATGCTCATTGCAACAATGAAACGATCCGTACTCTAAACGAGACTCTTAACGATGTTAACAACGAGCGACGACTACAAAGAACAAGACCCTTCGATCTAGCGGCGTAGGGTGAAGCCACATGAATGAACGGCTTAGTAGGTGCATTCACTGGAAAGCAACCTATCCAATGCGATTAACACTATGGAAGCGTAAACTACTTGTTAAGTTAACTTAGTTGTAGTCAAGAAGTATTATGAGAGAGCGAAAATTTACTACTATGAAGTGCGTTCTGGCAGTTTCATAGTGTCTCTCATAAATGGGTGGTTTTTTAGCACGTGGAAATCGAGCATAACCAATATCGGCTACTTCGGTATTATGTACCTGCTATAGAGGCCGTATTGGTATCTTTGAAAGATTTTGGAGTTTTAGCCTCCGTCCATCCTAGTATTCAAAAAAAAAAAAAAATAATTCACCAGAGCTTCGACCATGTCAACGATGGATTGGCTCTTGCCATCGGCGGTTTTAACTCCGGATTGGATGGGTTTCATGGATAAATTCAAAGAGTTTATAAGTTCTAAACCATTTTTTCCTAAAATGCTCACACTGGCTCCACTATCCAGTAAGCCAAGGACTTCTTTGCCTCCAATCTTAACTTTAGCGTATGGTCTCGGATCACTACCTGACCTTAGTGCGGCTGAAGCTACATATTTTATAATTTGCTTTTTCTTCCTAAATCGTTCACGTAGTTTTATAATTCTATTGGAGACTTTTACTCCCTCGCTGTTGAATATCCTATTTCTAGTTTCATTGTATTCCTTTATCCTAACGTGCAGTGGCTTAACATCTACCTTAATCCTAGCAATAGTGGGTTTATCCTCTTCTGGACAATCTCTTTTCAATATTTGAATATGCGAATCACTTTTTTCTGGATCGCATTCGGTTTGGGGAACATTCAAGAGGTCTGTGTCGAACGCGACTCCCCCGGTCGCATCGCGTTCCGTGCCAGGTTTCCCGGACTGCATCTGGGACACGTTGGTGTTACAACACCTTCCTGCCCGCATCTGTAGCAAACCACATTTTTGCTGGTGGATTGACAATCCATAAAAGTATGGCCTTCTGCCTGGCAATTCCAGCACTTAAACATTTAACGTTCCGGGCGGGGAACAGGAATGGATGGTCGGGAGTCCTGGTATTCCATGGCAGCCACATAGCTGTCAGGTGTTCGAGAATGGAAGTCGGGAGGCTCTTCGTTGTATAAGAGTTTGCTTGGTAGCGTCCTGTACGGTTTTGCCTGGGCGGTTCCCGACTCGGAAAAGCCTTCTCAGCATCCTGGCAGGCATAGCGCAGCTGTTCAATATTAAATATAGGCATAGGGTACACAAGCCTACCTACATTGTTCTTTAAATTTCTTTTCAGGATTCTGACCAGTTCCATCTCCGGTATTTGCGTCCGAAGTTCGGGAGATTGCTGCGAAGAATTCATCCGCCGTCTCCCAGACACCCTGCCGTCGATCCATAATGTCGCGCATGATTTCAAAGTCCGATTTTGCGTTTCGAAACTGAGTCATCAGCGCTCTACGCAGGGTCGACCAGTCTGCACGGTAATTAGACCTTTGGTACTGCCAGTACCACTCGTACGCGGTGCCCGAGAGCAGAGAAGAAAATCTCGCAGGATCTCCGTCCACGGACACTCGTACTGCTGTTGGAGGGTCTCCAACCGAAAAATAAAATCTTCGACGGTAAGGCCACCCGGTTTTCCGTCAAAAAAGATACCCCATTTGTCTATTTTGATGGGCCCTCTAACTGTGGGGTAGAAAGTGGGGTCTCTAGGGTAATTTTGACGGTAAGCGTCATAATCTTGTAAGGTTGGCTGCGGTGGTAAGCCATAAGTTTGACGCTCGGGTTGGTGTAACCCTTGCCCTGGCCTATAATTTTGATTTCTCGCCCGAGATCGGTTATCAGAGTATGTCGTTGTTTGGTTGATTTGGGTGCGAACCCTCGGTGCATGACGTTGTGGTGGCGGATTCGTGGAACCGTTGTCCAGGTTCGAGTGAACCGAAGGCAATACCGGATCGTGTACTCGGAGGGGCCCTATTGCGTCGTTTATTTCCTTTAGGAGTTCTAAAAAGTTCTTTTTCATTGTGCTCTTGAGGTTTGCGGAAATGTCTTCACTCAGCGTCTGCTGGTAGGACGTAAATGCGTTTAATACCGCGAGATTAATGTACGCCTTGAGGTCAGGTGACACATTGGGCTCTTCCGGGTGGCTATTGCCTTGCACACGGTCTGGGTTATGGCGAGGTAAATTATTTTGGTTATCCCCTACCAGGTTGTAATTTCTAATGTGTTCTTCGACACTCAACTCCCTTTTCTCTCTTCTTCTAGCTTGAACCTGTATATTGTCTCTTGAAGCTGCACCTAAGGGACTGATGTTGCTAAAGGATGGTGCTGGTTTTGATTCCTTGGAGCTGGAGCGACTAACGGATGATGTAGCAGCGTTTAATCGACCCTGATGAGTAGATTCGGGCAAGTGAGGTGGACGCATTTTCGGACGAAGTGTACGCTGAACTAGAGGCCTATTCGTTGGCATTGCGTTCTCTAAGCCAAGGTTATATGTATTGATGTCACTGATTTTTCTCTTTGCAGTGGACCTGTTCATTTTTTTATTGGTTTTCTGTGGACTCGAAAGGAAAAAACAATTACCCGTTCGAAAACGAAGAAATAACAAAAAAATTGCAAGAATGTACGAAAAACCTAATCACAACCGAATAGTTTAATCGAAAACTAAACAAAAAGAGAACCAAAAACTAACAAATATTTTGCTGCTTATTTCCTACCTATAGTAAATATACTAGTTGCTAACTAATACTACTATTAATAACTAGGGATATGACTTTCTTTCAACTTTCTAACTAAACCTAAGATTTATTTAAAAACCTTATCAGTTTAATAAGCTGTATGCAGCTTACAGACTACAAAAAGGAAAAATAGATAGATAAGAAAAGAAAAATAAATGGACAAAAAAAACTACATACTACAAAACTAACCATACAAAAACCTAGTGCTGAACTCTGTGATGACCGATTTCTTGCAAAAGGTGAGTGCAACAATTTTCCTATTCGTACTAACAAACGCAACAGTAACTTTAAGCTTCGGAGGACGTGAATTAACTTTCAAACTAAACGACCAAATGAGCGCAAAAAAAACATCAAAAGTTGAATACAGATTTATCTGTTGAAGTGGAAAACAAGTAAGTTTTTCTGGATGTATATTACATTCGGGGTTGGAGCGGGCGGCTGTCTTCGACGATTTTGTTGGCGCTGAGATGACTTGATTGTAAGACGATTTCATAGCTTGTACATTCGTCTTCGGTGTGGTGATGTAAATTTTTGTTGAAAAAAAAAAAAAAAAAACACAGAAAGACGGGGACAATGTTGCTCCTTCTCACATCCCAGCAATTTCATTTGGCCCTGTGAGCGCTTACGAAAGACAGGAAATGTGGAAGGTAACCACACATAAAAGAACTGCACTGGTATGAAGTGTCTTTGTTGTCAAAACCGAAAGTTCTCGTTGCAATTGGGAAGTTCGTTTAAAAACCTTCTTCTTAAGACTAACGAGCTCTCGATTTTGACAACAAATACGCTTCAGGACTGGACCACAGAGTTTTGAGCTGGTGTTGATGTCACCATCAGGATACTCGTCGCAATTGAGGAGAGTATGCCTGTGGCTTTTTCCCTTAAGACTAACGAGTTCCTGATGTTTACACCAACATCAACTCCGGACGGACAAAGGACGGAACCAACGTTGCGGGCGCCATTGTTATAAGCAGGTGTAGGCTAAGGGGATGGAGGAAATTTGAGGATGGTAAGGATGTCAGGAAGCGGGTGTAAGTTTTGGAGGGGAGTTCAAATGAAGAAACGGAGAGGGAATGTCAAGTGTGAGGCGCTGGCATGCTAGCTGTATGCTCGACTCAGCTCATCGGATGGGGGGTGGTTCTTGCCCCTCACACTGGACTAGCCTACCTATATGCAAACACATAGCATGCCGTTTAGAACCTACCACCAAAAAGGTTGTCACCACCACCACACCTGAAGATCAGCGAAAGATGGAATTCGCTTGGCCAGTACCCCCCTCTACCATGAAGCTTCATGGCCCAAATTGGAAGCTTCCCCTGACTGGTATCGTCTCACCGGTCAAATCATCTCAGTCGAAAGTGCTTTAACCGCCCCACTCACTTCCCCTGAAAATTCAAAAACCTAGAACATGGTTGTTCTGTTTCTCCAGCTTCACTACACAATTGAATACCAGAATTTGCTCATTTTACTACCATTTAGTTTGTTACTTACTACAAAGCATTCAATCGAGGGCTATTTATTTTTATATGTCTATAAGTGTATATAAATTTCTAGCGAGGGGGTTTGGGATTTTGTTTTAATCTTTAATTTTATAAATTATCACATAAATTAGAAACTTTCAAAGAAAATCAGGTCTCTAAAGCTATGACTTAAAACCGGAAAGTGTCCAGGGGTATGGACTAGATTTCCTAACACTCGATATCGCGGCCTACCTTAATTGAGCTCAGTTAAGGGGGAATGAAGACATAGGTGTAGGTATTTATATATATATATATATTTTATGAGGATAACTAAAGGACAACTACAATACCACGTTAGGGTCACAGCCACGAAACCAAATTTTTACATTTATCAATAAAGAGAAGCAAAAAGGAGAAATGTTAATACAAAACCCTCGTTCAGAAAAATTTTTGTTGGAAATATTATAAGACGCCCAAATGGTATGCAAAATAAAATACTCTCTTAGTGGAGTATACTTTTAGGAAAACTCACGTACGTCTTATATAATTATAGTTTAGACTACGTTTTAATCTAATTTTACTTAGTCTATTTAAAGTATCTGGAAAATATGTATAAATGTATATATATATGTATATATCTATAGATTTGTCCAGGCAGATTTTTAACAAGCTCGGTAGTCTTGGTGGTGTAACGTCAACGTGGTTGCGCTCCTCGTCATATATCTATGGTGGAATATTTCGGCACTTTTTTGTTGTTCGAGCATACTTCAGATATGAATTTAAGTAGGTACTTTTAAAATTTGGCGACCTCGACTGTCTGAAGAAAGCCGGTCGCCCACATTTCTATAAAAAGGGAACTCAACTTAAATTGCCGAGCACAAGAATATGCTTAAACCTAGCACTTACCACTACAAGATTTGTGCTCTCTTCTAAATTTATACAGCCTTATCCAAGGAATAGGAGGGTGGTGTGAAGGTTTGTCACTCTTCCACTTGGTTTTTTTTTTTTGTTGCTATTTAGTGTTTTATTTTTATTTATTTTTTTGTAAGTCCTCACTTCGTGACTATACGTTTGTTTAAAAATCACTTAATTGTTTCGTTTAAAAATCACTAATTGAAAAGCGTTACACAATAAAGCGAACTATTTACTATTGGCTATATACACTCAAATTTGAATTCGGCACACTTTTGGTACTGTGAACACCGACCTCTAGTCTCTAGTCTCTAGTGCACTTCACATTTAAATTCTTAGAGGTGAATAAATTTTACAGAACCCCAACCTCACCCGACAATGCCTCTATTGCCCACCGTTTTAAAACCAATCATCCGATTTTCTATTTACTTCACTTCGTGGGAGTGAAAATATGCATTTGTATCGGAATTCACCACTACAATTAAATTTCTTTATACTGGCTCCAAATGCACCAATCCCTAGCTTATGCACAAACCCTACTTCCGGCTGAGCTTCGAATACTTGCCGCTCAAAGATTGGCGGTACCTACGCGCAAGAGCGGAGATGGGAGAAATGTCAAAACCCAAAAGAAAAAACAGAATCAACACGACAAACGTGCCGACGAAAGAACGAGGGTGAGTTTGTGTTGTTATTTGTTATTTCAGGATTTTAGTTTTGTTTATTTCTTTTCTACAGGTACCCGCAACAAGTATTTTGGTCGAAAACCAATCTAAAATAAAAATGTTCTGTATTTCGAAACGTTATGGCGGCATTCTTTTAAGACAATCAAAATCCATTAGCTCGTTTGTGTTTTAAGGAATATAAGTGTGTTATGTGTTTTGAAATAATGTTCGTTAATTTCATTCATTTGTTTTGTGATTTAAACGGTTAAGTATTGACTCCAGTCCTGTGCCTTGAGCTGCGCCGTGATGGACTAGACACCCTCGTATGCACCAACAACAAAGAAGACACATATTAAATTTTCTGATTGGACGTATGTGTTTTTGTCATTGACATAATATGTATGGACTGCCAGTTGCCTATTTTCATCTTGTCGAAACATAAGTAACGACGCAAGAAAAAAGTAAAAAAGCATTGCCAGTTCAAACTATTCGAGCATTCAAAAATTAGTAAAAACTATGTAGGTTTTTTTTTATTTGAAGTAGATAAATTGTACCTATAAACCACAAAAATATTTTCCCTTGTGGACTTTTACTCTCATAATGCAATTTGAATTTTAGAATAAGACTTCCAATGGGACTTCTCATCGGAAAACAGGCAAATAATTTCGAGTTGTTCAATAGACTGCTCGAATGCAGTTTTCACGGAAACACACAAGACTACTGTCATTTGACATTGAAATAAAGGCAAAGAAGTAGTTTTACACTATTTTCAAGAGGTGCATTCGTTTTAAGTCCGAGTGAAACAAAGATCTGTTAATTTTAAAGAAAATGAGTCTGGGGTTAACCAAACGAGTGGGATTTTGCAGTACACTAACTCCGTCAATAAAGTTGTCGAAATCTTCGACTCTTGCAATTATTGTCTCTCCTAAGCAATAATTGGAGAGACAGTAATTCTCAAAGATTCGCATAAGAAAATCAAGCAAAGGACTTCGAGTCGTTCTTAAAATATAGAAAAAATATAAACAAGCAACATTGTTTTTCTTGAACTTCTAAAAGTAAATTTCAGTGGATTTTTCAGTGGATAAAACTGAAATGTGGTAGCAGTATTTAAAGTCATTCTAAATTTCACCGCTTCGCATACGACCAAAGACCTCAATGAAGTTTCAGCACACAAATAAGCCTTGAAGATTGGTAACATACAGAAAGAGAGATAGAATGGTCATGGCTTTTTCAAATGTCAATTATGAGTACCTATAACATAACTAGTTTTTTGTCCCTGTAGATAAACGACAATATTTGGTTTTTTTTTTTTATGAAATTTACCTAAAATTTGTCAGTAAAAAGTTTGTCAGTACAAAAAAATACGTTTTTAAGATCGTTTTTTCGGACAAAATTCAATGAATCTCTCATAATTTTCTTTATCACTCTTATACGGTTTTCACACCGAGCCAGAATCTAGATTCATAGAAAAAAAGTCCCAAATCTAATTTAAATCTATTAGATTTTCCATACATTTGTAGAATTCAGAATCTAGATCAGAATCTACATTCCCACAAAATCGAATACAAATGTAAGAGATTGTATTCGATTTTGTGGGAATCATAGGAAAATAAAAGCAAACACACTTTCTTAATTCAATCAAAAGAAGACATGACAGCCGATGAAGTTTGTTTATAAAATAAAAAGAAGAAATATTTTCGTTTTTTTCATACTGTTATGTGGCGACAAGAAATAAAGCAACACGCAGGACTCGCTGAATGCACCCATCGATTCACTCTACAAACGCACCCCCTCGATTCACTAAACGAACATACCCAACTGTCATTCCAGTTAGCTGACAACAACTGTCGTATTCGAAGTTCGAATTTCGACTTCCCCTCCTTGGAATTCAGCGGAGGAGTACCAATAAAAAATTACCAAAGGGGAAGTATGGAACGTACTAGAAGGTGCTTAATTTTGTATAAATACACGGGTGGCAGGCTCATACGGGACAGTTATATTTTAAACGTTGACTTGTGAAAATCGGTTACAAAGTGAAAAGTGATTGAATTGAAATAAAGTGTTGGATTCTAAGTAGTAAAGTTAATTAACACTGTGATTTGAATTTAAATAAATTTTGTTTGATAAATTAAGTGTTTCATTGTGTAATTATAAAAGTGAAATTGAGTTTTATTCGACGAACCCCAGGCGAAAACACGACATTGGTGTCAGAAATTGGGGATAGAACTCATAATTGTGCGGGTAAATTCTACAGTGGAATTTCCCGTAACAGTGTTAGTGTGTCACACAGTTTTAAGTGAAGATTTCTAGAGAAAGTGCGCATAAATAGCGTCGGTGACTAAAACGATTTATTTTTTGCAGTGGAATTTTCCAGAGATATCGTGTGTAAACAGTGTCGGTGACTCATACAAATTTGATGGTGGAATATTCTGGATATATTGAAACTGATTGTGCGATAAAGCTATAATTAACTAAGTTATAAAAACGGTGTCAGTGATTTGTTTCTTCGCGAGTGAATTTTCTGGAACAGATATAAAACATAAACTGATTGTGTTGTGAAAATTGTGTGAAAACAATTCAAAATGGGTCGAAAAATTGAACAATTGACAACAGCTGAGACAAAAGCAGAATTAGGTAAAAGAAACCTCCAGACTTCGGGGCTCAAAAGGGAATTGTTGCTCCGACTCCAGGACGCTATTACCGAGGAAGGTTGAGACCCAGACACGATGCTGTTTGAAGTTCAAGAAGAACAAAAACAAAGCACAGTATGTACTGCCGATGAAATGCCCGCTTTCACGAAGTTACTGTTGGAGAAATTCGAGAAGCTGGAAACCGGGCAGAAAGAACGAAAGAATACTATCGAAGAACAAAAGAATGCTCTCGAAGAAAAGTTCGCAAGCTATATACTAAGTTCGATGAGCAGAAAAAAATTCTAGAAAACAAACTCGATTCCCAGGATTCACTTTTTGGGGAAAAGTTCCAAACGCTTGCTCTCAGAGGAACAGCTGCCGAATTGCTGCAAATTCTTCCTGAAGAGAAACAGAAGATTATGAAGCCAAGGTGAAGGCCATCGAGATGAGGTTTGGTGACGACCACATGCAGCAAGTTTACCGGGTACAGTTGCGCCGAAGAGTTCAGACAAGGGTTGAGACGCTCCAACAGTTGCAAGCCGACATCGAGCGATTAGCGAATTTGTTCTATCCCAACACCAGCAGGCAGATAATAAACGAGTTGGCAACCGATGCGTTCACTTATGCCATTGCGGGTGGAAAGCTACAAATGGCTGTAAGAATGGCAGGTAAGACGACCCTCGCTGAAGCACTAGCATTCGCCTTGACAATAGAAGCTGCAGACCGAGCTTCGCAAGGTAGCCATCGCATCAGGGAAATGGCTACGCTAGAATGCTCATGTCAGCGTATCGACATCGAAAGGCAAAACGCGAACACCGCTCGGGGACAAATGAGATGCTGGAATTGTAACAAACTGGGACACCGACAGTGCAGAGCTCCACCTAGACAAGCAAGCTGCCCACATTGCACTAGAAGAAGGCAAAATGAAGAAGCGTCTCGCAGGGACAACGTTCACCCTGCTGGACAAGCTGCAGCAGCAGTCGGGAAACGCCTAAAAACCAACTTCGCGGGGCAGAAGTTGGTTGATGGAATCGACGCCCCCAGCACTATCATCCAAGTTTCGCTAACAAAACGCTGCAACAAGAGTCTGACAGTGGAGGCAATCATCGCCAACAGGAAATGTGTGGCCACTACTGACACAGGGGCCACGGCCTCCATCATCCGAAGAGACCTTGTTCAGACGTCCTGGCTTCATAACACCAGCTGCTACAGTCTGAAGACAGCTACAGGAGAAGCGGCCAAAGTATACGGGGAGGTGCAGCTACAGATACAACAAGAGGGTTTGACCTTCTCACGTGCATTCTTGGTAGCCGACATGTGTGACGAAAAGTGGACTTCATTGGAGTGGACTTCATGAAGGCAAACGAGTTAATTCTTGAACTTCGAATGCAGGTGCTAAGGTATCGAACCATCGAGATCCCTATGGTATACGGAAACGACAACGCTGTGAATCTTCAAGCAATACTGGGAAGTGATGAAGTTCAGCGGCCTTCTTCAGAGACAGTTCTTTGGACACGTTTGAAGGGTGATCCTGAGAACCATCGATTCTATCTCATCCAGCCAGATAACAAGAGTGGATTTAAAAGTTACGTCGTGGGAAAAATTCTTGCAGAGCCCAAGAACAACATGTTGCCGGTAAGACTGATAAACCCAAATAAGCGCAATTCCGTTGGCTAAACAGGATTAGGCCGCCGAGATGATATCGACCATGGAAAAAGAAGGTTTGATCGAAAGCTCGAAAAGTCCGTGGGCGTCGCCTGTTGTACTGGTGAAAAAAGAAGGACGGCAGCACTCAATTCTGCGTGGATTACCGGAGGCTTAACGATATCACAAAGACAGACAGCTACTCTTTACCTCGAATAGATGACACATTGGATACACTCTCTGGAGCAAAATGGTTTTCCACCCTTGACCTGAAAAGTGGCTACTGGCATGTACAGGTCCAACCAGAAGACAAAGAGAAGACCGCTTTCGCAACTGGTAATGCACTATGGCAGTTGACAGTCATGCCATTAAAGAAGTGTGCGCTCTTTAGAGCAGAAGTTAAGTATATGGGGCATGCGATATCGACGGATGGAGTGAAGACTGATCCAGAGAAAATCGAAGCTGTGAGAAGTTGGCCAGTTCCCAAAGACAAACACCAGCTAAGGAGCTTTCTCGGTCTTGCTACGTACTACAGGAGGTTCGTCAAGGATTTCGCCGGCATCGCAAAGTGTCTGCACCAGCTCACTAAGAAAGGAAGACAATTTAAATGGTCAGGTGAGTACGAAAGAAGCTTTCAACATCTGAAGTAGCGACTTTGCGAAGCACCGATACTAGCTTACCCCATCCCCGGCAAGACATTTATTGTGGACGCAGATGCTAGAAATGTGGGTTTGGCGCAGTATTATCGCAGTTACACGATGGGCAGGAGAAAGTCGTAGCATACGTCAATAAAGTCCTTAATCGACCAGAGAGAAATTATTGTGTTACCAGGCGAGGACTCCTTGCTTTAATACTGGCGACGAAACATTTCCAGAAGTATCTGAGCGGCCAGAAGTTCATCTTGCGTACCGACCACGCCGCGCTCAAATGGTTACTAGGGTTCAAAAATCCTGAGGGCCAAGTCGCAAGACGGATCGAGCGATTGCAGGCTTATAACTTCGAGATACAACATCGCAAAGGAAGACTGCACTGCAAGGCGGACGCGTTATCCCTGAGACCATGTCAGCCCAATTGTAAGCATTGTGTGCAACAAGAGGAAAAGGATGAAGGTGTTTCTGTCCAGAGAATAAGAGCCGAACCTGCAGAAGGCTGGAGAACTTTACTGGAGAACTTCACAACGCACAAGAAGAAGACCCTGACATTGAGCCAATTCTTGCATGGAAGGAATTTATGGAGAAACCGAGCGCAAGGGATATATCCGACAGAGGTCCCACGTTAAAAGCATATTGGGCGCAGTGGGACTCTTTCCATGTACAAAATGGCGTTCTGCGAAGAAAATGGGAAATGCCGGTTGGAAAATCCTTTAAAATGCAGCTTGCGGTTCCACGGTCCAAAGTGCAGGAAATTTTGTGGAAATGCACGAAGAAGAGAAGGAGCGAAAACCGTTGTCGACCAGATAGTGGACCACTGGGTGTGCAGGTTCGGAGTGCCAATGGAATTACATTCCAACCAAGGAAGAAACTTCGAGTCGAAGATATTCCAGGAAGTATGCGCGGCAATCGGACTACAGAAGACACGGACCACACCCCTTCATCCACAATCAGATGGAATGGTGGAACGCTTCAACAAGACACTAAAGGAACATCTGTCCAAAGTAGTG
Source organism: Neoascia interrupta (assembly GCA_947623515.1). Classification (NCBI taxonomy): domain Eukaryota; kingdom Metazoa; phylum Arthropoda; class Insecta; order Diptera; family Syrphidae; genus Neoascia; species Neoascia interrupta. Next base: position 112,112,619 of record OX392462.1, read on the forward strand.
GACGAGAAGGAACGGGATTGGGATCGGCGAATACCTTTCCAAATCCTTTTACTCCAGATTTTGATACATGCGTTGTCGTGTGATCACACAGAATGCGTCTAACTGTATTCCGAATGGTGTAGGTATAGGTAGGCATATTTGTGCAGCACAATGGAAATCGAATAAATAGAGCCAAACCGATGTCCGTCCGTGATTCGATCTTCGAGCCCCCGAAGTGTATATAAATAAACAGAATATAAGAATTCAAATGAACGCGTCGACAGCGATGACCGACGACAGCAAGCAGTTTTTGTTTTAGCCATCAGCTGTTACCGGTTAAAAACAAGAAAAATAAAGTCCAAACCTTAATGATGCGTGCGTTCGATGACATGCAGAGAAGAAACAATGGGCGCATATCGGGAAAAACGAAATGTTACTTCAAAACTTCACCCCGCGTTGGACTTTAATACCATAGACGCATCAACAACGCAAAAGTGGATATACTTTCTAATTTTGCGTGCGTTGAACAACCTTATGCTCATTCATTGTGTGGTGAGTGAGGATAGTTCTCTTGTCGGCAGTAGGCTGTGGGGACAAAAAAGGGTTGTTACTCTCTCTTTTTGTAGTCAGAATAAAAACAGGATTGCGTAGAGTTGAAAGGTTTGAGAAAAGAATGTGATGTTTTTCGGTATTATTTCTGTTTTCAGTTTTTCGCGCAATGAGTTGGTTTTTAGCATGCACAAAGACCACATTGGATACATTTGTGCTCGGATGAAAAGAAACACTTCTATTTTCATTGCTAGGCAACTCCGATCGTTTTTAAAAAAACATCTATTCTGCCCTCTCTTTTAAATCTTTTTTTTTACAAAACTAATTGAGTGTGGGCATATAATTTCAAATCTCCTACCCCAAAACGCTAAGCGGCATTTTGTTTTGCAAATTTGCTACGTGCATAGTTTCACGTAAAGTATTGTAAAGTTTTGGAAAAGCATGATGTTAAAGTTAACAACTAATAACCTTTAATTCAAAATTAATATAATTCATTTAGACTTTAACATATAACAACATATAACAACATATAACATATAACAAATGTACAGAGGTTTATTCTATATAAGGTATAAGTATAGGTACAAGTAAATGTTGAGGCCACGAGGAAGAGCGCAAGTGAAAGAGGGGTTGTTGCCAGCTGGGCTGCACGATACTGACTGACTGTTGAGAGCTGTTGGTCAAAATTCTACAGATTCCTACCACACAAGGATTGGCGCTCACTCGTCTGAAGGTTGTACTTCTTAAAATAAGGTCTTTCACGACAAGTAAACGATGAAACTTCAAACAGGTCGGAAAACTGAACAATTTCTTGCGGTCGCGTTAAATTCAAAACAAAATAAACGAAACACCTTATTGACCGACAACGAATTAAATAAAAACACGAAACAAATAAACAAAAACAACGTTTAATATTTTTTTTTTTTTTTTTTTTTTTTTTTTCGTTTTTTATTATAGAGATGAATGCATTTCAAACCAACTACGGTTCATCTTCAGCAACACTAATTTGACATAGTAAATAAAAGTTTTAAAAGCTCATACAAAGAAAGAAAACAAAGAAAGGGAAACGAAAAAATTACTTTAACACAAGAATGATGAGTGAAAGGAACAATTAAAGAATGTCATACAAAGGAGAGATAATATTTCCGCTATCGCTGTTCATGTTGTTGTTGCTCTTGTGGATGTACAGGCTCTCGTACGCATCTAGTCTCAGCTGGTTGGTGACGTGCTTGTCTGAAGACTTGTCTGAAGTTTAAACAACCTCAAACCAAACAAAATGTCCGCGAAATTGCAAAACGTATCATTAGAAATGCAAAATTAAATTACAAATGTGATCGTGAATCAAAAGAAATACATTCCACCATTCGCGAACTAAAGCAAAAAGACGTTTATTTTCTCAAGGCTGATAAAGGGAACAAAGTGGTAATAATGAACAAAAAAGATTATGATGAAAGAGTGAAAGTCTCTATCACCACCAGTAATTGCAAGATTCTCAATAAAACACCCTTACCAAGCATGATCAGAGAATCAAAATTGTTAATTAAAAAAATAAATACTGTTTTTGACATTCCTAAATGGAAATTAAATGTTTCAAACCCCGATGTACCGAAGCTTTACGCTTTACCCAAAGTGCATAAGCCAGGCAACAAAATGCGCCCTATCGTTAAAAAATTCCCCATTGAAAGCCTCTCGGTAAAAAACTCGTTCGATTTCGTTGAAAAAACAAAAGACATTTACATCGACGATGACGAAATCATGATCTCCTTCGACGTGGAATCGTTGTTCCCCAGTATCCCCATTCCTGACGCGATCAATGCTTTCAAAACGCACTTAGACAATTTCGAAATAAGTGAACAGAAAAAGTTGCTTTATTTAGAAACAGCCAAAACATGTATGTCGCACAACTTCTTCCAGTTTCGGAACGGCTTTTACAAAATCACAAAAGGTACCAGCATGGGAAACCCTCTATCTCCATTCATTGCTGAAGTGTTTATGGCATCTTTTGAAATAACCTTAAGAAGAAACAGCTTACTCCCAAGGATCTGGCTACGCTACGTAGACGACATCTTTGCCATCATCAAAAAGACAGAAGTAGATGATGTATTAGCAACGTTGAATTCCCAGTATGAAAGCATAAACTTCACCTTTGAACCTGAAGAAAATAAAAAACTAGCTTTCTTAGACCTGATGGTATGCAGGAAACACAGACGACTTGAGTTCGCTATACATCGGAAGCCAACTTCAACGAACCGATACATCACCAACGATTCATATTGCCCAACACAACATAAACTTGCTGCCTTCCATTCCATGGTTCACCGCCTTTGTAAACTTCCCCTTACAATAACTAATTATTCAAACGAATATAATATTTTAAAAGAAATAGCCACGACTAACGGGTATAATACATCTGTTTTAGACAAACTTATAGCAAAACACACCAAGAAAATTCAAAAATCAAACCTGACAACTTTATTTCAACAAAACAGACGCTTACAAAATAACAACAACTACGAAAGAGCTTCGATGACTTACTTCCCATCTATTACGAACAAACTGCACACAAAGCTAAGGAACAACAACATTGAATGCGTGTACTCCAGCAATAGCAAAATTAAAAATCTGCTGGGTACAACTAAGGACGCGTCAACGACCTATGACAAATCTGGCATATACGAAATAAAGTGTGGTAACTGTGAAGCTGTCTACATCGGCCAAACAAAACGCAGCATCGGTGTTCGTATCAGCGAGCACTCGCAGCACATAAAGTATAACCGTGCCGAAAAATCATCTGTCGCCTCACACGTCCTCACCCACCAACATTTTGATATTGATTTTGCTAACGTTAAGCTGCTCAAGCACGTCACCAACCAGCTGAGACTAGATGCGTACGAGAGCCTGTACATCCACAAGAGCAACAACAACATGAACAGCGATAGCGGAAATATTATCTCTCCTTTGTATGACATTCTTTAATTGTTCCTTTCACTCATCATTCTTGTGTTAAAGTAATTTTTTCGTTTCCCTTTCTTTGTTTTCTTTCTTTGTATGAGCTTTTAAAACTTTTATTTACTATGTCAAATTAGTGTTGCTGAAGATGAACCGTAGTTGGTTTGAAATGCATTCATCTCTTTAATAAAAAACGAAAAAAAAAAAAAATATTAAACGTTGTTTTTGTTTATTTGTTTCGTGTTTTTATTTAATTCGTTGTCGGTCAATAAGGTGTTTCGTTTATTTTGTTTTGAAGTTGTACTTCTTGTTTCACTTGTTCATTTATAGGAGACTGCTCGGACCCTACGTCAGGTTCCGGTTGAGGTACTTGCTCTGCTAAACTGGAATTACAAGAAGAACGATTAATCGAATCGTACGATGTACTTGCGTGTGTAATTGACGACTGATTAAAAGTATCATGCAGCATGCGCTGCGGTTGCTCTGGGTGACTTTATTCACATTGGCGAACTTTGATTTGATTTTGGTATCGCCTCCACAATCCAAAACGTGTTGAAACCAGGAACATCGTACGGCCAAGATGTTTAGATGATGGTTAAGATATTTAGGCCCATTTCGGGCCCCGTGAAAATTTTCTGGTAAAAAATGACTGCTCGAAGGAGAACTGACTTGTTGTTCTCTAACTCTGTTTAGGTTTTGACTGTGGACACATCAAAGAAAGCAGGGTTTTAGGCTGCCATCCATGTAATATATCTGCGGGTGACTTCCCAGTAGAAGGGTGCGGGTGACTTCCTAACTCTGTTTAGGTTTTGACTGAGGACACATCAAAGAAAGCAGGGTTTTAGGCTGCCATCCATGTTATATATCTGCGGGTGACTTCCCAGTAGAAGGGTGCGGGTGACTTCCTAGTAGAATGGTTCGGAGTGGCTCTTAACGTCCTGAGAAATCTATGCAAAGAGCTAGTTGCGTTTTCTCCTTCCAACATTGTTTTCTTGAACGCCAATTTGAACGTCATCACGAATCTCTCCGCTTGTCCATTAGAGGCGGGATGAAACGGCGCGGATAAAAAATGCTCAATCCCATTTGCTGAACAGAACTTTTGGAATTTAGCGGAGGCAAATTGCGTACTGTTGTTGGTAACAATTGCGTCCGGTAATCCTTCAAGAGTAAATATGCCCTGTAGAGTTGTGATGCTTGCATTAGATGTTGCAGAAGACATTTTGATGACGAACGGGAACTTAGATAACGCATCCACGCATAACAGCCACATACTCCCAAGAAATGGGCCTGCAAAGTCCAAGTGTATGCGCTGCCATGGATGATCTGGTGCTGGCCATGCTGAAAATTCCCTTCATGGATTGCTGCTTGACTGCTGACATTGGAAGCATTTTGCTGCTTGTTCTGTTATGCTCTTGTCGACAGATGGCCACCAGCAGTACCTTCTTGAGAGCTGCTCCATCCCTACACTGCCCCAGTGTCCACTATGCAAAAGACCCATTACCTTTGACTGCAATGCTGAGGGAATAACTACGCGTACATATTCGGCCTGAAGTAAAATAACATTTTCTTGGATAGTTGGAGAAAATCTACGATCAAAGTACGGTCTTAATGAATCATCTGTAATTAAATTTTTATCTTGCCAATCATCACGAATAAATTTGATTACCCTTCGTAGTATCGGGTCTGAGCGGGTGGCTGCGGCGATCCTTTTAGCACCAATCGGAACATCTTCAAGGTACTGCTGATAAGTGATGGTCAAACAAGAATGTTCGCTGGCATCAAATTCTTCATCATTTCCCATTGGTAAGCGGGAAAGCGCGTCGGCATTTTCGTGCTGGCTTGTTGGCTTGTAGCGAATTGTGTATCGATATCCCATTAGATATAACGCCCATCGTTGCAGACGCTGCGCTGCAAAAACTGATAGATTTTTGTCCGGGCTGAAAAAAGACACTAACGGCTTATGATCAGTTTATAGGATAACGGAACGTCCGTATAGGTAATGATTAAATTTTTCAATTCTAAAGATGTTGGAGAGGGCTTCCTTCTTTATCTGGCTGTACCGCTTCTGGTGGACATTCAGAGATTTAGATGCGTGCGCGTTTGCATCTCAGTTCCGTCTGGGAGCACGTGTGAGATCACGGTTCGGATGTCGTGAGAAGACGCATCTGTGGCTAAAATGATTGGACGATCGTCGTGGAAATATGACAATGGTGTTTTACTTTCCAACTGGGACTTCAAACTTTGGAAGTCTTGTTCTTGTTCATTTTTCCAAACAAAAGCAAAACTCGATACTGTTTTTTTGATAGAGTATTGAGTTTTGCTGAAGATGGACTGCATGCTAGTCCGAAATGCATACGATTGTCTAATTAGCCAAATAAAATATTAAAAAAAGGTTTTTCGTCTTTTCGTGTTATTATTTGGACTTTTTAGCAAAAAATAATTTTTGTAGTCAATAAAGGAAAAAATTTCGATCATTTGAATAAACATTAGACTACAAATCGGTTCAAAATACTTCTTATAAATAAATTCAGAAGGTTTTTAGGTTCATGAACATGAAGGCGAGCATTTAGCTTTCGAGCAAAGTTTGTTACTTCTTCGCTCACGGTAGCTATTCCTAAATCTCTGTGAATATCACTATTCCTAATATACCATGGAGCATTCACAATTGCTCTTAAAGTCTTGTTTTGGAAAGTCTGCAACATAGACATGTTGCTCGGCTTGGTTACAACCCCAAATTTGTATACCCTATCTCCAGGGCGGCTTTAACACCTGCCTGTACAAGAGCAGTTTGTTATATATGCTTAATTTCGAAAATCTTCCGATAAGCCAATATATTTCCCTGAGCCTAATCTCGAGCTCGTCACGCTTCTTCTTTACGTGTGGTTTCCACCTTAGTCTAGCGTCCAGTGTCATCCTTAGATTTTTCGCTTCATTTGCATAAGGTATTTGTACAGAATTTATGAACAGAGGTAAATTGTCAAACCTGTAAATGAAATTCACATGCGTAGACTTGTTCTCGTTAAGAGCGATTCGCCAAGTATTCGCCCAGACACAAATTCTGTCCAATGCTCGTCTGAGGTTTCTCGTTGATGCTTGAAACTCGATTGAATGAATGAATGAATTTGCTTGAAGCTCGAGTATTCACTACTACACCTAACACGAAAGAGTCTTCCTTCGAGATAGTTTTTCAATATTTTAAACATGTTTTGCCAGCAAAGCAAGTTTTGCCGTAGCTTATATTTCAAGCCTCCGTGCCATACCTTGTCGAAGGCTTGCGATACATCGAGGAAAGCACTTGAACATATTTTTTCCCCTTCTAAGGCTTTTTTAATTTCATGCGTTATTCTGTAGACTTGATGTATTGTGGAATGGTTAGGTCTGAAACTGAATTTATGATCCGGGATCAAGCGGGTTTTAAGCGCTTCAGCAGAAGTTTCTCGAATGCTTTCGATATTATAGGCATATGGGCCGATAAAAGCGATAAAAGCGATATGGGCCAATACGATTTTTTATCATTTGCACATTTCCCCGATTTGGAACCATAATGACCGCAGCAACTTTCCATTGCCTTGGAACGTGTAGAAGTCTAAGAGAAGCGCTTATGATGTTAAGTAGCCTGATAGTAGTAGTAGGCTGGTAGTTCCTTCAATATTTCGCCAGTGATCAGGTCGTAACCCGGGGCCTTATTATTTTTAAGTTTGCTTATTGTCTGTCGGAGTTCAACTAACGAAACTTTTTTCATTCTAAAGCTATCAGGTTCCGCGTTGTTTTTTTGAACGTCAGCCAAAGGCGGGCCGTCGAAGGGCTTGAATGTTTCTTCTAAATGTTCAGCAAACTAATTCGCTTTCTTTTTGTCTTCTCTTGCCCATTCATGGCATCAGAATTTTTAAAAAACTTGCAACATTCCTTTCAGTTTGTCTGGGGTTTTGTATGGGGGAGCCCTCGTGCCTTGCCATCATCTACGCACTCTTTTCTTTTCATGAATCAATTCTTCGATTTCGAACGGATATGTTGTACGTACATGCCCTTCGTTGCTAACTTCGTTCTTTTGGCAAGAAGTCTTGTTCCAAGCAGCGCTCTGAATTATTTCAATGAGTTTGTCAACTGCAGTTTCTAACTCGAAAGGAGTTTTCAATGGCACATTCAAGCCAACACCCTCCTTACAGTCCTTTCTGAAAACGTCCCAGTTCATGTTTTTGCTAGCTAATCTAGGAGTTTTTCTATTTTCGCCAGTCTTCCACCCATATTCAAGATAACTCCTGAGTGGTCTGAGCAAAGATCATAACACTCTTCGATTCGCGTAAGGTATTTGGGGTACCCTTTAGCGACGAATAAGTCGACAGGCTTTTAATTCCTTTCGGTTGGCCAATATGTTGGTTTACCCGTGGAGAAAAGTCCACCCCACGCTTCATACAGTTTTTGTACAGTAATCTGCCTCTTGTTGAATTGCATAGTGAACCCCAAAAAGTATGCTTCGCGCTAAGGTCGACCCAATGAAGTCATACATACGATCAAGATCGTCTTCCACCAGTCTATATCCTGGCGGGAAATAACAAGATGCAATGTTATAATCTAAGCAGTCAATTTTTACAGAAACTGAACTGATCTGCATAGAGTCTAGTTCAACTTCTGTGTTCTTGAAGTGCTTTATGCAGTTCTTAATGTAGAGGGAGGATCCTCCTCTCGAATTTTGCAAAGGATGATGTGCGCGATAGTCATTGTAACCTTTGAGTTTGGGTCTAGACCCTTTTTAAGGTGAGTTTCCATAATCATGCAAGTGTCAATATTATTTTTCCGTAGAAATACTTCTTGTTCGTCTATTTTATTCAGAAGGCCGTTTGCATTCCATTTTAGTATTTTAAATAACTGTTTCATATTCATGTTCTCTTGTAATTTTTTCGAGGCTTAAACTCGAGCTTGCTCAGTTTGTCAAATATAAAATTCTAACCCCTACCCTTGGGGTAGGGGTTAGAATTTACCCGAGGTAAGGCATGCCTGTTGTAAGAGGCGACTAAAATCCACCCTCCGTATGCCGAGCGCGTAGCGCATACAAACTATGCAATGGACAAACAAAAGATTTTATTACCCCAGGTGGCAATCCAGTTTCACTGGCAAAAAATCCGTAGAGCCTACCCTCTTCGGAGGTAGGCTCTACGGATTCTGGGGAGAGCCATTTATTGCTTATAAATCCCTTTTTGAAAAAATCAAGGGTGCCTCGATCTCCACCAGCTGGATCAAAGGTCTCCGGGAAAGGAAGTCCGCCGGTTAATCAGGACTCAGCGAAAATTAAATGCTTTGAAACGGAAAACAAAGAACTCCGTGCTAAGCTTAATGAAATGGAACGTCTCTACCATGAGCTTAAAAGCGAAGTAGATTCCTTACGTAAAGAAAATGAAGCCTTAAGGAACCCCCGTGGTACTATAGTATGCGAGGAAACGCCGAAACGTCAATGTGAATACCAGACGGACGAGGAAGAACTTGCACGCGAAACGAATCCGGTCTTTAGGAAAAGGCTTACCAAGAAACGAAAGGCCGGTTCTTCACCCGAAGTAGAAACCGTGCAGCAAAAAGAAGAAACACCAGTCGTATCAAACAAAGCGACAGGAATACCCCAAGAAAAAAACCGCCGACCACCTGCAATAAATGTCGTTGGGATCGCGGACTACGGAAAGTTGCGAAACATCCTTAAAAATACTCTTGGGACGAAATATAACTTAACATCACTTCGAAACAACGTATGGAAAGTTAACGTCGATGACTCTGATGCCTATCGGTCACTGTCACAAAAGTTAAATTTATAGAAAATCCAATGGTTTACTTATGAAAATCACCTCGAAAAGCCGCTGCGGGTTATAGCGAGGGGACTACACCCATCCTGTACCAAGGACGAAATAATACAAGACGTTCAAGCCCAAGGCTTTAAAATTCTTGACGCCGTGAACATAATAAAGAAAGAGAAGCAACGTACGGACGAAGGCAAAGATTCCGCTGTTGTCCGACGCGGCCTGCAAATTTTTATGCTTTCTTTTGATAGAACTGAAAATATTAACGAAATCTACAAAATTAAATCAATCCTTAACATCAAGGTAAAAATCGAGCCCAAGCGGAAGGGCAACAGGCTAGTTCCCCAATGTAAGCGATGCCAGGGTTTCCGACATACGCAAGCGTACTGCCAGAAAAAGCCGCGATGCGTAAAATGCGCCGGCGAACATCTCTCGACGGATTGCAATGTCAGCAGTCAGGCCCCCGCGGTTTGTGCCAATTGCAGGGGAAGTCACCCAGCGAGCTACCGAGGTTGCGAAATTGCCATTGAGTTGCAAAAACGACATGAAGCTCCGAAGAAAAATACTGAAAATAAGGGCTCAAGCCTAAAACCTCCTAAAGTAGATAAGCCAAAAACCCCTAAGTCGACAAGGGATAAGGGTTTGATTAAAGGCAAAATTCAAAATGCTTAAGAAAACGTCGCTGGTCCTAGTTCCCACCGGAGTCAAAAGAGAGAATCCACACTTGTTGGTCCAAAATCGTACGCTCAAGTCGCGTCACGTGAAAGTAAGCCACAATCGGCCGCATCAGATTCGGTCTCTCAAATTCTAGGCATGATTTTAGAAAAGTTTGAGCAACAGGCGAAACTTAATCAAGTAATATTCAACAAATTGAGCGAGCTCGAGTTTAAACCTCGAAAAACATTTAATAAAAAATCATGAATATGGGAAAGTCAATCAAAATAATTACATGGAATGCAAACGGCCTTTTGCAAAAAATTGACGAACTAGAAGTATTCCTACGGAAGAATAATGTAGACATATGCCTGATTTCGGAAACCCACTTTAAAAAGGGTTCAGCACGCAAAATAAAAGGTTACATTGACTATCACGCGCATCATCCTTCATAAAATTCGAGAGGTGGATCCTCTCTCTACATTAAAGACTCCATAAAGCACTCCAAAAACGAAGAAATAGAACTTGACTCTATGCAAATAACCTCAGTCTCAGTAAAATTAAGTCACATAAATTACAACATCGCGACGAGCTATTTTCCTCCGCAGTATCGGCTGGCAGATGAAGATCTTGCTCTGCTCTTTGATTCACTTGGGTCAAACTTTATCATCGGCGGGGACTTTAACGCGAAAAATACTTTTTGGGGCTCACGGTGTAATTCAACAAGAGGCAGATCCCTCTTTAAAGCAAGTACAAAACGCGGCGTGATCTTCTTATCGACGGGAAAGCCAACATATTGGCCAACCGACAGGAATAAAATACCTGATCTCGTCGACTTCTTCATCGCCAAGGGGGTACCTCGTTACCTTACGAACGTAGAAGAACGCTTTGAACTCTGTTCAGATCACTCGGCAGTTCTTTTGAAAATCGGCGGAAGCCTAGCGAAAAAGAATAGAGCGCCTAGATTAACTAACAACAACACCGACTGGGACGGCTTTAGAAAATACTGCAAAGAAAACATAGCCTTAAATGTACCGCTCAAAACGCCACTTGAAATAGAAGACGAATTAGACAAACTCGTGAGAGTTATTCAGAGCGCTGCGTGGAATAACACTTCTTTTCGGAGATCCGAATTATCGAACAGCGGAACAATATATCCGCGAGAAATAGAAGAGCTAATATGCGAAAAGAGGAGAGCGCGCAAGAGATGGCAACGTTCGCGAGCACCCCCGGATAAGACAATCTTGAACCACCTTTCTAACAAACTGATGCACGAACTTCAAGATTTTAAAAGTCGCGAGACTACTGCTTACCTCGAAAGCTTGACTGCCGATAAAGGTTCGAACTACTCTCTTTGGAAAGCAGTCAAGTCCGTTAAGAAGCCTATAGCACACTCTGCGCCATTAAGAAAAGCCAACGGCGAATGGGCAAGAGAAGACAAAGAAAAAGCGGATTTATTTGCAGATTACCTAGAAGAAACATTCAAACCGTTTGACGGGGAACCGTTGGTCGAGGAGCTCAATCCTTATGCGGTACAAGATAATTATAGAATAAAAAACCGTATCATTGGCTGAGCTTCGTCAAACGATAAATAATCTGAAAAACAACAAAGCCCCTGGCTACGACTTAATTACTAGCGAAATTCTAAAGGAGCTACCGAAAAAAGCTTTGGTCAAGATACTCTATATCATTAACGCTTCCATGAGAGTTTTATACGTTCCAAGGCAATGGAAAGTGGCCGAGGTCATAATGGTTCCGAAACCAGGAAAATGTCCAAACGACAAAAAGTCATACAGACCTATTTCGCTACTGCCGATAATAGCTAAGGTGTTCGAGAAACTGTTGCTTAAAAGGTTGCAACCAATCATTGAAGAAAGACGATTGATTCCGGATCACCAATTCGGATTTAGAAAAAAACATTCAACAATCGACCAGGTCTATCGTATAACAAACGAAATCGAAAAAGCTCTGGAAGCGAAAAAGATATGTACTAGCGCTTTTCTCGACGTATCGCAAGCCTTCGATAAGGTGTGGCACGAAGGCCTGAAGTACAAACTAAGGCTTTGCTTACCAGAAAAACTCTATAGAATCTTAGAGTCTTACCTTAAAGACAGAATATTTCGCGTAAGGTACGAAAATGAGTACTAGGAAGCGTTCTCGGCCCAATATTATTTTTGCTCTATACAAGAGACATACCCCACGATGAGGGAACAATTTTAGCTACGTTCGCAGATGACACTGCTATTCTCGCTATTGATACGACAGTTGAATTATCAACAGGGAAACTCCAGCGCGCTTTAGACAAAATATGCGACTGGACGAAGAGCTGGCGAGTTGTCCTTAACGAGACTAAGTCAACGCATGTTAGCTTTACTTACAAAAAGATAAGCAACAAACCTTTATTCATTAACTCGGTACAAATCCCGTACTCAAATGAAGCGAAATATCTAGGAATGACTCTAGACGCAAAACTTAAATGGAAGCCGCACGTTAAAAAGAAACGCGACGAGCTCGAAATCAAGTTAAGAGAAATGAATTGGCTTATCGGAAGATTTTCGAAACTAAGCATATATAACAAACTGCTTTTGTATAAGCAAGTGCTAAAACCATCTTGGACGTACGGTATACAACTTTGGGGTTGTACTAAACCAAGCAATATATCTATTTTAGAAACTTTTCAAAATAAGACACTCAGAGCAATCGTTAATGCTCCATGGTACATAAGAAATAGCGATCTACACCGAGATCTAGGAATCGCAACCGTGTCTGACGAGGTAACAAACTTTGCTCGCAAACTTAGTACTCGTCTTCGCGGACACTGCAACAATGAAATTATCCGAACTTTGGATCAGACAAATCTTACGCGCCGACTACAACGAATGAGACCGTTAGATCTAGCAACATAAGATGAAACCGCATAAATTGACGGTATTGTAGGTGCCTTCGTTGGAAGGCAGCCTGCCACACGCGATTATTACAGAAGCTTGAACTACTTGTTAAGGAAACTTAGTCGTAGTCTGACGGAAAATGGGAGGTTTTTTAGTGAGTAAGAATCTCACACTACTATGAGCACGCGCGGCCGGTCCTCGTAGTGCCTATGAAGGTTTTTCCTACCCACGAAAAAAAAAAAAAAAAAAAAAACAAAATATAAAATTGTTGATTTTAGTCTGATCCTCAAGTTTTCCCAAGATTACAGCGAAGATCTGAGACACTGCATTTGTTGTGGGCGATCTTGTCTTGTTTTCGTTTGCCGCAACCTGTGCGTATGATTTCGGTCTGACCAGTGGCGGTTTCTCCGCTGCACTTGAACTGGCGCCGCTCTTTTGTGGAGCTTTTACGCCTTTTGTCGACGCCTCCTTTGCCAATCTCGAACTTTTGATCGGCTTTGCCGTCTTTGGAGTCTTTCCGTGGTTTCCATGGCAATTGGCGCAAACTGCTGGAGCCTCTATGTCAACTTTGCACTTGCACTTTGTTGAGACGTGTTTTCCGGCACATTTCACGCAACGTGTTTCTTTTTGGCAGTAGACACTTGTGTGCCTGAATTCTTAGCATCGCTATTTTTTAAATATATAATTCACTCGCGAATTAAGGGATTGGCTACCCTTTTAATGTTGTTTTACATCTCACGAGCGGAAAGGATTAGAAGAAGAATGAAAGGATGAGAGGTACCGGTTCACTCTTGTTTTGAACAGCTGCAGATTGAATTGCGTAGAAAAGACTGATCGGGGGAAGACATTCCACATTCGCGTTGTACGGCTTATGAAAGAACCTCTAAACTTAACTGTGCGTCCGAAAGTGGACTCAAGGGTAAACTGATGTGCAATCGATCTATGCCGGGTATTACGGTTGAACGTCTTAAGGGCTGGAATGCAATTGGCTATTTCGATGGAACATTGTTTTTAGAAAAAGCTATAGAACAGTGATAGGCAAGAGACATTGCGTCGATGTACCAATGAGTCAATTGACTTCGCAATATTTCTGTCTCCAATGAATTTTATCGCGCGTTTTTGTATCCTGTCTAGCATGTGCAATGCTGTCTTTGGAGCACCAGCCCAGACATGGGAATTGTATTTCAACTTAGGGCGTATATACGCCTTATATAAAATAGCCAAATAAGGGGGGGTGAAATATTTCTTGCATCTTTTAAGGAAACTTAGGCATTTCGCAGCGTTCTTGCCGACTTCGAATGTGTGGTCATTCCAGCTAAGATTGTTATTGACACACATACCGAGAATGGAAAGCGTTTCGGTTTCATTGATGCAAGTGCCATTCATGCATAATGGCTGGGTGTTTCGGTTTTGCTTCAATGACAGAAGAAAGCATTGAGTCTTAGAAGCATTAAACTCTACTCTACTTTGAGATCCCCATGATACAATGCTGTTAAGATAAGAGTTTAATGAGTTTGACATACGCTGCCGTTCTAGTCCTACGTCCGAAGCGCTGGGGCGCGGAACCGAGAACGAATATGAGAAACTGAGGTTACTGTCATCAGCAAAGCAGTGGATTGGATTAGTTGTAGCAGACAGAAGATCATTAATGAAAATGAGAAAGAGTGTCGGAGACAAAACAGAGCCCTGGGGAACTCCAGCGTTTATTTTATGAACTGCGGACTTGAAGCCATTCAAAACATTTTGAATTGAACGGTCCGAAAGGTAACTACTAATCCATTGAATAAGAAATTCGTCGATTCCAAATGCACGCATTTTCGACAAGAGAGCTTGGTGCCGAACTCTGTCAAATGCTTTTGAAATATCAAGTGCAACAATCTTGCTTTCACCAAGAAGATGCAAATAGAGCCTTAGCATAGAGCCAAAACAGCTGGGCTATAAGTACAGACATGGACGTACTCAGCAATGAGGTTTTTCCGCAGCCCACGAATGTTGCAAATATCAACACGAAAGTCAACCATCTGCACAGGAGAACTTAACTGCTCAGAAAAAATTAATGAACGACAAACACTAAGCAGGATTGTTGCGTGAAAATTCCCGCAGAGAAACACCACAACAACACTTCGTAAGTACTATGCTTTTACATAGCATTGCGTGGTGAATCAAGCGAAAATAAATTCATCAACAATCCGTTATCCGCTCAATGCCACTGCTGGCAGCGGCACTTCAACCGTGCATTGGAGTGTCAATAACAGCAGCGACAGGCAAAAGGAAAAAGAAGAAAAGAAAAAGTGAATTGGTAAATGGACTGGGCTATGTGTGATGAAGTTGAAAAAGGGGGAGGAGTAGTACACGCGAGATGGAGATCAAGTGTAGCGGCGGCGCGAGTGATAACACAATTGAGTGATTGCACAACAATTTTTGTTTACTGCACACGCACTGAATTAATTTGATGTAGGAATAAATGCGCGGTTTTATCACTTTAATTTGAATTTATTTGAGGCCGTCTTATCACAGTGTCTCTTTCTCCTTTTGTGCGTTGCTTTTCCTTTTTAATTATATTGACGGCATCAATAATTTTAAGGCCTTTATTATTTACGTCTCTTACAACATCTTCTTTTGTGCATGATAGGTGGAGCCCCCTTACAATAACTCGCAGTGGTTTTTCGTACTTATTTTGATACGTATATTACTTGATTCTTTCTGCATTCAGTCTAAGAGACAGCGTGCGATAGGCATCGGCGTTGTCAACATTTACTTTGCACACGTTATTTCCGTGCGAAGTAAGCTTATAGTTTTCTGTTCTCACCGTGTTTGCAAGAAGGTTGCGCAATCTCCCGAAGTCTGCTATCCCGACGATGTTTATGCGGGAGGTGGACGAATTTTCGCTTCTGGTTTAGCCTTGTTTGAGCCAGAGGGCTTATCTTTTTTTTGTATTACTTCGGAAGAGGAATTCGCCTTACGCTTCTTGCTAGACCTTTTCCTTAAAACTGAATCAGTCTCAAGTGCAAGTTCGTCCTCGTCCGTGAAGTATTCGACTGCTTTAAGATCGTAGAAGAGTCGCTGCAATTCAGTAGACTTAGCTCGAAGTTCATTATTCTCCTTTTCTAAGCTCTTAATTTTCACTGAGTCCTGGTTTACCGGTGGACTGCTTTTTCCGAATATGTTCGATCAAGGTGGTGGCGATCGATTTAGTTTTGTCCTTTTCTCAAAAGGATTAATAAGCAATAAAAGGCTCTCCCCAGAATCCGTAGAGCCTGCCTTCGAAGAGGGTGGATTTTCCAGCATAGCTGGGCTGCCACCTGGGGTAATCAAATCTTTCGTTTTGTTCTTTGCCATTTTTTTAATTTGTCGTTTTTGTGAGAAAATAAACACAGTTAAATACAGCCACCCCTTTGGAGACAGACGCCGACTAGTGAGCCGCACAATGTGTGACAGACGCTTCTAGATTTTAATTTAACCTTCAAAATCATCTATAAGTTAAAACCTTACTGCCAAAAGTTGCCCCAAATGGGGCAGCATCGACAGCATCCGTTGAACATTTAAGAATACTTCTTCCGGTGGATTTTAGTCGGCTCTTACGACAGGCATACCTTACCTCAAGGCTATTCTAACCCCGACCTTGCAGGGGAGAATAAGTATGTTATTTCAATAAGTAAGGTTAATAATTCAATAAAATAAATTTATTATATAACAAGAGAAAGAAAGTAAGAAGGAAGCAGATTAGAGTGACAGTGAATAAAAAAGGAAAAAAAAGAAAAATATTTTAAGCATTTAAAGATGAATTGCATGTGATCGATGACTGCACTTTTTCTGCTTTTTGTATTAAAAAACAAAACTGTTACGAAATCGTAAGGCATGATTACAATACTGGAGAAGAGTTTCCCAGCCATAAGATCCATTCAAAGCTATCTTTGAAGAAGAGGTTATCATCAACCTTCGCTATACAATCGTACAAGATGGTCCACAAGCTATCGGTTGGAATATTGGTGAACTCAAGCGTTACATCATGCCTTGCGGCAAGGTCAAACCACTCCTTAAAGGGTGATAACCTATGTTGCAGTGCGTATGACATCACTTTCTTCTTTAGGTTGGACTCAGGCCTGCTCAACACCCTTAAAATGTAGTCCGCATTAGCCTTGAGGTTCCTAACGTAGATTAGGCGGAGGATTTGACATGGATTGCGTAGGTTGGGGTTGATGAGGGTAGTTTGAAAATCCGTTTGAAAAATAAACGCTGTACTAGTTCGATATCATCAAGTTGCTCATATCCAAAAACTTGGTTTCCATAATAAATGCAGGTTTTTATGGTAGCCTCAAACACCCGGAATTTTGAAGAAGAATAAAAGTAAGGGTTACTGAAAAACTTTTTCCATAGAAGGTTAATTGCTGTCTTAGCAACGGTGCAATTTTTCCTTTAGATGCGTGCGGATGGACATCAAGGTTGTGCCTTATAAGAAAGCCAAGATACTTGAACTCCTTCACAACTTCCATACGCTCTTCATCTAACAAACATTGCACACGAGTGCTTCTTCTACTGCAGCGCTTATCGAAAATCAGTGTTTTTGATTTCGAGACATTGATAACAAGGCCCCACAATTCACAAAAGCGTTTCAGTTTGTTTATCTGCAGCTGGAGTGAGATAGAATTATCGGCGAGAATGACTAGATCGTCGGCATAAAAGAGGATTTTAAGTAGCAAGTCGCCAAATGATACAGGGGCTGAGATCACAACCTTGGGGAACACCTGTTGAGGTATTTAAAAATTCAGACAAGCAGCTTCCATTCCACACAGCAGCAGCTGCATTAGAAAGAAGATTTTGATAAATTCGTAGGAACTTCGAATACAGACCAAGCATCAAAAGTTTGTAAAGCAGGAAACCTCTGTTAATGGAATAGAACGCAGCTTTAAAATCAACAAAGAACGCGTACAATTTCTTTTTTTCATCTAGATACTTTTTTGCGACCAAAGTCAAAACTAAAATTGCATCAATTGTCGAAAGCAAGCCGGCTTGGAAAATGGTGGGCAAATTATTATTTTCAATCCAGCGTACTAACCTATGGTTGATAATCTTTGTAAAGACTTTTCTTAAGCCACGGAGAATCGAGATTCCTCTGAAATTTTCCACTAGGTCTGATTTCCTTTCTTATACACTGCACAGACCATGGACTGAAGGAAAAATGCGTGCACACTTTCTTCCTCGTGAAACTTATTAAAAAGAATAACGAGCTGGTCCATAAAAGAATCCCATCAACTTCTGCCGACTTTTTAATTTTCAGGCTTTTTAGTGCGGCCTGGAGCTCCTGAACAATGATGGCCTGGTCTTATTCGGGAATTTCCACAAAAAGCTCGGCGTAATGAAAGGCTGAAGCAACAAATTGAGGTTGAAGCAGTTGCGGGAAATGTGTCGCAAAGGCTCCGACTCCAACAGTCGACGCAGATTTTTGTGCACATCCGCCAATCGCTTTACCCACACTTTACGAACACACTACTCGGTTTAAAATCGATGCTATTAAACTCAATGGATGTAACTGTTGGAAGGTGGTCTGAGTACGTAGCTGAGACGACCTCAAAACCTCTTATAAAGTTCAACCAATCCCCCATAGCAAGACAACAGTCGATTACAGAACAACCTTGGCCTGAAATAAATGTGAGATTTTCTTTTGAATAACTACTTGAGATACCGTTAACAACTAGCACACTGAAGTACTGAAACAATTCCATGAGTTGGCTTCCATTCCCGTTTGTTGTGCTATCTAAAAAGCCCCTCACACCCTCGAGATCAAATGCGAAGATTTCAGCTAATCAGGAAGGGTTCTGGTAGCTGCCTATACGGCCATTCATATCACCCAGTATCAAAATATTACTGTTTTCAACGTCATTTAAAAATTTTTTAAGGTTGCAAAAATCAGACCTTCATTTATTATAATTTAAGTAGATCTGGACGATATATTACAAGTTTTGTCGATTTTTAACTTCAAAAATCACTTTACTTGCAACCGATTTAAATGTTGCAACTTTTGACAAAGAATGTTTAAGTGCACAGAAAATACCTCCACGAGGTCTACCGAAGGCACTATTCCGTGTAGCAGGCATAGTCTTGATAGAAAAGCTTTTAAAATACTGGAATGTTTTCGGCCTGTGGTTCGTCGAATAAACTCAATTTCACTTTTATAATTTCACAATGAAACACTTTATTTATCAAACAAACTTATTTAAACTCAGATCACACTGTTATTCAACTTCTATTTAGAATTCAACACTTTATTTCAATTCGATCACTTTTAACTTTATTACCAATTTTCAAAAGTCAACGTTTAAAATATAACTGCCCCGTACGAGCCTGTCACCCGTGTATTTATACAAAATTAAGCACCTTCTAGTACATTCCATCAGATGCTGAAAGCTTCTTTCGCACTCACCTGACCATTTAAATTGTCGTCCTTTCTCAGTGAGCTGGTGCAGACACTTTGCAATCCCGGCGAATCTTTGACGAACCTCCTATGGTACGTAGCAAGACCGAGAAAGTTCCTTAGCTGGTGTTTGTCTTTGGGAATTGGCCAACTTTTCAGAGCTTCGATTTTCTCTGAATCCGTCTTCACTCCATCCGTCGATATCACATGCCCCAGTTACTTTACTTCTGCTCTGAAGAGCGCACACTTCTTCGGATAAAGCTTCAAGTGTGCTGATCGAAGTCGTGAGAGCACTTCCCTCAAGTTATCGCGGTGTTCAGCGAACGTCTTTCCAAAAACGATGACGTCCTCCAAATATACCAGGCAGGTTTTCCACGTCAGACCACGTAGGACACGTTCCATAAGACGCTCAAAAGTGGCCGGAGCGTTACACAGACCAAATGGCATTACTGTAAACTGCCAAAGATCATTGCCAGTTTTAAAAGCGGTCTTCTCTTTGTCTTCTGGATGGATCTGTACCTGCCAGTAGCCACTTTTCGGGTCAAGGGTGGAAAACCATTTCGCTCCAAAGAGTGTGTCCAGTGTGTCTTTGATTCGAGGTAAAGGGTAGCTGTCTTTCTTTGTGACATCGTTAAGCTTCCGGTAATCCACGCAGAATCGAGTGCTGCCGTCCTTCTTTTTCACCAGTACAACAGGCGAACTTGCCAATGAGATTTTCCGCTATGGTTTGCTGCTCCTGATTTAGCTCACAGTCTCCGAGTATAGTCTTACATACCTCGGTCAATTTTGCTGGAGAGACAGGACTCGCAGGATCACTCTCAGCTATTGTCGCAATGGCTGCAACGGGAAGGCATCTTCCGATTACCTCTCCTTGTCTGAGCTTAACGGTGTGCTTATTTGGGTTCATCAGTCTTACCGGAACCGTGTTGTTCTAAGGTTCTGCAAGAATTTTTCCCACGACGTAACTTTTGAATTAACTTTTGTAATCTGGCTCGATGAGATAGAATCGGTGGTTCCCAGGATCACCCTCCATACTTGTCCAAAGAACTGTCTGCGAAGAGGGCCGCAGAAGTTCATCGCTTCCATTATCACTCGAAGATTCACAGCTTTGTCGTTTCCATATACCATAGGGATCTCGACGGTGCCTTAGCACCTTCAAATGCAGGTGCTAAGGTATCGACTTAGCACCTGCATTTCCTGACATAACAGTTCCTTAGCCAGCTGTACTTCCGATTTGACTTCAGTGAACTGTTCCTCCACGCTTTCAATTTTTCGATCCATCGTTTGGAACTTTTCCTCAAAAAGTGCATTCTGGGAATCGAGTTTGCTTTTTAGAACTTTTTTTTGCTCATCGAACTTAGTATCTTTTGTCTTGTCGAACTTTACTTAGAGAGCATTCTTTTGTTCTTTCTGGCCGCTCTCCAGCTTCTCGAATTTGTCCAGAAGCAACTTTATAAAAGCAGGCATTTCATCGGCAGTACTTACTGTGCTTTGTTGCTGTTCTTCTTGAACTTCAAACAGCATCGTGTCTAGGTCTCCACCTTCCTCGGCAATAGCGTCCTGGAGTCGGAGCAATAATTTCCTTTTGAGCCCCGAAGTCTGGAGGTTTTTTTTTACCCAATTCCGCTTTCAACTCACCTGTTTTCAATTGTTCAATTTTCGACCCATTTTGAATTATTTTCACACAATCAGTTTATGTTTCATATCTGTTTTGAAAAATTCACTCGCGAATAAGTTAGCGACACTGTTTTTAGAACTTCGTTAATTATAACTTTAACGCACAATCAGTTTGAATATATCTGGGAAATTCCACAATCCAATCTGTATGAGTCACCAATACTGTTTATGCACACTATTTCTAGAAAATTCCGCCGCAAAAATAAACCGTATTAGCCACCGACACTTTTTACACAAAATATCTCGGAAAATTCCACTTTAGAAAACTAACACTGTTCCCGAAAATTCCACTGCAGAATTTTCCCGCACTATTTTGAGTTTTATCCCCAATTTCTGACACCAATGTAATGTTTTCGACCTGGGGTTCGTCGAATAAAATCAATTTCACAATGAAACAATTTATTTATCAAAAAAACTTATTTAAATTCAAATCACACTGTTATTCAACTTTACTGCTTAGAACTCAACACTTTATTTCAATTCAATAACTTTTAACTTCATTACCGATTTTCACAAGTTAACGTTTAAAAAATAACTGCCCCGTACGAGCCTGTCACCTGTGTATTTATACAAAATTAAGCACCTTCTAGCACGTTCCATACTTCTCCTTTGGTAATTATCCATTGGTACTTTTCCGCTGAATTCCAAGGAGGGTGTTTACGACTCATCGGCGTATTTCAATTTAAATTATGTTTTGTTTTGTATACTAATTATTGTTACACACTGCACACCCTGTGCATGTACGTACTGCAAAAAAACCAGTATTTGCTAATATCTTATCTCTAATCTCTTTCTCATGTTT
Organism: Neoascia interrupta; assembly: GCA_947623515.1. NCBI lineage: Eukaryota > Metazoa > Arthropoda > Insecta > Diptera > Syrphidae > Neoascia > Neoascia interrupta. The sequence continues at coordinate 112,134,312 of OX392462.1, forward strand.
TGTGGCTGCTCTTAGATTAACTTACTTAGCTTACATATGTAAATTGCTTTTTGATCTCGTCCACTTGGATTTCTATCACTGAGCAGATCACATCGTAAATGGTAACCTGTGTAAAAGAAGAATATTGTATTTTTTCTTGTTGTTTCATAGCTATTCAAGCACAGTTCTATGCCTTGAACAGTGCATTGAGTGCAAATAAATCAAATTAATAATTGTATTAGACTCTTATCGTGTAAATAATTGGTCCTTCGAGCCGGATTTTTTTCCGTGTTAAACAGACTTAAAGAAAAATCGAAACCCTTACCTTTCTAAGCCATTGATTGTGTATTGTGTTAGAAAATTCCCTTTTACCCACGTGTCTTAATTAAAGCTGTATATCAAACAATAATCGTATATTTTTTTTTGTTTTCCGAAAAATGCAAGTGACGCGGTCTGCTAACTTTGTCGAAAACATAGACGATAGTTTTAACACTGAGCTATTAGAGCTGCGGTTGAAATACCTTGAAGACACGTGGGCTGAACTCGTCAAGCTTCAAAATCAATTGCTTGATTATGTGGATGATCCAAAGTACGTAGAATCGGATGACGACTCAGAACTCTACGAGTCGAAATATTTTACCGCCCAATCGGTCCTAACTAAAACGCTTTGTGCACGTAAATCGTCAAATGCAAATTCTCCGTCGCCAGAAGAGTCTCTCGTGAAACAACTTGCCAATCAACAGGCATCGTTTCTTGAAACATTTAATAGTTCCACGCGTGAAGCTACAGTATCTCTGCCAAAAATTGATATTCCACCTTTCTCGGGCGACTACAAGGAGTAGCCGGGTTTCAGGGATTTATTTCTTGGATCTATTGAAAACAAAGCGAACCTATCAGCAACACAAAAATTTCGCTACTTAAAATCATTTCTTCGCGATGAAGCTTCAAATTTAATTCGCCACTTGATAGTCTCTGATGCAAATTTTGTGGAAGCGTTGGAACGCTTGGAGGGAAGGTAGGATCGGTCCAATTTTATAGTTCAATCGCATATCCAAACATTTCTATCTCTCCCTAATATGACCTCGAACCATGTGGGTGCACTTCGGAAAATCTCTGACGCCGCAGATGAAACCATCCGAGCATTAAAGGCTCTTAAATCAGAGAGTCGAGATCCTTGGCTCATCTTTATACTGTTGCAGAAAATCGATCAGGATAGTAAGGAAGCATGGGCAAGGGAGGTAGGGTCGCGCGATGATTGTACGATTAGTGAATTTATAACCTTTTTGGAACTTCGGTGTAATGCACTGGAATCTTGCCAGTTAGTTATTCGGTCGGTATCGTCTCGAGGGAAAAATCAACCAATCAAATCAATCAAATCAATCAATCAAATCAAATTACCATCTACATCCACATCAATCGTTAACCATCATTCTCAACCTGAGTGCCTTCGACAATCGGCAAACTCTTCTCCCTACGGTTGTGGCAATGGTCAAAGACAATCGGGGAAATTTAATACCTTCCCGCGTGCTACTGGATTCAGGCTCTCAATGTTCGTTCGTGTCTGAATCATTGGTTCAACGTCTCGGTCTCTCTAGAAAACATTCCCGGATTCCTGTTGTTGGCCTATCGTCTATGAAGGCGGGTTTTACAAGAGGTCGTGTATTCCTCGAACTACAGTCGCGATTTAATTCTTCTCAGCTTTTCGTCGACGCGTTTGTACTTAACAAGCTAACATCAGACTTACCCACTCGTTCTATCGATATTTCGTTGTTCAAACATGTTCACAACCTTGATTTGGCTGACCCACATTATCATACACCTCATGCAGTAGACATTCTGATAGGAGCAGATAAGATTTGGAACATTTTTACTGGAAGTCAAATAAGGGGTCCAGAAGGCACACCTATTGCCCAAGGCACCACATTCGGTTGGGTCATTACAGGGGAACTTTTCGTTAATTCATCGACTTCTCATTCGACTGTATCTTCGCATCACATTACTCTTGATAGAAATTGCCTGCTTCAAAAATTCTGGGAATTGGAAGAGGTGAATCCAGTCTCGAAACACTCGGATGCTGAGGATATTGCTGAAACCCATTTTCAGCAACACTTCTCTCGCTCTCCTGATGGGAGATATGTTGTACATTTGCCCTTCAACAAACCCAAGCCAAAATTCAGTGATTCGCTTCAACCAGCATTATCTCGCATTTCGTTCGCCTGAGCGTCGTTTCCAGAGGCATCCCGACATTTCTCGATCATATTCAAAGCTCATGCGTGAGTACCTTGAGATGGGACACATGGAACCAATACCTATCCAGGAACTAAACAAGAAGTCGCCATTCCAGTTCTATCTTCCTCATCATGCTGTTGTGAAAAGTGACAGTTCTACAACAAGGCTGCGGGTAGTCTTCGATGGGTCCGCTAAGGATTCACTTGGACAGTCACTCAACAGCACATTGTTGATAGGGCCATCGATTCAACGAGATCTTGTCGGTGTTTCCTTACGATTTCGGCAACATAAGTATGTATTCACCGCCGATATTGTTAAAATGTTTCATCAGATCTGGGTTTACGACGAGCACGCGGATTACCAACGAATCGTGTGGCGTGAAAATCCCAGTGACGACATTCAACACTTTCGTCTTCGTACAGTCACCTATGGTACTGCTTGTGCGCCGTTTCTTTCAATTCGTGTTCTAAACCAACTTGCCCATGACTATAGAGACGAATACCCCAACGCATCCCAGGTTGTCTTTAATGACATGTACGTCGACGACGTTATGACAGGGACTGACTCAGTTGAAGAGCTTTTAAAACTATAATCTGAATTAGTCGCCCTGCTTTCTATTGCCAAACTATCGTTGCGAAAGTGGAGCTCAAATTGTTGGTCTCTTCTTAAGCGACTTTCAGCAGATGACTGTGAATACTCGGCCGTTGACATGGAAAAGTCAAACAAATCCGTAAGGGTCCTGGGGATGCACTGGGATCCTGCTCGCGATGAATTGTCCTACAAGTTGAGTACTCAGTTTGCTGACGTTATATCAACCCGAAGAAACCTGCTTTCGGAAATCGCTAAAATTTTCGACCCTCTTGGCTTGTTAGCACCCTCGGATATAGCTTTCAAGATAATGTTCCAGGAGCTCTGGTTGCCCGAACTGGGATTAAAGTGGGATGATCCAATTCCATCGGATATAGAACGTAAATGGATGCTATACAGAGACGAGCTTCCTTATCTAGAACATATTTGCATTGGAAGGCATATTGTTACAGCATCCGATAACGTTGAGCTTCACGGTTTCTCGGATGCGTCTTCCGTAGCTTATTCAGCCGTAGTATATGCTCGCAGTCAACTGGCTTCAGGTGAATTCAAACCAACCATCATCGCCGCGAAAACAAAGGTTGCTCCCTTAAAACCTGTTTCGATTCCGCGCCTCGAGCTATGCGGTGCGCTTCTTCTTTCACGGTTACTGATTCGTGTTAAGTCAGCAATGACTGTTCAGATCTTAAAATTATTCGCTTGGACAGATTCGGAAATTGTGTATTGGCTTTCTTCACCATTCCACGTAATAAATGGCACCATATACGATCTGCAGATAATCCAGCAGATTGTGCCTCGCGCGGTCTTACTCCTATGAAACTCGTCGACCACCAGCTGTGGTGGAGCGGTCCTAGTTGGTTAGCCCTATCTGAGACCAACTGGCCTCTCTCGAAAATAAATCGTGCGCGATCCGCGGAGTGCGAAGATGCTAAACGGGAAGAAAGACCAATGCCAAAACATGTACTATTTACCTCACCTGGCAACGACACCTTACAATTTATCATCGAAAAAATCTCGTCGTGGTATCGCTTGCAAATGGTTGTTGCCTACTGCTTTCGGTTTAGTTACAACAGTCGCACCCCTAAACATTTTCGTCGCGGTCGGGAACTCAAAGTGTTCGAAATACGACATGCGAGGATTTTAGTCCTGAAATACGTCCAACAGTTGTCATTCAGCGAAGATATATCGTACCTGAGAAAACATAAACAGCTTCCTAAAAAGTCAAGACTCCTTCGATACTCAGCATTCTTAGACTCTGATGGACTTCTTCGAGTTGGTGGACGCATACGACACGCAAATATATCCTACAATCTTAAGCACCCTATAATTCTTTCAAATGACACTAACATCTCCTCTTTTATAGTGATGGATATCCATGCCAACAACCTCCACACAGGTGTGTCTAAGACATTTGCGATCGTACGCAAACAGTATTGGATTCTTGGGAGTTGTTTACGACTCATCGGCGTATTTCAATTTTAATTTTGTTTTGTTTTGTATACTAATTATTGTTACACACTGCACACCCTGTGCATGTACGTACTGCAAAAAAACCAGTATTTGCTAATATCTTATCTCTAATCTCTTTCTCATGTTTTGTGGCTGCTCTTAGATTAACTTGCTTAGCTTACATATGTAAATTGCTTTTTGATCTCGTCCACTTGGATTTCTATCACAGAGCAGATCACATCGTAAATTGTAACCTGTGTAAAAGAAGAATATTGTATTTTTTCTTGTTGTTTCATAACTATTCAAGCACAGTTCTATGCCTTGAACAGTGCATTGAGTGCAAATAAATCAAATTAATAATTGTATTAGACTCTTATCGTGTACAGAGGGGAAATTGAATATTCGAACGTCGAATATGACAGCTGCTGTCAGATGACTGGAATGACAGTTGGGTATGTTCGTTTACTGAATCGATGGGTGCATTCAGTGACTCCTGTGTGCTATTTTATTTCTTGTCGCCACATAACAATACTTTGAAAACTCTGCTTTTTTACCTTCTTCTAAAGAAGTCTCAATTAAAATAATAACATCGAATTCACTTATAAATTTAAAAAAGTCGGGAAAAAGTAATTTGTCTTTAAGCCCTGAAATATTATAACAAATAATTTTTAAATTTACTTGACAAGGGCAGACGGCAACTTTGTCCTACCGATGAGCACGACCAATAGTCCGTTGGGAGCTAGTACCAGAACCAGAAGAACCATTACTCGGATATTGAACGCTAGATGGCGCCCCATTCGCACCGTGATAGAGCTTTTAACAGTTTGACGTCTACTGGTATTTTCGAGTTTGGGATGCCAAACAAACTACCTTTTTGTATGGAAAACCTACCTTTTTATTTAGAAAATGCAACTCTCTGTTTCGATGAACGGAAAGTTGTGAACTTGATCAGCCTTCCTGGGTTATGCTAAAAACACTTTCATTATAAGACATGGAAAGAATTAGAGAAGTGTTGTTTGTGTTGTAGAAACAGTGTATACGGCCATAAAAGGGTACACGGATTCAAGGAGATCACATCTTCTGAGCGCACCAACGCCGAAAGTTGTTTCTATAAATTATATCTCTTCCTTCGTGTTAATTGTCAAGCCTCGAACCATGTTGTACACAAACGAAAAGTTGTTTATATGCAGTTTTGTTTCTCGGATGTAGACATTGGCATTAATTACTGAATAACTAGATATTCAATTTCGGACATGTAAAAGCTTTGCCCCCAAGCTGAAATTGATGAATTTACCCATTCTCCGACATTTGTGTACAAATGTGAGTAAATTAATGAATTCTTCATTTCCATGCAATTTCGTTGCAAGCTGTAAGCTTTTACATCAGCTATCAGATCGCGTAAGGTAAATTGTTGTTGTATCTTCTTACACGTGTTCACTGACACGGAAATTTAAAGCTTTAAAAAAGCTTTAAGGCTTAATAAAAAACGTAAACAAATGGGTGTTGGAGGGTAAGAGGGACGCAAGTTGTCTAGTTATTCAGTGATATGTGACATTGGCTGACGGCGTGCTCGCGAGTAAAGACGCGGTGTCACAAGGAACAGGAACAGAAACAGAAACAGAATTTCATACATCAGCAACGTAAAAAGCATTCAGCAAATTTAGGTTTCAGTTGCTAATGTATGGGATTCTGTTTCTGTTCCTGTTTTACGTGGCTTGCGACAACGCAGCTTAAATCATTTTTTATCTCAATTAGTGTTTTCCTTTTGTGACGCTGGACCACAAATTACTGAACAACTAGATATTCAACTTGCGTCACTTTTACCCTCCAACACCCATTTGTTTACGTTTTTTATAAAGCCTTTAAAGCTTTTTTAAAGCTTTAAATTTCTGTGTCGGTGAATACGTGCAATAAGATACAACAACAATTTACCTTACGCGATCAGCTGATGTAAAAGCTGCAAAACGAAATAGAGCTTTTCGCCAAAATGTCACTTTTCTTCACTGGGTATGAAAACAAACTTGCTTATCTCGTTCGCGCACATGCCTACCCTTTGCAACCATTTCATGGTTTTCATACCAAGTGAACGGATTTCGCCAAAGGTTAGAACGAGAGGTGCGAGCGAGATAGTTACGCGAAAAACTCTATTGCATGGAAATGAATTTATGAATTTACTCACATTTGCAGATAAATGTCGGAGAATGGGTAAATTCATCAATGGGTAAAACGTGAGCAAAGCTTTTACATGTCCGAAGTTGAATATCTAATTATTCAGTAATATATGCGCTGGACTAAAGATTGCTCGCGGTGAATGGTTATTCCTGGCCGCAAAGCAAAACCAGTTGCAAAATTTTTGATCCGTAGAGTTTTTGTATGGGAGCAACATTACCTTGATCAGAAAACTAAACTTTCTCGTTCTTCGAAATTGAGGGCTGCATATCTTGAATAATTATATTTTGCTTTGTGTAATTTTTGTTTGTTTTCTGTTATGAAAAGTAGGTAACTATGTTTGGCAGTCCTGACTGTAAATACCAGTTAGATGTCAAACTGTTAAAAGCACGAGCTGGACCAGTAGACGTCAAAGATTTGACACTAGTTGTCAAATATTAGAACATCAATTTTTTGGGAGGTTTAAATTATTGTTTACAAAAGTTTTTGCTACAAAGTAATCATTGAACCTACAGAAATAAACATTGTGAGTGAAGGGATTCAAAAAATTAATTTACAATAAAAAAAAAACAAACTGTGACGTCAATTGTGTGAAAATATGCGTGCACCAAACTCATAATAAAATACTAGCCTACTGCTCCTTTCCAGCGCAACTTAATTTAATTTAATTTAAAATACATACTGAGTCTTATTTTCCTTTGTACTTAAAATATGTCTTACGCATTTTGCGAGATTCTGAGCATCATTTAATAATACTCAGGCTTATCCCTGAATTTGCTTTAGTTAAGCCGTGCCAAAGAATGCCTCGACAACAGTATCTACGGGACAGTAAAACTCGTTACCAAAACGATTACGAGGGTCTGCAGGGACACAGTAAGTACCTACAAAGACTTCAATTAAATTGTTTATCGGAACGCATAACTTACTTATGTAAAAATAAACTTTGTTGCCACTTAATCTGGAAATCAACTCACATAGGCATGTTGCATTGTCCCTGTCGTTCGATTTAAAAACTGTTAAGCCAACATCATGGAAATCAAAAATAAGGATGAAGTTTTCTTTAAAATTAGTAACCTTGACCAATGCCTTCATTCCACGAAAAAACTTCCAAATGAAGGTCCTTGGGTGCCATAGAGCAAAACTTGCCATGGAGCAAAACTGGCTGTGAAATTTGCTATTTATGGCTTAAACTCCCGTTCAACTGAACAGGTACAAAAAATACTGTGCCTTTTATCTTTTATATCAGCTTGTATTGCATGCATAATTAATTTTATAACATGCTTTGAATCCTCGTTTGTTGATGCTTGATTCCGGGTTATCGATTCGGTTTCAGAACATACGATTTTACTATATACCAAGTCTACGAAATAACGCATGAAATTGGAAAAATCTTAGCAAGGAAAAAGATAAATTCTGTGCGTCCTCGGAGTATCGGAAGCCTTCGATAAGGTATGTCATGATTACTTAAAATTTAGGGTGCATTTCTTTATTTGTTCCAACTATTCTGGTCGAAATAACTGCGGTTTATTATTCATTCGGAATATTCCGATCATTCCGTTTTGCGTTTCTTTATTCGTTCAGAATATTCGGAATTCCATTCTTCCATACTACCTCCTTAGGTAGCTAGTACTAATTAGAACGATCGCAATATTCCAACTTCGTAATCCACATTTTTCATTCCTTCTACGGAATGAACAAAGAAACGAACTCTTAAACTACGATAAACTTTGCCGGAAGTCTTGCTTAAGCCACGTAATCACAAGGAACAGAAACAGAATTTCATACATTGGCAACCCAAAAAGCATTCAGCGAAATTAGGTTTCAGTTGCTAATGTATGAGATTCTGTTTCTGTTCCTGTTTTAAGATGCTTGTGACAACGCGGCTTTAGAATATGTATTGAAAAACTATCTCGAAAACAGACTTTCCTGTTAGGTGTGGTATTGAATACTCGAACTTCAAGCAAATTCAAGCTGTTGTACCCCAGGGAAGCTTCCTCGGTCCGACCCCTGTTTCTGATCTAGTTATTCAAGATGACTTATATTTATATGACCACGTTCGCGGACGACACGCCCATTCTGGACACAGTTGCACCAGTCGAACCATCAATGAGAAGCCTCAAACTATAGCAGAAGTATTAAAACGCGTGCTTACTTATACGAGGCTAAAGGAAAAGTAAAAATTTTATTTTTGTAATTATAAATAAACAGATACAATGATAATATGATCAATACATAACAAGTGTATTTAGTACAGGTAGTAACGATTCCATATTAGTATACAGGTGTCACCAATACTCCTTCTTAATCTGGAAGCTATTACTGAACACCCATTGCCTTCCGGAAATGTTCCAGTTTTATTTTGTCAAGAGGTTTTGTAAGTATATCAGCAACTTGTTGATCAGTGCTGACGTAGTCTACGGTGATTTGCTTCCGAGCTAAGGTATCTTGAACGAAATGGTGTCGTATATCAATATGTTTCGTTCTAGGATGAAATCCACTTTGAGAAGCGATGAATATAGCACTTTGATTGTCGCAAAGAATTTGCAAGGGCTCATGCTTTCTGGAAAGTTGGAACTTTACTCCATTCCACCAAAGGGCTTCTTGTACAGCTGCTGATAACGCAATGTATTCAGCTTCACAAGAAGAAAGTGCAATGGTTTGTTGCTTCTTGGAACACCAGGATATGGCTCCTTCTTGAGATATAAAGACATAACCGGTGGTTGACTTGCGATCATCATTGTTTGTTGGCCAATCTGCATCAGCGTATCCTAAGATACTGTCAGTGCCATTCCTCATAAAACGAAGTTTGAATGTAGAGGTTCCCCTTAAGTAGCGAAGAAGATGTTTAACAGCTGACCAATGACGGGGTCCTGGGTTCGAGTTAAGTCCTGAGAATCCAAAAGAATCCAAAAGAATCAGACATAATCAGACATAGAGTCATCAAATTTTCCAGTTCGGCCGATTGGTATTCATTAATTGACGAAATACTTTCTGTATCGATTACGTAATCTTTTAATTTTGATGGCAGTTGACGACGTCTTTCACTGCGTCTTGTAACCTGAGATTGCGTACTGTCAATGTTATTTGTCTCGTCCGAGTTGTTGGCCACATCTGTGTTGTTGGTCATATCTGAGTTGCTAGTCACATCGGAGTTGTCTTCATCCGTTAGTAAAATAAAATCTATGTTACACTGGCTATATTTTGGGGTTATCACTTTAACTGTTTGCTCCAGCGGGGATTCAGCAACACTGTTGTTTTCGTTGATAAAGGACACATTTCGGCTTTTAAATACAACATTTTTCTTCGGATCAAAGACCCGGTAGCCCTTTGTGTGCTCATCGAAACCCACCAAGAAACATTCGTGCGCTTTAGGATCCCATTTTCGGCGATTTTGTTTTGGTATATGTACCATAGCCATTGTGCACAAAACTCTTATCTGTGATAGGTCTGGTATTCTTCCGCTCCAAGCCTCCTCGGGTGTTGTTTCTATACCCTTTGATGGAGATCGATTCAGTAGGTACACCGAATATGCTACAGCTTCAGCCCAAAACTTTTTAGACATATTGGTATCGGCCAGCATGCACCTTGCTCTCTCACATATGGTTCGATTATTTCTTTCAGAAACACCATTCTGTTCCGGGGTGTAAACATTCCGGGCTGTCGTCTGGGGACTTAAGCAGTTCATCTTTGTTATTTTTTAAAACGTTTTATTTAAATATTCTTTACCATTATCTGTGCGAATATTTTTTATCTTATATCCGCTTTGTTTTTCAGCAAAACGATGAAAATCATTAAAAGCTTCAGAAACTTCCCATTCGCTTTTCGTTTTCAAAAAATAGAAAAATATTTTACGCGTCTTATCATCAATGAACGTCAAAAAATAGCGACTTCCACCAACAGATGTAACTTCACTTGGACCACAAATAACCGAGTGCACTATTTCCAAAATTTGCGATGCTCTGTTTCCACATTTATTAAAAGACAATCTTATTTGCTTTCCAATTGGACATATTTTACAGTCATTATTATTCTTGTCACTGAAATGAATACCAATAGTTAGGCCTTTATTAAGCTTTTCTAAGTTTTTGTAACTTAGATGTCCCATCCTTCTGTGCCGTAAGTTCTGAGTAGCCGTCATACCACATGCGAGAACTTTATCTGATGGTGCCAGGTCTAATTTAAACAAGCCATTTATATGAGATCCGGTAGGAATTACCTTTTTATCGGGGTTTATAACCTCTACCCCACTGTTCTTAAACACAACAGTATGACCTTTTCTTACAATTTGGCTTATCGAAAGTAGATTTGTTGACAGCTCGGGAATATATTGAATATTGTTTATCTCAACATGATTATCGTTGCATGCTAGCTTAAGTGCAGCTTTTCCGGATGCTTTAACTTTCATTGCCTTGTTTGCAGCTGTAACAACACCTGTATCCATCTGCACGTTATTGAAAATATCCTAATTTAGCGTCATGTGGGACGTGGCACCAGAATCAAAATACATACCAACCATTTTTATTCGTGATGCCTGTCGAAGAAAGTGCAACAAATAGTGCATCCGATTTTTTTTCACTATGGTCGAAGTTTTTAGAATGCATTTTCGTTCTACAATTTTTTGCTATATGCCCGAAGTTTTGACACTTTCTGCATTTAGGAACTTTTTTACCTGGTTTAAACGATGCTTGACGTGCACCTGCGGCAAATGCAGAACCTTCATCTCCGGTTGGCACTTATTGCAACAGTTTTGTTTTTATGTGGTCGCCGGTTATGCGTGTGCCTGAGTTTTCCAACGCCATGATCATTGGGCGGTATTCGTCAGGAAGTCCTGCTAGCAGCAGCGAACCAACCCACTCTTCGTTTATTGGAAAACCAATTCCATTTAACGCTTGTGCTGTAGTGACTATTTCCTTCACGTAAATCTCCATCGAACCGCAATTTCCAAGCGATGTGGCGATTAGCTTACGCAAGAGCGCTACACGACGCGTGAGACCGCTGTCCTCATATGCGCTTGCTAGCTTTTGTCACATTTGCTTCGCAGTATTTGCACCTTGTATATGCACGTAACATAAAGGGTCAATGAGCAACGTTATTTTGCTTCTTGTTCTCCTATCTTTGTCGGCATCGACTGGCGTCTTCGGATTTCCAGACTCATCCTCCTCGTATTCAATCGTGGTAGCCCATAAATGAACCAAATCCAGAAACGCTTGTGCAGCCACCTTCCATGTCGGGTAGTTTTCCCTACCAAGCAGTCTATCGATGGATAAACCACTTCCACTGCTTTCCGGCTTAGACATTATGTTGAAAAAGTTTTAATTAGTTTAAATCTTTTTTTTTATTATTATAAACCAACGGTCTTATATATTTGTCTTAGTGAGCTGGCGGAAGTGAGCTATAGCAGAAGTACTAAAACGCGTGCTTACTTATACGAGGCTAAAGGAAAAGTAAAAATTTTGTTTTTGTAATTATAAATAAACAGATATAATGATCCTATGATCAATACATAACAAGTGTATTTAGTACAGGTAGTAACGATTCCATATTAGTATACAGGTGTCACCAATACAAACGAGCAGAGGACAGAATTTGCTTTAGAATAAAGACTTGGCTAATATTTCTTAACGACTACAAGTCAACGCATGTCAATTTGTAAGTCATGTCAATTTTACGTAGAGAAGGGCTAACAATTGACTTTTCTGCTCCTCAACTCTGTATAAAATATTATGCAAAAGAAGCGAAATATCTACAAATGATAGAGTCATCTCACGTTACCGAGAGACCACAGTGGTGTAACTGTAGCGGTGATAGTAGCAGTAGTAGTAGTAAGACCTGTCAAAAGTTAAAATCCATGCATTATGAGCAATGCGCACAAAATGTGTGTCTGCGGGGGTAGTGTGTGGCTGTAGTAAGAGTTGGCCAAATTTTAACTTTCGTAGCGCTACACGGTTGACAGCTGTGCAAAAATTAAATTGGAATGAGAATTTGTGTGCCTTTTTATTTGTATTAAATGTGTGTCGGTTAGTTTTTCATGCTATTTAACAAGTCTGAAGTTAGCAAAAAGAACTTGCTTACTTACTTAATTGAATTGAATGTATAGGGTGCGAGTATAATACCCACTTGTACTGCGACCTAAAAGATCTATTGTACCCCTTTGCTTTGATCTAGGTTTTTAGAGCTATCTTTACAAGACTGATAACCTCTCTCGATGGGATGTTTTCATAGTCTTTCCCTGTTAAATTGGGTACCCCAGTAATTTTAAATCTGTGGAGAGCAAGAGCAGGACACTCTATCAAAAGGTGTTCCATAGTTTCTTTTGTTTCTCCACAGTGTCTACAGATTTCAGTGCTGCTGTGCCTAATTTGGATAGGTGATAGTTACATGCTGCATGTCCAGTGAGAGCTCCACATAACAATCTTAGATCGGATCTGTTGAGTTCTAGGGCTTCCTTAGCTCTTTTGGGATTGTACCTGAGGAATTTTTTGGAGTGTTTGAGGCCTTCCAAATTATTCCACTTTTGTAGATATATATTGATAGTCCAGTTTTTAATTTGATGATAAATGTCTGCCTTAGTGAAACCAAAGAGGGGAAAAGGCCCTATAATAGGAATCTCAGCTCCCCATTTGGCTTGAATGTCGGCTTTTTTATTACCCTCATAGTTTTCGTGTCCCGGCACCCAAATCAGCTTCACACTGTTTTTGGTAGCCAGTTTATTTAGAATCTGGTGACATTCCCAAACGGCCTTGGAGTCATATCTGTCGCTGCTTAGAGCTTTTAGGACTGCCTGGCTGTCCGAGAATAGTGAGATCTTCACATTTACTTCGCATTTATTTGCTTACTTACTTACTCAAGGTGGCGCTACAGTCCGGGGTGGACCAGGGCCTCAGCCAACAAGCTTCGCCAGCCAGCTCTGTATCTAGCTACCCGCTTCCAGTTTCGCACGCGAAGTTGGCTAAAGAACTTAATTTTTATAAAAGAAATCCTGGCGACCTGATGTCCCTGATTTTGGTCTCCTATGGCTTTGTGGGCATAGAAAAACATCTGATAGAAAAACATCATTTCAAACTAGACACCGTTTTTTGCCTATTTGAGCATAGATTCACTTTGCTTTATTTGCAGAACATTACTTTGTTTGGCAGTCCTCATTTTAAAATAAAAAAATCACATTAATATTTAAATAATTTAAAAAAAGGCTTAAAGCCTTAAAGTGATCAATTATACATTAAAATGAGGTTTGTCATACTATACGGTGCAAAACTTGAAATTTGCTTCTGGTTTTGAATCCAGAAATAAAACCAGAAGCACGCACACAATCATACATGTGTCAATGTCAAGTTGGATACATGTCATTTGTCCCCTGTAGAACAGCTTTTGCTTCACAAATACAACGCCAGACAAGCCTCAAAATCAAGAAAAACGTATTTGGCTGTTCGGAGAGAAGCCCCAATCCGGGAGAAGAACGCCCTGATCCGGAATCGCCAACCGAAAAGGCCATAAGTCTACCGTCAAGAACAAAAAAAAAATTTCTATGTCAATTTTTTTTCTTGATTAGAAAAGGCTTAAGCTGTTCTATAAAAAAAGAAAAATACAGTGCAGTGTAATCCAAAGCCATAGTTATATAATAACAAAAGCATGATCGCGGAAGCAAAACGCTAAGTTCATCGTCACCGTGGTCAGAGCAATTAAACAAATATTTCTTAAATCAAGGCATAACGTGTTTTCAATGTTCAAAATTTGGCGCAGGTGTTCTTATGACGTAAATTCGTTGTTTTTTTAGTGTTTTCAAAGTCCAAAAAAATACAGAATGCACAAAAATTCATTCGTCTGCCATCTTCATTTTGTTTCTTGCATACTTTGCTACCTTTTCCACCTCTTTGAAAAATTGTGGAAAATTGTAAATACGTTGTTTTTTTAGTGTTTTCAAAGTCCAAAAGAGTCGAAAAAAATGCAAAATGCACAAAAATTCATTCGTCTGCCATCTTCATTTTGTTTCTTACATACTTTGCTACCTTTTCCACCTATTTGAAAAATTGTGTTCCGTGACGTATTTTCCAGTGCTATGAGAGCTCGGACTATGTTGGGAATTTAGGAAAACACCTACTTTGAGGTACCTTGACCCATACTAACACAAATAATAGCTACAACAAAAACTTGAGTTAGGACTTACTTCTTAGAAGAAATAATACTTTTTTTTAACTACTTTTAAATAAAATTAATTCTTTTAACCCTTGTCATGACATTTTTTTGACTTTCAAGTAACTTTTTTAGCAGCTAAGTTTAAGAAAGATTCAGTTCATAGTTTTCAATGCCCATTATTCGGAATTAAAATGTTTGTGTTTGGTTTATAGTTTTGTTTTTTTATTTTATTAAGTTAATTAAACAATCAATTAAGGTGCTCAAAGTGTCCCTTGCCCGTTTTTGGATTGCGCTGTCAACGCTTATTGAGGCTACCTGCTGCGGGGGAGGTGGTACAGTAAATCGCAGATCACTGCGGCCGACGGTGGGCCTATTTGATGTCCTCCTGCCATGATGCCGCAGTTTGGTATAAAGGCGGCTAGCTCTTTGGGTGTGCTGGCAGCTTTGTCCGCTGCTTCGAGGTAGAACTTACCTAGAAAACGTTGGCGTGTTTCTCCCCCTTACAAAAAAATCGATAATAGTAAGTAATATCCTGTAATATCTTGCAGGTCAGTGAACTGGTATTGGTTCCTATCCAAGGACCATCGTACTTTTCGCCCAGCCAATTCTTAACCTCGCGACCAAAGTGGGCGGGGGCTCGATCCCTTTGAAATAATGACGGAGCTCGTTGGGTTAGCGAAACATCCTCCAATAGACCTGTTTAATCATTGCGCAAAAACTCCAGATACTTGCTACAATTTAGTATGTGTGGCATTTTAAAGGCACCTATTAAGTTGCTTCCAATAACACCTGCCCACTAATTGACACGCCCACAGATAAGATTAAATACACGGAGATTAGGTATCTTAACACGTAGATTAGGTATCTTATCTTAACCAAAGAGTTAAGATAAAGCTCACGGTACCTTTGCCGTGCTCTACTAGAACTCGCGTTGTATATCCCATAAACATAAATAATATCTCGTATTCTTCGTTTCTAAAAGATGCTATTTCAAATAGGGTTTCTAAACAACTGTTGTGTAACCTCGGCTTCAAAAATGAAATTACTGGATTTAATTTTGTTTTCTACAGTTTTATACAATTTGTCATAGGTAAATTTTCCAATAGGAGTCCAAACAAAAACTTAATCTTGTTTGAGATTTGACAGAAAAGTGGTAAACAAATTACGGTCTATCACGTAGTCTTATAAAAATGCCTGCTCTAAAAACCTACCTAAATTATGAACACGTAGTCAAAAAATCGTTCTTATTGTCAACTGCGGTTATAAAATTAGGTACATAAAGTAAAATTATATTTCCTCCTTATACCTGCCGCGGCTCCGTGAAGAGAATTTTTCTTAATATGACCTGCTACCGCTTTTCCCAAGTATCGTAAAATCTGTGAGTTTTTCAGACAATTTGTAACTGCAATTTTTCTTAAGTATTATTAGGTTCACTAATTTACCGATATGTTTATAACGCATTTTTTTTAAATAAATTTAATTTATTTCGTAGAAAAAGCTTACACTTTAAGACTTAAAAGTCTTCTTAAAAAGTGTAGATTACAGTTATCTTAACAGCGATTTAGAGAACAAGTTCAAGAAAAAATATATATATATATATCTGAGATAGATAGATTTGTCTAAAAAATAAGATAAGATAACCTAATATGGGGAAAAAAACTAAAGAAGCAATAATATAATTGATTAAACAGCCAATTTTAGTCATACAACTCCGTTAAGTTAAACCATAAAAGTTTAAAGAAAAAAAAAAAAAAAAATCTCGAGGTTAGTTATGGAAAAAAGACTTAAGCTTTGATCGAAACCCCTCAGTGCCGCCTGTCCTTCGAATGTGCCGTGGTAGAGAGTTCCATAAATTGTTTGACTTCACAAAAAACTCACGTTCGGATGCACTAAAACGCAGCTTGCTAAAAAGATAACTGGGTTGATAAGTTTGATTAAAATTAGACAGCGAACCAAGGGATCTGTAGCGAAGTAAGTGGTCAAAACACATACCACAATAAAATTCAATTTACCATCGAATTAAAAGAAAACGAATCAAAAATAATAAATAATATATCTATAAGATCTACTTATAAGAAGGTCTAAATAAGTATATAAAATAAACAATAAATTGCAATTTGATTG
The DNA here is from genome assembly GCA_947623515.1 of Neoascia interrupta. Lineage (NCBI taxonomy): Eukaryota > Metazoa > Arthropoda > Insecta > Diptera > Syrphidae > Neoascia > Neoascia interrupta. Next base: position 112,150,983 of record OX392462.1, read on the forward strand.
GCATACTAAGACAACATCTTCTAGCAGAATGATAAATTTCTTTATCAACCAATGAAACAAAAGATCGAAACCGCACAAAACTTCATAAACAAAGTACAAGACATAACCATACAACCTTCCACAAACGCAATATAGAAGAATAAGAAAAATACTAAGAATGAACAATTTCCCACATAATTTTATCAACGCGCTAATTGACAATAAAATAAACAAACGCCACAAAAAGTATCATTCAGCACCAACTTTCTTTAGCCTTGCCTACATACCTAAACTGTGCAAATCCCTGGAGTGCAAATCCCTACACGATATAATAAAAACAACAAATATAGTCATTCTCCCACAAGCCTAATGTGGGCGGTCTCTCAAAATCTAGGCATGATTTTAGAAAAGTTTGAGCAACAGGCGAAACTTAATCAAGTAATATTCAACAAATTGAGCGAGCTCGAGTTTAAACCTCGAAAAACATTTAATAAAAAATCATGAATATGGGAAAGTCAATCAAAATAATTACATGGAATGCAAACGGCCTTTTGCAAAAAATTGACGAACTAGAAGTATTCCTACGGAAGGATAATGTAGACATATGCCTGATTTCGGAGACCCACTTTAAAAAAGGGTTCAGCACGCAAAATAAAAGGTTACATTGACTATCAAGCGCATCATCCTTCAGAAAATTCGAGAGGTGGATCCTCTCTCTACGAAGAAATAGAACTTGACTCTATGCAAATAACCTCAGTTTCAGTAAAATTAAGTCACATAAATTACAACATCGCGACGGGCTATTTTTCTCCGCAGTATCGGCTGGCAAATGAAGATCTTGCTCTGCTCTTTGATTCACTTGGGTCAAACTTTATCATCGGCGGGGACTTTAACGCGAAATATACTTTTTGGGGCTCACGGTGCAATTCAACAAGAGGCAGAGCCCTCTTTAAAGCAAGTACAAAACGCGGCGTGATCTTCTTATCGACGGGAAAGCCAACATATTGGCCAACCGACAGAAATAAAATACCTGATCTCGTCGACTTTTTTATCGCCAAGGGGGTACCTCGTTACCTTACGAACGTAGAACAACGCTTTGATCTCTGTTCAGATCACTCGGCAGTTCTTTTGAAAATCGGTGGAAGCCTAGCGAAAAAGAAAAGAGCGCCTAGATTAACTTACAACAACACCGACTGGGACGGCTTTAGAAAACACTGCAAAGAAAACATAGCTTTAAATGTACCGCTCAAAACGCCACTTAAAATAGAAGACGAACTAGATAAACTCGTGAGAGTTATTCAGAGCGCTGCGTGGAATAACACTTCTTTTCGGAGGTCCGAATTATCGAAAAGTGGAACAATAAGTCCGCGAGAAATAGAAGAGCTAATATGCGAAAAGAGGAGAGCGCGCAAGAGATGGCAACGTGCGCGAGCACCCCCGGATAAGACCATCTTGAACCACTTTCTAGCAAACTGAAGCACGAAGACTTTAAAAGTCGCGAGACTACTGCTTACCTCGAAAGTTTGACTGCCGATAAAGGTTCGAGCTACTCTCTTTGGAAAGCAGTGAAGTCCATTAAGAAGCCTATAGTTTATTCTGCGCCATTAAGAAAAGCCAACGGCGAATGGGCAAGAGAAGACAAAGAAAAAGCGGATTTATTTGCAGATTACCTAGAAGAAACATTCAAACCGTTTGACGGGGAACCGTTGGTCGAGGAGCTCAATCCTTATGCGGTACAAGATAATTATAGAATAAAAACCGTGTCATTGGCTGAACTTCGTCAAACGATAAATAATCTGAAAAACAACAAAGCCCTGGCTACGACTTAATTACTAGCGAAATTCTTAAGGAGCTACCGAAAAAAGCTTTGGTCAAGCTACTCCTACTACATGCGTATTTAGTAGGAATATCAAGTTTGAAGCGCTTTGTTTTGGAAACTGGTGGAACAATCTGGTAGTTGCTAACGGTGATGGAAAAATTCCGCTGGAAGAAGTTTGTAACCCAAAAGACGTCAGCATGTTGAGGAGCGCCATTCAAATTGGGAAAGTTGAAAATTACCAAACTGAATAGTGTAAGAAATGAAAAACCTACCAATAAAATAAGGCATAAGTCTAGGAAACCTAACTCTGAATCTAACCTTAATCCCGACCCTAACTGAAGCTTTGAAGTTGGAAATTTTCCCCTATTTACCCCCCTTTTTCGTCAGCACACACCTAACAGACCGATAGTCCCCACCTTGTCCCCTGCAACAAGTAACAACCTTGCACCTCCTCAAGTCTCCCCTCCTATTCCGATGCCTGATCCTAAGCCCCCTAAGCCTCATCGCAATCGTGTGTCCTTTAATTTAACCGCAGACTCCAATCTATCCTCAAAACAATCCGCTGTTTCTGCTGCAAATTTTCGAACCGACAAATATCCTAACTGCATTCACTCCCACATCCTTAACCCAGCCCCGCCTACCTCTGTTGCCCCTACCTCACCCCTACCTAACCCCTACCTAACCCCCACTGTCAACCACCCAACACGCCCAAACACCCCTCCTTCACCTGTCAATGAAAATTCGTGCGGAAACTTGCGGCGGTTCAGAACGATGATAATCGATATATTGTATCACGCCTAAGAGATCAGCGAATTTATGAGAACGTGCGTCTATATCTAGCTTGTCTGCATGATAAGCCAAATACATTCTTTATCAATGGTATCACAAAAATGATTTTACTTTTCTTAATTCAGCGTGAAGGGCTCCCGACCAAGCCAAATGAGCTGATGCAAATCTTTGTTCGTTACCATGAATGTTTCGACATCCCTCCTGAACAAGTTAAAGCTGACCTGTCCACTTTTTCTTCCTACGTTGCCACCAAACGCCTCTCACACCTTCAGCTAACTCGTAATAACCACAGAAATTATTATCGATCCCAACCAATCTGTTAAGTGTTGGTCACTCTACTATCAAAATGTTAGAGGACTGCGCTCCAAGCTTCCCAAGATTTACTTAAATTCACAGAAACTTCCCTACGATATTTTTGCCCTTACCGAAACTAATATAATTCCAAAAATAAAAAATTCCGAAATGTTTACTCCCGATTTTAATGTCATCCGTAAAGATGGCCTTAAAAGATTAGAAAACCCAAACGGCAGAGGTGTCCTTTTAGCAGTTCATATGCGACTTGATTCCAAAGAGTTTAAGATTCCCAATGTAGACTTCCTAGAGTTGGCTTGTGCCAAAATTACTTTCCCTAAGCGCTGCCTCTATATGTTATGCTGCTACATTCATCCATCTCAACCAATTGAGTCATATCGCCCCATTATCGATGCACTTGACTTTCTAACCGAAGTGTTAAATCCTGAAGATAGAATTATTTTTATGGGTGACTTTAATCTTCCTGCATTAAAATGGGCCATATCAGAGGATGAGTCTCACTTTGTGCCAATAAATGTAACATCCCAAAAAGAAATGTTGTTCATTGATTGTGTATCTAATTCCGGCCTATACCAAATGAACGGCATCTGCAACTCAATGAATAGACACCTCGACCTAGTCTTTTCATCTGATACGGTCAACTTCATCGTCTTTAAAAGTGCTCATGTTCTAACCACAATTGACCCTCTACACCCGCCATTATCTCTGAACTTTTCCTTTGATAATACCAATGTCGAAATTGCCTCGGAAAATTCTTTTGCTTTTAACTTCCGTAAAGCTAACTTTTCTAAACTTAATAATCTAATAAGTAATATAAACTTCGACTTTATTACTGAAAGTACAAATATAGACCTAGCCCTCGCAACATTCTATTCCTCAATTTTTGCCTGTTTTGAGAAATCGGTTCCATTCTCAGTCCGTAAAGATTGCTCGTCAGCCCGCCCTGGTATACCAAAGAGTTACGGTCACTTCGCAACAGTAGGAACAAATTATGGCAAGCATTCCTAAGAACTCGTTCCGAATCAGATTTCACTAACTATCAACATGTTTATAGTCGCTTTTCCGAGCTCTGCGAACAACTATACCTTGAATATCTTTACCGCATGCAATTCAAACTTATATCTGATCCGAAAAGCTTCTATCAATTTGTCAATACTAAAAATAAAACTGGTCAATAAAAAAAATAAATTAAAAAAGGGTTCAGCACGCAAAATAAAAGGTTACATTGACTATCAAGCGCATCATCCTTCAGAAAATTCGAGAGGTGGATCCTCTCTCTACGAAGAAATAGAACTTGACTCTATGCAAATAACCTCAGTTTCAGTAAAATTAAGTCACATAAATTACAACATCGCGACGGGCTATTTTTCTCCGCAGTATCGGCTGGCAAATGAAGATCTTGCTCTGCTCTTTGATTCACTTGGGTCAAACTTTATCATCGGCGGGGACTTTAACGCGAAATATACTTTTTGGGGCTCACGGTGCAATTCAACATGAGGCAGAGCCCTCTTTAAAGCAAGTACAAAACGCGGCGTGATCTTCTTATCGACGGGAAAGCCAACATATTGGCCAACCGACAGAAATAAAATACCTGATCTCGTCGACTTTTTTATCGCCAAGGGGGTACCTCGTTACCTTACGAACGTAGAACAACGCTTTGATCTCTGTTCAGATCACTCGGCAGTTCTTTTGAAAATCGGTGGAAGCCTAGCGAAAAAGAAAAGAGCGCCTAGATTAACTTACAACAACACCGACTGGGACGGCTTTAGAAAACACTGCAAAGAAAACATAGCTTTAAATGTACCGCTCAAAACGCCACTTAAAATAGAAGACGAACTAGATAAACTCGTGAGAGTTATTCAGAGCGCTGCGTGGAATAACACTTCTTTTCGGAGGTCCGAATTATCGAAAAGTGGAACAATATGTCCGCGAGAAATAGAAGAGCTAATATGCGAAAAGAGGAGAGCGCGCAAGAGATGGCAACGTGCGCGAGCACCCCCGGATAAGACCATCTTGAACCACTTTCTAGCAAACTGAAGCACGAAGACTTTAAAAGTCGCGAGACTACTGCTTACCTCGAAAGTTTGACTGCCGATAAAGGTTCGAGCTACTCTCTTTGGAAAGCAGTGAAGTCCATTAAGAAGCCTATAGTTTATTCTGCGCCATTAAGAAAAGCCAACGGCGAATGGGCAAGAGAAGACAAAGAAAAAGCGGATTTATTTGCAGATTACCTAGAAGAAACATTCAAACCGTTTGACGGGGAACCGTTGGTCGAGGAGCTCAATCCTTATGCGGTACAAGATAATTATAGAATAAAAACCGTGTCATTGGCTGAACTTCGTCAAACGATAAATAATCTGAAAAACAACAAAGCCCTGGCTACGACTTAATTACTAGCGAAATTCTTAAGGAGCTACCGAAAAAAGCTTTGGTCAAGCTACTCCTACTACATGCGTATTTAGTAGGAATATCAAGTTTGAAGCGCTTTGTTTTGGAAACTGGTGGAACGATCTGGTAGTTGCTAACGGTGATGGAAAAATTCCGCTGGAAGAAGTTTGTAACCCAAAAGACGTCAGCATGTTGAGGAGCGCCATTAAAATTGGGAAAGTTGAAAATTACCAAACTGAATAGTGTAAGAAATGAAAAACCTACCAATAAAATAAGGCATAAGTCTAGGAAACCTAACTCTGAATCTAACCTTAATCCCGACCCTAACTGAAGCTTTGAAGTTGGAAATTTTCCCCTATTTACCCCCCTTTTTCGTCAGCACACACCTAACAGACCGATAGTCCCCACCTTGTCCCCTGCAACAAGTAACAACCTTACACCTCCTCAAGTCTCCCCTCCTATTCCGATGCCTGATCCTAAGCCCCCTTAGCCTCATCGCAATCGTGTGTCCTTTAATTTAACCGCAGACTCCAATCTATCCTCAAAACAATCCGCTGTTTCTGCTGCAAATTTTCGAACCGACAAATATCCTAACTGCATTCACTCCCACATCCTTAACCCAGCCCCGCCTACCTCTGTTGCCCCTACCTCACCCCTACCTAACCCCTACCTAACCCCCACTGTCAACCACCCAACACGCCCAAACACCCCTCCTTCACCTGTCAATGAAAATTCGTGCGGAAACTTGCGGCGGTTCAGAACGATGATAATCGATATATTGTATCACGCCTAAGAGATCAGCGAATTTATGAGAACGTGCGTCTATATCTAGCTTGTCTGCATGATAAGCCAAATACATTCTTTATCAATGGTATCACAAAAATGATTTTACTTTTCTTAATTCAGCGTGAAGGGCTCCCGACCAAGCCAAATGAGCTGATGCAAATCTTTGTTCGTTACCATGAATGTTTCGACATCCCTCCTGAACAAGTTAAAGCTGACCTGTCCACTTTTTCTTCCTACGTTGCCACCAAACGCCTCTCACACCTTCAGCTAACTCGTAATAACCACAGAAATTATTATCGATCCCAACCAATCTGTTAAGTGTTGGTCACTCTACTATCAAAATGTTAGAGGACTGCGCTCCAAGCTTCCCAAGATTTACTTAAATTCACAGAAACTTCCCTACGATATTTTTGCCCTTACCGAAACTAATCTAATTCCAAAAATAAAAAATTCCGAAATGTTTACTCCCGATTTTAATGTCATCCGTAAAGATGGCCTTAAAAGATTAGAAAACCCAAACGGCAGAGGTGTCCTTTTAGCAGTTCATATGCGACTTGATTCCAAAGAGTTTAAGATTCCCAATGTAGACTTCCTAGAGTTGGCTTGTGCCAAAATTACTTTCCCTAAGCGCTGCCTCTATATGTTATGCTGCTACATTCATCCATCTCAACCAATTGAGTCATATCGCCCCATTATCGATGCACTTGACTTTCTAACCGAAGTGTTAAATCCTGAAGATAGAATTATTTTTATGGGTGACTTTAATCTTCCTGCATTAAAATGGGCCATATCAGAGGATGAGTCTCACTTTGTGCCAATAAATGTAACATCCCAAAAAGAAATGTTGTTCATTGATTGTGTATCTAATTCCGGCCTATACCAAATGAACGGCATCTGCAACTCAATGAATAGACACCTCGACCTAGTCTTTTCATCTGATACGGTCAACTTCATCGTCTTTAAAAGTGCTCATGTTCTAACCACAATTGACCCTCTACACCCGCCATTATCTCTGAACTTTTCCTTTGATAATACCAATGTCGAAATTGCCTCGGAAAATTCTTTTGCTTTTAACTTCCGTAAAGCTAACTTTTCTAAACTTAATAATCTAATAAGTAATATAAACTTCGACTTTATTACTGAAAGTACAAATATAGACCTAGCCCTCGCAACATTCTATTCCTCAATTTTTGCCTGTTTTGAGAAATCGGTTCCATTCTCAGTCCGTAAAGATTGCTCGTCAGCCCGCCCTGGTATACCAAAGAGTTACCGTCACTTCGCAACAGTAGGAACAAATTATGGCAAGCATTCCTAAGAACTCGTTCCGAATCAGATTTCACTAACTATCAACATGTTTATAGTCGCTTTTCCGAGCTCTGCGAACAACTATACCTTGAATATCTTTACCGCATGCAATTCAAACTTATATCTGATCCGAAAAGCTTCTATCAATTTGTCAATACTAAAAATAAAACTGACGGCTTCCCCTCAACTTTAAAATATCTCAATGATTCGTCAGCAGACCCAAAAATAATCGCAAATTTTTTTGCACAATTCTTCTGCCAATCGTTCTCTGAACCCACCACAGAACCTGATCTAAACTACTATGGCTATATGAGTAACTGTCCACAGACATCTCTCGTCTCGGTAAATATAACCCAAGCCCTAGTAACAGATAAGATTATAATGCTAAAAGATGATTATTCTCCCGGTTCAGACGGTCTGCCGGCAATAGTCCTTAAAAAATGTATAAATAGTTTGGTGCCCCCTCTCACTGCCTTGTTCCGTTTGTCCAGCGCAACTGGAGTGTTCCCATTTCTATGGAAAGACTCTTATATCATTCCCACACATAAGAAGGCTCAGAAGAATGATGTTTGCAACTACAGGCCGATCGCTAAACTATCGTGCATACCCAAACTCTATGAAATATCGTTTACCAAGAAATGCTTCCTCACTGTAAGCCACTTATTTCCATAGACCAACATGGGTTCCTAAAAGGCAAGTCCACCACAACAAACCTTACTGAATTTATCTCAAAGTCCTTGTGTGCCTTAGAAGTTGGAAATTAAGTTGATGCCATTGCTACCGATTTTAGCAAGGCCTTTGACAAACTAGCGCACCAAGTTATAGTTTTTAAACTTAAAATGCTAGGTTTCCACTCCAGTTTTGTAAAATGGATAAAATCATACTTGGAGGATCGTCAATACAGAGCCTTGTTCAGATCTTCGATTTCAGATTCAATTAATGCAACTTCTGGGGTCCCACAAGGCAGTCATCTCGGACCAATCCTCTTCATCCTTTCAATCAATGATGTAAATATGGTCATCATTAATTCTGATTTATCTGTTTTTGCAGACGACATGAGAATCTCTAAGGTAATAGTCTCGCCCTTAGACTCCTTATATCTACAAAACGACCTTGAACGATTTTCAATGTGGTGTAAAAAGAATTTTTTGGACCTTAACGTCAATAAATACCAGGCAATTACTTACACCTGTAAACGTTCTGCTCGAACCACAAGATCTTACTTTATAAATGGCACACAAGTGCCGACAATTACTGAAATTCGTGATCTAGGAGTTATTTGTGATAGCGAGTCAAACTTCCGTAGCCATATCAGCAATATTATCAGCCGCGCTAACTCCGCCCTTGGTTTCGTGAAGCGGTGGTCAAAGGAATTCTCTGACCCCTACGTTACCAAAGCTCTTTACATGACTTACGTCAGACCTCTCCTCGAATATGCTAGTCAGGTTTGGTCTCCCTACCAACAAATTCACATACAGAGAATAGAAGCTGTCCAAAGAAGATTTCTTCGCTTTGCTCTGCGTGGCCTTGATTGGACAGATCCCTTCATTTTGCCAACCTATGAAGACCGATTAAAATTAACTGGTATGCATTCCTTAAAAAAGCGACGCGAGGTTGCTGACATTCTCTTCATCCACCAACTTCTTACTGGTAACATTGCTAGCCCTCAACTCCTGCAGCTAATCACCTTTAACCCTAACACCCGGAACCTCCGATCAGTACCTTTGTTTCGACTAAAATATCATCGCACTAACTATGGTCACTTTGAACCTATTTCCAGAATGCTACGTATCTGTAATAGCCACGCACAATCATTTAACCTCAACTGCACCAAGAACACACTTAAAGAGACTCATTTAAATCCACCCCATTCCTAAAACTCTTAATTTTCCAAAGTTCGAATCCCCCTTTTTTCTTAGCTTTAAGTTAACGTAAGTTTAGATTGTTTAAGGTTTAGTTTTAAGTTAAGCTTGTAATAAGCTAATAAAGTGCCCCTAAGGGGGCGTCAAATTCAAAATGCAAGATGCTTATTGGTCTAAACTCGCTAGGTATTGAGGCATTGCTTATTTTTGCGATCAGGATCAGTCTCGCGTGCTTCCAGGCATCAGGGAAAGTCGACGTGATTATGCAGAAATTGATAACGTGCGTAAGGTGACTGACAATTTCGGGTAAGATAAGTCGAACGAAACTAAGAGGAATGCCGTCTTCACCAACAGAATTAGATTTTATCGAAGCCAGGGCAGAAAGTACTTCCTTTTTAGTTACGACTTCGAAGTCAGATTGCACTGGCTGATTGATTGCAGGATCATGATCAAAATTAAAACTGTTGGGTATGGTATCGGTTTCCAAGAAAAAGTCATTAAGCTCATTTGGGTCTAAAGTTCACGCCGTTTTGTTTTGACTGCTCACGCTGCCGATTAGACGTAGGTTTTTCTAAAGTATATTGGGAGGTAAGTTAGAATCTAGCTTGTTAAGAAAATAATTGCGTTTCGATTGGCGGACGATTGCTGTTGCGTTGTTACGTGCAACTCTGTATACATTGCAATAATTTAAGGATTGATTTTGTTTCCATTTACTGTAACACCTATTTTTAATTTGTATGGCATGGACGTCGGACGTAAACCAAGAACATGACTTATTGCGGATGACAACTGATTTGACGGTTACATATTGGTTGAAGAGGAGCCCAATTAGAGTCTGAAGATATTCGAGCTTATCATTCGGATCTGATTTACGCCAACAATCAGCCCACGGGGCTGATGACGCTGCAATACGAAGTGCATTGTGATCAATTGACTTGAAATCTCTAAACTGAAAACAAGTTGATTCAACGTTACGAGAAAACACAACATTATAAGTACAAAAGATAAGGTCATGCTCCGAATTAACATCTAACGACAATTGATCAAACAAAATCACAGAGGAAATATCAGACACAATGAAAAGGTCAAGAAGATTGGGAATTTCATTGGGTCTGAAACAAGTGGGGTTATTATTATTAACAACTGCAAGACCGCAGGATGCAACGAAGTCTTTAAATCAAAACGCGCAGGAGTTTTTCTTGAGTAAATCGGCGTTGAAATCACCAGAGATAATAATGTCATCATTAAGAGGTGAGAATTCGGCGATCACAGAAAAAACAAGTGGGAAAGTGCAACAGTGGGTATGCAAAAGCTTCAATCCATCTACGACGGATTGCAAAATACCCGACCTTACCAAAAAGAAAACTACCACGCTCCAAAAAGTGGGCGGTATATAAAAATAGAACTTTTGAATGCTATATAATAGGTGGTTGCATACATTTCGGCCTAAAACTCCGCCTTTTTAACTAAAAAAAATCACTTTTTTTAACGCCTCGCCCACAAAAGTGGGCGGAGGCACATACAATATATACATAAAAGTTAGAAAATGCTAATATCTACAGCTTTTGTCATATAATTTTTTGTCGAATTTCATATATTATTGAAAAACAGTCATTTTAAGCTAAAATCCCTTAAAAAGTGGGCGTGGTCAATGAAAAAGCTAAAATTTTTTGGCTACCTTAAAGACAATTATAAGGCAATGTTACATACCAAAAATGAATGCGCTAGCGCCATCGTAACATATCTAAAATTTGCAAAATGTATTTTTTTGAATTAGAGATGGTCGCACAGACAGGCCTGTAGTGAGCGTGTCTGTGGGCGGATTCAGCTTATTTTCAAACTTGATCTGAAGGACTGGACCTCCAGCCAACCCACAAAGTTTTAGCTCTCTGCCTTAAAATTTAAGGCCTAAAAGTTGTTTACATACGGACGGACGGACGGACATGGCTTAATCGATTCTTCTGTCGGTCCCATATCTCTAAAAGGTCTTGGGGGTCTACGGTGATTATTTCACTGCGTTACAAACTATACATCAAACTTAATATACCCTGGGTCGGGTATAAAAAGGTTCCGGGAAAAATCTTCGGTTAGGGTTGTAACAACAGACAACAAGATATTTACGACAGCTTCCTACACTTCGCAAATTATAAATTCAACATCTAAGTTTACAGATTTACGGAGCACATGACACTTGAGAGACGTTGTGCAGTATAACGCCACCCCACCACCGATAGTGCTAGTCTGTCTGTCATTACGGAATAAGTTGTATCCCTTTCTCTTATATATATCATTACCTACATCTGGATCGAAGCAGGTCTCATCAACACAAATTACATCAACGACCGAATCAACAAAAGAGTATCGAGCATAGTCTAGCTTACGTTGATTTAAATCCATTACGCACAACTTTAAATCCATCCCGATAGTCACGACTAGCACTCGTTTCATTGTTTCTAACCATATTCAAATCTAAAGAAAGAGCTATCACTAAAAGAGCTATCACTAAGAGCTATCGCTAAAAGATATAAATGCCTAACTAAAAAAGGAATTATGATGATCAGCCAATGCTGACGGTCATTGGTCCCGTCAGAGTCGATGTTCGGCAGAGAAAATAGCTTTCATGAGCATCGCTGTTGAGGAAATCATCATTTCAGCATCATCGATGCACTTGTTGACATGAACTTGGCCATTTTTAGTTCTAACCCAGTGCAGCAGACCCTCCTTGCGAAGTTGAACGGCGTATCGCAACATACAGCTGTTCTCCGGTGAGAGGCTTTCGTTGATATACACGCGTGCAGTGGAGGAATGAGCTGAGGTGGGTGAAGCGTTCTCACATTGAATTTCGGAGAGTTTGATACCTTTCCTTGCCCGGAAAGCTGTGAGGAAGGCTCTTTGCTCAGCATGCGAGGAGAGACGTATAAGAAGTGGGTGCGGTTGTTTTTGACTATTGGTGCGAACTTCAAGTCGAAAAACATCGACGTGTGGGGATAGCTGATGATTGAGTTTGTCGGCAACGCACTTTGCAAGGTCAATTGGTTTTTCATTCGGTGTGTGAGGGATGTCGCTTACAATCACTTCGCACAGTCGTTCTTTGCGGTTTATATCTGCCAACTGCTCCCTAAATTTGGTGTTCTCTTGCTTTAGGCTTGTGAGTTCGTCTTCACACTGCTTCACGCGACTGTTGAGTAGACCAATCGATTCAGAAATAAGCACATTAACTTTATCTTCGAACTCGGCCATTAGCAATGTAAATTTGGTTGTCATGATGTCTTCGAGATTTTTTAGATGGTGCGGCAAAGCGAGTTTTTTATCAACAGACTTAGTGTGCGATGCACTTTTCTTTTGGTTACGAACGACAGGTGACTTAGAAGAAACAGATGGTGAGGGCGATGTCATCATTAAAGAATTTTTTTCTTTGATTAGGGAGCGTGTGTCCGGCATAATATTGTGTACAGGTTTTTGTACAAGCTATTGGTGCTAAAAAAGTTGAGATTTCCTAAATAGGAAGAAGATGGCGTGCTGATGGTTGTTGTCTATGCTCCTTTTGGTCCACAGTGAAGAAATTGTTATGTAGGTGGTAGGTGTCTATACTCTTTGCAGCAGATTTTACTAGATTACTCAAATGTCGGTGATTCGAATTTCGTATAATTAGAGGTTGATGATCGATGATGAGTAGGTACGCAAAGAGACCAGTAGAGTTGTGTATGTATTATCAAAATGCTTGAAAGGCAGAACATGTACTAAAATTGTACTCACCGGGGAATTGTGAGTCAGAGACTCAACGGTTCAACTAGCTGTGTGCCAGTGATGATTAATGTTGTTGTTGCAATTACCACTGTATTGCTTGCTGCGAAAGCCAGAAACAGACAATGCCACTCAAATGCGGTGTATATGCAGCATGCAAAGAGAACATTCGGTTGTGTGTATTATCAATATTGCTTCGTGGAGGCAGAACATATGCCAGTAAATCGTACTCACAGGGGTAAAATATGGTACAGGAACAGGAGTTATAACGGCCTTAATATTCAGCTTGAAAAGACGCTCCAATTCGTGTGTTACACAGTCACAGCTTAAGAAGCACTCAAGTAACTATCACTCAAACACTTCTTGATTTCAAATGAATTGAATTTAAAGTTAAAATTGAAATTAAATTTAAACGGCTGGAGCTTTATTAAAAGTATTTCCACGTTTCGACAGACTACAAATGTCTTTGGGTGAATTTTTTCAATTAACTGTGATTGGGTTTGCTTAGAAAAAGCGGTTTTTTTGAGAGCTAAAGTTAGCTGCCTAAAAGCGTTGATCAAAATTTCGTTTACCTATTAGCTTATGTCAAATTCTTCTAAATGATATGTATATGTATATGATCTCCTTTTACTTTATAACGTTTTATTACTCTAATTTGATCTGATCTCATTTGCCCCCTTAAATGAGATCAGAAGAAGTTTGTAACCATTTAACGCCTTCGTTGCAAATCCAGTATATGTTTTGGCATTGTCGTCCTTTGCGTCCCAATTCTCGAGCAAAATAGAACATCGTATCAGCATTGCTCTTTGCAGGGCTGCAAATATAAAGATAAAACCAGTGAGTAAGTGCTACAGTATGTAAGCAAAAGTGGGCAAAAAAAGTGTAAGCAAAAAGAGACGTTGTACCTCTTATAACAAACTATGAATATTGGCATAACTATTTCCAAGTTAGGTTTAAATGCACGGAAATTTGGTATAAATTCAGTTTTTTTACCTTACACAGGGTATATTAAGTTTGTTGTATAGTTTGTGGCGCAGTGAAATAATCACCGTAGACCCTTAGGACCTTTTAGAGATATGGATGGGACCCACAGGAGAATCGATTAAGCCATGTCCGTAATTTTAAGCTAGAGAGCTGTAATTTGTGATGTTTGTACGATTGAATTGAAACACGACCGTTTTACGCGAAGTTAATATTTATTGACTGACTTATTCATAGTGTAATGTAAGTGTTAGTAGAGAGCAATCATGAAGTATATAAGCAAGTATATAGAATACTCTAAATATCCCCCCTTAAGGTCAACATTTGTTTTCGTGGGGTATGCCAAGTTACTACTTAAAAATTAATTTAATAACTCAAGGCAAAATTATATAGATAATTAATTATAGTACGTTATAGAATACTCCACTCTTTAAGATGAACATTAAATTTGTGAGATATGCAACGTTTAAAATTCATTTGCTAATTCATTCATTCTAAATTATATTGAGGTAATGTAAAAAAACTCTTCTTAAAGCAAAGTGAATATTAGAAATGTGTAAAATATTTTGAAAATGTAGAGAAAATGAAAATAAATGAAATCTTGGTAAAATGTTGAAAAAAAATCTCAAAATTTTTAGTTTCCTATCCATCTCCATTTGGTTACACCACATTTCGCAAACAAAACGACGAAAATTGAACCGCCTACCCAATTGATCGACCATCCTCACTTTTACTGTGATACATCTTCAAAAACAGGATCTTTCTGAAAATTCACTTCAAATCGAAAAAATATTATTAAGCAAATATTTGCGCCTGCAAGTTCGGGGTTAACATAGCCTTGAGGTAAGGTATGCCTGTCGTAAGAGCCGAATAAAATCCACCGGATGAAGGATTCTTTAATGCTTCAACGGATGCTGTCGATGCTGCTCGATCTGGAGCAACTTTTGGCAGTAAGGTTTTAACTTATAGATAAATCTGAAGGTTAAATTAAAATCCAAAACGTCTGTCACACATTGTGCGGCTCACTGGTCGGCGTCTGTCTCCAAAGGGGCGGCTGTGTTTAAAAATGAACATAGAAGTGACTTACCTATTTCTCATAAAAACGACAAGTTAAAAAAAAATGGCAATGAACAAAACGAAAGATTTGATTACCCTAGGTGGCAGCCCAGCTATGCTGGAAAATCCACCCTCTTCGGAGGCAGGCTATACGGATTCTCTGAGGAGAGCCTTTTATTGCTTATAAATCCTTCTGAGAAAAAGACAAAACTAAATCGATCACCACCACCTAGATCAAACATATCCGGAAAAAGCAGTCCACCGGTAAACCAGGACTCTCTGAAAAATAAGAGCTTAGAAAAGGAGAATAATGAACTCCGAGCTAAGCTTACTGAAATGGAGCGACTCTTCCACGATCTAAAAATGGAAGTTGACTCTCTGCGAAAAGAAAACGAGGATATTAAAAATACTCGTTTAACGAAAGACTGTAAGGTAGCGAAAGAGTGTGCAAAACCGAACCGACCAGCAGTCGAATACTTCACGGACGAGGACGAACTTGCACTTGAGACCGATTCAGTTTTAAGGAAAAGGTCTAGCAAGAAGCGTAAGGCGAATTCCTCTCCCGAAGTAATACAAAAAGAAGATAAGCCCTCTGGCTCAAACAAGGCTAAACCAGAAGCGAAAATTCGTCCACCTCCCGCAATAAACATCTTCGGGATAGCAGACTTCGGGAGATTGTGTAACCTTCTTGCAAACCCGATGAGAACAGA
This sequence comes from Neoascia interrupta, assembly GCA_947623515.1. Lineage (NCBI taxonomy): Eukaryota > Metazoa > Arthropoda > Insecta > Diptera > Syrphidae > Neoascia > Neoascia interrupta. The sequence continues at coordinate 112,166,714 of OX392462.1, forward strand.
AAACTATAAGCTTACTTCGCACCGAAATAACGTGTGGAAAGTAAATGTTGACAACGCCGATTCCTATCACGCACTGTCTCTTAGACTGAATGCCGAAAAAATCGAGTGGTATACTTATCAAAATAAGTACGAAAATCCACTGCGAGTCATTGTAAGGGGGCTCCACCCATCATGCACAAAAGAAGACTTGTAAAAGACGTAAAAAATAAAGGCCTTAAAATTATTGATGCCGTCAATATCATTAAAAAGGAAAAGAAACGCACAAAAGGAGAAAGAGACACTGTGATCAGACGCGGCCTTCCAATTTTTATGCTCTCCTTTGAAAGAACTGAGAGCATAAACGATATTTATAAAATAAAAATGATACTTAACATCAGGGTTGAAATCGAACCCATGCGAAAGGCAATAGACTGATACCACAGTGCAAGCGATGCCAAGAATTCAGGCACACAAGTGCCTACTGCCAAAAAGAACCACGTTGCGTGAAATGTGCCGGAAAACATCTCTCAACAGAGTGCAAAGTTGGCATAAGGGCTCCAGCAGTTTGCGCCAATTGCCACGGAAACCACCCCGCAAACTATCGAGGATGCGAAGTAGCCATAGAGCTGCAAAAGGGACGAGAACCTCTTAAGGAAAATACTAGAGGTCAGAATCAAAGCCTAGGACGCCCAAAACCTGCTGAAACTCCTAAGCCAAAGACTCCAAAGACGCCAAAGCCGATCAAAAGTGGAAGATTGGCAAAGGAGGCGTCGACAAAAGGCGTAAAAGCTCCACAAAAGAGCGGCGCCAGCTCAAGTGCAGCGGAGAAACCACCACTGGTCGGACTGAAATCATACGCACGGGTTGCGGCAAACGAAAACAAGGCAAGATCGCCCACAACAGATAAAGTGTCTCAGATCCTCGCTGTAATCTTGGAGAAACTTGAGGATCAGACTAAAATCAACAAAGTTATATTTGACAAACTGAGCAAGCTCGAGTTTAAGCCTCGAAAAAATTACAAGAGAACATGAATTTGAAATAGTTATTTAAAATACTAACATGGAATGCAAACGGCCTTCTGAATAAAATAGACGAACTAGAAGTATTTCTACGGAAAAACAATATTGATATTTGCATGATTACGGAAACTCACCTTAAAAACGGGTCTACACCCAAACTAAAAAGTTACAATGACTATCACGCACATCACCCTTCGCAAAATTCGAGAGGAGGATCCTCTGCACTAAGAACTGCATAAAGCACTTCAAGAACACAGAAGTTGAGCTAGACTCTTTGCAGATCAGTTCAGTTTCTGTAAAAATTGACTGCTTAGATTACAACATTGCATCTTGTTATTTCCCGCCAGGATATAGACTTGTTGAAGACGATCTTGGTCGTATGTATGACTTCATTGGGTCCAATTTTATCATTGAGGGTGACTTTAACGCGAAGCATACTTTTTGGTTTCACGATGCAATTCAACAAGAGGCAGATTACTGTACAAAAATAGTATTAAGCGTGGGGTGGACTTTTTCTCCACGGGTAAGCCAACATATTGGCCAACCGATAGGAATAAAAAGCCTGACCTTGTCGATTTTTTCATCGCTAAAGGGTACCCCAAATACCTTACGCGAATTGAAGAGTGTTATGATCTTTGCTCAGACCACTCAGGAGTTATCTTGAAGATGAGTGGAAGACTGGCGAAAATAGAAAGAGCTCCTAGATTAGCTAGCAAAAACATGAACTGGGACGCTTTCAGAAAGGACTGTAAGGAGGATGAAAACTCCTTTCGAGTTAGAAACCGCAGTTGACAAATTCATTGAAGCAATTCAGAGCGCTGCTTGGAACAACAATTCGTCCCAAAAGAACGCAGTTAGCACCGACGGGCATGTACGTAAAACATATCCGCTCGAAATCAAAGAATTGATTCGTGAAAAGAGAAGAGCGCGTAGGAGATGGCAAGGTACGAGGGCTCCCCCAAACAAAACCCTCTTGAACCACCTCTTTAACAAACTGAAAGGAATGTTGCAAGATATTAAAAATCGTGAGACCACTGAATACCTTGAAGGCTTGTCGGCGGATAGGAGCTCAAACTACTCGCTGTGGAAAGCAGTTAAGTCTATCAAGAAACCTATAATCTCTCGGCACCAATAAAAAAAGCTAACGGCGAATGGGCAAGAGAAGACAATGAGAAAGCGAATTTGTTTGCTGAACATTTAGAAGAAACATTCAAGCCTTTCGACGGTCCGCCGTTGGCCGACGTTTTAAACAACAACGCGGAGCCTGATGGCTTTAGAATGAAAAAAGTTTCGTTAGTTGAACTCCGACAGACAATAAACAAACTTAAAAATAATAAGGCCCCGGGTTACGACGTGATCACTGGCGAAATATTGAAAGAACTGTCAAAAAAGGCACTAGTCAAGCTACTTTATATGATAAACGCTTCTCTTAGACTTCTATACGTTCCAAGACAATGAAAAAATGCTGAAGTTATTATGGTTCCAAAACCGGGGAAATGCGCAAATGATAAAAAATTTTATAGGCCCATATCGCTTCTGCCGATAATATCGAAAGTATTCGAGAAACTTCTGTTGAAGCGATTACAACCAATAATTGCAGAAAGACGCTTGATCCCGGATCATCAATTCGGTTTTAGACCTAACCATTCCTAACCAGACCTAACCATAACGCATGAAATTGAAAAAGCCTTAGAAGGGAAAAAAATGTTCAAGTTCTTTCCTCGACGTATCGCAAGCCTTCGACAAGGTATGGCTAGAAGGCTTGAAATATAAGCTATGGCAAAACTTGCCGGAAGACATGTTCAAAATATTGGAAAATTATCTTGAAAGCAGACTCTTTCGTGTAAGGTGTAGTAGTGAATACTCGAGTTTCAAGCAAATTCGGGCTGGCGTACCCCAGGGAAGCGTCCTCGGTCTGACCGTGTTCCTGCTCTACACAAGAGACATACCTCTTGATGACGAGACTGTCGTGGCCACGTTTGCGGACGATACGGCCATCCTGGCAACAGGTGAATCCGTCGAGTCATCAACGAGAAACCTCCAACGAGCATTGGACAGAATTTGTGTCTGGACGAAGACTTGGCGAATCGCTCTTAACGAGAACACGTCTACGCATGTGAATTTCACTTACAGAAGGGTTAACAATTTACCTCTGTTCATAAATTCTGCACAAATACCTTATGCAAATGAAGCGAAGTATCTAGGGACGACACTGGAAGCTAAACTAAGGTGGAAACCACACGTAAAGAAGAAGCGTAACGAGCTCGAGATTAGGCTCAGGGAAATGTATTGGCTTATCGGAAGATTTTCGAAATTAAGCATATATAACAAACTGCTCTTGTACAGGCAGGTGTTAAAGCCGTCCTGGACATACGGTATACATCTTTGGGGTTGTAACAAGCCGAACAACATGTCCATGTTGCAGACTTTCTAAAACAAGACCGTGAGTGAAGAAGTAACAAACTTTGGTCGAAAGCTAAATGCTCGCCTTCATGTTCATTGCAACAATGAAATGATTCGTACTCTAAACGAAACTCGTACTCTAACGTATCCGTACTCTAACGAAGCAAATATTGAAGATATTGGAATTCTCTAGGTTTGCTTTATACAATGCTTTGAGCACCGCTCACTTTAAGGAGCGGTTTTAGAAGTGTTTTTTTTTTTTTTTGATAAATCTTCGTTTTTCACACATAATATTATTTTTTTTAACCTCACGGTTCTACCGATATAAGTCTAAAAGTTTTTCTTCTTAGTCTACGCCCACTTTTAAGGGCGAGGCCCATACACATATTTAACTTTCAAGATTTGGTGTTTCTGGGTTGAATAGTTTCGGGTATTTAGAAGTTCGTTACGGACGAACTCTTGCACTTACTCACTTGTTTCCCATAACTTCTAAGCTAATTGAGTCCGATAATTTTTCGAAACATATTAAGAATCAGGACTCTTAAATACATTTGCATTAAATACATTTTCTGCCCTATCATTTGGCGATGCGGGACATAAAAAATGCTTTGAAGCAGGGTTTTGCGAAAAAGGCGAAATGCGAATCTGTTACAAGAATTGCATTGTTTGTCTGTCGTAAGAAATTTTAATTTAAGCTTTAAATAAAGGAACTCGCACTTTTAGGAGAGAACGAAAGGTTAATTACCAGCTAGAACACCTGCTCTTAGGAGAGCGATTATGTCGCGTGAGCGGCTAAAGCCAGCAGAAAGTCGAGATTCAATCCATTAAACTCGCAAAACGTGCCACTCAAAAACTGTTGGTATGCAATACTGTTGTTTGCGTGTTTATTTTAAAGTTTCAGCGTGCATAGTAAAAGATATTTTTTGTTTGTGCTTGTTTGAATAGCAACATGTAACATTTTTATTGTATAATTCATAGCTCAGGGGGGGGGGGGGGGGGCAATTGCAACCATTGCCCTCCCCCTGGATCCGCGCCTGGTCCTTACAACTGTTTCGATGAACCCATTACTCTGTGCATATCGTAGGCTGGAAGTAATGTGCTTGAATCCCCAAGCTTTTGAAAAACGATGAAATTCAGAACTGTTAAAGGGAGCGAATTGTGGTCCATTGTCCGATTTTACTATCTCCGGAATTCCAAACCTTGCAAAAATGGCCTTGAGTTTTTCTATTGCACATGTCGACGTCTGGCTCCCTAGCTTCACAAATTCTGGATACCTTGAGAAATAGTCTGCCACCTCAAGGTAAGTCTTGGAATTGCAGACGAACAATTCAACACCAACAGTTTGCCAGGGACGGTCCGGTACTACTGAACTTAGCAGTGGTTCGTGTCTGGGAACGGATAATGAATTCATCCAAATCCTTGGCACACCCCGGCCACCAAACTGACAGCGTCATATGGGATTTGCACTTGATGAGACCCAAAGCCCCGTGTGAATTCTCTCTAGTGGATCCTCTCATATCGATGAAGGTATTATAATGCGACTCCCATTCAATAGAGGACCCATATTAATCGCTAGATTTTGACGGTCCTGGTAGAACTTTCTTGCTTCGACGCTTATTTTGGACTGATGTGGCCAGCCTGACTGACAGACTTGTCGAACTTCCGATAGCACTCCATCTTCGATTTGTCTCTTTTCAATCTTTTAAAGTCGATCCCTGCTTGCAGGCAATTCCTCGATTATACTATTCACAAACGATTCCACTTCTTCTTCGTCGTCAATTTGATCGTTTCCCATATTAAACGGACCTTCATTAAATGGTCCGTCTCCACTATAAACATAAGGCCATGAACAAAGTGCCGAAATTTGTCGTAGCAGGCCCACTTTATCGCTAGCGCCTCCTTTTCTATTTGAGCATAATTTTTTTCACTAGCTGTCAAGGTCACCTTAAAAACGGGTCTGGAACCGAACTTAAACGTTACAATGACTATCACGCACATCAACCTTCGCAAAATTCGAGAGGAGGATCCTCCCTCTACATTAAGAACTGCATAAAGCACTTCAAGAACACAGAAGTTGAGCTAGACTTCCAGATAAGTTCAGTTTCTGTAAAAACTTACTGCTTAGATTACAACATTGCATCTTGTTATTTCCCGCCATGATATAGACTGGTGGAAGACGATCTTGATCGTATGTATGACTTCATTGGGTCCAATTTTATTATTGGGGGTGACTTTAATGCGAAGCATACTTTTTGGGATTCAAGGTGCAATTCAAGAAGAGGCAGATTACTGTACAAAAACAGTATGAAACTTAGGGTGGACTTTTGCTCCAAGGGAAAACCAACATATTGGTCAACCGACAGGAATAACCAGTGAGTAAGTGCAACAGTGCGTATGTAATAGCTTTGGTCCGTCTGTAGCGGACCGCGGTATACCCTATTCCTATTCCTATTCCTATTCTCCTTTCCATTCCTATTACCCTTTCCATTCCTATTATCCTTTCTATTCCTAGTATCCTTTCCATTCCTATTATACTTTCCATTCCTATTATACTTTCCATTCCTATTATCCTTTCTATTCCTATTCTCTTTTCCATTCCCATTCTCCTTTCCATTCCTTTATTTGCTTGTTTTCCATCCCCGTCCCGTTACCATTTGCATCATTTTAAGTAGAAAAAAAAAATTATTCCTTATAAGTTTTTGTTTAAATAGAGTTTTTGTTTACTTTTTTTTAAAAAGGGGCGTGGCATAGAAATATCCAAGTTTGCAGCTAAAATTTACGCAAAACTGTAATTTTTTGGTTCAAATTCAATAATTTTGTGAAATCGAACTCAAAGGATGGGCGTGGCCAAAAACTTTGTATGAACGAAATCTGAAATAGTATCCGGTGTTCCTTATGTGCTAAATTTGATTTCTTATTCTATCCTTAGTAAAGCTAAAAGCAATCGATATCCATGTTTTTCTGTAAATGTATAAGTTTTTATGGAATTCTGTCTCTAAATGTGGGCGTGGCCCAAAACTTTGTATGAAAGAAACTTAGAAAAAAGCGCTTTCTATATAATATATTTCGTAAAAATTTTTCGATTTGGAACAAAAATATTGAATAACTTGCATTTAAACAATAACTCTTTAATGCGATGCCAAAAATGTAATTTTATTATATAATATATACAAAAACGAAATTTAGTATAGAACCCTGCGAAGGTAATGTGCTAAATTTTATTTCTTATTCCTACTTAAGTTAGGCTAAAAAGTAGTCGAAATCCATGTTTTCTGGAAAATTAGAGGTTTTTCTTAAATTCTGCCTCCAAATGTGGGCGTGGCCCAAGACTTTGTATGAAAGAAACTTAGAAAAAAACGTTTTCTATATAATATATTAAGGCCTCAGGTCCGTTTGCGCCGCGTGTTCAGGAGATGGGAGCACTTAAATGACAGTTCTGACAATTGGAAGGTGGGAACCCTTGCCAATTGTCAGAACTGACATGTATTGTGACACATAAGAAAATGAGTTTGAAATAAACGTGGAGCCGAGAAGGTGAAGAAAATAATTGAGCGAAAGTTTTTCCTTTGTCGAGTTTTTCCTCTTTGCTAACAATTTACATTTTGGCATCCCTTGCGGGGAACCTGATTTCTCGTACATAATTCTTAATTTCGTGTGCTCAAATCGCTTATTTGTCAACGAAATTCTCAAATTCCGGCTATCGCGGACAACTCTATTGGGAGTGAAGAAGCAAAACCTCACTATGGCACTTGCTAAGGAAGAAACGGTGGCGAAATATATTCTTAACTTTTCGTCAAATACGCTCAAAATTGCCAAGCAAAACCAAACAAAGGGGTACTTTGTCGGCAGACGAAAATTGCTGGAGGATTACTGGGGAAAGTTTTCCACAGCACACGAGGAAATATCTGCAATGGCGGAAGATGATAGCAATCGCGCGGAGTTGAAAAGGTTACTCTCTGAAGATCGATTTATGCAGATAGAGACCGCGTATTGCCACGCTTTAGGTGAACTAAACGATTTCATTGGAGATTTCGCAACTACAGCGAACAGCACGATGGCAGAGACATCATCCAATTTAGAACTGGCCAAAGTCATGCAGCTAAATCAATTCTACCGCAAATTCCTCTCCCTACCTTTGATGGTTCGTTCTCACAATGGTTGACATTCAAGGCTATGTTTACTAGCAGTGTTATCGAAGACACTTCCCTTCCAGATGTGCAACGTTTGCATTTTCTGAAGTGTAGCCTGGTAGAAAGGGCAGTAGAAGTCTTGGATAACTTGCCAATCAGCGATACGAATTTCAAAATTGCTTGGGAACTGATTGAAAGGCGCTACGATAACAAACGTAAGCTCCTCAAAATATATTTCCGCAACATGTTCGACCTGCCGGTCATGAAGTCAGAATCATCAACACTTTTGCGAAACATATTGGATGGAGTGAATGGATCGATTCGTGCGCTCGAACAGTTAGGGCGTCCGACGTCATCTTGGGACGACTGGCTAGTTTTTTTGGTGACCGAAAATCTAGACCATGTTACAGTCAAGGAATGGGAAACTTCACTTGAATCCCCAAACCACATTCCAAAGTTCGAGAACTTGACCAAGTTTCTTGAAAATCGTCTACAGGGTCTGGAGGCAGTACCTGCGTCTAGAGAATCTTCTCAGCCGAGTATAAAACCGTCTGCGTCGCAGCCTGTGCGTAACTACCGGAAACACTAATCGTTGCCCATGCTGCTCAGGTAAGCACATACTGATGTTCTGTCAGGATTTTCGGAAAATGTCCCCATCGGACAGATTAAAGGTTGTAACAAAAGACCATTTGTGTAAAAATTGTTTGAAAGCAGGTCATGGTTATGCAGGTTGTCCATCAACATATTCGTGTCAAACGTGCCGACAAAAACACCACACCATGCTCCGTGATAGCTTTCCAGCGGCTTCCAGCGGCGTGAACTGCAGCCATACTCGCACTGAAGAACTGGAATGCAACAACAACGCAGATATCCAGAGGAAGGATACAGTCCAGCTGCCGTCTGTATTGCTCGCTACAGCCCAGATCGGTGTTCGATCAGCAACCGGTCACTGCCTTCACCTTCGTGCGCTTTTGGACAGCGGATTGCAAGCATCGTTCATCAGTGAGTATGCTGTACAACAACTACATCTACGCCGGCACCGGCTCTGTGTACCTGTTACTGGAGTGGGTGGGTCAACTGTTGGTACATCAACAGGTCTTGTAGAATTTTTCGCTAGTTCTCTCAGGGAACCGGACTTCGTTATGAACTGCACAGCTCTGATTTTACCACGTTTAGGACATCTGACGCCAGCATGGCGATGTGATTTGGAGCACTTTGGCGAGTTATCGCATCTCGAGTTGGCTGATCCGCAGTTTAATAAACCTTTGAAAGTTGACGTCATTCTGGGAGCTGACGTCTATGGTTCATTATTACTTGGTGAAACCAAACAAGAATCAATCAGTGCTCCTGTAGCACAGCGTACTCATCTCGGATGGGTGATTTTCGGACGCTTGCCGGACACACCTCCTCACCTGGACACACGCTTGTGTGCCACTACTTCCACTGAACTCTGTGAACTAGTGCAGAGTCTTTGGCTATTCAACGATCACGAAGAAGTAGATTCTTCTTCAAAGATGACGCAAGACGATCTTTGTTGTGAAGAGTTTTTTAAACGCACTGTACGGCGAAATGATAGTGGGCGTTACGTGATAAAATATCCATTCAAAAAGAACGTCAATCTTGCCGAAACAAAGCTAGATGCTATTAAGCTTTTCCACCATCAACAAGCCCGGTTGGACAAGGACCCCAAGATGAAGAAGTTATATGACGAATTTATGGATGAGTATTTGAGCCTCGGACACATGGAGCCTGTTCCACTTGCGGAAGCCGAGCCGCAAAGAAGTTGTTATATCCCCCACCACGGCGTTTACAAGGATTCCAGCGTGTCAACTAAGCTGCGGGTAGTTTTCAACGCCGCAAGAAAAGGCAAAGCGGGTGTGTCGTTGAATGATTGCCTTCACGTGGGACCCAAGCTTCAGAGTGACTTGACTGCTATCATTTTGAAATGGCGTATTTACCGAATCGGATTCATTGCCGACATCGAAAAGTGTTATAGGCAGATTCTAGTGGAGAGAGATGATGCGGACATGCAACGTATTATTTGGAAGGACAGAGATGGCAATATAACGGCTTTCAGACTACTGACCGTAACTTATGGCTTGAATTGCTCTCCTTATGTGACTATTAAAGTACTTCAGACATTGGCTAAAGACAAGGAATCTGACTTTCCAGAGGCATCGAAGGTTCTCAAGGAAGCCTTCTATATGGATGACTGTCTCCATGGTGCCGACAAATCTGAGGCAGCCATTAAACTGCAAGGTCAACTTCAAGAGCTTTTGCAACGTGGAGGGTTGTTTGTTCTTCGAAAATGGAACTCCAATTCCAGTGAATTCCTGCAAGGGCTAAAAGGCGGCTGTGTAGAGGACCGTGAAATTTGTCATGACCTCAACCTGGACCATGGCACGAAGGCGCTTGGGATCTATTGGTTCTGTCAATCTGATTGTCTGGGATATCGAGTCAATGTAGTGCCACTAGACGGACCCGTCACTAAAAGGCAGCAGTTATCAGATCTAGCTAAGCTATACGATCCACCGTGACTGTTGGCCCCAGTAGTGGTCACAGGGAAAATTGTTGCACAACAACTGTGGCTTGCGGGATCTGATTGGGATGACCCATTGCCAGAGCCACTTCAGAAGGATTGGGTCCAATTCCGCTCAGAGTTACCACTGCTTGAGGATATAAGAGTTCCGAGATGGGTGTTCTCTTCACCTGCTGCGACCAGTTACCAGCTACATGTATTTTCAGATGCGTCCACGTACGCCTACGCTGCTGTGGCTTACCTCCGAGTAATGACATCGGAGGGGGTCAAGGTTTCTATCCTTCTCGCCAAAACCAAAGTGGCGCCCTTAAAGAAGATCACCGTGCCATGTTTGGAGCTCAATGCGGCAGTCCTAGCATCGAAGCTTGCCACCAGGGTCTTGGGCATCTTCCAGCTTCCCGCCATACAAACATTTTGCTGGTCGGATTCAACGTCTGTGTTAGGCTGGATCCGGTCAAACCCTGGGCAACATAAGTTGTACATCGCAAACCGCATCTCCAAAATTCATGAGCTGACACCGATTGATTCTTGGAATTATGTGCCGACGGCAATCAACCCAGCGGATGTTGCCTCCCGTGGAGTGTATCCATCCCAGATTGCTCATCTGAATATCTGGTGGCTTGGCCCACCGTGGTTAAGGCGGCAGAATGAGGATAAATGGCCGAAACAACGGTCTTTGGAAGCCAAAGATAACGAAGTTACAGCGCTTGTTGCCTTGTAAAACTCAAAGCAAGAGTTTCTTCAGAATATGTTACATAAGTACTCTGACATCCACACCCTGCTCGCAAGCGCTATATTGCTGCTAGACTGAAGAAACTCCGCGACACGGACCCATGGTGCACTGCTAACGAGTATCACACGGCTTTGGGATTCTGGATAAGGTACGTCCAAAATGAATTTTTTACTAATGAAATCTCGTGTCTCTTACATAGCAAACCTATTGCGTCGAAGAGCAAATTACTTAAGCTCAACCCGATGTTAGACGATGATGGGATTCTTCGGTTGAATGGGCGACTGAAAAATGCGATGCTTCCGAAGACTGAGAGATTTCCCATAATCTTGCCAAAAGACAGCCACTTGAGCAAACTTCTAGTCAAACAAGCTCACGCATCTACCATGCATGGTGGCACCCAAGCAACGTTGAACTTCCCCAGGCGCCGATACTGGTTAATCGACGGTCTTACTGCGATTCAAAAATGTATACGGCACTGCAAACCTTGTTTGGTGCAGAGGGCTGCCAGTTCAAACCAACTAATGGGGAGCCTGCCCACTCACCGGTGCTCAGCAGCGTCTGCTTTTAAGCACTGTGGACTGGAGTATGGAGGACGGTATCAGATCCGTACAACTAAAGGAAGAGGTTACCGCAGCTACAAAGGATATGTCGCGCTGTTTGTATGCTTAAGCACTCGAGCTATTCATTTGGAAATAGTCAGCGACATGACTACGGAAACATTCCTCGCAGCGCTCCGTCGTTTTTTTTGCTGTACGGGGATATAGCTTAGACATCTGTAGTGATTGTGCGACCACCTTTGTCGGAGCCAATACAGTTCTGCGCGAGGATTTAAGGGCGTACCGTAAGCAGCTAGAGGCTGGCGCGCGTGCCACTGCACTTCATGGCGTCTCATGGCTCTCCACCAGGCTCCATGGCTCTCCACCAGGCTCCATGGCTCTCCCAACTTTGGGGTTATATGGGAGGCTGGCATCAAAAGCATGAAACATCACCTTAAACGTACCATCGGGGAAGCCACCCTAACATTTGAAGAATTTTACACCGTTCTGAAGCAGATTGAAGCCGTACTCAACTCGCGCTCAAACTGTACGCTGGCGATGATGACCTTGTACGAGTAGCATCGGTACGCACGCAATACTCCATTATTAAACGAGCTATTTCCAAGCTGGTTGTCCTTCCACTTGAAAGTGACTATAGTGAGGGTCAAGGTGGGCGGCCAGAGGAGTCTTCAACCGTTTCGTCGCATAACATGGACGAGGTGGGCGGAAATGTTCAGGAGATGGCAGCACTTAAATGACAGTTCTAACAACTGGAAGGTGGGAACCCTTGCCAATTGTCAGAACTGACATGTATTGTGGCACATAAGAAAATGAGTTTGAATTAAACGTGGAGCCGAGAAGGTTAAGAAAATAATTGAGCGAAAGTTTTTCCTTTGTCGAGTTTTTCCTCTTTGCTTACAATTTACACCGCGAAAAATTTGGTTCGACAATGATTGTAGAAAACTTCGAAAACTCTCCTTCGTCTTTCTTAAGCTGTTCAGGTCAACAAATGCATCGTTTTTTAAAAATATCTATCTGCATGTGAATAAGGAGTTCAAAAAACTATGCGCAAAAAGAAAAATGCTGCACCTAAAAAACATCGCAAATAGATTGCTGAACTGTTAGAGTTCCAAGGCGTTTTGGTGCAGCGTCCGTGAACTTAATGGACGTAGGCAAAGTGTGATAAATACTCCCGGAGCAGACTCACTCGGAGCTCATTTTAAAACCCTACTGACGGCTGACGAAAATTATCACACTTTCTCTTACGCTCTACCTGACTTCATGGATGATGCCCTTGATGCCCCAATATCCTTATGTGAACTGGAATTCTCTCTACATAAAATGAAAAACAACAAAGCGCCTGGTATAGACGGCATTCCAGTAGAGTTCCTCAAATTTAGCACTGAGCAATTCAAGTATTATCTTCTTCAATACTTTAACTCCTTATATGACACCTCGCTTGTGCCACGTAGCTTCAACAAAGCAATTATTATTCCCATTTTTAAAAAAGGAGATGCCAATTTGCCCGAGAACAACAGAGGAATTTCTGTTCTTAATAGCTTAAGGAAGCTTTTTACGTCAATCCTCTATGAAAGGCTTTCCAGGTGGATCGAGGATAGAAACCTTCTTAGCATGTTCCAAGCCGGTTTTCGGTCAGGTTTCTCCATAATCGACCATATTTTTGCATTGACTAGCATTGCTAGGAGACAAACAGGTAAATAGAAAAAACTTTAAGCATGCTTTGTTGACTTCAAAGCGGCATTTGACAGAGTTAATAGACAGGCTCTGTTGTACAAGCTCGTGACACTGGGCGTCTCTCGAAAATTCTTGAAGCTTTACTTCAATTTTCTCGCCACAACCAATGCCACGGTGCGGGATGGGTCGGACTTCTCAGCCTAGTTTGTGACTACGACAGGTGTTCCTGAAGGCTGTATCCTGAGCCCGATGCTTTTTGCTCTGTTTATTGACGATATTTCTAAGGTGCTGCCTGGAGGTATTCTTGTTGCGGGGATCCTAATTAAGGTTCTGCTCTACGCTGACGACTTAGTTTTGTTGACTGATAACCCTTCTTCCTTGCAGTTGCAACTAAATAGATTGTATTCTTTTTGCGGAACGTGGTATTTGAGTGTTAATTCAAGCAAAACCAATGTTATGATTTTTGAAGCCCGAAAAAAGAGAAGCCGATGAGAGGAAAATTGGTCTTTCAATAATGAACCCATTGACGTTGTACAAGAGTTTAAATACCTTGGTATTTTGCTGACGCATAGCTTAAATTTTGCTAAGCACGCAAAACAAAAAAGCAACGAAGCTAAGCTTGCCGTGAGCTTAAAGCGGGCCAAGTTCTTTGCTAACAAAAACGTAGATCTGGCTTCAAAGTTTCGTGTTTTTGACGCAACAGTTAACACGTGTATGTGCTATGGGGTCCAGATTTGTGGTATTTACACTTCGAGGCATTCGAATCACTCCAGAGATACTTTTTTAAATGCATCTTCAAATTACCAAACTCTACGCCAAATTATGCCATCTATGTGGAGTCCGGTATAACGCCTTTGTTCATTAAAAACCTTAAAGCCAATTGCGATTACATTATAAGAGTGATAAAAAGAACTGACAGAAGTCTTCACAAGTGCATTACGGTTAGACTACTTCAAATAAATACTTCCCCATTCAAGGAATGGCAACAACTAGCTCTATCTCATAATTCAAATCTTGTACTCAGTGAGTGTAACGTGGACGGGTGGCAGAATATGTTTGAAGATGTTATAGTCAAAATAGATGAGGCGACTTTCAGTCGTCATTTATTAAGAGCATCCTCCACAGTATCTAGGAACACGTATAGAAACCTCAATCATCAGCTATCGTATCAAACCAACTACTTCAGGAATGGCTTTACGAGCGAATCTGTAAGCCTAATTTTTATAGCCCGTGTTGAACTCCTAAACCTTAATTTCATACCCCATCAAACGGAGCTTTTACAGATCTGTAATTTGTGTAACAGAAGATAAAATGAAGATATAAATCACTTTATTGCAAGATGTCCGATTCTGCAAGAAATTCGTCGTCTATATTTCAATGAAAGCTATCTCTCGCCTGATAGTTTTTATGAAATTTCAAATGGAGGTCGGGGATGGCTTACACTCTTGAGTTATTGCGAACATGCCTTAAGCTTTCGCAATAGTCTTACTTAATAAAAAAAAAATTAACAATAAAACAGTTATTGCAGTCTTAACTCACTGACTTATATTTTCTTTGTGTTTCAAAAATCCCTCTAAAATTGATTTTCTTTGTGTTTCAAATCACTGTTGTTTTTTGTTGTTTTTTTTTGTTTTCAAATCACTTTAAACTTGGTTACTTTTCTGGTCAACTCAATTAAAATCGGCTGGAATTATATTACACTTCAAAAATTATTTTTTTTTTAAAATAAATTTTTAAATTTTAAAGTTTTATATAAAAACACACTATTTGTAACCTTAATTCTCTCTACTTTTATTTTTTTACACTAAATGGAATGTCATATCTGGCAGACGGCTGAATTAGCCATGTCATTTTTTCTTTGAATTATAATTGTATAAGTATCTTTATATCTATCTATAATATGTTTCGTAAAAATTTTTTGATTTGGAACAAAAATATTGAATAAACTGCATTTGAAAGATTACACTTTCAATCGATGACACGCCCACAAGGGGCGGTCTGCGGACTTTATTTTTATTTTTTATGGCTTGTAATCATTTGAAGATTCTAAATAATCGGTCTTGTAAGCACCGGAGGTTGTTGCATATTTAGAGCGATTGTGTGCGTGTCTATGGGCGGATTTAAAAAAATTTTAACACTTGTATTGCTTCGGATAACAGAGAGCTCACGTACAAAATTTAAGGCCTAAAAATTGGTGACATACGGACAGACCGACGGACGGACGGACATGGCTCATTCGACACAGAAGACGGTCTCGATCATATGCCCTTAAGGTCTTGGTTGTCTATCGTCAATATTTCTCTGTTACATTTTCACCTGTATCAAACTTAATATACTCTATGCCTGTGGAATAGGATATAAAAAGCCTGACCTTGTCGACTTCTTCATGGCGAAGAGTATTATGATCTTTGCTCAGACCACTCAGGAGTAATCTTGAAGATGGGTGGAAGACTAGCGAAAAAAGAAAGAGCTCCTAGATTAGCTAGCAAAAACATGAACTCGGACGCCTTCAGAAAGGACTGTAAGGAGGGTGTTGGCTTGAATGTGCCATTGTGAACTCCTTTCGAGTTAGAGACCGCAGTTGCCAAATTCATTGAAGCAATTCGGAGCAACACTTCGTCCCAAAAGAACGCAGTTAGCACCGACGGGTATGTACGTAAAACATATCCGCTCGAAATCGAAGAATTGATTCGTGAAGATGGCAAGGCTCTTAAACCACCTCTCTAACAAACTGAAAGGAATGTTGCAAGATCTTGAAAATCGTGAGACCACTGAATACCTAGAAGGCTTGTCGGCGAATAGGAGCTCAAACTACTCGCTGTGGAAGGCAGTTAAGTCTATCAAGAAACCTTTAATTCACTCGGCACCGATAAAAAAAGCTTACGGCGAATGGGCAAAAGAAGACAAAGAGAAAGCGGATTTATTTGGTGAACATTTAGAAGAAACATTCAAGCCTTTCGACGGTCCGCCCGTTGGCTGACGTTCAAAACAACACCGCGGAACCTGATAGCTTTAGAATGAAAAAAGTTTCGTGAGTTGAACTCTGACATACAACAAGCAAACTTAAAAATAATAAGGCTCCGGGTTACGACTTGATCACAGCCGAAATATTGAAAGAACTACCGAAAAAGGCATTAGTCAAGCTACTTTATATGTTAAACGCTTCTCTTAGACTTCTATACGTTCCAAGACCATGGAAAGTTGCTGAAGTCATTATGGTTACAAAGCCGGGGAAATGTGCAAATGATAAAATATCTTATAGGCCCATATCGCTTCTGCCGATAATATCGAAAGTATTCGAGAAACTTCTGCTGAAGCGATTACAACCAATAATTGCAGAAAGACGTTTGATCCCGGATCATCAATTCGGTTTTAGACCTAACCATTCCACGATAGTAAAAGTCTACAGAATAACGCATAAAATTGAAAAAGCCTTAGGAAGGGAAAAAAATATGTTCAAGAGACTTCCTCGACGTATTGCAAGCCTTCGACAAGCCTTCCGTGTTAGGGAAGTTTCCTCAGTCCGACTCTGTTCCTGCTCTACACAAGAGACATACCTCTAGATAACGAGACAGTCGTTGCCTAGGGATAACACTAGACGCTAAACCAAGGTGGAAACCACACGTAAAGAAGAAGCGTGACGAGCTCGAGATTAGGCTTAGGGAAATGCATTGGCTTATCGGAAGATTTTCGAAATTAAGCATATATAACAAACTGCTCTTGCACAGGCAGGTGTTAAAGCCGTCCTGGACATACGGTATACAATTTTGGGGTTGCACCAAGCCGAGCAACATGTCCATGTTGCAGACCGTCCAAAACAAGACACTTAGAGCAATAATCGTGAATGCTCCATGGTATATTAGGAATAGTGATATTCACAGAGATTTCGGAATAGCTACTGGAGCGAAGAAGTAACAAACTTAGCTCGAAAGCTTAATGCTCGTCTTTATGTTCATTGCAACATTGAAATAATGTACAATACTCTTAAAGATGTAAACAACGAGCGACGACTACAAGGAACAAGACTTCTCGATCTAGCGACATAGGGTGGAGCCGCACGAACTGACGGTCTAAGTAGGTGCATTCACTGGATAGCAACCCCAACGCGAATGCCCCAAAAAGTAACAGAGATAGTATCAACATCGCATTTATCCCTGTTCAATGTCACACCAGCATACCTGAGCCTTTTGAGGACTTGGCGGAAAATCCTATAATGGGATTCTATATCTTCCTGGATGTATCTTCCAGGATTCTCTGAATTTTCTTCTGTAAAACCTCCGGTGCTGAGGCAATTCCAAACGGCAAGCGAAGAAAGCAACATCGTCCAGAAAGCGTTAAAAATGTTGTTCGTAACTGAGATTCACGAGACAGTTTAATCTGCCAAAATACATTTTTAGTGTCCAGTTTTGAAAAATGCGAGGCATTCCCATCCGACTTAAACTACTATCGACGATTGGCACAAGATGGATCTCACGTAGAATTGACATGTTTAGGCGCGATAGGTCTACGCATGGTCAAATATCACCATTTGCCTTAGGCACCATCACCATGGGAGCGCACCACTCAGTTGGCTCATCAACATATCTTATAACCTTAAGTCAAACCATTTCATTAAGCTTACTTTTGACCACGGACTTAAGTGGTATTGGAACACGCCTCGCCATATGAATAGCAAAGGACTTGTCATCTGCCTTGAGTTCGATGTGGTATTCCCCTGCGAGACAACCAAGCTTGTTGAAAAGTTCCTGAAATTCACTCTTCATCCTAAACCGAGAAAGTCTACAGTCCATTGCTTTGAGCCTCTTTTCTTTGTTTATCGTACCGTCTGACTCATCCTCTTGTGCCCAACTTTATATTGTTAACCCGTTGAATAATATGCAAATCCTTACACGTTTTTAAGCTAAGCAACGATGATTTCAATTTATTTATGACAAAAACCTCTGATTGGACCTTATATGCCCCATATTTCAAGTTACACTTCAATTTACCCCTAACTCTCAGTTGTTCTCCTGCTGGACCTGTTAGTTTTTCATTAGTACCTAACAACTTTTGATCAGGAAACGTCATCTCAAAAACAGACCGTGGGATTACGTTAACGGGCGCCCCGGTGTCAAGCACGACTGGCTCGTTGTTTACTAAAATATTAGCTGTCCACCTACCGCCCTTTTCCACCCTTTCCCATTAACGTTGCCTAAAAATTGAAGTTCTTCATCGTTGTCACCGTTGTCATAAGCATAATCCCCTTCTAAGCCGCATACGTTGTTTCTATTGCCGATTTCAGACTCCTACAGACTGTACTAAAGCCTTGCCGGGCAGTCATTTTTTGTATGTTTGGTAGCTGATCCACACATTTGACAGCTCGAGCCACCAGTATAATATTTCGGTAAATTCGATTTTCGTTGCTGACGGTTGTTTGTGTTATACCGTGATGTTGGTGCTTTTGTTGATACGATCGGTGGCCTCGGTTGCTTGCCTACCTTGACGAGGTTGATGGGTGCGTTGTTGGCTGTTGACAACTCATTTTGTTGCCGGCGCACTGCATCATGTTGTCTTACCGTTTGAATAGCTTTTTCAAATGTAAGCTCGGATTCTAACTGCAGGCGTTCGTAGAGTCTTCTTTCTTCTACGGCCACCACTAAGCGATCCCGTATCATTTCCTCTCGTAGAGTGGAATATTTACAATTTTCGGAGAGCAAATAAAGTACGACACTTTCCCCCTCCAACTGACACCGCGAATTAAACTTTGCCCGTTCATATATAATATTATGTTTAATGACGAAAAATTTTTCAAACTAGCATCACCGGTACATATTTTTTTGATCAGCTAAATCTAAGCGAAAGGAGAGGAATAACCGCCCATCAAATATATTAGTGCTCCTCTTCATTTCATTTGTTAAACCCCGACGCAATTCGAAATCTTTCAAAGCGACGTTTTTTTTCTAGGCCAGTCACAAGGGCTACACGAAAAGTGTTCCGGCGGCGCTTGCATAGTAAAATTATATTATTCACGAGTGAAATTAACTTTTTGATATCAAGCCTGCTTAAGATTGAAGTCAATAGAACGACCGCTGCCACCATGTAATGTTCGTGCGATTGAATTTAAACACGATCGTTTTACACGAAGTTCATTTATTGACTGACTTATTCAGAGTGTTATACAAGTGGTAGTAGAGAGCAATCATGAAGTATATAAGTAAGTGTATAGAATACTTTACAGTGGGTTGGCTGGAAGTCCAGTCCTTCAGATCAAGTTTGAAAATTAGCTGAATCCGCCCACAGACACGCCCACTACAGGCCTGTATGTGCGATCTCTAATTTAAAAAGAAAAAATTGCCAAATTTTAGCTATGTTACAATGGTGCTAGTGCAATCATTTTTGGTATGTAATATTGCCTTGTAATTGTCTTTGAGGAAGCAGAAAAGGTTTGGTATTTTCTTTGACCACGCCTCTTTTTTAAGGGATTCTAGCTTAAATTACTGTTCTTCAATAAATATATATAAAATTTGACTAAAAATTATATGACGAAAGTTGTAGATATAAGCATATACTACATACTGTAGTAAATGCCTCCGCCCACTTTTGTGGGCGCGCTAAAAAAGTGATTTTTTGAGTTAACAAGGCGGAGTTTTAAGCCAAAATGGGGTGCCGTGGCGTAGTGGTTAGTGTGTGTGCTTACTTCGCCGCAGGTCTGGGTTCGAACCCTGCCATCGTCGCCTGAAAAAAAAGACTTGTTCTTTTTCACGGTCCCCACCTCCGCGAGGGTCTGACAAGCCCTCCGCGAGTATCATTTGTCTTGAAAAACTTCTCAAAGTGCCGTACGGATTCCCGAAGCAGTACAAGTGTAAAATTTTTTAGAATTCGCCTATTTTACCTATTATTTTACCTATTAGCATGAATTGTCGTAAGACGCTGAAATTCACTATGCAGTATTCTTGCCAAAACGTCCTATGTGGGCATGGGCGTGCTCGCATTTCATTTTCAGTTTAACAAACGATATTTATATGCAATGCGTTAAAATATTGCATTATATGTTAACATATTTCTGTATATGTACTATTAATTTATCGGGAAAATTTTCACCACGCCCTCTTTCAGGGACTAGAATTTTTTGAACAAAAGGCTACAATTTTATAGAAAAGCGGTCGATGCCACGCCCCTTATTTCAAAGGGAGATTTTCAACTAATAAATGCTTGACAGGGGTCAATTGGGGTGGGGTATCCAATGATTCGCCTAAGAGGATCGTATCCTGCCCACTAGTTTTTATACCCTATTCCAAAGGAATGGAGTATATTAAGCTCGATACATGCTAAAAAGTAACATAGAGAAATAATGACGATAGACCGCCAAGACCTTAAGGACATTTGATCGAGACCGAATTTTGAGTCGAATGAGCCATGTCCGACCGTCCGTCCGTCCATGTAACCAATTTTTAGGCCTTAAATTTTTAGCTAGGAAGCTGAAATTTTGTACGTAAGCTCTCTGTCATCCGAAGCAATACAAGTGCTAAAATTTTTTAGATCCGCCCACAGACACGCCCACAATCGGTTAAAATGTGCAACAACCTCCGGTGCTTACAAGACTGTAAGACGTCGTGAAAAGCTGAAATTTATCATTTAGCATCTTCTAATGATTACAAGGCATAAAAAATAAAAATAAAGTCCGCAGACCGCCCCTTGTAGGCGTGGCATCGATTGAAAGTCTTTCATCTATGCCACGCCACGCATTTCATCTTTCACATGAAATTTATTCAATATTTTCGTTCCAAATCGAAAAAATTTTACTTAATATATTATGTAGAAAACACATTTTTTTAAATCTCTTTCATACAAAGTTTTGTGCCACGCCCACGGAGGCAGAATTTAAGAAAAACCTCTAATTTTTCAGAAAACATGGATTTCGACTACTTTTTAGTCTAACTTAAGTAAGGATAAGAAACAAAATTTAGCAAATTACCTTCACCGGGTTCTATTCTTAATTTCGTTACTTCAAAGTTTTTGGCCACGCCCATGTTTAGAGGTTCATAATACGAAATTGTTTAATTTTAACCAAAAAATTAAATTTTTGGCATCGAGTTAAAGATTAATTGTTCAAATGCAATTTATTCAATATTTTTGTTCCAACTCGAAAAATGTTTTCTTATTATGCTATATAGAAAATGTTAAGTTCCACATTTAGTTCATACAAGATCTTGAGCCACACCCATATCTAGGGGCACAATTCCATAAAAACCTATAAATTTCCAGAAAAACATCGATTTCGACTCTTTTTTAGCTTTACTAAGTGTATAATAAGAATTGAAACTTACCACATAAAGAACACCGGATACTATTTCAGATTTCGTTCATACAAAGTTTTCGGCCACGCCCACCTGTAGAGGTCAATTTCACAAAATTATTGAATTTGAACCAAAAAAATACAGTTTTGCGTAAATCTTAGCCGCAAACTTGGATATTTCTATGCTAATATTGATTTTCGGTTAAGGGGGTTGGACATGCCACGCCCTTTTTTTTAAAAAGTGAACAAAAACTTAAAAGGGAAGATTTTTTTTTCTATTTAAAATGATGAATAAATGGTAACTGGACAGGGATGGAAAACAAGAAAATAAACGAATAGAAAGGAGAATAGGAATGGAAAGGAGAGAAGGAATGGAAAGGAGAATAGGAATGAAAAGGAGAATAGGAATGAAAAGGAAAGTAGGAGTGAAAAGGGGAATAGCAATTGGAATAGGGTATACCGCGGTCCGTTACAGACGGACCGAAGCTATTATATACGCATTGTTGCACTTACTCACTGTGTTTTTTTTTCAATTTATGACAAAAGCATTAAATAAAATGCATTTTTACAACGGAATAAAATGCAAAATTGCCCTTTACATCGATGCCACGCTCACATTAGCAATTTCATTTTTCTTTTTTATATCTTACAATCAGCAGGACATGTTAATGTCAAATTTCAGTTTTTTACGACGCGACGTCTTAAAGTCTTGAAAGCACGTTGGTTGGGTAGTTCTTCCCATGCAAATATAATTAAAACTGACTTTAACATTTTTCTTTAAAAAAAAGAAGAAATTAATAGGAAAATAAATAATTTTGTAAAAAAAGAACAGCAAAATTAAACTTAACAAGTGAGTAAGTGCAAGAGTTCGTCTGTGACAAACTTCTGTACACCCGATACCGTGTAGCACCAAATCTTAAAGTTTCTAGGCCCGAATTCATATCTTATTTGTATAGGCCCCAAATGTGGGCATGGGCTAAAAATTTAAATCAATTAATTGTTATTTCGTTAGAGTCGGTAAAAGCGCAAATTATTTAAGAAAAAATCAGTTTTTTCCTAAGAAAGCCCCTTAAAAGTGGGCGGAGCTCGAAACTTTGCGTAGAGCAAACTTAGCAAAGAGTAATATCTTCAATATTTGTAATAATTTTTTTTTCGATTGAGAGTGAACTTTCCGAGAAATCGGGTTTTGAAAGATCTAACATGTAAAAAGTGACCATGGTCGATATTGGGGGCGGTCCAGATTTTGCCTTGTTAAAGGTCTTGAGCCAATATTGCTCAGTGCCAAAATTGAAGTTCCTATGACTTGTCTAACTTGACCGAAAGGCGTTTTGAAAGAAAATGTGAAATAGAGGTTGTCTCACATGGAAGCCAGTAGTGGGCGTGGCCATTGACGGATTAAGCCAATTTTCACACTTTGTCTGTGCAGCAGAAGATCCAAGCCGTGCACCAAGTTTCTTTTCTGTAAAATTCAAGCTCTCTAGCTTGATTTTGAAGACCTAACACCTTTACACATACAGACGGATGGACGGATGGACGGACGGACGGACGGACATGGCTTAATCGATTCACCTGTCGGTCTCGATCACATCTCTAAAAAGTCTTCAGATTTCACGATGATAATTTCACTGTGTAACAAACTATGCATTAAAATTAATATAGCCTCGGTCGGGTATAGAAAGGAAGGAATTGCAAAATTTTAATTTAAAAGAAAAGTTAATAACGGGTGATTTTTTAAGAGGTTGAGAACTTTTTTTAAAAAAAAAACACAAAAAATTCGAAAAAATTAATGAAATATTTATTTGAATCGATAGTTTGAACCTTGCAATTTAATGTTTAAAGATAATTTCATGCAAATGTTGACCGCGGCTGCGTCTCAGGTAGCCCATCCGCTGAGTCCAATTTTGGCATACTCTTTCACACATATCGGCCGGTATCTCACGAATGAATGCATGGATGTTGGCTTCCAGTGCGTCAATCGAAGCGGGCTTGTCCCTATAGACATTAGCCTTGACATACCCCCACAAAAAATAATCTAATGGTGTCAAATCGCACGATCTAGGCGGCCAATTGACCGGCCCGAAACGTGAAATGCTCAGAAGGTCGAGAATGCCGACCATAAAATGGAAGCAGCGCGCGATGAACATTTCGAACCGAGCACGAATTTTGATAATAAAATTCAATAATTTGCAAGCGTTGTTCATTTGACGATCCATGGTTAAATTGCAAACCAAACTGAAGCTGTTTGGCAGTGACACAAGGTACTAAACACACGTCAGCTGTCAAAACCAGTGTTGCCAAAACCAAACCAGCTAAAAAATCACCCTTTATTAAGAAAAAAAGCTTTTAAACAAAAATGAAATGGTTTGAGAACAAGTGTTTGACATTAAAAAAAGAGAAAAAAGACAGTGAGTAAGTGCAACAGTGTTACAGTCCGTAAACGTGAGTGAAGTTGCAGTCCGTAAAACGGATCGTTGAATACCCCACCCTATCCGACACATTGTAATTTTATTGTATTTTTTTCATATTTCATTGTATTTTTTGACATTTTATAAGAAGTGCAAACTTTGAAAAGCGGCGTGGTCCAACTGCCCCTTATTACAAACTATCAATATTAACAGATACTATCAAACTACGCTGAAATTTACGTAAAAATGCATTTTTTGGTTCTAACTCTCAAAGGGGGCGTGGCTAAAAGCTTTGTACGAACGAAATCTGGAAGGAAATCTCGTTTATCTTCCCTGCTAATTTTTTTGTTTCATGCTTTCCTAAATTATGCCTTAGCCCAGTCGAAATTACGGCTTTCTGTAAAATTGTAGGTTTTTCTTCAATTCTGCCTCCAAATGTGGGCGTGGCCCAAAGTCTTGTATGAACAAAATGTATAACTTTTAAGTTTGAAGCAAATTTTTTCAATTTTGGGGCAAAATTATTGGGTCAGATGCATTTGAAAATTCACCCTCAAAATAGATGCCACACCCACTGGAGAAGTTTTACCAATTAAATTTTTCTTTTTTGTGTCTTACTTCCGTTAGGAGATGCTAAATATCAATTTTCCGCCTTTAAAGACGTTTTACGGTTTTAAAAGCTCTGCAGGTAGTTTCATATTTAGACCAATTGTCGGCGTGTCTTTGGGCGCATTTCAAAAATGTTTACACTGGTAGTACTTTAGCTTACGTACGAAATTTCAGCTCCCTTGCCCAAATTTTAAGGCCTAAAAATATGTGACATACAGACGGACGGACGGACATGACTTATTCGATTCAGAATTCGGTCTAGATCATATGCCCTTAAGGTCTTGGGGGTTTACCATTATTATTTCACCGTGTGTGAACTATGTGACAAACTTAATATACCTCCTATCCTATGGGATGGGGTATAAAAAGATGTTTTATGTGTTGTGCTGCTACGTGTGTTGTTGCTTGTTGTTGTGATGATTACTGACAACGATATCAAGGCGGGAACTTCAGATTTGAGGTCATTTATGCAGTCCAAACAACTTTCGAGTGCATTCACTCTATTGATGAGGGTAGACATTTCAGCTTGTACTTCATGTTAGAGTTAAAGCATAGATGTCTCGACTTTCGCGATTTTCGAAGAGAGTTTTTCTTCGAAATTCAAGATTTATGTTCGCACGCACCGCAGGAATCTCATTTCGGCAGCTTGTATCCGCGATCTAATGCTTTCGGTCATTACCCAAATTTCATGACTATAGATGAGGGTCGGAACTAACACTGAATTAAAAACTGAGATCTCTGCTTTCACTCCAAGCTCAGCTTTCTTGATGACCGGCCGGCGCAGTTCCTTCACTATTGCTCCAGCTTGGCCAATTCTACAGGACAACTCAGTATCACTCCTCCCATCTTTCGTGAAAAAGACCCCGAGATACTAAAACTTCTCCACCTGTTTTAATGGAACTCCATTTATGTGCAGGGTACACTGCACAAGAGTTCGGGAAACAACCATTACTTCAAATTTGTTCACGTTTACTATCATCACAGCATCACCACAGACGACTGTAAACCTATCCAGTGCTCGTTGAAGTTCCTCTTTGGATGATGCAAGGTTGGCCAAATCATCTGCGAAAAGCAGATGGCCCATCCTGATGCCAGCCAATTCGAAACATTGCTCGCCAAGACTGCCTTCACCATCCAGCCCATATATGCTATGAAAAAGAGCGGCGACAGAACACAGCCTTGACGAAGTCCAACGCGCACATCAAAAGGACGGTTAATCCGTACACAGCTTCTGCAGTTTCCATTCAAAGACTGGATGGCTCTCAGAAGAGGCGCACTCAGCGCATAGTCCTGCAAAACTCTCCACAGTATATTCCGAGGGACTCGGTCATACGCCTTTTAAAGATCTACAAACCCGCATAGACTGGTTTGGCATATTCCCAGACCTTCTCAAGAATAACCTTCAGAGAAAAAAGCTGGTGGGGTATACCTCTGCCAGGCCGAAAGCCGCACTGCTCTTCCCGTAACAAAGGCTCGATTAAAGCTCTGGAACGCGTTTCCAACACCTTTGCGAATACTTTTCCCGGAAGACCTAAGAGAGATATGCCCCTATAGTTGGCGCCATTTCTTCAGTTCCCTTTTTTGAAAATCGGCACTATAACTCCCGTTTGCCAATCGCTAGGTGTCTTCCCGCTATCCCAGGCCACCTTAATGACACGTATTAGCCATTTAACACCCTCTTCACCCATTGCCTTGAGCATTTCTGGCCGGATTTCATCAACTCCAGAAACTTGCCAACTATTAGCGATTTAATCGCTTCAGTGACTTCGTCTACTGTGGGACTATTCTGAAAAGTGCTCTCTCTATCTGCGCAAGACATCGCTCTCACTTGAAAGAAGTGTACTGTCCTTGGATTTAACCCCTTGAATGATATTCAATTTTCTTCCTCTGAGTTCTGTAATCGTGCTCTAGGTTAGGTTAGGTTGGAAAGGGTTGTTTGCAACTAGTGCAAGTTCACTCGGTGGCCAGATTGGCCCATTGTGATTACCCTGAGGTAGACAAACATGGTTGGAAATATGTCTTAATAACTGAACCAGCCTGATCTTTTGATAAATCTTTTTAGGTCAAGTAGTGATATTCCTGCCAGGTCGTCCAGGCTATCAAAGAACCTGACTCCTAAAAAGGTTAGTCGTCGTTCTTGGAGAGCTGGGCAGTGGCAGAGAAAGTGTTCTATAGACTCTATTTCTTCTTCATCCCTACAGCTTCTGCAGAAGTCGTTGGCAAAGATTCCCATTCATGTAGCCATGACACCAATGGTGCAGTGTCCCGTGACTACACCAACGAGTGTTCTTATGAAATTTCTACTGAGAGATAGAAGGGTCGTTGTTCTTTTTAGGTCGAGTACTGGCCATAAGCTGTGAGTTATGATACAATCTTTAGACTGTTGCCAACGTTCATCGGCTAGTTTGATCGTGTGTTGATCTATAAGACTTTTGGCTGTGTTGAAAGGGAGATAAACCCGTCGGTCATCCATCGTTTTGTCCATATCAGAACCTTTCCTTGCCAGTTCGTCCGCCAATTCATTTCCGTCGACGCCAACGTGCCCAGGAACCCAGCAGAGTAGAACTGTGTGGAAGCTTATATCCTTTAATGCCATGAGGCAGTCCTTGCTCTAACTTCTCTAACTTCCTTGCTTCTCTAATCGTACTCTAACTTCTCGCCGAAATTTTTCCATGACTGTTCCTTGGCTGTTCTGACTGCCAGATTGGAAGTCCTTTGTGCCTCATTGTACCGGGCTCGAGAAGTTAAGTTTCTACATTGAATCCACGCAATGTAGGCTCTCTTCTTCTCTCTGATGGCTTCTTGAACTCCAGGCGTTTTAAACCAAGCAGTTCTTTTCTCACCGCCAGCCGCTACCCAAAGCCTCTTCACTCCACAAACATTTCCTGCAGAGGCAATGACTGCCGATAAAAACAGCTGCCATTCCTCCTCTACATTCAAAAGGTCAGTTAGAATGTGTTCAAACTTTTCCGAAACATGCTGTGCAAAGCGATCTCTGAAATCAGAGTCAGCATCCTGCAACGTTTCCCACCGTATGCGGGTCACAGTCTTGGCTTACGCCTGGGTGGCAAAAGAATACTGTCACTGAAAAACAATTTACATAGCACTAAGTGGTGATCAGTTGACAACTCAGCTCCCCTGAGAACTCGAACATCACAAATCATTCTTTGAACACACGATGGTACAACAAAGAAATCAATCAGTGACCTCTGATTTAAACTGTGCTTGTACCATGTGTATTTGTGAATGGCTTTGTGTGGGAAAAAGGTGTTCATGATGGACAAGCCATATGCACAGCAAAAGTCCAACAACTTCCCTCAGTTCCTGTTTTGATCCGGGTCGCCGTGCCTCCCGATCACACTCAAGTATTGTCGTCGGTACCCACAAGTGCATTAAAGTCACACATCAGGAGAAAAAAGTCCATTTTTGCCACTCTGTCCAGGGCAGCATCAACACTGACAAAGTCTATCAAATTTACTGAATGTTTCTGTGGCTTTGTGCACTTTGAGTAAGCAAACTGAATCAAGGGCAACAAATAACTGGAGTAGGACTCCAGATTAATTTCGTAAAGTTATTCGTAAGTACAGCAGAAAACCAAACATCTATCTAGTCGCTCTAACAACACGTCTATTCACAAGCTGACATTGAGCACATCTCTAAATTGTTAACGCTTCAGTAAGTAAATAGATTTACACGCGTTGACTTGGTCTCGTTAAGAGCGATTCGCCAACTCCTTGTCCAGACACAAATTCTGTCCAATGCTCGTTGGAGGCTTCTCGTTGATGACTCGACTGATTCACCTGTTGCCAGAATGGCCGTGTCGTCCGCAAACGTGGCCATTCCTGTCTTGTCATCTAGAGTTTTGTCTCTTGTGTAGAGCAAGCAGGAACATCTTGCGGGATAATTTGAAAAGTTTTACAGCTAGAAATTAATTAACTATTGAGATATTGAACTATTTTTTTTTCACAATTTTGAAAATTTTTCCAGAAAACATAGTGAACTGAAAATATAAGCCCTTTGCATTATGTTTGGGACCATGACTAAGGATGTTCATATATCCTATATGTATATATAAAATATACATATATCGATGTTCTATTCGATGTAATGTATCGTAACGTGCCATTGATGTTTAATGATGCATCGATGTTTTCGATGCATCGCATAAATAAACAAAATTCAATAAATTTTATTGAGAACATCGATGAACTGTACCCAGGCGACCAACTGCAAAATGAACCGAAAGCTCATCACAAACACTTGCATCATTCTTATTGGTTTCCAGCTTCGGTGGACTAATTTGTGATGATAGCTCCAAAGACTGCAATATTCTGACTATCTGAGACAGCCTCTATTCGCT
The DNA here is from genome assembly GCA_947623515.1 of Neoascia interrupta. Taxonomy (NCBI): domain Eukaryota; kingdom Metazoa; phylum Arthropoda; class Insecta; order Diptera; family Syrphidae; genus Neoascia; species Neoascia interrupta. The sequence goes on from OX392462.1 coordinate 112,195,394, forward strand.
TTTCATTAAAGAGGAACAAGCCCAATGTGTTTTCATTGCCTTTCATCTCTTTTAATCCATTGTTTTTATAAACTTTTACAAATTGTATACACTTATACACTCATATATATCTATAGGCCGTTCAAAAACAGAAGAAACTACCTAGATATTTTCCCAAGGGAAATTTTTTTCTCTTAGCACATTTTTGATTACACGAAATTTATGCGGGGACCACAAAGCAGCCTCAAGCTTCGGCTTCGCCCTGTTCCGTTACGTGGGCTTTGAACAACCGACTTCACAATGACATTGCGCTCATGGAGAGAGGGTTTTTTTAGTGCAATCACTACACTCTCTAATTATTCCACGATGAATTAAATATACGCACACACATCTTAAAGCCCTGGCAGCTAGTGCTGTGTACATGGTTGTGTGGAACATTCGTGTCCAACTAGTAAATAATAATAATAATAAAAATAAAAATACACAATTTCCCCTGAATTGTAGGCTCACTCAGAAACTCTGCGTCATATTCGTGCGTTACCAACATACTATAGATCCGCGGCGCCCAAAGTGTGCTCCGCCAAGGACTTGGCGCTCCGCGAGCGATGACCAAGTGCTCCTCGAACAGATAAGTAAAAAAAAATTATAAAACAAATGATCAAAATAAAAAAATAAGAAAGTCAAAATTTTGAATCGATGGCTGTCTTACAAAAAGGGTTGAGCTAACATCGTTTTTCATAGTGTAATCTCACACTAAATACTGTGTTTTGTGTGAGAGGTTATGTTAAGGATTTTATTGTTAGCGTCGCTCGTAGATATTTTGAAAAATGTAAATGTTTTAATTTTGTCGCCTCAGGAAAAACAAAAACCTGCTGCAGACCTGTACAGTGTCACGTTGAAAAAGTTGGCTTCCCTAACATCGTAGAAGCAAAAAATTTTAAAGATTTTATATGAGGACATTACGGCAAGCAGAACACAGCAAAGAAATCGTTTCCGATCCCTGGGCCGAGTCCAAAGTTTTGTTGGATAAAACGAAACAATATTAATATTATCCCGATTCCGCAGTGTCGAACCCGGCTTCAATTGCATTAAAATATTGTTTGAGTCGACTCGACTCCACCCGCAAAGCGTAGTCGAGTCGGCTCAAACAATGTTTTTTTTTTTTTTTTTTTTAGTTTCAAATTATGCATGGAAACGCGAGTTTAGTCAAGGTGTCAAAGAGTCAGATTTTGGCGTTTCTGGGCACATTTGGATAACATGCCTAAGATTCATTTGTTAATCTCGTATAAGTTTACCTGTTGCAAAAAAACGACAATTTTGTTTATTGCCAGGTATACATAACTTTCCAAAATTTTACTTTATCAGAAAAGAAAAAAATTGATAGCAAATGTTGCTTTAACTGGTCGCCCATTTTCGTAGTAAGATTACTAAAAAGTAATACCGGACACAAATCCGTAATTTGCACAAATCTTCAACTTATCTCCAACAAATCTAGAAATTTACCATACAAATTTGAACCCTCGGCAAGTAGTTAAAAATAATTCTTTTCGAAAATTTTCTCTTTTAACCCTTGCCACTTTTAACTTTTTTCGCACACATTAAGAACCAGTTTAAGACTAGAGAAAGAAAACAGAAACTAATCACGTGTGATAGATCTGTCACAAACATGATTTTATCAGAAGTTTCAAAACGAAACAACTTTTTTGCTCCTGGAAGATATTATTGTCACTGTCTTTGGAAAGCCAAAACATTAGTCTTATGATTGCCCAGTGGAGACACTACAAGATTTTTCTTAAATCGTCTCCCGCGAATTGTAGTTTAATGGCTTGTGTAGACATAGTATCAACAGTTAAAAACTTCGCAAATAAAATTTAAAAAAGTGTTACTAGAAATTTAAAACAAATATCTGATTTCACAAAACAGCCACACCATCTGTTGATTCATCTTTGAAATTTGTGCATCAGGCTCCGTGCTCTGCTACCGGACAATATCAAAATATGCATAGATTTCGTCCGTCACTATGCGATGCAGGAAAAGAAGTACATTTTTGGTAGCAGATGTCTCAATATAAAATTCAACACCAGCAAACCGCATTGCATGGACTAAAACAGTTGCATCGTCGATAAAATAGAGTGGCGCAACAGCTCGAGGTGAACCAAGACCAAAGTTGCCTACCTTCTGAAATAAATTGCCTAACTTATTACAATGCGTTGTTATATATTTTTTTGTCATTTTGCTTCCTTTGTAAGAAGAAATATATATTTTTGTTATCATCATCATCATCATTTTCGAAATGCCGCTTATCCTTTAAAAGGGTCGCAGAGCGAGGGTGGCTAAATGGTTCTGCCATCTTTCTCGATCCTCCGCCACCAACTCAAGAGACTCCGGCGCAATCCCCAGGCGGGACTCAGAGAGGTTCTTTACCTGATCTCACCACGTGTTTCTTGGCCTACCAGGGGCGACGCGCTCGCATCTCGGCTAGCATGACCTGTCTAGGAAGTCTGTCAGGGGTAGCGAACAACGTGTCCAAACCATCGAAGAATCGATCGCTCCACTCGGAGAAGTAGCTGCTCAACATTAAGATTCCTACGAATACTGACGTTTCTCACTCTGTCCCTTAGAGTAACACCAGCGACGCACCTCAGGAATCTCATTTCGGCAGCTTGTACCCGCGATCTAATTCTTTCGGTCATTACCCAAATTTTATGACCATAGATGAGGGTCGGAACGAACACTGAATTAAGAACTGAGATCTTTGCTTTCACTCCAAGCTCAGCTTTCCTGATGACCGGCCGGCGCAGTTCCTTTACTATTGCTCCAGCTTGGCCAATTCTACAGGACAACTCAGTATCACTCCTCCCATCTTTCGTGAAAAAGACCCCGCGGTACTTAAACTTCTCCACCTGTTTTAATGGAACTCCATTTATGTGCAGGGTACATTGCACAGGAGTTCGGGAAACAACCATCACTTCCGATTTGTTCACGTTTACTTTCATCCCAGCAACACCACATACGGCTGCAAACCTATCCAGTGCTCGTTGAAGTTCCTCTTTGGATGATGCAAGGATGGCCAAATCATCTGCGAAAAGCAGATGGCTCATCCTGATGCCAGCCAATTCTATTTCTATTTCTATTTTTGTATCTTATAAAAAAACATTTTGGTGCTCCGCCGTTGAAATCTCCTTTAAAAAGTGCTCCGCGACCGAAAAAGATTGGGAACGGCTGTTATAGATCGAACCTTAGTGTACAGACACCTTCGTATGTGCACTGTGCGCTCGAAATCAACCCCCATTTGCTTCACACAAAGCAAAAGTTCAGCACATCTGAACTCGGGCTGGGCTTCAGAGCATCATTACGTAGGAGTACGTTTTTAGGAAACACTGAAATCGTATGGCTGAACTTGTAAACGCCAGGCCGATGCCAGGCTCAGGCTGCTTTGTGATCGCCGCTTTAAGACTTTTCTTCGGCTTCACCCCGTTACGATACGACGGATTTGCAAGGACATGGCGCTCATGGGGAGAGAGAGAGAGAGAGTGCAGTCACTACGTGCTCAATGTATGGCACGATTAATACGAAAATACGCGCACACAGCCAAAGCCCTGGTAGTTAGTGCCGTGCTCATAATTATGAGAAACATTCATGTCCAACTATTAAATAATACTAATAAAAATACGCGATTTGCCCCTGAAATGTAGACATACTCAAAAATTCTGCGTCATATCCGTGCATGACCAACAAACTATAGAGCCTAAGGCACTAGGCACTTAGGCAGACCGATTGACTTCGTGTCTGCGCCTGAAATCAACACCATTTGCTTCAGACAAAGCAAATGTTCAGCACATTTGAATTCGAGGCTTCGCTTCGGAGCTTGACCGCGCGATATACATTTGATAAATAAGCACACGACCGTCTTCTTTCAAAGTTTACAACCGAGTGCCTTTATTTTTCTAATCATACTTAAAACTAGCTTTCAACTACCTGAGCCGAAAAGCGCACTCAGCAAAGAAGGCGTGTGAACAGAATTTGGAATGTATGAAATGAAATAAGATGAGGCGAGAAGCGCACTCAGCAAAGGTGTGTGAAAATAATTTTAACATATGAGCTGATAGATATACATAGTAAGTTTGTTATAGATACATATACATAATTATACATATTCAAGTCTACTGCGTAGACATTTTACCGCCTCCCAAGACAGCGTCGTTCGGTGGCATGGTTATCCTCACAGAAGGTGAGGATCCGTCGTCATCTACTTCGAGCATGAACTCTGCTCTGGCTTCAGTTAGTTTGGTTGTTCTTTCATTGGAATAATATTGTCGAATACACCTCCAGACAGCAATGCCCAGTAACACTGTTAAAATCGATACACCTGCTACTGTTGAGTGTGGGCCACAGTGCGCCAATCTGTGACGGTCTCTTCAGAGTTGTTCTCCTCGATGGTGCTTAACTTCTCCCATGTATCGTCTGTTGAGAGAATAGATTCTTTCGAGCTTAATCTGTAATTAGATGCATTAGATATATCGGACAAGGTAAAGTTCAGAGGCTTGATAAAAGTCATTTGGATGTCAATTTTTGGATTTCTTTCTGACATTAACACGCTTCCCCGGGTTCTGATGATACAAGATTGGTTAAGGTGTAGGATGCCGACTCCGTCTAACGACATTTCTTCCCTTTGTCCATCGCAAATTATCGCAGCTTCAGAGGTCTTACTTGCTACAAACAACCAAGTGTTTTTGCGATATAGGTGCTTCCAAGTGATGTCAGATATATGGAATTTCCTCAGTGGGCAAACGCTTGTTGATTTAGTTTTGTACAGATGCTCGATGACACAGTTATCGTTTATGCCCATTTGACTCACTACTCCTGGACTGCAGAGAAACGTGAACTTCTTGAGCAAACTGCACGCGTTCAGTTCATAATCGGACACGGTAAAGTACTGCTGGTTATTATAGTCGACAGCCAAGAAAGATGACGACACCTCAGGTACAACATATTCGTTTGCCTTGATTTTATAAGGCACAGGAGTTATTTTGATTAAGTCGCAATCTGATGCCTCTGTTATATGAAGGAAGCCGCTTACTGCGTTCCATTATGGCTAACTTCTATTCGGTTGGAGGGCTTTTCTATAATATTTAAGTTAATTGGAAGTTTTGACGAAACATTCTTAATAACAACATGCAATTGGCCTGGTGTTATAAACTCCAAAAAATTTCCTGAATGAGCAGCTGTTAACTTAATGTATTTCAGTTCCATTTCGTTTAAGATATTGATTGCTAGTTGGTAAGGAGCAAGAATTTGTAATCCAACCTTGTTAGCATCCACTTCTTCGAACCATGTGAACATTTTGTTGATTTCGGAAATTACGTTATTTAGTTTGTGGGTTATTACGTCCAATCTTTCCTTGGTTTTGGACTGAATTTCATTTATTGTCGTTGTTGTTGACATCATGAGTGTGTGTTGTTGGTGAATAGATTTTCTTAAAAGTTCTTGGTTATGATCTAGATCGTCAATGCTAGCGTATACCTAATCGTTAACTCCAAACACCATCTCCAAAAGTTTTCCGAATAATCCACGCTTCGGTCGACTTCTGTACTGCTCATTAAAAGTTGCTCTTAGCACATCTAGCTTCCGCCGTATGGAGATTTCCTTTTCCTTCAGATGATTCAGCAGAGTGTCGCAATGGATTTCGGTTTTAAACGTGGTTGAAAAGCTACAAGATTTTTCCATTTTGCGTACACTTTCCTCGGTTTTCCTGTATTCGTCCGTTATGTTTAGACTAGAAACAACTTCTACTTTCAGGGTTCCACGGCTGATCTTCACCTTTCCAGCCTGCTCCACGTATAGTCCGGGTTGCAGGCGTTTAATTACATAATCGGCATGGCCCTGAGTCAAACAACTGAATATCAGTAACAAATTCATGAGGATGTAACTAAGTCTCGATATTTTCTTTTGTTTTGGATATGCAGTTTCAATCCGTTTAATGTGTAATAAGTTAGTATTCGCGGTATTGGCTGTTTGTTTACCAACTTATCCTGTTCCTTATCCAGAGGAAGTGGACAAAGTTTCACAATGGGTCGTTTGCATATGGCTTTTCCCTTTGTTCTTAGAGTAACGACTCTTACCAGCCCATCTCCCCCTGGGTGCACCTGTGTTACACGAGCTAGAGGCCATCTTGTTGCTGGAAACTTTTCATCCTTGATAAGCACAATTTCTCCTACCTTGACGTTATCGTTGCCCTTACGCCACTTTGATCGTTGCCGAAGTCTTGTCAAGTATTCATTTTGGCACTTTTTCCAAAACTGTTGATACATTTTCTGTACCAATTTCCATCTTGTCAAACTATAAGTGCCTATATCCAATTTACTTGGCTCCAATGGCGTCACCAGAGCTTGCCTGATTAAAAAGTGTGCGGGTGTTAGCACTTCAATGTCTTCTGGATCATCAGCTACTGGACACAGTGGACGAGAATTCAAACATGCTTCAATTTGCGTGAGTAGTGTACTTATTTCCTCAAACGTCAGCGTTGTGTCACCTATTATGCGCCGTAGATGGTATTTGACCGATTTAACTCCTGCTTCCCATAATCCTCCGAAGTGAGGAGCTGCCGCGGGAATGAAATGCCATTGCGGACCCTTTATGCTTGGGCTCAAAGCACTGCAAGTGATTTCGCTTACTGCTTTTCTCAGATCTTTTTCGAGAACTCTATTTGCTCCTACTAGTGTTGTGCCATTATCGCTATACATGTCTGTCGGAAGGGCTCTTCTTGAAGTAAATCTTCTATACGCCGCTAAGAAAGCTTCCTTCGTAAGGTCTGAAACTGCTTCAATATGTATGGCTTTTGTGCAAAAGCAGAGAAATATGGCTATGTAACCCTTATACGATTTAAAGCCTCTGCCCTTTGTTGTTCGTATTTGTATTGGCCCTGCATAGTCTATTCCGGTATATGTGAATGGTTTAGATGGCCGTACACGCGGTCCAGGTAGATCTCCCATTATGTTACTTAGGTTCTGCGCTTTGAATCTGCAGCATTTGACGCATTTCTTAAGGACCTGTCTCACTCGACTTCTTGCATGTAGTATCCAGAATTTTCGTCTTGTGTATGCTTACGTTGCTTCGTTGCCACCATGAAGTATTGTAAGATGTGCATCGTTTATTACAAGTTCAGTAACGAACTCTTTACTTGGAAGTATAATTGGATGCTTCTGGTGATACGGAATGCTAGCGTTACTAAGCCTTCCCCCTACTCTCAAAATACCATTTTCATCTGAAAACGGATTGAGTGATATCAAAGCACTGGATGAAGGAAGCGATTTATTTTCCTTAAATAAATGTATTTCAGTGCTGAAATGTTGTTTTTGTATTATAATAAGTATACTAATTAGTGACTTACTTAGCTCATCATAAGTTTAGTAAAGCGTTTTTGGATTTTTAAGTTTTTTACAACCAGCAATAAATCGTTTTGAATAAGCTACCATTCGTGTTAATGTTTGCAAGTCAGTATTTATCCAAGATATCCCATCTGCATTCGGTAGTAGTAACAATCATGACCTTGCTCACGCGCTCTTGAAGTTCTTCTACTGTATCTACATCTGCCTTTTCAGTCGTATAAATGCGCCCCGGTTCGCTGAGCCACGATGGTCCCTTCCACCATAAAGTGTTATCGTTCAATAAATGTGGTTCCACACCCCTCGATGCTAAATCTGCAGGATTTTCCTTCAATCTCACATGATGCCAGTCTGTAGGAGCAGTCACTTCACGTATTTGTTTAACCCGCTTTGATACAAAACCTTTCCATCTATCTGTCACACCATTTATCCATGCCAAAGTGATAGTCGAATCGGTCCATGCATGCACTTCAACTTCTTCCCACTGCAGTGCGAGCTTTACTTGTTTTAAAAGGTTAGCTAAAAGTACAGCAGCGCATAACTCAAGCTTTGGTAGTGTGATGTTGTTAATGCTTGATGATTTCAGTGGTGCCACTCTAGTTTTCGACATCAGAAGCGTTATGTTGCAGGTGTTTTTTTCTGTTACAATCTTACTAGCACCTGAAAAACCATCTATTTCAATTGATTTTGTTAAAGGCTTATAATGAATCCAACGAGGAATGTCTATCTTCTCCACTGTTGGCAACCGACTTCGGAAAGTTGTCCATTTTATTGCCAGTTCACCATCAACTGGTTGGTCCCACATATATTTTTTTACCCACAGTTCTTGCAGAAAAATTTTTGCCGTAATTATTACCGGTGACAACCAGCCTAATGGATCGTAAAGTTTGGCAATGTCCGAAAGAATTAATCTTTTTGTAGGCTTCTCCGACAGTTGCTTTGATTTGACTTTAAAGTTAAATATATCTTCCATAGGATTCCAATATACCCCAAGGGTCTTGATAGTATTTTCGTTATTTATTTCTATCGTTTCCTGTTTTTGATCGGGGTTTAGATTTACTAAAAGTTCTGGATGGTTACCATTCCATTTTCTTAAGTTGAACCCACCTTTTCTTAGCACCTCGATTAAATCTTTCTGAACGCGTTTTGCTTCTGATAAAGAAGCTGATCCTGGCATAAGATCATCTACGTAAAAATCCCTCTTTATTATCTCTGCGATTCTTGGGTAATCTTGTGCCTCGTCTTCAGCCAATTTATGTAACGTTTTTATAGCTAAGTAAGGAGCGGATTTCGTTCCGTATGTTATAGTTGTAAGTGCGAATTCTTTTATATTTTCGTTAATTGATGGTCGCCACAATACTCTTTGATATCGTTGATGGTCGTTATCTATTTTAATCTGTCTATACATTTTTTCAATGACTGCCGTGTAGACGTATTCGTGCGTTCTCCACCGAAGTAAAATGTATTGAAAATCCTGTTGTAGTTTGGGACCATTGAGCATTAGTTGATTTAAACTAAGCTCGTTGCTTGTTTTCATTGAAGCGTCGAACACCACACGTAGTTTGGTTGTTGTGCTTTCTTTTCTTATTACAGCCTGGTGCGGCATATAGTACACTTGGTTTGCATTTGTGTACCTGGCTTCATCACTTGTTATTGTCCTCATATGACCTAGGTCCAGGTACTCCTGCATAAATTTGTTGTAATCATTATGTAAATTTAGATGTTTTGTGAACTTTTTCTCCATCTGATACCAACGCGCCATTGCCCTTGCCTTAGAATCACCTAAGCTTTGTCCCATGTCGTTAAAAGGAATTTTCACTGTGTAGGTACCATCACTGCTTCTTCTGGTAGTCTGTTAATAAAAGTCTTCACATTTAGTGTGTTCGGTTGTTAGTTCTTCGTTCATAGCAGATTCTTCAATCGTCCAGAACTTTTTTAGTTCTTCATCTGTATTCGTTGTTGTGATCAAGGATATCAAGCTACGTTCAACTTTACTCTTTATCTCCGCTTTCCCAGAAAGAATCCACCCGAACTTTGTCGACCTAAAAAGAACAACGACCCTTCTATCTCTCCTTCTACTGAGAGATAGAAGGGTCGTTGTTCTTTTTAGGTCGAGTACTGGCCATAAGCTGTGAGTTATGATACAATCTTTAGACTGTTGCCAACGTTCATCGGCTAGTTTGATCGTGTGTTGATCTATAAGACTTTTGGCTGTGTTGAAAGGGAGATAAACCCGTCGGTCATCCATCGTTTTGTCCATATCAGAACCTTTCCTTGCCAGTTCGTCCGCCAATTCATTTCCGTCGACGCCAACGTGCCCAGGAACCCAGCAGAGTAGAACTGTGTGGAAGCTTATATCCTTTAATGCCATGAGGCAGTCCTTGCTCTAACTTCTCTAACTTCCTTGCTTCTCTAATCGTACTCTAACTTCTCGCCGAAATTTTTCCATGACTGTTCCTTGGCTGTTCTGACTGCCAGATTGGAAGTCCTTTGTGCCTCATTGTACCGGGCTCGAGAAGTTAAGTTTCTACATTGAATCCACGCAATGTAGGCTCTCTTCTTCTCTCTGATGGCTTCTTGAACTCCAGGCGTTTTAAACCAAGCAGTTCTTTTCTCACCGCCAGCCGCTACCCAAAGCCTCTTCACTCCACAAACATTTCCTGCAGAGGCAATGACTGCCGATAAAAACAGCTGCCATTCCTCCTCTACATTCAAAAGGTCAGTTAGAATGTGTTCAAACTTTTCCGAAACATGCTGTGCAAAGCGATCTCTGAAATCAGAGTCAGCATCCTGCAACGTTTCCCACCGTATGCGGGTCACAGTCTTGGCTTACGCCTGGGTGGCAAAAGAATACTGTCACTGAAAAACAATTTACATAGCACTAAGTGGTGATCAGTTGACAACTCAGCTCCCCTGAGAACTCGAACATCACAAATCATTCTTTGAACACACGATGGTACAACAAAGAAATCAATCAGTGACCTCTGATTTAAACTGTGCTTGTACCATGTGTATTTGTGAATGGCTTTGTGTGGGAAAAAGGTGTTCATGATGGACAAGCCATATGCACAGCAAAAGTCCAACAACTTCCCTCAGTTCCTGTTTTGATCCGGGTCGCCGTGCCTCCCGATCACACTCAAGTATTGTCGTCGGTACCCACAAGTGCATTAAAGTCACACATCAGGAGAAAAAAGTCCATTTTTGCCACTCTGTCCAGGGCAGCATCAACACTGACAAAGTCTATCAAATTTACTGAATGTTTCTGTGGCTTTGTGCACTTTGAGTAAGCAAACTGAATCAAGGGCAACAAATAACTGGAGTAGGACTCCAGATTAATTTCGTAAAGTTATTCGTAAGTACAGCAGAAAACCAAACATCTATCTAGTCGCTCTAACAACACGTCTATTCACAAGCTGACATTGAGCACATCTCTAAATTGTTAACGCTTCAGTAAGTAAATAGATTTACACGCGTTGACTTGGTCTCGTTAAGAGCGATTCGCCAACTCCTTGTCCAGACACAAATTCTGTCCAATGCTCGTTGGAGGCTTCTCGTTGATGACTCGACTGATTCACCTGTTGCCAGAATGGCCGTGTCGTCCGCAAACGTGGCCATTCCTGTCTTGTCATCTAGAGTTTTGTCTCTTGTGTAGAGCAAGCAGGAACATCTTGCGGGATAATTTGAAAAGTTTTACAGCTAGAAATTAATTAACTATTGAGATATTGAACTATTTTTTTTTCACAATTTTGAAAATTTTTCCAGAAAACATAGTGAACTGAAAATATAAGCCCTTTGCATTATGTTTGGGACCATGACTAAGGATGTTCATATATCCTATATGTATATATAAAATATACATATATCGATGTTCTATTCGATGTAATGTATCGTAACGTGCCATTGATGTTTAATGATGCATCGATGTTTTCGATGCATCGCATAAATAAACAAAATTCAATAAATTTTATTGAGAACATCGATGAACTGTACCCAGGCGACCAACTGCAAAATGAACCGAAAGCTCATCACAAACACTTGCATCATTCTTATTGGTTTCCAGCTTCGGTGGACTAATTTGTGATGATAGCTCCAAAGACTGCAATATTCTGACTATCTGAGACAGCCTCTATTCGCTTTTCATTAAAGAGGAACAAGCCCAATGTGTTTTCATTGCCTTTCATCTCTTTTAATCCATTGTTTTTATAAACTTTTACAAATTGTATACACTTATACACTCATATATATCTATAGGCCGTTCAAAAACAGAAGAAACTACCTAGATATTTTCCCAAGGGAAATTTTTTTCTCTTAGCACATTTTTGATTACACGAAATTTATGCGGGGACCACAAAGCAGCCTCAAGCTTCGGCTTCGCCCTGTTCCGTTACGTGGGCTTTGAACAACCGACTTCACAATGACATTGCGCTCATGGAGAGAGGGTTTTTTTAGTGCAATCACTACACTCTCTAATTATTCCACGATGAATTAAATATACGCACACACATCTTAAAGCCCTGGCAGCTAGTGCTGTGTACATGGTTGTGTGGAACATTCGTGTCCAACTAGTAAATAATAATAATAATAAAAATAAAAATACACAATTTCCCCTGAATTGTAGGCTCACTCAGAAACTCTGCGTCATATTCGTGCGTTACCAACATACTATAGATCCGCGGCGCCCAAAGTGTGCTCCGCCAAGGACTTGGCGCTCCGCGAGCGATGACCAAGTGCTCCTCGAACAGATAAGTAAAAAAAAATTATAAAACAAATGATCAAAATAAAAAAATAAGAAAGTCAAAATTTTGAATCGATGGCTGTCTTACAAAAAGGGTTGAGCTAACATCGTTTTTCATAGTGTAATCTCACACTAAATACTGTGTTTTGTGTGAGAGGTTATGTTAAGGATTTTATTGTTAGCGTCGCTCGTAGATATTTTGAAAAATGTAAATGTTTTAATTTTGTCGCCTCAGGAAAAACAAAAACCTGCTGCAGACCTGTACAGTGTCACGTTGAAAAAGTTGGCTTCCCTAACATCGTAGAAGCAAAAAATTTTAAAGATTTTATATGAGGACATTAAGGCAAGCAGAACACAGCAAAGAAATCGTTTCCGATCCCTGGGCCGAGTCCAAAGTTTTGTTGGATAAAACGAAACAATATTAATATTATCCCGATTCCGCAGTGTCGAACCCGGCTTCAATTGCATTAAAATATTGTTTGAGTCGACTCGACTCCACCCGCAAAGCGTAGTCGAGTCGGCTCAAACAATGTTTTTTTTTTTTTTTTTTTTAGTTTCAAATTATGCATGGAAACGCGAGTTTAGTCAAGGTGTCAAAGAGTCAGATTTTGGCGTTTCTGGGCACATTTGGATAACATGCCTAAGATTCATTTGTTAATCTCGTATAAGTTTACCTGTTGCAAAAAAACGACAATTTTGTTTATTGCCAGGTATACATAACTTTCCAAAATTTTACTTTATCAGAAAAGAAAAAAATTGATAGCAAATGTTGCTTTAACTGGTCGCCCATTTTCGTAGTAAGATTACTAAAAAGTAATACCGGACACAAATCCGTAATTTGCACAAATCTTCAACTTATCTCCAACAAATCTAGAAATTTACCATACAAATTTGAACCCTCGGCAAGTAGTTAAAAATAATTCTTTTCGAAAATTTTCTCTTTTAACCCTTGCCACTTTTAACTTTTTTCGCACACATTAAGAACCAGTTTAAGACTAGAGAAAGAAAACAGAAACTAATCACGTGTGATAGATCTGTCACAAACATGATTTTATCAGAAGTTTCAAAACGAAACAACTTTTTTGCTCCTGGAAGATATTATTGTCACTGTCTTTGGAAAGCCAAAACATTAGTCTTATGATTGCCCAGTGGAGACACTACAAGATTTTTCTTAAATCGTCTCCCGCGAATTGTAGTTTAATGGCTTGTGTAGACATAGTATCAACAGTTAAAAACTTCGCAAATAAAATTTAAAAAAGTGTTACTAGAAATTTAAAACAAATATCTGATTTCACAAAACAGCCACACCATCTGTTGATTCATCTTTGAAATTTGTGCATCAGGCTCCGTGCTCTGCTACCGGACAATATCAAAATATGCATAGATTTCGTCCGTCACTATGCGATGCAGGAAAAGAAGTACATTTTTGGTAGCAGATGTCTCAATATAAAATTCAACACCAGCAAACCGCATTGCATGGACTAAAACAGTTGCATCGTCGATAAAATAGAGTGGCGCAACAGCTCGAGGTGAACCAAGACCAAAGTTGCCTACCTTCTGAAATAAATTGCCTAACTTATTACAATGCGTTGTTATATATTTTTTTGTCATTTTGCTTCCTTTGTAAGAAGAAATATATATTTTTGTTATCATCATCATCATCATTTTCGAAATGCCGCTTATCCTTTAAAAGGGTCGCAGAGCGAGGGTGGCTAAATGGTTCTGCCATCTTTCTCGATCCTCCGCCACCAACTCAAGAGACTCCGGCGCAATCCCCAGGCGGGACTCAGAGAGGTTCTTTACCTGATCTCACCACGTGTTTCTTGGCCTACCAGGGGCGACGCGCTCGCATCTCGGCTAGCATGACCTGTCTAGGAAGTCTGTCAGGGGTAGCGAACAACGTGTCCAAACCATCGAAGAATCGATCGCTCCACTCGGAGAAGTAGCTGCTCAACATTAAGATTCCTACGAATACTGACGTTTCTCACTCTGTCCCTTAGAGTAACACCAGCGACGCACCTCAGGAATCTCATTTCGGCAGCTTGTACCCGCGATCTAATTCTTTCGGTCATTACCCAAATTTTATGACCATAGATGAGGGTCGGAACGAACACTGAATTAAGAACTGAGATCTTTGCTTTCACTCCAAGCTCAGCTTTCCTGATGACCGGCCGGCGCAGTTCCTTTACTATTGCTCCAGCTTGGCCAATTCTACAGGACAACTCAGTATCACTCCTCCCATCTTTCGTGAAAAAGACCCCGCGGTACTTAAACTTCTCCACCTGTTTTAATGGAACTCCATTTATGTGCAGGGTACATTGCACAGGAGTTCGGGAAACAACCATCACTTCCGATTTGTTCACGTTTACTTTCATCCCAGCAACACCACATACGGCTGCAAACCTATCCAGTGCTCGTTGAAGTTCCTCTTTGGATGATGCAAGGATGGCCAAATCATCTGCGAAAAGCAGATGGCTCATCCTGATGCCAGCCAATTCTATTTCTATTTCTATTTTTGTATCTTATAAAAAAACATTTTGGTGCTCCGCCGTTGAAATCTCCTTTAAAAAGTGCTCCGCGACCGAAAAAGATTGGGAACGGCTGTTATAGATCGAACCTTAGTGTACAGACACCTTCGTATGTGCACTGTGCGCTCGAAATCAACCCCCATTTGCTTCACACAAAGCAAAAGTTCAGCACATCTGAACTCGGGCTGGGCTTCAGAGCATCATTACGTAGGAGTACGTTTTTAGGAAACACTGAAATCGTATGGCTGAACTTGTAAACGCCAGGCCGATGCCAGGCTCAGGCTGCTTTGTGATCGCCGCTTTAAGACTTTTCTTCGGCTTCACCCCGTTACGATACGACGGATTTGCAAGGACATGGCGCTCATGGGGAGAGAGAGAGAGAGAGTGCAGTCACTACGTGCTCAATGTATGGCACGATTAATACGAAAATACGCGCACACAGCCAAAGCCCTGGTAGTTAGTGCCGTGCTCATAATTATGAGAAACATTCATGTCCAACTATTAAATAATACTAATAAAAATACGCGATTTGCCCCTGAAATGTAGACATACTCAAAAATTCTGCGTCATATCCGTGCATGACCAACAAACTATAGAGCCTAAGGCACTAGGCACTTAGGCAGACCGATTGACTTCGTGTCTGCGCCTGAAATCAACACCATTTGCTTCAGACAAAGCAAATGTTCAGCACATTTGAATTCGAGGCTTCGCTTCGGAGCTTGACCGCGCGATATACATTTGATAAATAAGCACACGACCGTCTTCTTTCAAAGTTTACAACCGAGTGCCTTTATTTTTCTAATCATACTTAAAACTAGCTTTCAACTACCTGAGCCGAAAAGCGCACTCAGCAAAGAAGGCGTGTGAACAGAATTTGGAATGTATGAAATGAAATAAGATGAGGCGAGAAGCGCACTCAGCAAAGGTGTGTGAAAATAATTTTAACATATGAGCTGATAGATATACATAGTAAGTTTGTTATAGATACATATACATAATTATACATATTCAAGTCTACTGCGTAGACATTTTACCGCCTCCCAAGACAGCGTCGTTCGGTGGCATGGTTATCCTCACAGAAGGTGAGGATCCGTCGTCATCTACTTCGAGCATGAACTCTGCTCTGGCTTCAGTTAGTTTGGTTGTTCTTTCATTGGAATAATATTGTCGAATACACCTCCAGACAGCAATGCCCAGTAACACTGTTAAAATCGATACACCTGCTACTGTTGAGTGTGGGCCACAGTGCGCCAATCTGTGACGGTCTCTTCAGAGTTGTTCTCCTCGATGGTGCTTAACTTCTCCCATGTATCGTCTGTTGAGAGAATAGATTCTTTCGAGCTTAATCTGTAATTAGATGCATTAGATATATCGGACAAGGTAAAGTTCAGAGGCTTGATAAAAGTCATTTGGATGTCAATTTTTGGATTTCTTTCTGACATTAACACGCTTCCCCGGGTTCTGATGATACAAGATTGGTTAAGGTGTAGGATGCCGACTCCGTCTAACGACATTTCTTCCCTTTGTCCATCGCAAATTATCGCAGCTTCAGAGGTCTTACTTGCTACAAACAACCAAGTGTTTTTGCGATATAGGTGCTTCCAAGTGATGTCAGATATATGGAATTTCCTCAGTGGGCAAACGCTTGTTGATTTAGTTTTGTACAGATGCTCGATGACACAGTTATCGTTTATGCCCATTTGACTCACTACTCCTGGACTGCAGAGAAACGTGAACTTCTTGAGCAAACTGCACGCGTTCAGTTCATAATCGGACACGGTAAAGTACTGCTGGTTATTATAGTCGACAGCCAAGAAAGATGACGACACCTCAGGTACAACATATTCGTTTGCCTTGATTTTATAAGGCACAGGAGTTATTTTGATTAAGTCGCAATCTGATGCCTCTGTTATATGAAGGAAGCCGCTTACTGCGTTCCATTATGGCTAACTTCTATTCGGTTGGAGGGCTTTTCTATAATATTTAAGTTAATTGGAAGTTTTGACGAAACATTCTTAATAACAACATGCAATTGGCCTGGTGTTATAAACTCCAAAAAATTTCCTGAATGAGCAGCTGTTAACTTAATGTATTTCAGTTCCATTTCGTTTAAGATATTGATTGCTAGTTGGTAAGGAGCAAGAATTTGTAATCCAACCTTGTTAGCATCCACTTCTTCGAACCATGTGAACATTTTGTTGATTTCGGAAATTACGTTATTTAGTTTGTGGGTTATTACGTCCAATCTTTCCTTGGTTTTGGACTGAATTTCATTTATTGTCGTTGTTGTTGACATCATGAGTGTGTGTTGTTGGTGAATAGATTTTCTTAAAAGTTCTTGGTTATGATCTAGATCGTCAATGCTAGCGTATACCTAATCGTTAACTCCAAACACCATCTCCAAAAGTTTTCCGAATAATCCACGCTTCGGTCGACTTCTGTACTGCTCATTAAAAGTTGCTCTTAGCACATCTAGCTTCCGCCGTATGGAGATTTCCTTTTCCTTCAGATGATTCAGCAGAGTGTCGCAATGGATTTCGGTTTTAAACGTGGTTGAAAAGCTACAAGATTTTTCCATTTTGCGTACACTTTCCTCGGTTTTCCTGTATTCGTCCGTTATGTTTAGACTAGAAACAACTTCTACTTTCAGGGTTCCACGGCTGATCTTCACCTTTCCAGCCTGCTCCACGTATAGTCCGGGTTGCAGGCGTTTAATTACATAATCGGCATGGCCCTGAGTCAAACAACTGAATATCAGTAACAAATTCATGAGGATGTAACTAAGTCTCGATATTTTCTTTTGTTTTGGATATGCAGTTTCAATCCGTTTAATGTGTAATAAGTTAGTATTCGCGGTATTGGCTGTTTGTTTACCAACTTATCCTGTTCCTTATCCAGAGGAAGTGGACAAAGTTTCACAATGGGTCGTTTGCATATGGCTTTTCCCTTTGTTCTTAGAGTAACGACTCTTACCAGCCCATCTCCCCCTGGGTGCACCTGTGTTACACGAGCTAGAGGCCATCTTGTTGCTGGAAACTTTTCATCCTTGATAAGCACAATTTCTCCTACCTTGACGTTATCGTTGCCCTTACGCCACTTTGATCGTTGCCGAAGTCTTGTCAAGTATTCATTTTGGCACTTTTTCCAAAACTGTTGATACATTTTCTGTACCAATTTCCATCTTGTCAAACTATAAGTGCCTATATCCAATTTACTTGGCTCCAATGGCGTCACCAGAGCTTGCCTGATTAAAAAGTGTGCGGGTGTTAGCACTTCAATGTCTTCTGGATCATCAGCTACTGGACACAGTGGACGAGAATTCAAACATGCTTCAATTTGCGTGAGTAGTGTACTTATTTCCTCAAACGTCAGCGTTGTGTCACCTATTATGCGCCGTAGATGGTATTTGACCGATTTAACTCCTGCTTCCCATAATCCTCCGAAGTGAGGAGCTGCCGCGGGAATGAAATGCCATTGCGGACCCTTTATGCTTGGGCTCAAAGCACTGCAAGTGATTTCGCTTACTGCTTTTCTCAGATCTTTTTCGAGAACTCTATTTGCTCCTACTAGTGTTGTGCCATTATCGCTATACATGTCTGTCGGAAGGGCTCTTCTTGAAGTAAATCTTCTATACGCCGCTAAGAAAGCTTCCTTCGTAAGGTCTGAAACTGCTTCAATATGTATGGCTTTTGTGCAAAAGCAGAGAAATATGGCTATGTAACCCTTATACGATTTAAAGCCTCTGCCCTTTGTTGTTCGTATTTGTATTGGCCCTGCATAGTCTATTCCGGTATATGTGAATGGTTTAGATGGCCGTACACGCGGTCCAGGTAGATCTCCCATTATGTTACTTAGGTTCTGCGCTTTGAATCTGCAGCATTTGACGCATTTCTTAAGGACCTGTCTCACTCGACTTCTTGCATGTAGTATCCAGAATTTTCGTCTTGTGTATGCTTACGTTGCTTCGTTGCCACCATGAAGTATTGTAAGATGTGCATCGTTTATTACAAGTTCAGTAATGAACTCTTTACTTGGAAGTATAATTGGATGCTTCTGGTGATACGGAATGCTAGCGTTACTAAGCCTTCCCCCTACTCTCAAAATACCATTTTCATCTGAAAACGGATTGAGTGATATCAAAGCACTGGATGAAGGAAGCGATTTATTTTCCTTAAATAAATGTATTTCAGTGCTGAAATGTTGTTTTTGTATTATAATAAGTATACTAATTAGTGACTTACTTAGCTCATCATAAGTTTAGTAAAGCGTTTTTGGATTTTTAAGTTTTTTACAACCAGCAATAAATCGTTTTGAATAAGCTACCATTCGTGTTAATGTTTGCAAGTCAGTATTTATCCAAGATATCCCATCTGCATTCGGTAGTAGTAACAATCATGACCTTGCTCACGCGCTCTTGAAGTTCTTCTACTGTATCTACATCTGCCTTTTCAGTCGTATAAATGCGCCCCGGTTCGCTGAGCCACGATGGTCCCTTCCACCATAAAGTGTTATCGTTCAATAAATGTGGTTCCACACCCCTCGATGCTAAATCTGCAGGATTTTCCTTCAATCTCACATGATGCCAGTCTGTAGGAGCAGTCACTTCACGTATTTGTTTAACCCGCTTTGATACAAAACCTTTCCATCTATCTGTCACACCATTTATCCATGCCAAAGTGATAGTCGAATCGGTCCATGCATGCACTTCAACTTCTTCCCACTGCAGTGCGAGCTTTACTTGTTTTAAAAGGTTAGCTAAAAGTACAGCAGCGCATAACTCAAGCTTTGGTAGTGTGATGTTGTTAATGCTTGATGATTTCAGTGGTGCCACTCTAGTTTTCGACATCAGAAGCGTTATGTTGCAGGTGTTTTTTTCTGTTACAATCTTACTAGCACCTGAAAAACCATCTATTTCAATTGATTTTGTTAAAGGCTTATAATGAATCCAACGAGGAATGTCTATCTTCTCCACTGTTGGCAACCGACTTCGGAAAGTTGTCCATTTTATTGCCAGTTCACCATCAACTGGTTGGTCCCACATATATTTTTTTACCCACAGTTCTTGCAGAAAAATTTTTGCCGTAATTATTACCGGTGACAACCAGCCTAATGGATCGTAAAGTTTGGCAATGTCCGAAAGAATTAATCTTTTTGTAGGCTTCTCCGACAGTTGCTTTGATTTGACTTTAAAGTTAAATATATCTTCCATAGGATTCCAATATACCCCAAGGGTCTTGATAGTATTTTCGTTATTTATTTCTATCGTTTCCTGTTTTTGATCGGGGTTTAGATTTACTAAAAGTTCTGGATGGTTACCATTCCATTTTCTTAAGTTGAACCCACCTTTTCTTAGCACCTCGATTAAATCTTTCTGAACGCGTTTTGCTTCTGATAAAGAAGCTGATCCTGGCATAAGATCATCTACGTAAAAATCCCTCTTTATTATCTCTGCGATTCTTGGGTAATCTTGTGCCTCGTCTTCAGCCAATTTATGTAACGTTTTTATAGCTAAGTAAGGAGCGGATTTCGTTCCGTATGTTATAGTTGTAAGTGCGAATTCTTTTATATTTTCGTTAATTGATGGTCGCCACAATACTCTTTGATATCGTTGATGGTCGTTATCTATTTTAATCTGTCTATACATTTTTTCAATGACTGCCGTGTAGACGTATTCGTGCGTTCTCCACCGAAGTAAAATGTATTGAAAATCCTGTTGTAGTTTGGGACCATTGAGCATTAGTTGATTTAAACTAAGCTCGTTGCTTGTTTTCATTGAAGCGTCGAACACCACACGTAGTTTGGTTGTTGTGCTTTCTTTTCTTATTACAGCCTGGTGCGGCATATAGTACACTTGGTTTGCATTTGTGTACCTGGCTTCATCACTTGTTATTGTCCTCATATGACCTAGGTCCAGGTACTCCTGCATAAATTTGTTGTAATCATTATGTAAATTTAGATGTTTTGTGAACTTTTTCTCCATCTGATACCAACGCGCCATTGCCCTTGCCTTAGAATCACCTAAGCTTTGTCCCATGTCGTTAAAAGGAATTTTCACTGTGTAGGTACCATCACTGCTTCTTCTGGTAGTCTGTTAATAAAAGTCTTCACATTTAGTGTGTTCGGTTGTTAGTTCTTCGTTCATAGCAGATTCTTCAATCGTCCAGAACTTTTTTAGTTCTTCATCTGTATTCGTTGTTGTGATCAAGGATATCAAGCTACGTTCAACTTTACTCTTTATCTCCGCTTTCCCAGAAAGAATCCACCCGAACTTTGTATTTTGCGCTAATATTTCGTTGTTAATCTTATGTATTCCTTCTAAGATGATGTTGGTAAAAACGTCTGCGCCAATCAAAATATCAATTGGCCCGGGAGTATCATACGTTGGATCTGCTAGAATATAATTTTTGCAGAAGTTATTCCTATTTTTTATAACAATGGATTCATCTGGTTGTGTATTTGTCAATGTTGAGAGTACTAACGCTTCGCAATGTAGTGAAAAATTTGAAGGATATCTCGAAGTAAGTTCCAGTTCTACTTTATTTTTACAAACACCCGCTTTGCATTGTGCCATTCCAGAAATCAGAATGCTTGCTTTGTGTTTAGGGCAGCCCAGTCTCTGAACTGCATCTTCTGTAATGAATGACGCTTGAGAGCCCGGATCTATTAGGGCACGGACAAACTCATATGTATTTTGCACTGTTTTTGATTTTATTAGTGCAGTTGCGAGTATGGTCATATTTTCTTGTTTGTTACATGTGGATTCTTTTTTACTTGTTGGTTCAGATTGCGATACATGCGTTGAGACATTGTGAGAATTGTTTTGTGCATTCCCTGTAGTTCCCAATTGCATGTTACACATTTTGACGTACTGTAACATTTTTCACTTTTCCCATGGTTGAGGCAGTTCTTGCAAATTTTATTCTGTTTTATAAACTGAACTCTTTCTGTGACACTCTTTCCTCGGAAGCCTGAGAATGTATAAATTGTGTGATTGCCTTTGCAGTATTTGCAATTTTTTACTGTTGTGAAATGATTTTTGACCATCCATTTTTGCTTTTCATTTGGTCTATTATTATACACCGCTCTTTCTTTTTGTTGTACTCGCTTTTTATTTTCCCCTAGGGCTTCCAGAGACTGAAACCGTGTCTCCAAAAATGACAAAACATCATCAAGGTTTGGTATTTCACGAGGATCCTTTAGGCTTTGTTCGTATAACTTATGCGTTTCTGTATCAACCCTCTTAACTAGTATATGTGCTATTATTGAATCCCATGACTTAGTGTCAACCTTAAGGTTTTTTATTGCATGTAAATGCTCCTGCGTAGTATCGTGTAGTTGTTTTAACATATATGATGACTCGTTCTGTATTATTGGTTGATTCAGAATTGCATCTAAATGTGCAGAGAATATTATGCGTTGGTTGTTGAATCGATTATTCAATAACTCCCATGCCGCGTCGTAGTTTGTCTCTGAGGTAGTAAGATGCTGGATCAGTTTGTTTGCCTCACCTTTAAGTGATGTTTTTAAATAATGCATCTTTTCTACCTAATCTAGTCTTTTATTATTATGAATAATCTTTTCATATATTTCCTGGAAAGTGATCCAGTTTTTATAATTGCCATCAAAAGTAGGAACGGCAATTGGTGGTTATTTTATTTCATTACCTTCTACAGTTTCGGTGCTATCTCTTATTGTGTCAGTCTTCTTGCTTGATGAGTTATGAAGTTTCGTAACAACCTCCCGATACATGTTTTCTAAGTATTCGTACACTTCTTCCGTAAAGTATTCATTATCAAAGTCTACGTCCGTAGCATGCACCAAAATTTCTTCATGCAGTTCAGTGACATTTTTCCACATTTCCGTTACTTCATTAAGTTTAAACTGATAATAACTTTTCGTTTTTGTTTCCGTATTCAGGCTTGTTTCCTCCCTTTTGATGTGTTTTTTAAGTAAAGCCATTTTTATCGACTGTTTCTTAGCTCGGAGCTTTTTCTCGGAACTAAATTCTCCACGGCTTTTTGTACTTTCAGCTCCAGCAGCATTATCGTCTTCTGCCACCTCTTCACTGTTTTTAAGTTTTTCTTGTATATCGCTTGTCATTTTAGTGACAACATTTTGAACTTGTTGTCTGAAGTTGTTGGTAAAATATGCATTGGTGCTATATTCTTTTTCTGTACCTTGAAGAGTGCTGTGGTTCTCCAAGAGCTTCTGCCACAGTTCATTTAACTTAACTAGTTTCCCAGCTAGGTATTTAGTTGTTTTCCTGACACCCCCATCTTTTTTATAAATAGTATATAAGGATTGGATTGACTTACATAACTCCTGTTGGGTAAGTCATTTTTTTTTTCGAAGGACCACTTTGACCGCGCGATATACATTTGATAAATAACCGTCTTCTTTCAAAGTTTATAACAGAGTGCCTTTATTTTTCTAATCATACTTAAAACTAGCTTACAACTACCTGAACCGAAAAGCGCACTCAGCAAAAAAGGCGTGTGAACAGAATTTTGAATGTATGAAATGAAATAAGATGAGGCGAGAAGCGCACTCAGCAAAGGTGTGTGAAAATAATTTTAACATATGAGCTTATAGATATACATAGTAAGTTTGTTATAGATACATATACATAATTATACATATTCAAGTCTACTGCGTAGACAGAGCTTCATATCGTAGTATTACGCTTTCTCGTTGAATATTTGGTCAGCCATTCTATTCTTCTCTTGTCTTGGATTTCAAAGTTTATTTTTCTAGGTTCGCAGTCAAAAAGCACATAATTTTTTCAATTGAATTTCTGAATATCGAATCTCCCGTTAAAAGTTCACAAGCCACAGTTTTTTCAATTGAATTTCTTAAAATCGAATCTCCCGTTAAAAGTTCACAAGTCACAGTTTTTTCAATTGAATTTCTAAAATCGAATCTCCCGTTAAAAGTTCACAAACCACAGTTCCGCGTTAAAAGTTAAAAATGTTTTTCCGTATGGTTTTTCGTATTTCCGTATTTTTTTTTTTGTTCCCCGTATTTCCACTTTGAAAGTCGCCGTTTCAAAATTTTTATTTTTTTTTTCGAAGGACCACTTTGACCGCGCGATATACATTTGATAAATAAGCACACGACCGTCTTCTTTCAAAGTTTATAACAGAGTGCCTTTATTTTTCTAATCATACTTAAAACTAGCTTACAACTACCTGAGCCGAAAAGCGCACTCAGCAAAAAAGGCGTGTGAACAGAATTTGGAATGTATGAAATGAAATAAGATGAGGCGAGAAGCGCACTCAGCAAAGGTGTGTGAAAATAATTTTAACATATGAGCTTATAGATATACATAGCAAGTTTGTTATAGATACATATACATAATTATACATATTCAAGTCTACTGCGTAGACAGAGCTTCATATCGTAGTATTACGCTTTCTCATTACGCACTCTTTCTCTTTGCCAAACGAATTTTGAAGCCGACCTTCATTGTGTTAGTAAACATTGAAATCGTATGGCTGAACTCGTACACACCAGGCCGAGGCAGGGCCGAGGCTGCTTTGTGGGCCCGCTCTATGGTGTTTGTCCCTACATTGTCGCTTTTGCATTGAAAGACATTTCTGCTTAATTTTAAAACCCTGCTTAAATTTAAAAATTTTTAAATTTTTAATGCTTAGTCTGTAACACAGTTAAATAATAACCGTAGACACCTAAGACCTTTAAAGGATATGATCGAGACCGATAGGTGAGTCGATTAAGACATGTCTGTCTGTCCGTCTGTCCGTAAGTGTGAAGCTTTTAGGTCTTTAAAATTGCGCTAGGATGCTCAAACTTGGAGTATATCTTGGTTCTTATTTTGTACAGACAAAATGTAAAAATTAGTAAAATCCGCCGACGGCCAAATTTTCTTTCAAAATGCCTTTTGGTCAAGTTAGACAAGGCGTAGAAGCTCAATTTTTGGTATAGAGCAATAATGGCCCAAAACCTCTAAGAGGTCAAAAATTGGACCGCCCACAATATCGACCATGCCCACTTTTACCATGTTAGATCTTTAAAAAACTGATTTCTCGGAAAGTTTACTCCAAATTGAAAAAAAAAATTTATATTAAATATTCAAGATATTACTATTTGCTCGGTTTGCTCCTTACAAAGTTTTTTTTAGGGGCGTGTTTAGGATAAAACGGCTTTTTTGCAATAATTTTTTTGGGTTCAGCGCATTTTGTCATGATTCTAACGAAATTACAATTAATTGATTTTAATTTTTAGCCCAGACCCACTTTTCGGGGCGTGGCCTATACAGATAATATATGTATAGGGACAAAAAAAATTAAGATTTGGTGTTACACCTGGCATAGATAGGGTCGGGTATATAGAAGTTTGTCGCAGACGAACTCTTGCACTTACTCACTTGTTTATAATTGTATTACTCAGAGAAAAAGTTTTCTTTCGCATAAATTCGAGAAGTGCAGCACTCTTGCCCAGTTTTTGGGTGGGTAAATGTGTATTTGTGGCAGAAACTCAACGTCGATGCTGTGTGCCATCGTTCGAGCAAGAAGTTTTACGGAAGTAGGGGTAGGCGGAATACTTCTTTGACAACTCTCTTATATTATGTCAAAGAGAAAAAAATTTCCCATGCTTGAGTTTAAACGGCCTAAAGTTCTCAATCGAAATTTTTATTAATAGGGCCCATAAAATACACATGCCTGCATGCACAAAAACAAGCACGCTTTCCCGGTAAACTACCTTTGCAAAATAAAACAGTCGTGTGCTTACCGCTGAACAGAAAACTTTAAGGAATGTCAAGCTCCACGCCATGTCATGTTTCTAAACGTCAGCTTCTATCAAAATCATCCCTTGACTGAGCAAATGTAGCACACAACCATGCTTGCATGCCCAAACAAGAAAATATAAATTTTTTTGATATTGCCGCATGCACAAACACACAGTTGACACCATACACTGGCAGTTTGCATGCGCAAGCACTGTATGCGCATGCAAGCGCTTGTAGTGTTTGGGCCCCGCGCAATAATGGCCGTTGTTGCAATGATAATACGCAACGCCCAATAAGGCAATATTGCACGGAAAAAGATAATATTAAACTGGAAGTGTTGGTGCTTGCGTATAGTTGTGCGTTTCGATTCCGATCGCGTGCTTTCAATCAAAACATCGAACTAAAATACATACATCGATGCAAAGTTTAACACCGAAATCATATCGGATAGAAAACATCGATGTTTTCGATGTATTAAAGCCGATATTTGGCACACTGAAAAAGCTAGCATGATATAAAAATAAAGTCAAATCACATTTCTTTTCTAGAAAAGCACTAAAAGTGGGATTTTTTGTTTAAAAAGCTATTTGCTTGAATTAATAGTATAATTTTCAAATATTAATGCATTCTATTAACATAAGTAAAACAAGCAGTGCAGCAGTGCGCATGTAAAAACTTCAGTCCGTTTGGGACGGATTGCAAAAAACCCTACCGCACCTAAAAGAACTGCCACGCCTCCAATAAGTAGGCGGGATATTAAAATATAACTGTTGAATGCTTAATGCCAGGTGGTTAATTAAATCTGACTTAAACTCCGCCATTGTAAACTAAAAAAATCACTTTTCTTTAAAGCCACGCGCACAAAAGTGAGCGATCGCATATAGTATACATACAGGGTGTCCCGAAACTCAACGTCAAGCGGATACCAGGTGATAGTGGAGGTTTTACCTATATAAATAAAATAGAGTGGCGCAACAGCTCGAGGTGAACCAGGGCCAACTTCTCAACTATGTATGCTGTGTGTGTTGATTTTTTCACATACAAGGGGACCTACAATTTTTTGCCGAATCCGAACGGCACTTTGAGAAGTTTCTCAAGACAATTAATAATCTCGGAGGGCTTGTCATACCCTCGCAGAGGTGGGGAACGTGAAAAAGAACAAGTCTTTTTTTTCAGGTGACGATGGCAGACCTCTGGCGTAGTAACACACATATTTTTTTTTCAGATTCGAACCTAGACCTCTGGCGTAGCAACACACACACTAACCACTACGCCACGGCATCCCACCTCCACTATTTTTAGTTTTATGGATAAAAAATAATAAAATTAATAATAACAAGTGGGAAAGTGCAACAGTGGGTATGCAAAAGCTTCAATCCATCTACGACGGATTGCAAAATACCCGACCATACCAAAAAGAAAACTGCCACGCCTCCAAAAAGTGGGTGGGATATAAAAATATAACTGTTGAATGCTTTGTACTAGGTGGTTGCATACATTTCGGCCTAAAACTCTGCCTTTTTAACTAAAAAAATCACTTTTCTTAACGCCACGCCCACAAAGCTGGGCGAAGGCACATACAATATATACATAAAAGTTAGAAAATACTAGTATCTACAGCTTTTGTCATATAATTTTTTGTCAAATTTCATATATATTTATTAAAAAACAGTCATTTTAAGCTAAAATCCCTTAAAAAGTGAGCGTGGTCAATGAAAAAGCTAAAATTTTTTGGTTACCCTAAAGACAATTATAAGGCAATGTTACGTACCAAAAATGAATGCGCTAGCGCCATTGTAACATCTAAAATTTGCAAAATGTATTTTTTTTAAATTAGAGATGGTCGCACAGACAGGCCTGTAATGAGCGTGTCTGTGGGCGGATTCAGCTTATTTTCAAACTTGATCTGAAGGACTGGACCTCCAACCAACCCACAAAGTTTCAGCTCTCTGCCCTAAAATTTAACGCCTAAAAGTTGTTTACATACGGACGGACATGGCTTAATCGATTCTCCTGTCGGTCCCATTCATATCTCTAAAAGGTCTTAGGGGTTGCGGTGATTATTTCACTGCGTTACAAACTATACATCAAACTTAATATACCCTGGGTCGGGTATTATAATATTTTATGAATAAAAAAAATTTCCTTTTGTTTCATTACAATTAAGTTTTACAATACATGCATCAACAGCGTAAAATATACCTTCCGAATTTTTCAGTTTTAATTAGTAATGCTCGAAAACAGTTTTAATGTTGATAATATTTTTTAAGCAACGGAAAGTAGCAAGTATTGCACCATTTTGAAATCTTGATAGAACAGGCAATTTTTTTAAATAACTTGCCGAGGCTATAAATTATTTTTAAAATATAAAGTGTCGAAGTTGGCTTACATTTTTCTATGAACCATGACTCAGACTAACTGTACTTTTTTTCATAAAACCAGCAATATTTACTTTTTAATTTTTGATTGCGATGAATAGCATGATTATTAATGATTAGGCAGAAAATAAAAACACTGCAAAATATTGAAACTTGTGAGCACAGTTCCTCAAAATGTGGGCTGGGGTATCGATTTTGATTGTTTTTCTAAATATTCCTATTGTTGCTAAACCAAACGAAATAGATTTTTTCTATTATTTTTCCCAGTAAAGGTAAAACCTCCATTATCACCGCTTGACGTAGAGTTTCGGTACACCCTGTACATTCTATACAAAAAAGTTAGAAAACAGTTTTCTTTTTAAGTTAAAGTCCCTTAAAAAGTGGTTGTGGTCATTGTAAAAGCCAAACTTTTTCGGCAACCTCAAAGACAATTGCAGGGCAATGTCACATACTAAAAATTAGTGCGCTAGCACCTTTGTAACATAGCTAAAACTTGAAAAAAGTATTTTCAAAAATTAAAGATCGCACATACATGCCTGTAGTGATTCGATTAGTGATTTGATGATTCAACTAATATTCAAACTTGATCTGAAGGACTGGACTTCCAGCTCATTCACCATTTTTCAGCCTTAAAGATGTTTACATACGGACGGACGGACGGACATGGCTTAATCATTTCTCCTGTCGGTTAGGGTGGTAGGGTATAAAAATCTGCACACCGATCAACATCTTTTGGGGGTATTCATTGAATAAAAAAACGAACTTTGGCCAAAAGAGGGGGGGGGGGGGGGGGGGGGGTATTCATTGAATAAAAAAAAAACTTTGGACAAAACATGCTCATGTAAAATGTTATTGTAAAAGGGTTGATTCTACGCTCCTTTTATTGAAAAAAAACTTTTAACTCAAACCTACTAATAAAATTTTGCAATTTAGGTTGATACGAATAAATATTTGTATTATAACACCAACCCACCCCTAAAAAAATCTCACCAAAATAGAACATTAAGTATAGCATGGATTGCATTAATTTCAAGCAACGGTCGTTTCGATACCTCACAAATTGTTCTAAGTATGCATATCTTTCCGGGGAGTTCTTTGCTGAAAGTACAAATATTTTAAGGATCGATTTTAATTGTTATCAACAGTCATTTTAACCACCTTTTATAAATCCCGTCCATTGCGTTGTAAAGAGAAGTCAGACTTTTGTCAGATGCACTGTTTGACTGATGATATCGTTGAGTTTTTGACGTTGCACGGGAACACATGTTACGACTGCTATTAAAGGCGCTTTTTTCCTCACTACCAAGATTACTCGAATGTAAATAAAAATATTGTTTTGAACTTCTTTGTCTGTGATGACCCCGAACATGAGACCATGCCGTATTGTTAACAAAATATGTCCACCAGTACACTGGTGCTGTCGGTGGGTTGTACTGAAAATGAAAAGAGTAACTCACCGCCAGTTGTTGATAAGGATACTTGTCTGACAAATCTAGCGGTTGCGAAAATCCAAAGACCAACTTAACAAGAGTAAAACATTATATATGAAGAAGAAGAATACACAAGCTATACTTTAGAAACTCCGTTGCCGTTGAAAACTAGGAAACGCTTAGTACGCGTTTTCAAACTAAAAGCATTCGATTTGTTGAATGAAGCTATAAAATTTTCTCTCGAACTTTCAAATAATGATTTCACTACACAAATAAACGTTAAGACTACTAGAAACGATAGGTGTAAAGACATCTTGTAAAATCACACTCCGGTGCTTATAAGCTGATGTCTCATATGACAATAACACTCGTGGACGTGCAATTTCTTTCTGGAAACCGCTGGATAATTGTTTCCGCAACGTGCTCTAAAAACATGCTTATATTATCACCTCCTTTACCGGGTTCTAAATAATTTATTTACTTTTACAATACTGCTTTGTGGGTCTTCTGTGTATATACTTTTGTGTAGACTTTAAAATGTTTCCAATTACCTAAATCATATTTTTTCTGATGTCTTATAAAAGCTTTACAAACAATCGTAACCTACTTATGTACCTATGTATTAGTAAGGTACTCCTCTAACATAAATATTGTTGTAGCGTTTGTCAAGAAGAATGTACATAGTTTTATTTTTCGTGCAGTGCAATAAGTTTTATCTTATACTTCGGAACCCAGTTATAAAGAATAGATCCGCGTTCTTTTAGCGGTCCGTCCAAAAATGGAAAAAGGACCTATAGTGGTATTACTTCGTTGTCCGTCCGTCCATATCTGGAATTAGGTCGTAGACAGATGAAATTTGGTGCACTAATAAAGTCCGGTACACTAATTGCCCTCGTATACGTTCTCATGACAAAAATGAGAACGTACACAAAGCCAATTTTTTCTATACACACATAATGGTGTAACAACAGATTGAATTTTGATAGTAAAAAAAAGGATTTTGGCATTTATCCTGAAAAGTTTTACAGCCAGAAAGAAGAAAATTGAAACATCCACTAAACATATTGAATTTTCTCAATAAAATCGAATTTTTACGAAATACTGGAAATATTTTCAGAGAAAACTGCCTCTATCACATCATGGACAAAAAAGAAGATACAGAGTGCAGAGCACAAAATAAGTGGGATGATCTATAGCGAACGTGTATAGAGCAGGCCGAATCATTCGTAGGATCTTCAAAGGGACACTACAAATCTGTCAAAGAAGCATGGTGGTGGTCAGATGAGGTAAAACTAGTGATAAGTCAAAAGGAAACGGCATTCAAGGCATAGACGAAGCGCTCCTCGAACAATAAAGATGAAAAGCTTCGCCGCAGTAGTCACGCTAAGAAGAAACGCGCCCAGGTTCAAGCAAAGAAATTAGAGGGCCTGTATCGGGCACCTTGAATACGAGGGCCACAATTTTCAAGATTGTCAAGAGGAGGAGAAATGCCCAGGAGATTCGTTCGGCAAAGTTCATGAACAATGCTCAGGGCCAGCTTCTTGTTGATGACGGCAAAATTCTTCACAGGTGGTTGCAGTTCTGTGCTGGACCTAAAAGTTACGATATACATATTTGCTAACTGCATCATTAAAATTAGTCAACTAAAGTGTTTTCAAGCATATCTAGGAAACCATTTACTATTTTGAAACTGTTATAACTTTTTTTATATTAAAAAGATGGACTGCTTCCGTTATTTATTAAAAAGTTTGCATACAATCGTTTCGAAAATAGAGGGAAGAACAAAAGTCTTGGCCTTTTTTACCATTATTTTTTACCGAGCCAAAAAATGCGTCCCATTAAAAAAAATGCACTAATGCTTAAATTTTACAGAAAAAAAATTACTTGAATTTGTAGTGTCAGACCCGCCGCTCACTTGATACCCAAAATAGTAAAAAAAAAAACAAAGAGTTAAATGTGGAATAAAAACTTACTTGCTGCAAAATCTTTTAATAGCGACCTTCAAAATTCTACATACGAATTTAAATATTGAGTTGAGAATCAGGCAAGACATGATAATCTCTAACATAACATACTTCATGGTGGCACACCAGGCGGCTCACCTGCTATTAGCAAAAAAACTGAGAGTTACATTGCAGAGTTAGCTCCGTCAGTAAAGTTGTCAAAATCTTCGACTCACGGAATTATTAAGTCTCTCAAATCTCACTTCACATAGAAAAACACAGGAAAAGATGTTCGAGTTGTTCTCAGACTTCATTTTTCACAGAAACACGCAAAGCAACTGCCATTCCAAACAGTACATGCAAGGAAATTCATACTGTTGATCTGGGATCCAGTCACCAAATTTTATTGGGTTTAGGAGAGATTAACCCCAAATCTAAATTCACTGAAAAACTTGTTTCTGGGGTTAAATAAATAGAGTGGCGCAACAGCTCGAGGTGAACCAGGGCCAACTTCTCGACAATGTATGCTGGTGTGTTAATTTTTTTACATACAAGGGGACCTACAATTTTTTGCCGAATCCGAACGGCACTTTGAGAAGTTTTTCAAGACTAATGATACTCTCGGAGGGCTTGTCAGACCTTCGCGGAGGTTTGTGGGGTTAGTCTCAGTTTAACTCGGAAACTCTGATGATCTCGAACTGAAAAACCGGCCCTAAGGAAGGTAATTAAAAAGTATCTGTTCCTCCAGGTAGGGGGTCGTCCCGTCGGGGTTATCGGTTAGCGTTTAGTGAAACTGGTTTAGCAAGAGGCAGATGCAATATTTTTTTTTAATTTGTGGCTGTTGTATGCATAACTGATTTGAAAATTAAAAATGCGTCCCAATGTCGCCTGTTTTTAAAAAAAGGGTACAAAAACCGCTTATTTCAAAATGTGGTCGTCAAGCGTCATAGTAGAAAAGTCTCCATTTGGCGACATATGTCGCCCATCGGCAACCCTGAACAGCAGTTTCGATTTTTTTTTAATTACATTAGATTTTGTTTCAATTATACATCCAAATGCGCTAGCATTTTCCACTTTTGTTAAATTCTGCGGACAGGGATTTGTCAGAGAATGGTAAAGCCTGCTGTTTTTATACCCCATCCCATAGGATAGGAGGTATATTAAGTTTGTAACACGTTGAAATAATAATGGTAGACCCCCAAGACCTTAAGGGCATATGATCGAGACCGAATTCTGAATCGAATGAGCCATGTCCGTCCGTCCGTCCGTCCGTCTGTATGTCACATGTTGTTAGGCCTTAAATTTTGAGCTAGGGTGCTGAAACTTCGTACGTAAGGTCCACGTCATGCGAAGCAGTACAAGTGTAAAATTTTTTTAAATCCGCCCAAAGACACGCCCACAATCGGTCTAAATGTGCAACTACCTCCAGAGTTTTCAAAACTGTAAGACGTTCTAAAAGGCTGAAATTTGACACTTAGCATTCATAATGAATGTAAGACACAAAAAAGACAAATTTAATTGGTAAACCTCCTCCAGTGGGCGTGGCATATATTTTAAGGGTAAGGTTTCAAATGCAGTTTACTCAATATTTTTGCTGAAATTGAAAAAAATTTGCGTAATATTTTATGTAGAAAACGCTTAGTTCTAAATTTCGTTCATACAAGACTTTGGGCCATGCCCACATTTGGAGGCAGAATTGAAGAAAAACCTAAATTTTTCCAGAAAAACTTAATTTCGACTGGCCTTGAACCTAATTTCGGAAAGCATGAAACAACAAATTAGCAGGTTAAGTAAACGAGACTTCAGTCCAGATTTCTTTCATATCAAGTTTTTAGCCACACCCCCTTTTAGGGGTCGATTTTTCAAAAATATTGAATTTGAACCAAAAAATTGCATTTTTACGTACATCTAAGTGTAACTTGGAAATATCTGTGGAAGTATCTTATAATTAATAGTTTGTAATTAGGGGCGGTTGGACCACGCCCCTTTTCGAAGTTTGCATTACTTATAAAATGTCAAAAAATAACTGTGCCATCAGCATTTTACAATGTGGGATAGGATGGGGTATTCAACGGTCCGTTTTACGGACTTACTCACTGGTTTTTATTAAATATACACTCCTCGTTTGATGGCAACTCTGGTTAAAGTCAAAGCAACACGTATATCCAAAAGCTCTAGTGAAAAATTGATTTTATATAAAAATTAATAAATAAATTGAACTGAACTCTTAATTAATAACACAATACTCAAGTTCTGAAACCAAAAAACATAATATTTAAAACTTAAATCTTGAACTAAAGTGCAAATGAGTGGAAAAAGACCCCTCTCCGTGACTTCCCCAGAACAAAGCGTTAACTTCTCAAAAAACAACAAATATCAAACACAAACAAAGGGAAAATGGCAGTGGGACAAATGTCACTAGACGAACTAAAGACGTTTATGGGTGATCTTTTGGACCAGAAAAATGCTAACTTGGCCACTAAAGATGACATCAAATGCGTTCACGAAGAAATTCAACAACTTAGAAACAAAAACATTGAGCTTAACACTAAACTGGAGAAAGTGCAAGATCAGTGCAACTCACTCAGACGAGAGGTCGAATTTCTTGCAAAAAAATCTACTGAGAAGAATCTCATCGTGCGTCTTGCCAAAAGCGCCAACATAAACATAAATCCTGGTGAAGAAGTCAACAAGTTACTAACTTCTCTTGTTCCGGATAAGCCTGCGCCAATAAGCTCCATACGTGTTCTAAATTCGAAGCACCAAACAGCGAATATACTTGTTGAAACAAACTCAAAAGACTACGTGGATGAAATGCTTCACAACGCAAGTAAACTCAAGGGTACTGGTACGTACATTCATAGAGATTATCCACTTGAAAAAAGAAAAGTGCGACAATCACTTCTTCGCGTGCGAAAAGCGATAAAAAACATTAAGCCAAGCGAGGATGTGCGAATCAAAGGCGAATCATTGATTGTTGCGGGGAAAGCATTTAATTGGTGCAGAGAAAGGGGACTGTTGACTGACAGTTCTGACGGCTGTGTGGTACTAAATGGAATGTACCCAGGCATAAACCTTTCAAATGCGGAGCTGCTAAGGTTGACCGATAGATGGAGGAACATCGCAAGCAGAGACAACATCCAGGAAAGCAGTGCCGTGGATAACCACCATCCGCCTGAAGTTAGGCAACATGAATTGAGCAGTAACTTTGCATGAGTAAGAAACGTCTGCCAGAAAGAAATAATTATTAAACCATTAAACAAAAAACCAAGTTTAGAATCTGATGTGAGTACTTTTAATTTATTATCATATAATATAGGTGGCTTAAAAAATAAGATTCTTTTCCCGTCTTTTTTCAATTATATTAATAGTTTTGATTATCTTTTCTTTACGAAACAGATGTAATGCTTGACAATTATGGAGATTTTAAGAAATATTTCCCGGAATTCGAGTTATCTTGGATTTCCGCAACACGAGTGCATAATCAAATTTGTAATTAATACAAATAGAAACAAACTTATGGAGCTCTTCCAAAGCTTCGATATATTTGTACTAAATGGCACAACAAATAGGGATATTCTGGGAGAGCTAACTTTTATTGGAGGTCCGGGTGTATCAGTGGCAGATTACTGTGGTGTAAGAGGTGATTGGCTAGGTAAAGTGCTCGATTTTCGTGTAGGTACACAAACTTTTTCCGATCATATGCCCAATCAGTATCCGTGATGTTGGGACAAATAAGACCGGAAACTGATGTCAGCCTGTTACCTAGGCTTTTCTGGAAGGAAAATAAAAAAGAGAGCTATGAAGTCCGACTTAGTCAATTTGCTGAGCAAACTGACTTAAGTCAAGTTAGCACGAGCCACTCAGTTGATCTTCTCACCGAAGCTATAAAAAACTCTGTCTCCTTTACAGAAAGGGGAACTGTAGCAAGAGGAAAACAGAAGTGGTTCTGCAAAGAATGCGAAAAAGCTAGAGCTAAATCTTTTAGACTCCTTAAACTAGTACGAACAAGAAATGGGGAATTTTTCAGAAAAGCTTACCTAGAGGCTAATGCACAATATAAAGAGTTATGCAAAACAAAGAAAAAAGAGTACTTCTCGGGGATAGCAAGGAAGTTAAGCGATGTAAGAGATTCTTCGCAGTTCTGGAAGATTGTTAACGAACTAAATGGCCGTAGATTTAAAATAGGGAAGAGTTTAGATGCAAATAATTTAGCTGCTTATTTCGAAAACCTATTAAATCCAACTCTTACGGCAGAACCAATGTCCTACGCTGAAAATTTTGTGATTTTAGACTCTTTTGAACATGATGTTACGCCGGATGAAATACTCTTGGTACTGAGCAAGGCAAAAAATAATAAGGCACCAGGAGATGATGGAGTTCCATACGAGTTCTTCAAAAATGCACCTCAAATATTTTTAGCACAGTTAGCTAAAGTTTACTCGAAAATTTTGCATACTGCTGAAGTACCTCAAAGTTTTAAAAATTCACTAATTTTCCCGATCCACAAAAAAGGTGACATTAATAATGTTGAAAATTACAGGGGTATCTCTTTTATAAACATTATAGCCAAAATTTTTACAGGGGTCATACTGAAAAGGCTCGAAGCTTGGGTAGAAGAAAACAATTTGCTAAACGAGTTTCAAGCAGGCTTCCGCGCGGGCTACTCAACGATCGATCACCTTTTCGCTGTACAAAATATAGCAGATTACTACCTGGAAAATGGGAAAAAATTATATGCAATGTTTGTAGACTTCAAAGCCGCTTTTGACAGCATTGATCGGCGAGCACTTTTCTATAAGCTTAATGCCCTGGGTTTGTCAACTAAAATTTTAAATGTACTCAAGAATATTTATGAAAATACAATTTCGGCGGTATGGGATGGTGAGCGAAAGTCGGAATGGTTCAGAACCTTAAGTGGAGTGCGCTAAGGATGTTTGCTGTCGCCATTACTCTTTGCTTTATTCATCAACGACATAGTTGATGCCTTGCCAAACGGAATCCAAATTTCTGGCCTGAGAATAAAATGCCTCCTGTATGCCGATGATTTAGTCATGCTTGCGGATTCACCTGA
Source organism: Neoascia interrupta (assembly GCA_947623515.1). Taxonomy (NCBI): domain Eukaryota; kingdom Metazoa; phylum Arthropoda; class Insecta; order Diptera; family Syrphidae; genus Neoascia; species Neoascia interrupta. Next base: position 112,231,593 of record OX392462.1, read on the forward strand.
AAGCCTCCAACTCATGATAAATAAACTCAGCACTTACTGCAGTTTGTGGAACTTGATGATTAATACATCAAAGTCAAAAGTAATGGTTTTTAGAAGAGGGAGAGGCAGGTATTGTAGGAACGAGAGATGGGTTTTACATGGTGAAAGCATCGAGGTCGTTGAGGAGTATAACTATCTGGGTATCTTACTGACACCACAGCTCAATCTAAAAAAACACTTCCAGAATAAGCTAAAGAGGTCGTTGTCAGCAATCAATTCAACTTGGAAAAGCTTATTCAGAAGAAGAAATGTTCCGCACAGTGTGAAGTTCAAAGTCTTCGAAGCAGCTTTAAGGTCTATTATGACATATGGTTGCCAGGTATGGGGGTATGAAGAACATGATGAGGTGGAAAAATTACAACGCATTTTTCTGAAGAAAAGCTTTAGTTTACCGCTGTCAACCCCTAATTACATGCTACTCCTAGAAACTGGTCTGCCACCTATTTACCTGTTTACGCTGAAAATGCATTTTGAATACGTTAGAAAAGTACTATCCTATGAAGATAATCGCCTCCCGAAAATTCTCGCGAAACATAGTACAGAAAAAAATATCAGCTGGTTTAGGAAATGGGAAGATGTTCTTTTGATGTGCGGAGCCTCAGTGCAATCCTTAAACATGGAAGACGGATCTTTGAAAGAAAACTTATTTAACGTCTTGAGGTCATTAGATGAAAAGCTGCGGTCAGATTTAATAGAGGAGGCTAAAGGCTCCTCTCGTAGATCTGTGTACCCAAAATTGGTGTATAATTTAGGTGACGTGAACTATTTCTCAGATGAGCGGAGCATATATGAGATCTCGCAAATCTTTCGAATAAGAGGAGAACTCCTCGACCTGAATTACAAGCCTTACTTCAAAGATCGCAGTTCGCTCTGTTCATTGTGTAATTTGCAGGAACAAGAAACGTCATACCATTTTCTGTCTGTGTGTCCGATTTTAAGAGAACTAAGATTTCTATACTTCGAAAAGTCAAAATTAAGCGAATCAGAAACACTAAATATTCTTAACGGGAGGGACTGGAAGCTTCTTACCAGTTATTGCACTGAAGCCTTAAGATACAGAAAAGACTTTATTGATTTCTAATTACATTATCAGATTAACCATTCCTTAACACACGCCTTGTGTATATTTCTTATTTTTGTTAACGTAAATTCCATCTTTGTTGTGGCAAGTAAAGTTCATTACATTACAACACTTTAAAATTTCCAAATATTTTTAAATTTGTTTTTTGTTACCAAAAAATTTGTTTAATTTAAATTAAATTCACTATCATGTATAAATTAAAATTGTATTAAGAATAATTATGTTGAGTTGGCATCTGGCAGACGGTTTCAAACCAAGGACAAATTTATTTTATTTGGTTAAAAAAATATTGTAACTTTGTACATACATGAATTCAAATAAATTACTTACTTACTTACACTCCTCGTCATTAGATTAGAAGCAGTCATTTTAAATAGTTAGCTCGTTTTTTCTCCGTTATATGATGGATTAGAAAAAAACGACTATGGTAAATGATAGGCTATTTTGTTGACAACAAAATACAATAAGTGCGTATACAAAAGATTTAGCTAACGACACTTCGAAGACAAATCGTAAAATGAGTAAAGAATAATGCGGAAAAAATCGGTTCATTAGATTAGAAGCAGTGAAGAAATCAACGTTTTTTGGATACTTTTTTTTTCGGTTCAACCGGCACATTTCATAAAGTGATTTATCTAGATCAGTGTTTTTCAAACTTTTTGAATACGCGACCCCTTATGGATAAAAAAAGTTTTGGCGACCCCCAAACTAAAACAAAACTTTAAGATAAGTAACAAGAAGCACTTTTAAAAAAATTATTTTTAGTAGAACATGCTTTGAATCAGGCCCACAAACGAAGGCGGAGACATCCAGTATGTTTTCAAAGATTGATTGGTTGCATAGAATCATACGAGTGGATTTCATCAAAATTCAGCTTATCACAGAGATGACACCTGATTGTCAAAAGAAAGGGTATTCATATTCTGGAAATGTTTTAAGGTTGGGCTCTCAGAGCTGACCCTTCTATACTATTTGCTATTTGGTTTGTTATTTCTCACTGATATTTTTTAAATCTTAATAAAGAAGCTCCAAGGTTTGAAAGAAAACTGTGTAACGGAGAAGAAGAAAGGTCAAATATTTCCTCTTAACTTTTCGTTTCTGGTAAGAGTTTTCGAATAAATTTCGTAAGATGAATCATTGCAACTAAATTCTAACATTCTTTGGGTGACGAAACAGTATAGTAAGTAATTTTCTAGAACTAGATACTGAAGCTGCAAATAGACATAAATGGGTACAAAGTTCTTTTTTAGAATACGATGTCAGACCAAGTGGTCGATCGACTATCGATAAAGACAAGAAAACAAAGATTTAGCTACTGACAACATGATGATATTAAAACTTAGGCAAACTATACATATTTTCTGGAAAGAAGAAAAGAGAAGAAAAGAAGAAAAGAGGACAATATTCGAAATTTTAAGACTGTTAGCTATTTAATGCTATTCAACTGCTATTCAATAGTAAATACAAAAACTAAGAAGAGAAATATATTTCAATAAGGAGGCGTAAGACATTTCAAAGATACAACAATGATTTGACCATAGTTTTCTCACTTAAAACATTGTGTTTTTATTGATTTTTTTTCCAGTTCAGGACGAACGGCTTTTGTTTTTAACCTTAACCTGGCTTGAAACCACTAGTAATTCTTGGCGACCCCCCTGTGGGTCGCGACCCACAGATTGAAAAACACTGATCTAGATTGAGAGTTAATGAAAATGGGCAAAAAAAACGGTCAGTTGGCAGATGTTTATTCCTCTGAAGGTCTTTCATACCCTGCTAACATTAGGAAAGCGTTGTAACGTTGTAAGCGTAACGTTGAGAGCGTCAAATGCAATGAGTACAAAAGATGGAAGGTTATTTTTTTGGACTAAAAAAAATTGTTTCGTTCGATCTATCTAGGTTAAGCTTTTTTTCGTCGGAAAAAATAATTTTCCATCAATAATTTGTGCTGATTGCATTTTGCTTATCCCAGCTCGTGTGATCTTTTTGTGAAACAAAAACCTCTTTTCTTCCCTTCGTCATTAGGTGGTGTTTTTTTCTTAAGTTTCAGGTGCTTTAAGTATTTGGCACGGTGAATTTGCAAAGAACAGTGAATAAACTGGCCTTAAAATTAGCTGTTTCTTTTTTAGCCTGAATTTGACGCTTTCTAAATGTTAATTCGCGCTTCGCGAAGATCCAAGGCAGAAGGAGTGTTTCTTTTATAATGTTTCGCGTTAAGCGAGTTTTTTTTTAAATAACTGCTGAAAGAACGATCACTTCGCTTTAAATTTCAGGCCATAGCAGGGTATGAAAGACCTTCAAAGGAATAAAAATCTGTCAACTGCTCTCCTCCTCTGTTGACCGTTTTTTCTTGTCCATTTTTATTAACACTTAATCTAGATAAGTGGGGTGCCGTGGCGTAGTGGTTAGTGTGTGTGCTTACTACGCCGGAGGCCTGGGTTCGAATCCTGCCATCGTCACCTGAAAAAAAAAGACTTGTTCTTTTTCACGGTCCCCACCTCCGCGAGGGTCTGACAAGCCCTCCGAGAGTATCATTTGTCTTGAAAAACTTCTCAAAGTGCCGTTCGGATTCGGCAAAAAATTGTAGGTCCCTTTGTATGTAAAAGAAATTAACACACCAGCATACATTGTTGAGAAGTTGGCCCTGGTTCACCTCGAGCTGTTGCGCCACTCTATTTATTTATTTATTTATTTTTAATCTAGATAAGTCACTTTATGAAATACGCAGGTTGAACCGAAAAAAAATGTAGGTATTCACTATCCAAAAAACGTTGATTTTGTTCACTGCTTCTAATCTAATGAGCGATTTGTCTTCTAAGTGCCGTTAGCTAAATCTGTTATATATGCACTTTTTGTATTTTGTTGTCAACAAAATAGTCTATCATTTACCATAGTCATTTTTTTCTTATCCATCAACGGGAGAAATAACGAGTTAACTTTTCAAAAATGACTGCTTCTAATCTAATGACGAGGAGTGTTTATTAAATGGGCTTAAAAACTGGGAACCGGTCAGCTTGCCTTAAGAAAGTTACGTAGTTCAGCCAAATTTACTCAAGATCGTGCACTAAGCGCTTAAAAAGCTATGGCATCAGACACCTTGTTTTCAAGTCACAATATTTTCAAAAGCTTGGATTTTCTCGTTAAAGTTCAGTATTTATTTAACTACAGTTTCGTTTTTCTAGTTCTTACCTGCTTTACTTCTTAAAACTGTAATTAAATCGTCCTTTAAAAAAAAAAATTGGCTTCGTCGGGCTCTTTGACTATTTCCGCAGTTTAAAAGCACAAAAAGTTTTGTCTTTCTACGACTTACCTTTCAGAAGTTATAAAGCGATTGATTGGATGGACGGACGGATGGACAACGAAGTGATACCATAAGATGTCCTTTTCAACCTTCAATTTCTAAATGTACCTTGACATAGGACTATCTATGGCAAGCATGAGCCTATCAGTTGCATGAGTAACCTCTATAATACTTACTTACTTATGGTGGCGCAACAGTCCAGGGTGGACCTGGGCATCAGCCAACAGAGGTCCCTTTCCACTTGCGTCCGCCACCTGAGTCTCGGTGCTCCTCTACTGCGCCGTCCCTGCGGGGTGGATTCGAAGATTTTCCGAGCTGGGGCGTTGGTGTCAATCTGCTCTAGATGACCCAGCCATTGTAGTCTTTTTATTTTGCGTCTTCTGGCTAGGTTGGTGTCGCTGTACAGCACGTACAGTTCGATGTTATATCTCCTCCTCCACTCTCCGTCTATGCAGACGGGACCGTTAATCGTCCACCGACTTTTCCTCTCGAAGCAGCCTAAAGTGTTTCCATCCGCCTTTGACAGGGTCCATGCTTCTGCACCCTAAAGCAGGACTGCGATGATGAGGGTCATATACATGGATACTTTAGTTGCTCGAGAGAGGGTTTTGCTACTCAATTGCCTTCTTAGGCCAGAGAAACAGCGATTGGCAAGAGTTATCCTTCGTTTGATTTCAGCGCTGGTGTCATTGTCTGAATTAATAGCGGAACACAGGTAGAGAAAGTCCCTAACTACCTCAAAGTTATAGCTGTCTTTGGTGATGTTCTGTCCAAGAAGCTGGTGTTGGGTGTATCTTCTTGATGAGAGCATATACTTGGTCTTTCACTCGTAAACTGCTAAACCCATATTCGCCGATCCCGTCGCAATACTCACGAAGGCTTCACTGACATCACGCTTTGTTCTTCCAATTTTTTCAATTTGGTCTGCATATTTGAGTAATTGATTGGATTTTCGAAAGATTGTGCCTCTGGTGGCGCGGGAGTTCTGCACAATACTCTCAAGTATGAAGTTAAAGAAGTCAAATGACAGCGCGTCGCCTTGTCTGAATACTTTTTTGACATCAAAGGGGTCGATGAGGTCTTTGCCGGCCTTGACGGAACAGCGTGAGTTTTTCCGATTGACGAGTTTGGTGAGGATGCCATAACTAGACATCGCGCTATATAGCTCGTCTCCACAGATGCTGTCGCACGCGGCCTTGAAATCGGTGAAAACGTGGTATCGTTTTGGAATTCCTGGGTTTTCTTAGTTGCAAGATCTGCCGCAATGTCAATATTTGATCGATGGTGAACTTTCCCGTCCTAAAACCATACTGATATGTGCCTATCAGATTGTTGACAAACGGCTTCAGGCGTTCACACAGTACAGCAGAAAATATCTGTGTGGTGTTAAGAAGACTGATACCGCTGTAGTTGGCACGGTTTAGAGGGTCTCCTTTCTTCAGGATCGGGAAACAATGCTGAGGTTCCATTCTTTGGGTATGCTTTCCTCCGACCATATCTTGCAGATGAGCTGGTGCATGCTCCTAATCAGAGCATCGCCAGCGGATTAAAATATGCCTCCTTAAAATATGCCTGTGGTGTTAAAAGAAGATTTTTTGAGTTGAAAATGCGGAGTTTTAGACCGAAACGTATGCGACCACCTAGTATAAAACATTCAAAAGTAAAATTTTTATATTCCGCCCACCTTTTGGATGCGTGGCATTTTTTTTTTTTGTAAGGTAGGGTATTTTGCAATTGCTCACAGGCGGGCTGAAGCTTTTACATACGCACTGTTGTACTTTCCCATTTGTTCAGCTTACCGTCAATTCCATGGACGGCACATTAAAAATTATTATTACTCTTTGTATCTCCTGCTAATAGAAAGCAAATAAATCCTGAATTTAAATAAAACGATTCCTTGTTTTATTTTTATTAATCAATCGACTAACGAATAAAATGATTTGAGTGATTTCGCTTCGACTAAATGGAATTAGTTATTGTTCGCCGAAAGAAACAAGTTATTTATTTATCATCCGTTATTCGAATAAAGTTTGCCTAACTCTAGCCACGTCCCCAAAAAGGGGCATGGGCTGAAAATTAAAATCAATCAATTTCTTCTTTTTAGAATCATGAGAAAAAGCGTGAAAAGTAAAAATTATTACTGAAACAACAGTTTTTTCCTAAAAACGCTCCCTAAAAGTTTCAGCACTTCGTATGAAACAAAATACGCATATAGTAATATCTTTAATATTTGTGTTATAATTTTTTTTTCCGAGAAATCGGGTTTTTAAAGATCAAACATATTAAATGTTGGCATGGTCAATGGTGTGCGCGGTCCACTTTTCGCCTTAATAAAGATTTTTTACCAATATTGCTCTGCACCTAAATTTGAGTTCCACCGTCTTGTCTAATTTGAACAAAAGACATTTCCAATGTGAAATTGAGGGTGTGTCAGATCGAAGCCAGTAGTGAGCGTGGCCGTTGGCTGAATAAACAAATATTCACACTTTGTCTGTGCAACAGAAGAACTAAGCCGTGCACCAAGTTTCAGCTCTCTAGCTTGATTTCGATGACCTAAAACCTATACACATACAAACAGACGGATGGACATGGCTTAATCAATTCACCAGTCGGTCTCGGTCATGTCTCTAAGGCCCGGTTTTCCAGTGCGAGATCATCCGAGTTTTTGAGTTAAACCGAGATTAACCCCAGAAATGAGTTTTTCAGTAAACTTGTGTCTTGGATTAATCTCGGCTTAACTCGCCAAATTTGGTGAGTTAATCTGGGATCAGCTCTGGAGAACAGTATGAACTTCTTTGAATGTTTTCTCTGGGTGGAATGACAGTTGATTTGCGTGTTTCTGTGAAAAATTAAGTCCGGGAATAAGTCGAAATTTTTTTTCTGTGGTTTTCTATATGAAGTGAGAGTTGGGAAAGACAACAATTTCGAGAGTCGAAGATTTTGACAACTTTGTTTACGGAGTTACCTGTGCACTAAAAAACTACTCGCTGGGTTAACTTCAGAATCATTTTGTTACGGGATTAACAGATCTTAGTTTAAGCTGGGCTTAACTCGGCACCGAAAAACCGGCCCTTAAAGGTCTAAGGGGTCTACGGTGATTATTTCACTGTCTTACAAACTGTGTCTTACAAAAGCAACTGATAAAAAGATATTCAAAACAAAAGCAGCGGATGAAAAATATTTGACTTGTTTACATTAGAGCTATTCTCGCTCATTAGTAATGATTGAAAATTGAGGCTGTTGTCCCAATATTAGGTTACATTAACTCCCCTCTGTCTTTAAAAATGACGTCCTGGCATTTCATATTCATTAGTCATTCTTTGAATTTTATCATTTAGATCTATGAAAAATATATCATTTTGGATTGGCTTTGGTTTTAAACATCTTTTCATGAACATTTTAATTGAAAATAGTATAAAAAGTATAATAAAAATTAGTATTGTTACATAAAATGCTTTAAGCATGTATGAATTCTTATCAGAGACTGTTTCATAATCAAGAATGTTGATATTTTCAAATTTTAATTCATTTTCTTTTTCGATATTATGTAGTTTGTTATTTTGAGGGTGTTAACATTAACTGATCTGACATAATTGTTTACAATTTCTTCTGTGTTTAAATATTGAGTGCCATCTATCGTGGTTTGGTTATTAAAAGTTATTAAATATGTACCATTAAAAATTAAGTAATTCACTGTATGATATCCTGATATGAAAATCGCACCATCAATAATTATATCTATTAACTTATTTGCTTCTTTAGTTTTATTACATTCTACTGTTTTAGATTCTAAATTTAACAATTTCGAAAGGCATGTCTCTGAGTCAATTAGTTTGCAATACCGGTAATAAAGTTCTAATTTACAATCTTTTACGTTGGTAAATTTTTCATTGCATCTTGCAATCTTATCTTCCAATAAAAGTTTTCCGTCTTCTTTAGCAATTGTTCTTACATTATAAAACTTACAAATATTTTGAATAACTGAATACTGAATAAAAATAATAATACAATGATTATTTTGAACAATTTTAAATTTTGATGCATCTATAAGATCAATTACTGAAATGTCTTTAATTTCATGATTAATTATTTCTTTTATTTCTTTAAAATTTAAAATTGAAGGATTTAGTTCTCCCGCTTTGGCCAGGGATATTGTTTCGATTAGATTTTGCAAATCAATATTTATAAGTTTATTTCTATGTCTTATTACTGGAATAACGTGAAAATCTTCTGGAATACTACTTTTAATATTTTGTGCAAGTTCTGTAATGGCTTTAAATATTTTCCAGTTTGTCTTAACTGTCTGTTATTATTTTGTATAATTTCGTTAAGTTTTATCTGAATTTTAACTATGTCATCGTGATCTGGTGTACCAGTAATCCACTTTAATATTGTACCTAGTTCATTAATACCTCGTCTGTGTACCTAGTTCATTAATACCTCGTCGTACCTAACTGTTCAAGAAGCGTTTCCATGACTTGAAGTTCCAAATCTTTTTCAAACAAACCCTTTGCCTCATAGTTATACAGTTCAATAGTAGAGTTGACATTTATGCCAATGAATGAATTATTAAGTTTGTCTCGTAAAAGTAGTTTTGTCTCCTGTAAAAAGTTTTCGTAGTCTGTTAGGTTTGTAATGTGGTAAATTGTATTGTAGTTACTGTAGACAGCTACATTTCCGTTTTCGAGAAGTGCGTAATTTTCTCTTGTGTAGTCGACAATGTCTGCCGAAGTAATTTTAACCAAAACTAGCAACAATAAAATCATCTGTAAAAAGTTTAAGTTCGTATATTATCCTTATGAATTATTCTATTCCTACTAAATATTTTAACCTTAGTTCCTAAATCTTTTTTTACCTTTTGTTTCTTTTATCTAGGATTTAACTTATTTCTCTCCTCTTTAATTTTTTCATATATTATATCTCCTTCCTTGTAGATTTTAGAACATTTATCCTTATTATGTAACTTAAGCATACTCATTTGCGCCTTTTGTAATTTACACGGTATGCCATCGTGAGGTTTCTTATTGAACATAATGTCTTATGGTTTTTCATCCATTCATCGTTACTGAATCAATGGTTTTGTTGTACTCTTGTACAGCTCGATATATTGATTTAGAATAGCTAATTAAATGAAATTCCTCTTTTATGCAACGTGCTATTTCTATTAAAGTTGAATGAGGTCTTTCTATTTTACCTTTCGTGGTCCTATGTTTGGGGTCGCAGTAGTACAATACAATGTTTAATCTTTCCATTAAGGATCTAAATTGTGGGGTACTGAGTCCTGGTTCATTGTCAATTATAACCTTTTTTGCTTCTGGATACCCTTGTAGTATTTCTAAGACTTTATCGTCTAAATTCATTCTGTCTTCTATCATTCTAATTGTATGGTACTAGGAGTAAGCGTCAATTACTGTTAAAAATTTAAGATTTTGTGCAAAAAAAATATCTAAATGCAAATGTGTTCCTACTTCTGTTGGAATTGGAATTGCTCCTAGAGGAATCTGTTTCGAATGTCTGTCGTATTTATTCTTATTGCATATTTCACAGTTTCTGGCGTATTCTTAAAATTCTTTTGTCATTTCGGTATTTCCAATAATACTTTTCATAAATTTGTTTCAAATTTTCTCTATAATTGCTGTGTGCTCGATCGTGTGTTTGTTTAATTATCGATTTTTGATCATCCTCATTAGTAACGTCGATAACGAATATTTTGGTATTGACAAATTTAATATTAAAAGTTGTGAGTAATAAGTCTTTTATTTCGTATAAGCCTTCAGGGATGCAATATATTGCAGTTAAGTGTTTTGGATCTAAATAATCTTTTAAAATTGTTATTAAATTTGTAACCGTATCATAAAATAAAATTTCTGAGAATATCGTCCATTGCTCGTTAGAAAATACCTGGAGCATTTTTTAAACAAAATGGTAATCTAACGTATTCATATTTTATTTACTGAAAATGCTGTCTTTTCTATATTTGTTTCTTTCATAAGTATCTGGTGAAACCTGACTCTAAATCAATTGTAGAAAAATACCTTGCGTTACCTAAATTCGAAAGAATTACTTCTGTATTAGGAATAGGGTAACGATCGGGAATCGTAAATTCATTTATTTTTTTATAGTCTATTACTTATCTTTGTTTTTGTGTACCGTCTTCATTAATGCCTTTTTTTGGTACTACCCACATAGGGGAATTATATGGACTCTTACTAGGGCGGATTATTCCATCGTTTAATAAGCTTTTAATTTCATTATTAACGAATCCATTCGCAGATAATGGATACGGGTATTGTTTACTCCATATTGGATTATGAATTGTCATACGTATTTTTTCCTTTTTTTCTCCTCTTGTGAGGATACTTGATTGTAATTTATATTTTTATTCCTCTTTGGATTTTTTTTGTTTCACTTTTTTCTCCTCTTGTGAGGATACTTGATTGTATTGTTGGTCCGCGGGGGTGTATTTTTTAAATCATAATTAAATCCTCTCCTGGCAGGATCGCCAATTAAAACTAGGACTTTAGTAATCTGATTTTTAAAAAGATAAAAAGATATTCAAAACAAAAGCAGCGGATGAAAGATATTTGAATTGTTTACATTAGAGTTATTCTCGCTTAGTCAGCTATGGATTAATAATCATTAGTATCTAATGATTGAAAATTGAGGCAGTTGTCCCCAATATTAGGTTGCATTAACTTGCATTCAAATAAATATAGGCAACCTGTGTCGGTTATGAAAATCGCTAATTCTTAGACAGAATGTCCTTAGCCACGAGCCTATACATCAAAAGTTTGGCGATTAAACATTTTTATACCCCATCCCATAGGATAGGAGGTATATTAAGTTTGTCACATAGTTTGTAACACGGTGAAATAATAATGGTAGACCCCAAGATCTTAAGGGCATATGATCCAGACCGAATTTTGAATCGAATGAGCCATGTCCGTCCGTCTGTATGTCACATGTTTTTAGGCCTTAAATTTTGAGCTAGTGTGCTGAAACTTCGTACGTAAGGTCCCCGTCATACGAAGCAGTACAAGTGTAAAAATTTTTGAAATCCGCCCAAGACGCCCACAATCGGTCTAAATCTGCAACTACCTCCTGAGTTTTCAAAACTGTAAGACGTTCTAAAAGGCTGAAATTTGACAATTAGTATCTCCTGATGAATGTGAAAGATACAGAAATGAAAGATACAGAAAAGTCAAATTAAATTGGTAAACCCCCTCTAGTGGGCGTGGCATCTATTTTAAGGGTAAATTTTCAAATGCAGTTTACTCAATATTTTTGCTCGAAATTGAAAAAAATTTTCTTAATATTTTATGTAGAAAACGCTTAGTTTCACATTTTGCTTATACAAGACTTTGGGCCATGCCCACAGTTGGAGGCAGTATTGAAGAAAAACCTAAAATTTTCCAGAAAAACTTAATTTCGACTGGCCTTAAGCCTAATTTAGGAAAGCATGAAACAAAAAAAGTAGCAGGTTAGGTAAACGAGACTTCGTTCCTGATTTCGTTCATTTTAACAACCTCCCCTTTAGGGGTCGATTTTTCAAAAATATTGAATTTGAACCCAAAAATTGCATTTTTGCGTACATTTAAGTGTAACTTGGAAATATCTGTGAAAATATCTTATAATAAATAGTTTGTAATTAGGGGCGGTTTGCATTACTTACAAAATGTCAAAAAATAACTATGCCATCAGCATTTTACAATGTGGGATAGGATGGGGAATTCAACGGTCCGTTTTACTTACTCACTAGTTTCAATAAAATGTAGAACAAAAATGGTTCTACCCCTACGTGTGCTTTCCTCACACACTGTATACTACACGTGTACAGTAACAAAAGCAAACACGGCCACACTAATAAACAATTTAAATTCTAGATACATACGTATACGTGTGCCGAACATATTCTCGTCAACATTAGCGGTCGATAGGCTAGGCGGCTGTGGGCAACGTTTAACTTACTTGCCTACGGAACTCGTGCTAAATCTAAATGAAAAAAGAAAGACTCAATTCAGTTAAGTGCGTGCATTGTAACAACTCGAATGATGGTTTTTATGTGTGTATCTGATTTTTATTATATTTTCCCACCCCATCCGATTATTGTATGATGACTTTTTTGGCTTAAGTGTTTACAAATAATATATAATAAAGGTATATGTCAACAAAGTGAGTCCTGTACTTAAATTTTTTCATCTCTCCATAAGTGAGAGTGCATAAACCGAGTGAGAAACCATCGTAAAAAGCACTCTAGTGCTTTTAAATCGTGCGGTCATCGATTACCAATAAACTTCGATAGCCGATATCGTTTATTTATCTACCATGTGCACCAAAGTTTACATGTAGCTATATAAAGTAAATAAATCTAGTCTTAAAGCTATAGACTTCATGGTTTGGCAGAAAAGGAACATGTCTCGATTGGAAAAAACAGAATACAGTAACGTGAACACAGAACTAGATTTAGGTGAAACAATGGTGCATAATGTTTTCGTTTCATGTAATAAAGATGTTTGCACTATGACAAGTTTTTGTTTGTCATCGGCAAACAAAAAATTTCACAACTTTGAGCGATGACATGCATGTGAACGGACAAGAGTATTCAATATATACTCGTATAATTCAAGTATTTTTAGATCTGTTTGTGCATCGTCATCGTTGAAGCTATCTGATTTATTAATAAGCATAAAATCATGTCGTAATTCGTCCCCTATTAATTAATGCCATCAACACCGCAAAGTTTTCAAATAACTACTAAAAATTATGTATGATGATATGCATAGGTATGTACCTACCTATGTTTCGTGTGGGAGAAAAGTGAGTGTGTCTATTTTGCTATTAAGCTTTTTATTGAGTTACAAACGAAGTCTTACCTACATTTATGTTTAAAAATCGAATTTTATAATACACTGCCTTGGCAAGTGGTCGTTTTTCGTGAAGTTCCCTCATACTTTCTTCTGGTTGAGGTATCGGATCTTAACTTAACTAAGAAGAATTAACAAAAAAGAAAGACAAACACCGTCAGGTATAAAGTCATACATGGAGCGGTCCGTCGGCTTTTGCTTTGAAGGCTTAACGTACAATTATTGCTTAATTTGCATAAAATCCCATTTGGTAGCTAAATTTGCGATTTTAAGTTTCTCTTTTCTTTTAATGACAATTCCTGACTTTCGTGGCATATTTCCAAACGCATCTTGATAGCTCATTTGTTTCGCTTAATATTTATATAATATTTCTAGTACAATTTTAAGAAAATACTGTGTATTTTAAAATTGTACATACAGCAGTTAGTTTTATACACAAGACTTGAAAAAAGTTAAAGGTCCTAGCTTAATTTTTTTTATGAATATCTTAATAATAATATACCGTTATTATAGAATTTTGTTTATAGTTTTTACTTAGTGGATAAAAAGTAATGCAAATAAAACAAGTGGGAAAGTGCAACAGTGGGTATGCAAAAGCTTCAATCCATCTACGACGGATTGCAAAATACCCGACCATACCAAAAAGAAAACTGCCACGCCTCCAAAAAGTGGGCGGGATATAAAAATATAACTGTTGAATGCTTTATACTAGGTGGTTGCATACATTTCGGCCTAAAACTCCGCCTTTTTAACTAAAAAATCACTTTTTTTAAGCCACATAAAATTTAGAAATACCCGACCCAGGGTATATTAAGTTTGATGTATAGTTTGTGACGCAGTGAAATAATCACCGTAGACCCCTAAGACCTTTTAGAGATATGAACGGGACCGACAAGAGAATCGATTAAGCCATGTCCGTCCGTCCGTATGTAAACAATTTTTAGGCCTTAAATTTTAAGGTACAGAGCTGAAATTTTGTGGGTTGGCTGGAAGTCCATTGAACCAGATCGAGTTTGAAAATTAGCCGAATCCGCCCACAGACACGCCCACTACAGGCCTGTATGTGCAACTATCTCTAATTTGATTAAATATCGACGTATTTATTTTTTATTTAAATCTCGACGTATCCCTGTGCTGGGTTCCAGGCCACAGGGATATTCCAGGCAACTGCAGAGCCGACGAACTCTGGTGATAATGTTAATCCAATTCATACAACGAACCGGCAGCACCCATACAACCCGGTCACATTGTGTGTCTGTGTCTGTCGCTGTGTCTCGCCACATTTTTCACCTAAAATCAGAGACACAGCGAGATACGCATTGTGTCGCTATATACGTGTTCCCGTAAGCTGAACTGCGAGACACAGACACAGCCACAGGTGCTCATTGTGTCCCAGCTAATAAACTCGATAAAGTTTTACGTGGACATCGAAGCCATCACAATGGCAAACAATAGGTGGAATAACATCAGCACATCTCTCTCTTTCAAACAAATCTGGCCAGAACTCGATCGTAGGAAAACAAAGAGACTCATCTCCTTCAATAGGACGATTCTAAGAAAGGTAATGGCATGTTGCCCTACCAGAAGACTTGGCGCTCCTTTCAACGCCTTCTGCAGAAGTTGCAGGGATGAGGAAGAAGAAGAGACCATGGTTCATCTTCTGTGCAACTGTCCCGCCCTATCGAAATTGAGAAGGAGCACTTGAGGTAAATACTTCTATGATGATCTAAATAATCTAGCGCGACTCGATTTAAAGAGGCTAATGAACTTTATCTCCGGGTCAAACTGGCTAAACGCCTAACTGTGAACACACAATCCATCCCTCCTCCACATGGAAACTCTATGTGGGCGAGGGAGCACCGACAGTGGAGCTCCAAATTTTCCCCACCACACCTCCCCAAGGTTTTCCCAACAGGACCGGACTGGTAAGGGCTCATACCGATTCGGTTGCCCTCACCTCTCGGTTCTTCCCCACCCCCCTGGTACGGGTTCATACTTCATTCCGCTTCGATTACCCATACCTCTCCCATTCCCCGGTGCGGGTTCATACCGCTTCGTTTACCCCTACCACTCCTACCCTGTGTATAGGTTTATACTGTCAACGGTTGCCTAGACCCCTCCCTCCCAAACGGGTAGTCATCATTTAGGTCCAGGGCTGGTAACTCTGGTCCTACAAGTGGTATCACAATGGACCTTCTTTGGTCTAAGTGTGTCCCTGCCCAGCGGGGACAGCCACTCAACCTAACCTAACCTAAATTTGAGAACACTTTTTTCCTCAAATGTTTACCTTAAAATTGTTCTTTTCGCATATTCAAACAATTTTTAATTAATATTTCTATTTTTCCAGTTTTATTTTATTTAAATTTTTTAATGAAAGGTTAAATACGAAAAAGCGTGATTTTGTGTTACCAAATTTCCTACCCTTCTGCTAACTGTACACTGCCCCAAAAAAATTTACCGTTGTTCGAAGTTTTAACGAAAAAACAAAGTGTACGTTATTTGGCTTTAATTTTACGATGCCAGCATGAAAAAGGAAAAAAAATATATTTAAAACTTTATAATTTTTGTTTTTAAATAATCTTGGTTTACATTATAAACAAAATATTAACAAAAATATTTCACAATTTTTTTTATGATAGTCTTGTAGTTTAGCCAAAAAAGCGGTTAAACTGGCCGAAGATTAGGTGTAGTACAATTTTTCGATTCAGTGTATATGCATAAGATTTGTGTATGCGATCCTTTTAAATGCTGCTATTATAGTGCAGAAAATATAAAAATATCTTTAAATATTTTCCAATTTTCGGACCTAAAATTATTAAAACAATACTTTGATTAATTGCAAGTTCAATTTTGGACTTAAAATTATTCAAAAATGCTTTGATTAATTTTAAAGTACATACAGTGATGTGCAAAATAAAAGTTGTATTTTTGGTTTGCGAATAGTAGGTGAGAAGTAGATACTGCTGACATTTCTTTTAGTCTATTAGGCTTATTTTAAGTTTTTTATCCAAATTTTTTCCGAAATGCAGGGTTGCACTTTTTTTTATCTTTTTTTTAAGCTTAAAAAAAAGACCGTCAAGTATGAAGACATACGCGGAGCAGTCCGTCGGCTTTTGTTGAAGGTTATGGTCATCTATATTGCGCAGTTTGTGTAACATTCTATTTATTTATTAAAATTATTTCTGGATATATTTTACAGTCAGTTATATACTTTTTTCGTAGTGCTGTCTACTGTTCTTATATTGGGTGATTTTATATTGGGTTTCGTTACTCTAAAAAAAAGGCTGGCAAAACGCTCTACCGTTACGAAAATAGAGGGAAGAACATACTATTTCTTGGCATTTTTTAGAATTTTTATAATTTAAGACCCATAAAATAACAATTTCGATTATTTTTAATTGCCGTTAGACTTTTTGATCAATTTTACAACCACCTGTGCTTTCATTTGCCACTTTTCTCAAATTCTCAGGATCTAGAAATCTTTAAAAAATAGTTTTCACGTTTTTCTGTTAAATCTTTTGAATACTCGATTACTCAAAGTGTGCTATAGTTTTGTATAAAATTTAAGAAGAGGGACAATGCCCGGTGTTAATTTAAAAATTATACTTTATACCGTTCGGGAGATAGAGGGGAAGAAATGCGTTCTTTTGACCTTTTTTATAATTTTTTAAATTTCAAATCTATAAAACAAATATTTTGAAGTTTTTTCCAGTTCCCATTAAACTTTTTTCCAATAGCACAACCACCAGCACTAGCCTTGGATGTTTTTTTTTTCTATGGCCACCGGCTTATACGTAAACGGTAAAACAAGCTCCTTTTTTATTTCGTTTTTTAAATAGGCTTCTAAAAACTTAGATTAAAAACGGAAATTTTAAAAAATTTTAACGCAGCCTTCCTTCCTTTTGAAAGCTTTGTACTTTAACCGAATCTGAGAAAGATCACCTATACCGTTAAGCTACTAGAAAACTTAAAAAAATTGTTTTTGAAAATTCTTTTATGTTTTTGAGTTAAAATCTCAGAAGATTTTGAAATTTCAAAATCTGCTATAATTTTCCTTAAAATTTTGAATTATTTCTGAAACGTGTGATTTTTTCATAGAATTCCACCAAACACCACCGGAGATAAGGGGGGGTTGGGGGTGGGGGGCACAGACGTTTCTTCATGCATTTTTGCGATTTTTTTTTCGAAAATGCGTCAAAACTGCAGTACTCAAACTGTTTTTGAAAAATATGACCTGAGCACTTGGTTTACTTTGAGTTGCTTTATACGTGTGTTCAATATTGTGTTCAATATTTTGAGCGATAAGCCGTTCAAAAGTTATGGCCTTCAACACTTTGAAAAACGTCATGCATTTTCGACTCTTCATTTCTCAAAAACGTTTTGATATTTTCGAAAAGTTTTATTTTTTAATTAAAGCTTAGTATTTCTTTAACCTAATTAGGTAATTCGTTTTTCTAGTCCTTGCCTACTTAACTTCTTGGAAAATATATTAAAAAAGATTAAGTCTATTTTCACATGAAATTTCAAACTGTAATTAAACCGTTATTTGTGCTTAAAAAAAATTGCCCTCTTTGGATTCTCTGACTATTTCCGCAGTTTATACGCACACCGAATATTGTCTTTCTACGACTTACCGTTCAGAAGTTAATGGACGGACAACGTGGCGATACCATAAAAGGTCCTTTTTCCATATTTGAACGGACCGCTAATTACAAGTGCACTGCGTAAGTGCTCGCGTAAAAATAAGTTGATAAGAACGAATATTTTAAAATTTATATGCATTTTATGGCACTACCATTTGAGTTAAGCTACTTAAATGATATACATTGAAGTTGTGGTTGTCAACCACATGCAACTAGTTGACAACCAAACCGTTCAATCACGATTGAAGCAAGCAGCGCTCATATGGGCAACTCTTTCAATTCGTTCAAGGTACACACAAACACAGATGTAATATTTCACCCTTCTTACTTCTTTGCTTTCGCCACATTGTCCGCGAAATAACACCAATACTGTTCCCTTGCAAAAAAAGAGAAACAGTACACTCGCGGTAAAGTGTGCTGTTTAACAGGGGTGGAATGAACAATCCAGTAGAGTGAACACACAAAATTTTGTATAGACTATTCTACAGAGTGAACAAGTAGACCTCGTTAGAGTGAACAACATTATGTATGCGTGTTTTTTACACAGATGGACACGAAAATATTACGAACAAAACAGTGTTTCGAGCAAATATACCGTTTGTTGAGCTAATACATGGAATGAATAATAAATTTGTAATCATTCGCAAAATGCATTTTAGGTTGTGTGGATAAATGTTTCAGTATAGGAAATAAAATCAGTAATGAATCGAAATTCTTTATTGAAAATGAGTAGAAGCTAGCGAAAGTCAACTGCCAATTAGTTTCGGACCACCCGGCATGCTCAACTTCTTCGAGGAATGTTATTTATTCCTTTAATAAAGCACACTGGTTGGCTACACTACAGAATGGAACCAGATGTGAACCATTTCGTTCGTATGAACAGGCCTGGTTTTTATTAGTTCACTCTATCGAGAGTGTACTGTAATTCATTAATTAGCCCAGTATGAAAGGACAAATGTTCTATCCCTATCGCAAATTTAACAAAAGAAACATGCAGGTTCTCTTTCGCACTTCACGTTCACAGTGTCTTCAGAAAAAAAATGGTTTGTTTAATTTTGTTTTCCCACTCCAGGGATATATTAAAAAGCAACAGCAATGTCGTATATCACGCATATCTCTTTTCGCAGTTCGTACTTAAGGCAGGCTTGGGTAATTGGCACACACGCACGTAAAATAATTTTCAACTGTGAAGTAGACAGTGGGTGCATATGCCTTCAATACAAATATTTCAGTTACAAATATTTTACACCATTGCCACGATCGTCGACCACCCTTTCAGATCGTCGACCACCCTTTAGAAATTTCATGCTAACTTTTCCTTAATTAAATGTTCGCACTTCAAACGGGTATTGCTGTGATCTTCAAAAAGTTTAGTTGCATGTCAGCGCGCTTTCATATGATTGCATATGTTACAAATCACATTTATGACAAAGAGCAACCACATAATTTGTGGCAAAACACAGATTCGAAAGTTGCGCTAAAGTGATGTTCGATCGGTTGCGTATGTGAGTGCACTCGCACATAAGCCCATAGCACCTTACCCAGGCAATCAAACAATTCGTGGGCGATATGCCTTACAATGATTTGTCAGCGATGAATGCAACATCAAAAATTATTTTTTATTTAAATTCTTCCTGATGTTAATAGCTGGGGGTAACACCATGATTATGCAGATAGAAAATAAAGTTTAATAACAATTCAAATAAAATAACAGATAGATCTTAAAAAAAAACAATGATTTTCCAAAATATAAAACTAAAAAAAACTAGTGGGAGGGTAACAATCCACTTAGGCGAATCATTGGATACCCCATCCCAATTGACCACTGTCAACCTCCGAATTGTGTCATAAATCTTGGTTGTTAAATTTCAGTTTCTATTAACTTTAATTGTATTCATAATTTCTCAGTTAAGAATCTTCTCCCTAAAAAAAGGGCGTGGCATCAACCCCTGTTCAATACCATCGTTTTTTTGTTTATATTTTTTATCAGATGTGGTATACACTTGTTGATTTCATTTTCATATTAATAATTTGGTTTATACTTAAAAACGCCCCCAAAAGTGGGCGTGGCATAAATTTATTCATTTCGTTTGATAGCTTTGACACATATCTGAACATTTTATAGTGCGAGTTTTTTGGAATTAAAGAAAATATATCGAATAAAAAGCGTTTATTAGAATGCAAATTGAATATGACCACGCCCACATGGCGGTTTTTGCCTTTTTTTGAAATGCCAATCACAATACACTTAAGCGAGGATAACGCATTCCAAATTTCAGCTTCCTACGACAACTTTGATATTTCGTGCTAATAAGCCAAGTGGGCGTGTCAGTTGGCAGATTTCAAATATTTTTACACTTGTACTGCTTCGCATGACGCGGAGCTTACGCACGAAATTTCAGAAATCTAGCTCAAAATTTAAGTGCTAAAAACATGTGCCATACAGACGGACGGACGGATATGGCTTATTCGATTCAGAATTCGGTCTCGATCAGATGTCCTTAAGGTCCTTGGGGTCTACCATTATTATTTCACCGTGTTACAAACCGTTAGATCCGCTTAAGCAAATCGTTGGATACCCCATCCCAATTGACGACTGTCAAGCTCCGAATTGTGTCATAAATCTTGGTTGTTAAATTTCGGTTTCATTTAACTTCAATTGTATTTAGAATTTCTCAGTTAAGAATCTTCTCCCTAAGAAAGGGGGGTGGCATCCACCCCTTTTCAATTACTTCGTTCTTATACCCCATCCCCAGAAGCTAGCTCAGATGAGTTGACTTTTTCAAGAAATGCGGCAGTTGTGCCAACTCATTTAGCATGAAAGTGGTTACCACAAGGACCATGGCAAGTATAGAGAGGGGCATTGATTTTGCTATCGCAACATTTTTCGGCTGAACAGGCCATTTTGAGAGAAAAAAATTTTTGGTATTAAAAAGGACCTAGTAACGAATAATTTGAAAGTTAAAATATTTTGACAAACCACCACGCAAAACAAAAAAAATCTTCGAAGCGACCGCGGGATTCGAACCTAGACTTTTGGAGAATAACAACTTCGTCAACCTAACACCCTACCTTTGCGCCACTAAGTCGCTTAAACTTTACTGCCAAAACAAGCACATGAAAGTCTATTATAAGCTATATTTATCTTAATGGTAAAGTGAAAACTTTAGACAGAGATAGTGATTTACTGGAAATTAGTGTAAAACAGCGTGTGGTATAACGTATAAGAGTTGAGAAAATAATACGTATGCATGTGTTAGAAAGAATTTAGGTGAGTGCAGTTTTGAAAAGCTTTAGGGAGAGGAGTAAATAAAAAAAAACCGCTTACCACTAAACAGGAAAAGAATACAAATTCAATATCACACAAGAAATTTCTAATTACTTACTTACTTACTTAAGGTGGCGCTACAGTCCGGGGTGGACCTGGGCCTCAGCCAACAAGCTTCGCCAGCCAGCTCTGTCTCTAGCTAGCCGTCTCCAGTTTCGCACGCGAAGTTGGCTGAGGTCCCCTTCCACTTGCGTGCGCCACCTGAGTCTCGGTGCTCCTCTACCGCGTCGTCCCTGCGGTGTGGATTCGAAGATTTTCCGGGCCGGGGCGTTGGTGTCCATCCGCTCTAGATGACCCAGCCATCGTAGACGTTGTATTTTGACTCTTTTGGCTAGGTCGGTATCGCTGTACAGCCCGTACAGTTCGATGTTATATCTCCTCCTCCACTCTCCGTCTATGCAGATGGGACCGTAAATCGTCCTAAGAATTTTCCTCTCGAAGCAGCCTAAAGTGTTTTCATCCGCCTTTGACAGGGTCCATGCTTCTGCACCGTAAAGCAGGACTGGGATGATGAGGGTGTTATACATGGACACTTTAGTTGCTCGAGAGAGGGCTTTGCTACTCAATTGCCTTCTTAGCCCAAAGAAACAGCGATTGGCAAGAGTTATCCTTCGTTTGATTTCAGCGCTGGTGTCATTGTCTGAATTGATAGCGGAACCCAGGTAGACAAAGTCCCTAACTACCTCAAAGTTATAGCTGTCGATGGTGATGTTTTGTCCAAGACGTCGGTGTTGGGTGTCTTTTCTTGATGACAGCATATACTTGGTTTTGCCCTCATTGACTGCTAAACCCATATTCGCCGCTTCCGTCCCAATACTCACGAAGGCTTCACTGACATCACGCTTTGTTCTACCGATTATGTCAATGTCGTCTGCGTATGCAAGTAGTTGAACGGACTTTTGAAAGATTGTACCTCTGGTGTTGGCGCGAGAGTTCTGCACAATTCTCTCAAGTATGATGTTAAAGAAGTCGCATGACAGCGCGTCGCCTTGTCTAAATCCTTTTTTGACATCAAAGGGGTCGGTGAGGTCTTTGCCGACCTTGACGGAACAGCGTGAGTTTTCCATCGTCATCCTGCACAGACTGACGAGTTTGGCAGGGATGCCAAAACTAGACATTGCGCTATATAGCTCGTCTCTATAGATGCTGTCATACGCGGCCTTGAAATCGATGAAGAGGTGGTGTGTATCGATTTGGAATTCCTGGGTTTTCTCCAAGATCTGCCGCAGTGTGAATATTTGATCGATGGTGGACTTTCCTGGCCTAAAGCCACACTGATATCAGATATCAGATTGTTGACAAACGGCTTCAGGCGTTCACACAGTACAGCAGAAAAGATCTTGTATGCGATGTTAAGAAGACTTATGCCTCTGTAGTTGGCACAACTCAGAGGGTCTCCTTTCTTCAGGATCGGGCAAACAATGCTGAGGTTCCATTCGTCGGGCATGCTTTTGTCCGACCATATCTTGCAGATGAGCTGGTGCATGCTCCTAACCAGCTCATCGCCAGCGGATTTAAAGAGTTCGGCAGCTAGGCTGTCTGCTCCGGCTGCTTTGTTGCACTTGAGCTTAGACACAGCTACTTTCACCTCCTCCAGGTCGGGTGGGCGGTATCGTTCGTATGCTTCGTCGGTAACGTCTTCGCCCGGGTTGAATGGTTCGTTCTGCCTGACAGCGGTATTTGGTTCGTCCTCGCCGTTATACAGTCTGCAGAAGTGGTCTTTCCAAATCCTCAGCACCGACTGCAATTCTACAACGATGTTCCCTTGATGGTCCTTACAGGCTTCAGTTCGAAGTTTATACCCTTGGCAGGACCTTTTGATCCTTTGGTAAAACTTTCTAACCTCATTCCTGTTGTAACATCTCTCTATCTCTTCAACCGCGCGCTTCT
Source organism: Neoascia interrupta (assembly GCA_947623515.1). Taxonomy (NCBI): domain Eukaryota; kingdom Metazoa; phylum Arthropoda; class Insecta; order Diptera; family Syrphidae; genus Neoascia; species Neoascia interrupta. The sequence goes on from OX392462.1 coordinate 112,254,736, forward strand.
CGTGCTCTCTCTTTTTCCTTCGGAGAAGCCGGTGCTCCTCTCTCCTCCTCTGCTCGTAGAGCTCGCGAGCAGCTCTAGTCCTTCTGTGCAGCGCCGCTTTGTATGCTTCCTGTTTAGCTGCATGTGCTTGCCGGCATTCATCGTCAAACCAGGGGTTTCGTTGTGGTCGCCGTGTGAAACCCAGCACTTCAGAGGCGGCGTCTCTGATGGCATTTTGGCAGTGTTGCCACTGGCTATCAATACTTGATGCTGGTTGCATAGGACTTCGTAGAAGGTTTTGAGAGACTCGGTTGGAGAAGGACCTGGCGATCTCTTGCGATTGTAGTCGGCCGACGTCAAACTTCCTCACAGTATTTCCATTACTTGGCGCTGGTCGGGATATCCGCAGCCGTACCTTGGCTACAACAAGGTAGTGATCCGAGTCAATGTTGGCCCCTCGGAAAGCTCGGACATCCATGATACTGGAGAAGTGCCTTGCGTCGATCGCAATATGGTCAATCTGGTTGACGGTTGATTGATCGGGAGATCTCCATGTCCCTTTGTGGAAATTGAGATGCGGGAACTGTGTACTAGCTACCACAACGTGTCGCCCCGCAGCAAAGTCGATCAGCCTGAATCCGTTATCGGAGGTCGTGTCGTGCAGGCTATGCTTTCCGACAGTGCAACCAAAGATGCCCTCCCTTCCTAGCTTGGCATTAAAATCGCCTAGGACAATCTTAATGTCGTAGCTAGGGCACTGCTCATAAGTTTTGTCCAGGAGCTCGTAGAACATATCTTTGGTCTCGTCATCTTTCTCCTCTGTGGGGGCATGTGCGCATATCAGGCTTATGTTGGCGAATTTAGCCTTGATGCGGATCGTCGCGAGGCGCTCGCTTACAGGGTTGAAGCTCAAGACTTTTTGCCTAAGTCTGCCTCCAACAACGAAACCACATCCAAATAGGCGCTGTCTTTGATGCCGATAGCAGTCGCCGTAGTAGATGTCGCAGTTTTTCATCCTTCTTTTGCCCGGCCCGTCCCACCGCATTTCTTGGATGGCAGTAATGTCTGCCTTGCAGTCGTTAAGGGCCTCCGCTAGTTGCTCGGCTGGACGTGGTCTGTTAAGGGACCTAACATTCCACGTGCAGATCCGGAGCTCGTTGTCCTTTTCTCGTTTGCATTGGTCGTCAACAGTAAATCCGTCCGAATCCGAGGCTTGTTTCTGCTTCGTGACTGGTGTTTCTTTACGTGGCCGGGAAGTCACCCCGACGGCACGACCCCCAACCTGGAGGACCAGATCCTTTGCTTAGCTCTAAGGACGGAGAGCCGGATAGCCCGCTCCTTATAGGCCTGAGCTCCGAATACGTCGTAGTAGCCCATATAAGGTGTTCACTAAGTAGTTGGGCCTGACTGGAACTATGGACGCCACCGTTGATTCCATCTGGGGAATTCCTCCGCTGCCGTCCGGATGCAAGGAGAAGTGCCTTAGTGGGAACACTCCTCCCCCCCTCTCTCGTCTGCTACCCCCAACAACCTTCCAAAGGGGTTGGAACCCAATCTCCAGTTGAGGTACTAGGCACCCGGTGTTCACCACGGGGAGGTGAGAGTAGGAGTTGATAGACAGAGGTGGGTTTAGAAAACCTGTGGATGCTTGTATCCTCTTGAGTGCACATGTCTATCCTTTGACCACCAAGAAATTTCTAATTATCATGCACAAATTACACAAATTATAGACTTATAAGAAGAGATTCTAGAAGAATAAATACAGTGTGCATGCAAAAACGTAGGTACACAAAAATTTAACAGGTAAAATCAGCACTTTGTAATAACAAGACTGTAGACCACAAGACTGTCACAAGAAACTGACAGTCATATATATTTCAGTTGATAGCTTTCACACATATCTGAACATTTTATAGCGCAAGTTTTTTGGATTCAAAGAAAATATATCCAATAAAAACCGTTTATTAAAATGCAAATGAAATATGACCACGCCCAAAAGGGAGTTTTGCCTTTTTTTGAAATGCCAATCGCAATACACTTAAGCGAGGATAACGCGTACCAAATTTCAGCTTCCTACGACAACTTTAATTTTTCATGTTGATAAGTAAAGTTGGCGTGTCAGTGGGCGGATTTTAAAAATTTTTACACTTGTACTGCTTCGGGACCTAGAAAGAACAGATATAAAATTTCAAGCTCCTAGCTCAAAATTTACATACTTGATCTTCTTTTCTGCGGGTTTTTCCTCGAGGTTTTGAGGAAAAATGTAGTAGTTCTTGACCAAATAATAACTGTGATGATCCAATTAAAATCGATGCAGATCGTATTGACCTAATGATTGTCCGAAAAGAAAAAAAAATTTTAGGTCTTGGAGAGCAGCTAACTTTTTTGAGCATGACTTACTTCATCCGAAGGTTTATACAAGAAAATGGAACTTATGGCAAACTAGTATGGAAAACGGAACCACCAAGTGGCTTAGCTTTAAGTAGGCTTTAATCGTCATAGCGACATCTGCATTTTCATACGTTAGATACAAAGTAGTAATAGAATAGTAGAATAATTTCTTTACAGTGCAATATTAAATTATTATAATACTTTTTCTTTAGTAAACTTTTCTTTCTTTTATTATATTCTGATATTTGAGATACCAAATCTGTTGTGGCAGGGTCTGGTTTGTTGTTACGCAACGCGACTTGAGCATATGATATCGGGGCTATGATTTTACTCGGGGGTGATTTCAACTGCCGTCATCGAAATTGGGTTAGCAAAGAGCAAATAAATGGGGAAATTTACTGTAAGATATTGTTATGCATCCTATAAGGCATCCTATAAGCTTGCTATATCCAAATAAAACCAGTAAGTAAGTGCTACAGTGTGTACGCAGAAGTTACAGTCCGTAAAACGTACCGTTGAATACCCCATCCTAACCCACATTGTAAAATGCTGATGGCAAAGTTATTTTTTGACATTTTATAAGTAATGCAAACTTTGAAAAGGGGCGTGGTCCAACCGCCCCTAATTACAAACTATTAATTATAAGATACTTGCACAGATATTTCCAAGTTACACTTAAATGTACATAAAAATGCAATTTTTTCGTTCAAATTCAATATTTTTGAAAAATCGAAGAACTACGTTTTCTACATAAAATATTAAGCAAAGTTTTTTCAATTTCGAGCAAAAGTATTGAGTAAACTGCATTGGAAACTTTACCCTTAAAATAGATGCCACGCCCACTGGAGGAGGTGTACCAATTAAATTTGTCTTTTTTGTGTCTTACATTCATTAGGAGATGTCTTACATTCATTAGGAAGTGTCAAATTTCAGCCTTTTAGAACGTCTTACAGTTTTGAAAACTCTGGAGGTAGTTGCACATTTATTATTTACACACGCCGATTGTGGGCGTGTCTTTGGGCGGATTTCAAAAATTTTTACACTTGTACTGCTTTATATGAACCAGGGCCAACTTCTCAACAATGCTTCTTCAATGTTTCTTCACATACAAAGGGATCTACAATTTTTTGCCTAATCCGAACGGCCCTTCGAGAAGTTTTTTAAGACTCTCACTGGCTTGTCAGACCCTCGCGGAGGTGGCGACCGTGAAAAAAACGAGTCTTTTTTTCAGGTGACGATGGTAAGATTATCGCATACAAGATCTTTTCTGCTGTACTGTGTGAACGCCTGAAGCCGTTTGTCAACACTCTGATAGGCACATATCAGTGTGGCTTTAGGCCAGGAAAGTCCACCATCGATCAAATATTCACACTGCGGCAGATCTTGGAGAAAACCCAGGAACTCCAAATCGATACACACCACCTCTTCATCGATTTCAAGGCCGCGTATGACAGCATCTATAGCGACGAGCTATATAGCGCAATGTCTAGTTTTGGCATCCCTGCCAAACTCGTCAGTCTGTGCAGGATGACGAAGAAAAGTCACGCTGTTCCGTCAAGGTCGGCAAAGACCTCACCGACCCCTTTGATGTCAAAAAAGCATTTAGACAAGGCGACGCGCTGTCATGCGACTTCTTTAACATCATACTTGAGAGAATTGTGCAGAACTCTCGCGCCAACACCAGAGGTACAATCTTTCAGAAGTCCGTTCAACTACTCGCATACGCAGACGACATTGACATAATCGGTAGAACAAAGCGTGATGTCAGTGAAGCCTTCGTGAGTATTGGGACGGAAGCGGCGAATATGGGTTTAGTAGTCAATGAGGGCAAAACCAAGTATATGCTGTCATCAAGAAAAGACACCCAACACCGACGTCTTGGACAAAACATCACCATCGACAGCTATAACTTTGAGGTAGTTAGGGACTTTGTCTTCCTGGGTTCCGCTATCAATTCAGACAATGACACCAGCGCTGAAATCAAACGAAGGATAACTCTTGCCAATCGCTGTTTCTTTGGGCTAAGAAGGCAATTGAGTAGCAAAGCCCTCTCTCGAGCAACTTAAGTGTCCATGTATAAGACCCTCATCATCCCAGTCCTGCTTTACGGTGCAGAAGCATGGACCATGTCAAAGGCGGATGAAAACACTTTAGGCTGTTTCGAGAGGAAAATTCTTCGGACGATTTACGGTCCCGTCTGCATAGACGGAGAGTGGAGGAGGAGATATAACATGGAACTGTACGGGCTGCTCAGCGATACCGACCTAGCCAAAAGAGTCAAAACACAACGCCTACGATAGCTGGGTCATCTAGAGCGGATGGACACCAACGCCCCGGCCCGGAAAATCTTCGAATCCACACCGCAGGGACGGCGCGGTAGAGGAGCACCGAGACTCAGGTGGCGCACGCAAGTGGAAGGGGACCTCAGCCAACTTCGCGTGCGAAACTGGAGACGGCTAGCTAGAGACAGAGCTGGCTGGCGAAGCTTGTTGGCTGAGGCCCAGGTCCACCCCGGACTGTAGCGCCACCTTAAGTAAGTAAGATGGTAAGATTAGATCCCAGAGCTCCGGCGTGGCAAGCACATATACTAACCACTACGCCAGAGCACCCCACCAAACATATCCAAATGGCCCATCTTATTTCCCAACCAACGAAAAGGCCTCGCCGTCTACATTAGACCTGATTGTATCAAGCTCACCAAAAATAGTTAGCCAACCAATCGCTGTTAACGCTTTAATCTCGGATCATATTCCAATAAACTGTGATATTCTTCTGAATAGTAGGAAAAAAGATATTCGATTCCTAGATTTTATAAACGCGATATGTGATAGGTTAAGAGCAAAAATTAAGCAATTTCTAAGAAATACGCCCTGTGATATAAATAATGTAAATAGATCCAAGCAAATTGACAAAAAAATCGAGTTCTTTACTAAATCAATGCCAGAAAGTGTTAAAGAGTGCGTTCCGAAAAAATCGAAGCCGACGATAAAAACTGTTCTTGAACAATACATCCTTAATCTGATCAAGATAAGAAATAGATTCAGAAGCCAATGGGAAAAATATAGGCAATTATATGATTTTAATGAAATGAACTTACACACAAAATAAATAGCCTTCGAAATTTAAAAATTTAGGAGCAAAACTTTGAACGAGAAACTTTGTTCCCTCGATCCAAATTGCAAGCCTTTTTCGGAAAGAGTCAAAGTGCTTAAAAACAAAAACAAATTTATTCCGCACTAGAACATAATCATTCTTTGCTATAAACCAAATTTTTTATATAAAAATGCAAATACCACATCTCATAAGAAATGTGAACACAAAAATCGATGATATAGAAAAGGGGTTGATGCCACGCCCCTTTTCTAATAAAGGAGACTCTAAGCGGATAAATTCTAAAAACAATTAAAGTCATTATGGTTCCAAAACCGGGGAAATGCGCAAATGATAAAAAATTCTTATAGGCTCATATCGCTTCTGCCGATAATATCGAAAGTATTCGAGAAACTTCTGCTGAAGCGATAACTACCAATAATTGCAGAAAGACGCTTGATCCCGGATCATCAATTCGGTTTCAGACCTAACCATTCCACAATAGATCAAGTCTACAGAATAACGCATGAAATTGAAAAAGCCTTAGAAGGGAAAAAAATATGTTCAAGTGCTTTCCTCGACGTATCGCAAGCCTTCGACAAGGTATGGCACGCAGGCTTGAAATATAAGCTACAGCAAAACTTGCCGGAAGACATGTTTAAAATATTTTAAAATTATCTTGAAAGCAGACTCTTTCGTGTTAGGTGTAGTAGTGAATGCTCGAGTTTCAAGCAAATTCGGGCTGGCGTACCCCAGGGAAGCGTCCTCGGTCCGACCCTGTTCCTGCTCTACACAAGAGACATACCTCTAGATGACGAGACTGTATCTAGGGAAGTATCTAGGGATGACACAGGACGCTAAACTAAGGTGGAAACCACACGTAAAGAAGAAGCGTGACGAGCTCGAGATTAGGCTCAGGGAAATGTATTGGCTTATCGGAAGATTTTCGAAATTAAGCATATATAACAAACTGCTATTGTACAGGCAGGTGTTAAAGGCGTCTTGGACATACGGTATACAACTTTGGGGTTGTACCAAGCCGAGCAACTTGTCCATGTTGCAGACTTTCCAAAACAAGACACTTAGAGCAATTGTGAATGCTCCATGGTATATTAGGAATAGTGATATTCACAGAGATTTAGAAATAGCTACCGTGAGCGAAGAAGTAACAAACTTTGCTCGAAAGCTAAATGCTCGCCGTCATGTTCATTGCAACAATGAAATGATCCGTACTCTAAACGAGACTCTTAACGATGTAAACAACGAGCGACGACTACAAAGAACAAGACCCTTCGATCTAGCGACGTAGGGTGAAGCCGCACGAATGAACGGCTTAGTAGGTGCATTCACTGGAAAGCAACCTATCCAATGCGATTAACACTACGGAAGCGTAAACTACTTGTTAAGTTAACTTAGTTGTAGTCAAGAAGTATTATGAGAGAGCGAAAATTTACTGCTATGAAGTGCGTTCTGGCAGTTTCATAGTGTCTCTCATAAATGGGTGGTTTTTAAGCACGTGGAAATCGGGCATAACCAATATCGGCTACTTCAGTATTATATACCTGCTATAGTGGGCGTATTGTTATCTTTGAAAGATTTTGGAGTTTTAGCCTCCGTCCACCCTAGTATTCAAAAAAAAAAAAAAAAAAATTAAAGCTAATTGAATACAAAAATAGAATACATACAAAATTAAATTTAGTATTTAAAAGTGAAAAACTACAACAATTTGCAATTCTATAAACATTATAATAATGGCTATATTCTGTCCAACATAAATTGGCAGTACAGCGAAGGATAGGGATGTTTGCCTCTCTTTCCCACTCCTTTATTTTCCGTAAGGTGCTATTCTAACAAAAGCTCTTACAGGGTTTCCATATGAAGCATTTTAAGTACCCAAAAACCCGAAAGAGTCGTTTATAGGGTTGCCAGCATTTATTTTTAATTGAAAATTTTATTTATGTGATTTTATTTATTTATTTAAGAAAAATATATACTTTTCCACACCACCAAGGGGTAAGATAAAAGGCGCGTTTTGAAGGGTATCCCCAGTGGGCCTAATCCCTTTTAAATAAATTTTTTAATTCTTTTAAATTCAAAAACGATTTCACACACTTCTTAGAAAACTACCCGCCTTAAAACACAATTGCAAAAACACATAAATATAATCAATTATACAATTTACAGAAAAACACTCAATTTCACCTTATTATCACAATCCTAATTCAGAATAATACACACAACTTCAAAAACCGACCGCGCGCGGCAAGAAACCCACGTAAAAAAACTTTTTCCTTAAAAACGCGGCTTACAATTTTGTAACAGGATTTTAACGTATTTTTCACACATTAAAAGAAATACAAAACAAGATCTCCACGACAACACTCATCATTAAGAAGTTTTTCAAAGCTTTAACACCAAAAGTTCGCCGACAGAAACGCAAGAAAAAAAATGAACGAGCTACCGAACGTGCATTGGTAATTCTAAATACACATCAATTTGATGGGGGTTGATTTCAGGCAGGCACAAACCACAGCCAATCCGTGCACAGCATGATGTGCTCTGAGTAAGACGGGGGTCTGTGTCAGATGCAACTGGAAGTCACTGGCGGGCAAACACTTGTTATGGGGGGTTTCTTTCAAATTAGTATGGTGCAAAAATGTGACACGCTACTGATCTTTAAAAGCTCCTCCATAACCGTAGAACCACAGTGATGTAGCTGTAGCGGTAGTAAGAGCTGTCAAAAGTTAAAACACATGTATTCAGTGTATTGCGCACACAATGTGTGTCTGTGGCGGTAGCGCGTAGCTGTGGCAGTAGTAAGAGTTGGCCAATTTTTAACTTTCGTAGCGCTACACGGTTGACAGCCCTACACGGTTGACAGTTCGATACAAGCAAAGTAAACAATGGAAAAAAGGACGTCGAAAAGTTTATTGAGATGGTTAAATCTAAAGAAATATTATGGAATTTGTGTTATCCGTTGTACAAAAATATTAAATCTATCTCAACTAAACTCAGAGTCTCGGCCATTGTTTATAAACGAGGTTTTTGTTCGACATAGCCGCGCTACACCATTGTGTTCAATTTTTTTCCGCACTACGCCACATGGCTCCGCGGCTGTACTATGAACTACTGCTACATGCTACCGCTACGGGCATTGTGGTCCTACGGCAAGGCCTGTGCTGCCAATTTATGTCGGACAGAGTATAGTCCTATGATCATTTCAAACGCTGCCAGGCGAACATCGTCAGGAACCTTTATATTGTAATGATGCTGACATTAAGTGACAACTCCTGCTACGGTTTCCCATAAGAAAACAAGTATTTGAAAAACAAATAAAAGCAACAAACACTATCAAAACACACAAGTGTGGCTACCAATACTGCGAGCTACCGACTGCAAACTTAAGAAACAAGAAACACAATGACGAAAGCATTTTATGAAAAATAATAATCTGCTGCAAAATCCTACAACAAAAGTAGGATTTGAAAAAAAAAAAACTCTTTTGTTTCTCAGTGTATTTTTGTGAGACATAGTAAGACTATTTTCAACAACTTTTATATATAGAGTGGCGCAACAGCTCGAGGTGAACCAGGGCCAACTTCTCAACAATGTATGCTGGTGTGTTAATTTCTTTACATACAAGGGGACCTACAATTTTTTGCCGAATCCGAACGGCACTTTGAGAAGTTTTTCAAGACAATTAATACTCTCGTAGGGCTTGTCAAACCCTCGCGGAGGTGGGGACCGTGAAAAAGAACAAGTCTTTTTTTTTCAGGTGACGATGGCAGGATCAACAACTTTTACGAAGTACATTTATTTCTAAAAGCATTATTCGACAAATAATACTAACATTATGAATTGACAATCTGGAAATCTTTTCTTCTTGGCTATTTTTCGAACAACTAAAACAAAAATGCGAATGTAGACAGCTGTAAGCAGTGATAAAAAACATTCCAAAAAGCAAAGGAACAGTCAGTCGGCATATTAAGTGTAAAAAGAACAGTTGCGTTGAACCTTTCACAATCAATAGCGCAATTTTATTTATTTACGTGTACAGGAAGTCCTTTTTTAAAATTTTTTTAAAGTTGACGTCACATAGAAAACCAATAAACAATTAAATAATAAATAAAACAAAAAAACTACTTTCAGATGCTACGTTATCTCTTAGGCATAAAGAAAGCGACTCGTGTCAGAATACCTGTTAAAACGTTTTTTTTTTTTACTTTTTGGCTGCAGAAAAACAGTTTTGTGAAATCAAAATCAATTTAAAAACCTTTTCAATTGAATTATTTTAGTAAAAAACTTTGAAGCTTTAAACAAAATTAAAAAAAAACTCTATCCACAATAGTATTCGAAGCGAAAATCAAAACAAATTTGAAAAAATAAGTACAACATTGTCTCGTCCACGGACAAATCCGATTTTCTTGTAATATAACACATAACAGATCCCACGTTAGAAAAATATCGAGAATTTGGTTCGACAATGTGAAAAACACCTAATTTTTGCATATTTTGAACAGAAAAAGCTATTAAACCGCTGCAGACGATATTTGAAAACTTATTTTACAAGTAAATCTGCAAGCCCAAAAAAAAAAGTAAATCTGACACCCGAACAAGTCAAAAAAGAAAAAATACGAATGCAGACAGCTGTGAGCTGTCATAACAAAACATCCAAAAAGGGTTTTATTCGCGAGTTTGCAGTTTGCTAGTTATTTTTGTGTTATTAAAATATTATTTCGGTGAAAAAAAATAATACACTCAGCGGCACGGAATCTCTTTATTTCGTGCCGCTTATATTACTTTTTATTATTGCCACAAGTCACACTAAATTATTATTTTCAAATGATTTGATTGTATTAAGGTGAAAAATCCATTATTGACTAAACCTCTCCAATAATAATTTAGGGGACTCCAACGTTATGAATAACCTAACAACATATGTGACATGTGTTAATAACGCAAAAAACATCAGACAAGCTTGGCCAAGATTCCGTGCCGCTGAGTTGAGTTTTTTGGAAGATATGGATGCATTCTATGTGCAAGACTTTGAGGACTTTTTCGACTTATCCCTATTTGTCCTTTGGGGTTACGCCGGCTGCAAAGCAATGAAGCAATAGCGAAATCGTTCTGAGAGACAAATGTGGGTCCGTGAGTTGAATGTAACAAGGGACGTCGAAGGATTTTATGCGCTTAATTACATAAAGATGCAAGAAAGAGATCCTGATCACTTTTTTAAAGCCGGACACATTTCAGTTGCTGCGTACGCTGGTGGAGAAAGCCAATATCACCCAGTTGTCGCTTGTTTTTGGTTTTGCTGTATTTGTGGCTCTTATTATGTGTTTCCAAAGAGTTATTTCTTTTGTTTTTTATTTAAACTGATTCTAAAATTATTTATGAAACATGCGACGTTCTGTGGTCAATACTCTTGCCACTATATTTATGTCCACCATCTGAAGCCAACTGGAAACAGATTGCAAACAAATTCTATGAGTTATGGAATTTGCCAAACTGTGTTTCGGCGATAGACGGAAAGCACGTGAACATCAATTGTCCACCGAATGCTGGCTCGGAATATTATAAAAAGGCCACCATTCAATTGTTCTTCTCGCTGCATGTGACGCAAACTACATTTTCACCGCCGTCTACATTGGTGCCTATGGAAGCCAAAGCGTTGCGGGGACATTTGCTGAATCATCTTTTGGAAGGAAAGTTCTGAAGGGTGGCTTGAAGCTGCCAGCTCCTCGAGCACTTCCAAACTCCAATATCATGTTCGACCACTACCTGGTGGGTGATGCAGTATTTCCGCTTAAACCGTATTTTTTTTTTTTTCCGTGGGTAGGAAAAACCTTCATAGGCACTACGAGGACCGGCCGCGCGTGCTCATAGTAGTGTGAGATTCTTACTCACTAAAAAACCTCCCATTTTCCGTCAGACTACGACTAAGTTTCCATAACAAGTAGTTCAAGCTTCTGTAGTAATCGCGTGTGACAGGCTGCCTTCCAACGAAGGCACCTACAATACCGTCAATTTATGCGGTTTCATCTTATGCTGCTAGATCTAACGGTCTCATTCGTTGTAGTCGGCGCGTAAGATTTGTCTGATCCAAAGTTCGGATAATTTCATTGTTGCAGTGTCCGCGAACCGTATTTAATGCGGACTTACTCTTAAGAGACAGACTCTTAGACGCGGAAAAGTCAAATTTTAATAAAAGGCTATCATGCGCTAGATGTGTCATCGAAAAGAGCTTTGGTTTCCTTGTGGCGAGATGGCGTCTTTTGCAGACAACACTTAATATGCTGCCTGAAAATGCAGAGCGCGTGGTGAAAGCCAGTGTTGTTTTGAACATTTTTGTGAAACTGAACGATTCGGCTTACTGTACTCTACGATGAAAACGATGAAATTATTCATCGGGGTGTATGGCGAGATGGAACGGAATACCTTGCTGAAGTGAGATGCATCGGTTCCAACTTCTCTTCCAAACATGAGTTCAGAATGAGGGATCAGCTCAAAAGTTATTTATGTAACAATCTTCTTCTTCTTTTCCATTTAGGCGCGAGGTTATGATCTGAAGTGATGGATCATAACCCTCCCACCCTACTGCATTCCTAATGGTCCGCTTGTTGGGTACGCTTGTTTGGATCTCTTTTCGTCACTGAGGCCCAAAAAAGGCCTTTTGTCTTTGCTCCATCATACATGTCTATTATCATCCGGACGTAGGCTTCTGGAACTCCTCGTTTTCTTAGCGCCACCCATATTAGATCTCGCGGAAGTCTATTGAAAGCTTTACAAAATAAACCAGCACCATATGCAGATCTTTAAGGGCATCACTATGTTTTTCCATTATGATCCTTATACTTTGGATTGCATCAGTGGTTGATTTGCCCGCCACACTGGGCCTCTGATAGTCTTATTATTTTCCGCAGTCTACTATCAAGTACCCGCTTGACGATTGTGTGAGACATCAGCTTTATAGAACGGTAATTGTCACAGCTTCGTGTATCACCTTTTCCTTGAATTTTTATTATATATATTATATTTTATAATTTATAAATTTTATAAATTATATTTTATTATTTATTAAGTTATTATTAGTATTATTATTTAAATTATTATTATTAAAAAGTTATTTATTTAACAATGAAATTAAAAAAAACAAAGAAAAATATATTTTAATCGATGTTTTTATTTTAATTTGCTAAAAATGCTAACATCTCCTCGTTGACATCGTTTAGCATTTTTGCTTAAAGCCGAATTTTGGCTTCCTTTGGAAGCATTTGAATTCTTTTGACCAGCATCCTCGTTAAGAGGTAATTTTCGTCGGCCTCTTCGTTGAATCGTTGAGAAAAAGTTTCCGAAAGATTCCCGAAAAACTCATTCACCGGGAAATTGCGTGATCGTGGTCGTTAGTTGCTAGATTTTCGTAGCGTCTGCGAACCGCCTCGCAAAAAACGCTCCTCTGAAATTGGAGAAACCACATCCACTAAGGTGCCACTGCTTTCTTCGAAGAATGGCGAGGGCTCGTGATTGCCGACTTGCCTGCAATGATAAAGTAACGGATTAATATACTATTTTATTTTCAAATAAGCTTGAACATACCTTATTATAATTCTAGCTGCGGGTAGAGAGGGCTTCTCCAATTTCTCCCAGAGGGCTTTTCCAATTTTATTTTCTCCCAAAAAAATCGATCTCGGAGGCTTTTCCACCCTTGTTTGCACTCGTCAAGTAGGAAAAATAAAAAAATAAAATGTATGTACGCCCACTTTGTTAACAATCATACTCACTTGGTTTGTTGAGCTCCTTGGCGATCTTATCCCAAGTAAGGTCCCGTTTTATTTTCCCGTTATATTTTAATAGCTTCGGGATTTCGTATTATATAGAAAATCATTTTCTTTAATAAGTGAAATTGATTTTTCTTCGAAAAAAGCCATTCTTCGTTTCAGAAATACTCGCAGAAATTAAAACTGGCGATCAGATGTAATGAGCTGTCAAAACAAAAGAGAGAGTAGCTCTACTCTGATCAAATATTTACGATATTTACGATCAAAAGCCAACGAAACGCCCGAGGTCATATTTTGTGTTGGCCCATAAGATTCCAAAATTTCTACTCAATCTGTCAGCGCGCGACCGACCGAACGCCAGTTTGTGTTTCTGCTTTATTGGTAATGCCCCATTTCCACGTACTAAAAAAAAACACCCTTTTATGAGAGACACTAGTTTACGCTGCCGTAGTGTTTATCGCGTTGAGTAGGTTGCTATTCAATTAATGCACCTACTAAAACCGTCAATTCGTGCGGTTCAACCCTACATCGCTAGGTCGAAGGGTCTTGTTCTCTGTAGTCGTCGCTCGTTGTTTGTCTCTAAGAGTACGAATCATTTCATTGTTGCAATGAACATGAAGACGAGCACTTAGCTTTCGAGCAAAGTTTGTTACTTCTTCGCTCACAGTAGCTATTCCTAAACTTTTTTTTTTGTTTAAATACTCTATTCTTTTACAAAATAATTACAAAATTACAAATAAATTGCAAAGTTCTAAAAATTAATTTTATAAAAGAAAAAGATAAATTGGATCTTATTCCGTAGGCATGCAAGACTAGTGGCGAATGATACTTTAAATAGCTGATAACCTAATTACTAGTGTGGGGTAAAACGCTAAAAATTCATAAAATATAAAATTCATAACAAAGTGTTTCTATTTTTTTGTAATAATAGAAAATAGATAAGTGTAATGCTGGTATACATCATTATTTCCTCATTTTTAATGCATTTAAAGAAGCACGACAAATTTAACATACAAATTTTCAGTGAGAGTGATTGTGTAAATAATAGACGAAAAATTTAACACTACGTAAGAAAAAATTAAGTAAAAAATGAGTGCGAGCTCTCTCTTTTTTTTTAGTTCTATGTATTTTTCGTTTTCTGTTGTTGTTTGCTCCAGCATTTGCTTTGAATTCACAAATTGAATTTTGTTTAAATTTGATATTAAATTCCCATTCCCTCCATATCTATTTGTCTTCAGGAAAAAAGTAAGTACCATAAGATTGATATAATAATATTAAAAAAATCATTGAGCGAAAGAGCAAACATTACGAAAAATTTTACAAATTTGACAAAACAGGACTTTGTCATTTTTTTCTACACAATACTAACAAGCAGGTTTTTGACCTTGGAGCCATTTATTTTGAAAAGCCATTTTTTCCAAAAATGGTACCTACATTTGTTACTCTTATGTCGTGCGGCAATTTGTTAAAAAGCAGGCGCTGTGATAGTAAAAAAATGTGTGTCTTTTTGGATGTTGGCACATTTACAAGAGCTTTAGAATTCACTCTTAAATTGTATATATTGGAGCTTCTGATCGAATGAGCCATGTCCGTCCGGCCGTCTGTATGTCCCATGTTTTTAGGCCTTAAATTTTGAGCTAGGGTGCTGAAACTTCGTAAGTGAGGTCTACGTCATGCGAAGCAGTACAAGTGTAAAAAATTTTGAAATCCGCGAAAAAAAAGACACGTCCACAATCGGTCTAAATGTGCGACTACCTCCAAAGTTTTCAAAACTGTAAGACGTTCTTAAAGGCTGAAATTTGACATTTAGCATCTCCTGATGAATGTAAAATACAAAAAAGACAAATTTCATTGGTAAACCTCCTCTAGTGGGCGTGGCATCTATTTTAAGGGAAAATTTTCAAATGCAGCTTACTCAATATTTTTGCTCGAAATTGAAAAAAAATTGCTTAATTTTTTATGTAGAAAACGCTTAGTTTCACATTTTGTTCATACAAGACTTTGGGCCACGCCCACATTTGAAGGCAGAATTGAAGAAAAACCTAAAATTGTCCAGAAAAACTTAATTTAAAAAAAGTAGCAGGTTAGGTAAACGAGACTTCAGTCCAGATTTGTTCATATAAAGTTTTTAGCCACGCCCCCTTTTAGGGGTCGATTTTTCAAAAATATCGAATTTGAACCAAAAAATTGCATTTTTACGTACATTTAAGTGTAACTTGAGATATCTGTGGAAATATCTTATAATTAATAGTTTGTAATTAAGGGCGGTTGGAGCACGCCCCTTTTCGAAGTTTGCATTACTTATAAAATGTCAAAAAATAACTATGCCATCAGCATTTTACAATGTGGGATAGGATGGGGTATTCAACGATCCGTTTTACGGACTGTAACTTCTGCGTACACACTGTAGCACTTACTCACTGGTTTCACTTATAAGAAGTTTATGCTTCGCAAACCACTGCCTCAAAATTTGCAGATCCCTCTGTAGTTTCATAACGGATTCATACAAATTTTTGCTTGTGTCAGTAAAAGCCATGTCGTCTACAAAAGCCGTAATATTACTACAAAAATTTTGTTCAAAAATGGAATTTACATAAATAAGAAATAACAATGGCCCCAGGGCTGAACCTTGTAGTACACCAGTGACTATTTTCTTTCTTCACTGTAAACCTTTTCCAATTGACTCTTTGAGACCTTTTACTGAGGTATGAAGTGCCAATCGTAGATTGCCTTTCTAAATCCAGCTTTAAAGAGCTTGTCTGGCAAATTGTCTGGTTATGATCGACCATGTCAAATGCCTTGCTCATATCTATAAATAACGCTAAAGTTCTTTGTTTGTTATTTAAACCTGTGTTCGACCTTGAACTTATGCAAGAAGAGCAACTAAATTACGACTGTAAATAACTGTTAATTTAAAGTTTAAAAGAAAAATACCGGTTGATTCCACGTTATAAATCAGAGTGTCCCTCGATAGTTTATTGACTTTTATTTATATGCGTAGTGAGTTTGGCCTTGTATTTATGTATGTATGTGTGTGTGTGTGTGTGTAGATTTGTGAACTGAATATTTTCCACGTGTACGCCAAGTGAGTAGAAATGAAGGTATTGAGGATATAGGGAGTGTATTTAGTATGAACTGTGTTTTATGTGTATGAATGCGTGTATAACGGATGCGGCGTGAGTTTTCATACCAGTGGGTGTTGGGTCTGTCTATTTTTTGCGTTGATTTTGGTGTGTTGTTGATTGGGGAAGGGCACAGTTTTGTGACAGGGCGGCGAAACTCTCCTTGTTTAGTCTTAACTGTAACCACTCTTGTAAACTCATTTGCTTACGGATTAGTTCTTACTATTCGGCCCAGGCTCCATCTTGCAGGAGGAAATCGTTCGTCCTTTATAAGTACTAAATCTCCTTCTTTCAATGAGGGCGTAGGTTCCAGCCATTTTTGGCGATGCTGTAACCGACTGAGGTATTCGGATTGCCACTGTCTCCAGAAAGTCTGGAGATGTGCATGTATCGCCTTCCATCGGTCCACATAGCATTGTTTTTCCCAATATAACTCCGGTTCTGGTAACATAAACAGGGATTATCCAATAAGGAAGCGTGCTGGCGTTAAAGCTTGGAAGTCCATTGGATCTTCAGTTAGAGGACAAACAGGTCTCGAATCGAGACACGCTTCAACTTGCGTTAAAAACGTGGCGAGCTCCTCATAAGTTAGAGTCCCATTTCCGACGATTCTCTTCGCATGGAATTCGACACTGTTTACTCCTGTTTTCCATAACCCTCCAAAATGAGGAGAGCAGGAGGAATGAAATTCCACTTAGCGCCTTTCGTTGCTAAAGTGTTTGTGATTGCACTCCAGTCTTGAGATCCCCCTTTAAGTAGCCGCCGAAGTTCCGCATCAGCACCCGCGAAGTTCGTACCGCAGTCACTATAGATATTGCTGCACACCTCCCGCCGTGCTGCAAATCGCCTGAATGCAGCTAAAAATGCTTGAGTGGTCAGGTCACTAACGGCCTCCAGGTGAATTGCCTTTGATGACAGGCAAATAAAAATTGCTAAGTATCCCTTGTGGCATTTAGACCCGCGACCTTTCCAAGCTCGTATTTTTATGGGCATAATCCACCCCGTGTTTGCAAAGGGTCTGCGATGCGAGAAGTTGGTTACTCTCCCATGAGTTGTTCCGATGCTCGAGCTTAAAGTCTGTAGCACGTGACGCAACCCTTAACATACTTTTTTACCGCTTGCTTAAGCTTAAGGATCCAATATTTCTGCCTCAGATGGGTCATCATAAGTTGAATTCCATCATTAAGACATTTAAAATGAATTGCGCGTAAAATCAACTGGGTAGGACATAGGAAATATTAGCTTGGCTAAGCCTACCACCGACTCGAAGAATCCCACAAGCATCTACAAACGGATTAAGCGATGCCATGCCTCTGGTCTTCTTGATGCCGTCAGAAAACATTGTCCTCTATTCCACGTGAACCAAAGATCTTGTGGCCTCATTCAGGTCCTTGGGAGAAGAAAAACATAGTGGTGGAGGCCTTGTTCTGATCGGCTTTCAAACTTTGCTTGAATTCTTGGAACCTAGAACTATGTTGCCAGTTGCAATATGCCACTACTCCTCTGACCAGTTTGCGAAGTGGAGCTGATCTTCGCACAAGTTGAACAACCTGGTTTTCTTACATTTCCACTTCACGGCATCGAGTTCGCTTTCTTCCATCTTCGGTTGATGAGTTAGTTGGCTGGATCGGCATTTTAAAATCCCAGTCCATTTGTAGAAACGCAGGTCCCTTCCTGGGGACGCTAAGTCAGCTGGGTTTTCCACGCTGAAAGGCTTGTCAACCTTTGCGATGAACGTTTCCCATCTTGATGGGAAGTGCCTTAATCCAGCAGAGGGTGATTGTGCAATCCGCTCACGCGTATATGTCTTCCGCAATAAGATTGAGAACCCCTGTTACATGATTAAGGAGCCTAGCTAAAATGACTGTCCCGCACAGTTAAAGTATGGGAATGCATACTTGCTTGATTGGTGCAACCTTAGTTTTCGAAAGGAGTAGATGCATTTATATTTTACCTCCTTCATCCGAAACCCGTAAGTACACCGCCGCACCAAATGCCCGTTCGGGTGCACCGCAGAAGCCGTTTATTTCCACCTCTTGACCACGATTCCTTGTATTAACCCATCGAGAAAAGCGGATAGGGTTAACGGCCTCAAGGCCATTAAAAAAGATGTTCCATTCCTTCATAGGGTCATAGAGCCTGGCTATAGTTGACGATATAGACATCTTCGTTACCTGTGGATGATTAAGGTGGCTTGTAGCTATAAAGAACGCTTTTAGTATCAGGATGCCAGTAAACTCCTAGCATCTTAAGGTTCAATCCTTCTGATGGCAGCTCGAACTTTACCTCTCTATCTTGAAGCGAAACCTCTTTTAAAAGATTCATCGAGTTGGATGCCCACTTACGGAGGGTCAGTCCGCTGATCTAGAGTACATTTAACCTCCTTTATTTTTTTTCTTAGCTTCTTCGATAGTGTCAGCTCCAGAGATCAGGTCATCAACGTACATTTCGTTTTGGATCATCTTCAATGCTCGTGGACACTGATACTGGGCCTTTTCTGCCAAACAGCTAAGATTCCTCATAGCCAAGTACGGTGCAGATGCTGTCCCAAAAGTGACTGTCTTGAGTCTGAAGGTTTTAGTAGTCTCATATGGATGCTTTCGCGACAGGATGAGCTGATAATATGAGTCCTTAGGGTTAATCCAAATTTAGCGGTACATTTTCTCAATGTCAGCGGTAAATGTGTACTTGTGCTGCCTCCAATTCAGGATAACATCGACAATGTTGCTTTGCAAAGCTGAACCCGTCATCATCCTGTCATTAAGGTCTTGAAGGAAGCGTCAAAAACTACCCTCAATTTGATTGACGAACTGCTTTCCTTAATAACCGCATGGTGCGGAATGTAGTAGGAATGTTGTCCAACAATTGCTCTTCCACTTCGCTCATGTGACCGAGATAAATACAAAAACTCTTATATACATGCTGCATAGTCCCTCTGTAAGGTCGGGTTCTTTGCTAGACGTTCTTCTAACAACTTGAAGCGACGCAAAGCGCCTTCCTTGAATCGCCCCAAAATTGGATAAATGTTTCCATTAAAAAGAAGGGCAACTTCACATCGGCCGTCTACTAATCGCTTAATATTTTTCAAAGAATGTTCTTTGCGTGAGGTGTTTTCTGGGATATCTGTAGTTATAAATGGAGTTTCTTCTTACTCCCAGAATTGACGCATGTGCTCCTCCAAGTTACATGTTTTGTGAAAACTCTTTATTGGATGAGACGCTGGCGACCGCCCAAAGAGAATCCAACCAAATTGGGTGTTTTGTGCCAAGGGTAAGTTGGTTTTAATGGGCCATAACCAACTCTGGCTACAATACGTCTGCCAAAACATCGCTACCTAACAATAAATCAATTTTGGCTGGCTTGAAGAAGCATAGGTCGGCTAAGCTCAAGCCATTAAGGATTTTCCACTCGCCACTTGGCAGGGTTCGGGCCGGGACAGCGACTTTAACACGACCGCCTGTGTACTCATTACGAAGGCCGAGAGATGAGACTTGATTGTTATATCAACGACCTTTCTGCAAGTGCCGCTGTTGACCGTACCTAACACGGATACCTTGACAAATGTTGATTTGTCAAGTTTATCCCTGAACCGCTGCTTCAGGGATAAACAACGCCTCAGCACTAAAGTCTAAACGCTCGTAGGGAAACGACCTCCCTGGATGATCCACAAACCTTCACAATCGCTGTGGCCAACATCACTTGAGTGTCCGTGTGTGGCACAGAGTAATATGAATTGACAAATTTGCTGCAACGCGGCTGCTCTGGGTTTGATGACAGCTGCTTGGGATCATCACTCTGACTTAACGACAGCTGTTGCGCATTAGGTGGCGTAAAGCTTGGAGCGTTTGGGTAATCCCGAGGTGTGACAACTGCCGTTTTGTAAAATTGGCTGCTAAAGGTTAGTTATGGGACTACCACTTTGATGTCCTTTGTGCAAGAAAGAGTGATGCGGCTCCTGAGAGTAATAACACGTTTGGGTGCTCGGGCAGTTATTGGACAGGTGGCTATAAGATAGGCCATTGCGACACAAGCCCAGCTTATAAGTGCTTTGACAGCGGTCATGTATGCTCATTTTCAAAAAACGGTTGCATTTGCGGATACCATGCTGCCTTTTGTTACAGAGCTTACATGTGAATTTAGAGTCTGGTTGAGAAACGAAGCAGTTGCGCTGAAATCCCTTTTTAACTGGTTCGGATATTCATTTACCTTGTTGGTAGCTAACAGCCTCCAGCGTACGAAACATATTTTCCAAAAACTGAGTGAATTCATTGAAAGTCGAAAGTTTTTTGGTATCCTCCTTGGACCCTAACCTCTCCTCCCAAAGCTGCTGCGTTTTTTGTGGTAATTTCTGCAGCAAAATATAAATAAACATCACATACCAATGATCGACCGGCACCTCCAGGTTTTTCAAGCTGTGAACTATTTCGGTGGACGTGTCCAACAAGTCTTTAATCGCTATAGCTCGCTCCTGGTTGATCGACGATTGGTTAAAGAGGCATTTGAGTTGGGTGTTAACTAGAAACCCTGGTATCCATCAAAATAGTCCACGCTTTGGAATAATTGCCGTTCGTCAGGGATAAATGCGATAAAATTTTGTCAGCTTCATCTGAAATTCTAGATAGTGAAACTTTTGAATTTCCGACAGCGAAGAGTTATGGTGAACCAGGGAGGTAAATAAATCACGAAAACCTCCCCAAGATTCGTATGTACCCGAAAATACTGCAACTGGGATGTTTGTGAGCCGTATGTCCGCATCGCGGGAATTAGCTCCACTTTTGGAATCAGCTTCGTCTTTGCAATCAGCTTCGCCGCCTTTCTTTTCCTTCTTCTTAGCCAGGTCCAATGAATCAAGAAGATCTGCTCGGCAGTCGAAATAAACCTCATGAAACTTTTTATACGTTTTCCCTACCTCAGTACATTTTTCCTTATCCGCGTCTGAATGCGCCTCTATACATTCTTCATACACCTTTTCAGCTGACTCTATAGATTTTTCTAACATAACAGACAACCCTCTAAATAATTTGCCTTACGAGTACTAGCCCCTCTCTTAGCAAATTTAAAACATCTTTTACCAATCGGGAAAACACACGTACTAGTTTTGAAGTTTTCATATTGAAGAAATGCCATCTTACGAAATGATATCTTACGATAAAATAAGAAATTAAATGCACTAACATGCAAACTTCTGGTCCAGCAACGTCCTCTTGTAGTCTACCCACACAGCACAGTGACAGGCACAGCTCAAAGGTGATTATAAAGTAGCAGCACCTCCAAATCAAAACATATCCACAATGTATAGGCTCTACCGAGATCGCACACAACAAATCCGCGCAACGCACAAGGTGATTTATTGTATTAAAAGCACAGCACAGGTATGCTGTATCCTTTTAGCACAAAATTGGATGATATTGAATGCCAACAAACACTTTTGTCCCAAATCAGCTGTCGATAAAACGCCCCGATCGAATAAAAATTCAATAGCTATCTATTGTTTTTCTTCTTTTTTTTTTATTTTTTGAATGTCTACAATCCCGTTGTCACGAAATTTATCCGGCTCAAATGGACGAAATGTTCGATCTTGCTCTTATCAAGAAGAGCAACTAAATTGCGACAAGCGTAAACTGTTAACAAATTCCGTACGTTCTGAGCAAAAAGAAAAAGACCGGTTTATTCCACGTTATAAATCAGAGTGTCCCTCGATAGTTTATTGACTTGCATTTATATGTTCAACTTTGATGTAAGATTACTGCGACATGACATGTGTATGACTTAGACAATGGAATTTAATTTCCCAGAAGGGGACATTTAATGTAAATTCACTGAAGGGGATATTTTATGTGTACGGGTGCGTGGTGCGTTTGGCCTTTTGTTTATGTGGGTAACATAACGTAAGCAACCTGAATATAATTCTCTACTTAATTTCAAGATTGCATCTTCGGTTGACATACCTTCCCTAAAACCAAATGGTTTTCCACTTAAAAACCTAGTTTTGTTTAAGAATGAGCCAAAGCTGGATTTCATTAACTTTTCAAGCAATTTAGAGAAGGTTGGGAGAAGAGAATTTGGTCTATATTGGATTGCTTTTTTTCGTTTGCCTTTTTTAAATAAAGGTATGCCTTTTTTAAATAAAGGACTTCTGCGGCTTTCAGCGATTTGGGGAAAATGCCAGAATTCGCGGTCAAACACATTCATAACACATTAATAAATCATAACACATTTATAAATTTCGATTGGGGTAATTTGTTCAAAGACGAAGCTTTTATTTTGGGAGACATCGTTTACTAAATTTGACTACAGGTAACATCTGCAATCATTATGCGGGAAGAGGGCTTATATTCAGAAGCAACAGAGGCAAAAAAATTATTAAAGTGGTTTTCGATGTCCACTTGGTTGCGGATAGTCGAATTACTCTCATCCTCGACTTCAAGCATTTGTTCCCCTTTTTGTTCTTCTGAAGAATATGGTTTACTACACTCCATTCCTCTTTTACATTACCTCTGCAATTTTCGAATTTTCTGCAGTAAAATTTATCATTATAGATTTTACCTCTTTTTTAACATCCTGGCTGAATTAATAAATTTTTGCCTTAGGATCTGATTACCAGGGTTTTTTTTTACCCCATCCCATAGGATAGGAGGTATATTAAGTTTGTGACATAGTTTGTAACACGGTCATATAATAATGGTAGACCCCCAAGACCTTTAGGGCATATGATCGAGACCGAATTCTGAATCAAATAAGCCATGTCCGTCCGTCTGTATGTCACATGTTTTTAGATCTGCAATTTTGAGCTAGGGTGCTGATATTTCGTACGTAAGGTCCACTTCATGCGAAGCAGTACACGTGTTAAAATTTTTGAAATCCGCCCGAAACCACGCCCACCATCGGTCTAAATGTGCAACTACCTCCAGAGATTTAAAAACTGTAAGACGTTCTAAAAGGCTGAAATTTGACATTTAGAATCTCCTTATGAATGTAAGACTTAAAAAAGAAGAATTTAATTGGTTAACGTCCTCCAGTGGGCGTGGCATCTATTTTAAGGGTAAATTTTCAAATGCAGTTTACTCAATATTTTTGCTCGAAATTGAAAAAAATTTGCTTAATATTTTATGTAGTGGTTCTACATTTTGTTCATACAAGACTTTGGGCCACGCCCACATTTGGAGGCAGAATTGAGGAAGAACCTGAAATTTTCCAGAAAAACGTAATTTTGACTGGCCTTGAGCCTAATTTAGGAAAGCATGAAACAAAGAAGTAGCAGGTCAGCTAAACGAGATTTCAGTTTTTGGCCACGCCCCTTTTAGAGGTCGATTTGTCAAAAACATTGAATTTGAAGCAAAATATTGCATTTTTGCGTACATTTAAGCGTAATATCTTATAATCGATAGTTTGTAATTAGGGGCGGTTGAACCACGCCCCTTTCCGAAGTTTGCACTACTTATAAACTGTCAAAAAATAACAATGCCATCAGCATTTTATAATGTGGGATAGGATGAGGTATTCAACGGTCCGTTTTACGGACTGTAACTTCTGCGAACACACTGTAGCACCTACTCACTGGTTTTTAGATTTTATACGCATTGAGTTTTTCTTGACAATTTTTTTCAGATACGGTAGAATTTGCGATATGCGTAAATTGAATTTTAATCAAGCAATGATCTGTTATTCTTTGATCCATATAGGGTTCCCAACCGTCCTCCTTTTGGGAGGACAGTTCTCCTTTTTTTGCTCTTTGTCCTCCCGTCCTCTTTTCTGGAGAAGTGTTCTCCTTTTACTCCAGTTAAAGACAAGAATTTATCACAATAGAAAATGAAGCACTTCTAAGGAAGTTTAAGCCTGGAACACACGACGTCATGACAAAAATATAAAATATCGCAGCAATTTTTTTTTTATCCGCTATAGAAAAGTTTGAGCTTCCGGTTGGATAACAATTTACACTACGATTTCATGGTTGGTTGATTTCAGGGTTGGTTGGGGACAGAATCCGGAAAACGGAATTTTCGAAAGAATAAAATCGCGAACAAGAGTACCTACGAATTTCCAGTTTTTTTCATTCTACAAATGCACAGTGGTATGTGAAAGAATGCCGATTTCAGAAGCCTAAGATCCCGAAATACACAAAATCCTGAAAAGTAAAGAATGGATTCTCGGGATTTTGGGGTTTTGGATATACGGTTTGGGGATTTAACCTATTCAAAGCAATACCTAACTAAGAATTGATAAATAATATCGCTTTTTTGTCCACGGCGCTTGTTAACTTATTTAGCACCCATTCTTTATTTTAACATTATCTAGTTCGCTTATGTACTTAAACTGATACATTCACCACTATTTGACTAAAGGTTATTATCCTTAGTCCCTTCCACAGGCATGCAACAATGCTTAATTAGTATTTTTCTAAAAACCACTTAATTTTAATCTGCCATTAACATTTTCTTTAAAGTAATATTGTTAAGTTATTTTTATAGATTACAAGTTTCTCATAATTTTTTTGTGCAATAAATTTATTGCAACAAGCAATAAAAATTAAATAAGATTCTGTCTTCCGTGTCCCTAGCGTAAGTGACGATGACGAGTCGAAAAAAAATTAGTGTGAAAACTCACTTCATTAGAACGAAGGTTTTAGATAAACATTAACAAAATATTGTATCAAATTTTTAATCTCAATAAAACGTTATAAAATAAACTTAAAAAAGAAAATCAAATGTCCTCCTTTCTGTTTCGCCAAAGTTGGGAACCCTTATCCATTACTTCACTGAATATTTCCTGTCTAAAGTTTTTGTGAAAACTTGTAAAGACGTGGCCTATACATGTCTGCGTTTCATCTGATATTCGAGTTGGTTCGTTAAAACTGAGTGGAGCCCAAACGATGACATTAGTAACATGTAACTGTTGCTTTGTTAGCTTATAAGATATCTATATTAATGTCTCCTACCACCAATAAATTCTTTGACTTAAAACCTGTAAGCAGATCACCAACTTCATTTATAGCTACGCTTTTTGCTTAAATTGTTCTTGTGCAAGCGACACAGAGAATAGTAAAGTTTTCGTTTCCTATTTTAAGATTTATTTGAATCATTGACATTTTGCTACTAACGATTTTTTTACAAACACGGCAACACCGCCCGCTCTGTTAGTATTATTACTACTGGCAACTGGTTCGTAACCTGGAATATTAAAAACAGATACCTCGTTGTCAAATATCCATAGCTCTGATAAAATAATAAGTCCACTTCAAAATCTAGTGTGTTTAAATGTGCTATAAAGTATTTAAAATTTGCTCTCATGCTGCGAATGTAAGGCTTTGACAATATTTTGAGAATTTAGAAAGAGAAGAATGCGTTTTCAGATTTTGTTTACAGAGAGAGGAGGAAAGAAAAAGTAAATAATAAAGAAAATTAGAGACCTCAAAATTAACTCAAAATTAGTGAGGTGCATCGAAGACCTTAATCGCTCCACTCATATCGCATTGTCTCTTTCTTGCTTCCGCATGTATATTGCGTTGCTCTCCATCCACATATATTGGAAATCTGCATTGAAATGCTGTCTTGTGTGCGCTGTCATACTGTCGTTGAGGTAGATGTTGGTACCGTGCGTCGTGATGATCGCATAGTATTTTCGTGTTGAGTTTAATTTTGTTATTTGATTTAATTTTTATTATTATGTCTTATGTATTTTGACGCGTAAATTTAATTACCAAAACATTTGTTTTACTTTTATTGTTTATTTTTTTCGTGAAACTGGAGTCTATATCTGTCTCATTAATTGACACACCTACACTTATTTGCAAGGCTGCGTTTACTGCACTTCGGTTATCAATATTGGATACATTGACCATTTCTAAGCTGTTACATAGATTGGCTTGTTCAAGCCTTTGAATCTTTTCTTGCAGCAAATTCACTTTTGATTTTAGTTCCGCATTTTCCCCTTGCAATTCTTTTACGCGCGTTGCGAAGTCTTGCGATTTTTTTAGTTCCAACATATCTTTATATATGGCTTTAATAGTAATATCACTTGCTGCTGTTTCTTTTCCTATTGTTATTATGGGGGATGGTGGAGGTGATCGTGTTAGGGCTTTTCACTTGAGTTATATATTTCATCTGTTGTTGTTTTTGGTGCGATCGAAATGACTAAATCACTTGACGACATAGAACGTCTTCGGGCCAGAGTGCATTGAGTGCAATTTTCATAAACTCAATGTCCGCGGGCAACAATTCAACACATTTCCCATGAAAAACAACACCGCAGTCACAACATTTGATTTTAGTTGCATCAACACGATCAACCTTGTTCTCACAGAGACAACTATTCATGATTTTTTGTAGTTTGTTTTGAAATTACTGTAAAACTTTTGAGAGCGTTTCTCGCTACGTGCGTACCCCACAACACTTGACTGAGAAACTTCAACCTCTGTGAATATCACTATTCCTAATATACCATGGAGCATTCACAATTGCTCTAAGCGTCTTGTTTTGGAAAGTCTGCATCATGGACATGTTGCTCGACTTGCTACAACCCCAAAGTTGTACTCCGTATGTCCAGGAGGGCTTTAACACCTGCCTGTACAAGAGCAGTTTGTTATTTATGCTTAGTTTTGAAAATTTTCCTATAAGCCAATACATATCTCTGAGTTTTATTTCTTATTGCTTATTTCTGCTTAACATTAAGATTGCAACGAATACTGACGTTTCTCACAGTATCCCTAAGAAAAGCACCTGAAACGCACCTCAGAAATCTCATTTCGGCAGTAGTCGTAGGTACATAAAAAAATTAAAATTGTTGTAAGACGCTGCAAATTGTTATTCTGTATCCTTGCTTTGGTGTATTGTGATTGGCATTTCAAACCAGTCAGTAATTGTTACAGTGACTAAGCAAAAGCTACAGTGCGTAAGACGGACCGTTGAACACCTCATCCTATCCCACATTGTAAATTACTAATATAACTGTTATGAATATTATGAATATTAAAGAAAGTAGTTCCTTATATTTCTTAGTTGTTTTAAAAGGGTCCTGGTCTGGCCATCTCTTTTAACAAACAATATGCATATTGGCAAATTATTTCCAAGTAAGGCTTATATGCAGGCTAAAATTAACTTATTATACCCTACCATGGGTATATTAAGTTTAATGTGGTAGATTGTAACGCAGTAAAATAATCACCGAAGACCCCTAAAATCTTTTAGACATATGAATAGACCGACCGGAGATTCGATTAAATTATGCCTGCCCGTTCGTCCGCATGTAAACAATTTTTAGGCCTTAAATTTCAAGCTGTTGAATTTCAAGAAAGTTGGTGAGTAAGCTAAAAGTCAAATCCTCCAGAGCAGATTTGCAGATTTGAAAATAATGGTGCTAGCGCACTGGTTTTTGGTATGGGACATATCTTGATAATTGTCTTTGAGGTAGCAGAAAAAGTTTGGCCTTTAACTTAAAACGACTGTTCTTCAATAAATATACAGGGTGTTTCCAAATTCGATGCAAATATTTTGACACAAGATTCTTGGGTATATTTGAAGAAAAAAATTGTTCTACAGTATGGGCCTATCTCAAATTTTGATGCCACTTATTGGGAATTTAAGAAAACACCTACTTTGAGGTACCTTGACCCATACTAACACAAATATCTCCGCTAACACTTACAACAGGTACTTCATTTAGGACTTAAATTTTAGAAAAAATAGTACTCCTTTTAATTGCATTAAAATAAAATTGATGACTTTTTTAACTTTCGAGATATTTGCTTTTAAGTCGGATCCTTTTTCCCTGCCCATGACATTTTTTTGACTTTCAAGACACATTTCTGCGAAAAATGCGTAATAAACATATCGGTAATTTTTTTTTTCTAGTGCACCTAACAATACTTAATAAAAATTGCTAAGACAAATTACCCGAAAAACTCACAGATTTTATGATACTTGGGAAATTCCATAGCAGGTAAAATTATGAAAAACTCTTTTCACGAAGCCGCGACAGGTATAAGGTGGAAATATGATTTGTTACCTACTTTTATAACCGCGATTGACAACAAGAACGATTTTTTGACTATGTATTAATAATTAACGTAGGTTTTAGAGCATGCATTTTTATTAGACTACCTGATAAAAAGGTAATTTCCCTATCATTTTTCTGTTAAATCCCAAAAAGGATTAAGTTTGAGGTTGGTCGCCTAGTTGGAAAATTTACCTAATGTAAATTGTATGAAAGGTTAGAAAACAAAATTAAATCCATCAAAGTCATTTTTGAAGCCGAGGTGACACAACAGTTGTTAAGAAACCATACTTGAAATGGCATCTTTTACAAACGAAGAATACGCCGATATTATCTACGTTTATGGGATGTGCAACGGAAGTTCTATTAGAGCACAACAAAGATACCATCAGCTTTATCCTAACCGAAGAGTACCTAATCCCCGCGTATTTACAAATTCGTTTCGAAGACTTCGGGAAACGGGATCTGTTTCAACAAGACGACCTAACGCAGGAGCTTCACCAGGAAGAATTGCAGTTGATGAAAGAATAATGGAAGCGGTTGCAAATGATCCATCAATCAGCATCAGGCACATATCCTTGCGATTTAATGTTTCAACACATAAAATTGTTCGTCTCCTGCATACGGAAAACTTGTATCCATACCACCATACACCTGTGCAGGAACTGCTTCCGAGTGATTTGGAGCCGAGACTTGAGTTTTGCAACTGGTTGTTAGAGAGGAAATTGGATGACAACGGTTTTATAAGCAGAATCCTATGGACGGACGAATCTCAATTTACTAGAGATGGGATTACAAATTTTCACAATCTACACACATGGGGTGCGGAAAACCCACACACAAGGAGAGAGTCATCATTTCAATACAGAGTTAGCGTCAATTTGTGGGCAGGTGTTATTGGAAACAACTTAATCGGTCCCTTCAAACTGCCTCCCACACTGAATTCTGCAAACTATCTGGAATTTTTGCGCAATGATTTAACAGATCTACTGGAGGATGTTCCGGTAACTCAACGAGCTTCGTCATATTTTCAACATGATGGAGCCCCAGCCCACTTTGGTCGCGAGGTTAAGAATTGGCTGGATGAAAAGTACGCTGGTCGTTGGATAGGAAGAAATGGACCAGTTCACTGGCCTGCAAGATCTCCAGACCTTACAATTATGGATTTTTTTGTATGGGGGAGAATGAAAGAACTTGTTTATTCTACAGAAATATCAACTCTAAATGATTTAGAAGATCGCATTCTCCAAGCCTCGTCACAAGTGAGGCAGGAGTTATCCTCAATAAACGTTGACAGCGCAATCCAAAAACGGGCTCTAGCATGCATACAAAATGGAGGAGGACACTTTGAACACCTTATTTGATTGTAAAGTTAACTTAATGAAATAAAAAAAAACATAAACGAAACACAAGCATTTTTATTCAGAATAATAGGAATTGAACACTATGAATCAAGTTTTTCATAGTTTTACCTGCTATGGAATTTCCCAAGTATCATAAAATCTGTGAGTTTTTCGGGTAACTTGTCTAAGCAATTTTTATTAAGTATTGTTAGGTGCACTAAAAAAAAAAAAATTACCGATATGTTAATTACGCATTTTTCGCAGAAATGTGTCTTGAAAGTCAAAAAAATGTCATGGGCAGGGAAAAAGGATCCGACTTAAAAGCAAATATCTCGAAAGTTAAAAAAGTCATCAATTTTATTTTAATGCAGTTGAAAGGAGTACTATTTCTTCTAAAATTTAAGTCCTAAATGAAGTACCTGTTGTAAGTACTAGCGGAGATATTTTCTTTAGTATGGGTCAAGGTACCTCAAAGTAGGTGTTTTCTTAAATTCCCAATAAGTGGTATCAAAATTTGAGATAGGCCTGTAGAACAATTTTTTTCTTCAAATATACCCAAGAATCTTGTGTCAAAATATTTGCATCGAATTTGGAAACACCCTGTATATGAAATTTGACAAAAAACTTCATAACGAAGGTTGCAGATATTAGCATTTTTTAACTTTTATGTGTATATAATATGTATACACTTTTATGTGTATATAATATGATAAAACAAATCACTTTTTTTTAAAGCCACGCCCACACCTTTTGTGGGCGTCGCTTTAAAAAAAGTGATTTGTTTTCAGTGAAAAGGCGGAGTTTTAGTCCGAAATGTATGCAACCACCTAGCGTAAAGCATTCAACAGTTATATTTTTACATTCCGCCCGCTTTTTGCAGTTTCCTTTTTAGGTAGGGTAGGGTAATTTGCAGCCCGACTGAAGTTTTTGCATACCCACTGTTGCACGTTCCCACTTGTTTGAACTAAAGAGTCTTCCAATTTTGAAAGTCGATAGAGGCCATATTATTAGAGCTCTGTCAAATTAAATGTTATCTAGGCAACGTGTTTTGCAAAATCACTTAGATGGATATAGCATTCGACAATAAGTACGTGCATACTTTACTGACATCATCGATTAATATATCTTTCAGAATGACGTTGACAGGCTACCGACGCACGTCAACCGGCGCTCTATGTCAATGAATGCCATAATCTTTTGGCCTAATTTGAATACGTATATGGGAGGCCAACGACGTGACGTATGGCTTCAGCTGTACGGCGCTACATGCCAAACAGCTTACGCCATATTGAGAACTGTGCAAGCGATTCGAGCGCATGGTCATGTAACGTAAAGATGGAACCCGTATTAATTAAATTGTAAATAAAAACAAAATTTTAAGTCACCCATGCGAAAAAATCATATGTATAGACAAAAATTTTAATTACATTAAACAAAAAGAAGCTGCCAAATAAAGCTGTACTTTGAGCAAAAAAAGTATATGCTTTAAAAAAAAAGTAGAGCTGTTAGAAGTACAATAGCATTTTTTTCATGCTTAGTGAATTGCATACATATCTTATATAACACACTCTAATTTCAGAAAAAAATCAGTGTTGACCGTTGTTAAAACTCAATAAATTTGAATTGAATTGAATAATAATGTTCACTATACTTTAACTTTAAACTTTTGTTGCTTCTGTTTGAGGGTTGTTTTTCTCTTCGGCCTCTCTCGAAAAAGCCGAAGTGGAAAACCCTCAAACAAAAACAACAACATATCGATCTAACTATGTACTTTCAACTCCAATTATTTAAACTTTTGTGCTTTTACCGCTTGTGCTGTATTTATCTTAATAAACATTGTTTCATAATCATATTCATACCTTCTTCACCTACAAAAAAAATACTTCACATGTGTTCAATTTAAAAATATTCTTGTTTTCTTGATTCATCCCTCATGCAAAATGTCTTTTTTGTGTTTTCTTCCTCTCACTTTCAGATTAGATTTGTTTATAAATCCAAATCGGGTTTTAATATTCAAAAAATATACGCATTTATTTCCTGCGCAAGCGAACGCTTAAAACGCACGTTTATATGTAAGCGTATTCGCCAATGGGCTAACAACAAAGTAAATGATGAAAAGTGTCACAATAAATCCAGAAAAATAAAATGGCAGCACCAACAACAAATCTTGAGCGACTTATAAATTGCTTGCAACAGGTGCGACATTTTGGAACTATAACAGCAAATCAGGTGCGGTTACACGCTCAAGACGGATGGAGAACGGTGCGACGAAGTATTCGAAAACGAAGTATTACCTCGAACGCATCACGTTGCCGTAGTAGTGCAAAGGAATGTCACGAAGATGAAGATGAATTCAAAACTGCGTCAGAAGGAGCCTTTAAGTGTGAGCATTGGTTGCAAAATTTCGATTTTAGACTTTTAATATTAACTTGCAGGCAGATATATTTAATCTTACGATTTTTGTTTGCTTGTATATAATTACTTATACCTACTTTATTAAGTCATTTAACTGTCTTAACTGTCATCTAAAACAACATATATATCTATAATATATATATTATTTATAAACAATATTTTATTTGCCATAAACATTAGTTTATTTAGGGGAATGGTACATGGCCCGGCCAGAACTTTGTTGGGGCAATCAAAACGAATATACTGAAACTCAAAAGTAGGTCTCCTTTTTTGCGCATCAATTTACTTCAATTAAAGTGGTCTTAATTAAAGAAAAAATATATTTAGTTACATAGTATATTTTTTATATTGGTATTTCTGCATTCTTTTTCATGACATATTTCTATTAATGTTTTAGCGAACGGTCTCCTCAAAGAAGAGGTATCATAATTGTATCTTTCGGACGATCAATCGTGCAAAAATGGAACTCAATGTTCAATTACATTTAAAACTGTTGACTAGTGGCACATCTAGAAAACCATATACTAATTCAAAAATTCAAATTCAATTCGGTGTTTTTTTAAATTTCAATAGATGGACTACGTTCGGTATTAATTTTAAATTTTGCCTCTTAGCGTTTCCAAAATAGAGGGAAAAATCCATAAAACATCAATTTAGATTTTTTTTTAATTAGCGTTGGTTTTTTTTTCAATTTTACAACCAGCTGCGTTCCATTGGCCACTTTTCTTAAATTCTGCGGAGATGAATATCTGCGAAAACGGTAAAACATGTTGTTTTTTATTTCGTTTGCTAAAATAGGTTTTAAAACTTCAGGTTAGAAACGGCAATATTAATATTTTTAAAATGCAGTGAAATTGCGTTGTAAAAGCTTCATACTTCAGCCATATTTAAATTAGATCACCATTACCGTTTACAGAGTAGCAACCTTTAAGAAATCGAAAATATTTTAA
Source organism: Neoascia interrupta (assembly GCA_947623515.1). Taxonomy (NCBI): domain Eukaryota; kingdom Metazoa; phylum Arthropoda; class Insecta; order Diptera; family Syrphidae; genus Neoascia; species Neoascia interrupta. Next base: position 112,287,792 of record OX392462.1, read on the forward strand.
CGTTTTCAAGTCAAATCTTCGAAGTTTTTTTTTTCGAAGTTTGCTTTAGCTTTACATGAAATCTCCTTTTTTGCGCATCAATTTACTTCAATTAAAGTGGTCTTAATTAAAGAAAAAATATATTTAGTTACATAGTATATTTTTTATATTGGTATTTCTGCATTCTTTTTCATGACATGAAAATATTTATATTTTTTATTATATTATGCCTGTTATTTATTTCAAAGCTATAATTTATACCGTTAGGTAGCTAGAGGAGAAGACCTACATTTTCTTGACCCTTTTTTAATTTTTTAAACTTAAGATCCATAAAGCAACTTCTTTGATTTTTTTTTCAGTTCCCTTAGACTTCTTTCCAATACCGCAACTACCAGCGCTGACAAACGTTTTTTAATGAATTTTTGCGATTTTTTTCAAAAATGCGTTAAAACGGCAGTATTAAAACTTTTTATGGAAATCATGATTTAAGCATTTGGTTTACTTTGTAATGCTTTATACGTTTGTTCAATATTATCTTCGTGCCCTAAGCGGTTCAAAAGTTATGGCCTCAAACACTTTTGGAAAACGTCACCTATTTTTAACTCTTCATTTCTCAGGAATTTTTCAATATTTAAAAAAAAAAGAATTTTTTTTATTAAAGTTTGGTTTCTACTTAAGGTTTCGCTTTTCTTGTTCCTGGCTGCTTATCTTCTTAAAAAAAGTATTGAAAAACATTTAATTCATTTTCCCATGTAACTTCAAACTGTAATTAAACCGTTATTACTGCTTAAAAAAAGTTGCCCTCGTTCGATTCTCTGACTATCTCCGGGGCTTAAAAGCAGACCATATTTTGTCTTACTACGACTTACTGTTCAGAAGTTAAACCGATTGGACGGACAACGTAGCGATACCATAAGAGGTCGTTTATCCATTTTTGGGCGGACCGCTAAAAGTAGTTTTCAATGCCTTTAGCGTTCCAGCATGCATTCTTTATGTAGTTTCTAATCTAGATGAAGACAGCTTATGCTGCCAAAAAAAGGACAATCAGGTTGTAACGTGCCGGCAATATCTTGTCGCGTGCCACCAATAGCCATCGCCATCTTTGGGGTAGGAGGTGTAGTAAGTTTTATTCATAGCTTTTAACATTGAAAAGCATTGATGGTACACGTCTAGACTTAAAGGACATAATGATCGAGGTTAATAAATAAACCTAAATGTTTATTTATTTATATATTTATTAAATACATAATTATATTATGAAAGTGAAATATAAATAGGTTTTTTTTGCAATCCCTTATGTTAAAGTGCCGATAACTTGATATTTTATACACGTATTTTCGGGATGCAAGATCTTTAAAATTTTGAATTTTCGCTATTTTAGATTTTCTGCATTTTACATTTTTTGGAATGGGCTTTAGGGATTATGCCCGACTTCCCAAATAATGATTCCAAACAAACACACCCTGCTGTGAGCGTATCGAAATCCCGCTTCTTAAAATACCATTTTTAAGGAATCACGAACAATTATGTGAAGCATACAATGCACACAGCACACGTGGTTTGGTTACGAGAGGTTGGTACTGGCTCATGCCATGCTGTTGCGCCTTTAATTTGATACAAAAAAGTTTTTTTTATTTTCTGTTTTTAGCGGTCCGTCTAAAACATGTCAAAAAATGGAAAAATCGCTTCTTGAGATACATGAGACAATACATGAGATAATACGGTAAAAGCGAAAATTATTTCAGAAGAAAGAACAGACTTTTCCCAAAAACGCCCCTAAAAAGTGGGCGGAACTCAAACTTTTGTATGGAACAAACCTAGCAAATAGTAATATCTTTAATATTTGTCTTAAATTTTTTTTTTCGATTTGGAGTGAGCTTTCCGAGGAATCGGGTTTTTAAAGATCTAACATGTTAAAAGTGGGCATGGTCCATATTGTGGGCCGTCCAATTTTTGCCTTGTTAAAGGTCTTGGGCCAATATTGCTCAGTACCAAAATTTAAGTTCCTATGATTTGTCTAACTTGACCAAAAGGCATTTTGAAAGAAAACGTGAAATAGAGGTTGCCTCACATTGAAGCCAGTAGTGTGTGTGACCGTTGTTGACGGATTAAGCCACACTTTACCTGTGCAGCAGTTGATCCAAGCCGTGTACCAAGTTTCAGCTCTCTAGCTTTATTTTGAAGACCTAAAACCTTCATACATATAGGCGGACGGACGGACGGACATGGCTTAATCGATTCACCTGTCGGTCTCAATCATATCTCAAAAAGGTCTTAAGGGTCTAAGATGATAATCTCACTGTGTTACAAATTATGCATTAAAATTAATACACCCTCGGTCGGGCATTATAACGGTTAATGAGAAAATGGACTAAATGTTTTTCAATGTTTTTTTTAAGATGTTTAGCAGGCAAGAAAAAAAAACCGTGGGTAAGTGCAACAGCGCGTCTGTAATAGCTTCGTTCCGTCTGTAACGGACCGCGGTGTACCCTATTCCAATTCCTATTCTATTTTTCTTTCCTATTCTCCTTTTCATTCCTAATCTCCTTTTTATTCCTATTCTCCTTTTCATTCCTATCTCCCTTCTATTCGTATATTTTCTTGTTTTCCATCCCCGTTCCATTACCATTCATGCATTATTATAAATAGAAATAAAAATGTATTCCTTTTAAGTTTTTGTTTAATTTTTCTTAAAAGGGGCGTGGTATGTCCAACTCCTTTAACAAAAATCAATCTTAGCATAAAAATATCCAAGTTTGCTGCTTAAAAGTACGCGAAAATGTAGTTTTTTGGTTCAAATTAAATAATTTTGTGAAATTGACCTCTAATGATAGGCGTGGCCAAAACTTTGTATGAACGAAATCTAGAATAGTGCCCGGTGTACCTTATGTGCTAAATTTTCTTTCTTATTCTTTCCTTAGTACAGCTAAAAACCAGACGAAATTCATGTTTTTATAGAAATTTATAGGCTTTTCTTGAATTCTGCCTCTAAATGTGGGCGTTGCCCAAAACTTTGTATGAACCAAATGTAGAACCAAGTATTTTCTACATAAGATATGAAGTAAAAATTTTGAGTAGTAGTAGTAAAAATTTTTCCTGTAACTGAAGCTACAATTCCAGTAGACATAGTAACGGAAACTAAGCTTAACTGGGCAATTGACTCTTTTCATCCATACAAGTCACCCGGCTGTGATGGACTGTATCCTATTATCTTACAAAAAAACAAGCCAATTATCTTATCTGTACTTAAAAAACTATTTAGCCGCTGTCTACAACTTGGACATATTCCCAAAGTATGGAGAGAGGTCAAAGTCATCTTCATTCCAAAAGCAGGTAAATCGAGCCACACGACTGCCAAGGACTTTAGGCCCATCAGCCTATCATCCTTTATGATAAAAACCTTAGAAAAACTATTGGATAAGCACATTCGGACTCAAATTGCAATTTGAGTCCGAATGTGCAATTGTTAGACCTATTTTGACGTATGGGTGTTTAGTTTGGTGGAAAGCAGCTGGAAAAAAACACGAACCTACGCTACATGACTATAATACCGAGAGCTGCATGTATTGGTACGACATCAGCTATGAGAACGACACCAACCTCAGGGCTGGAGGCAATTCTCAATATGCTACACCTCGACCTCTATATGCAAGAATCTGCTGCCAAAAGCGCCTTGAGGCTCAGTCAGTCACCTGAATGGATCCCAAGCTCATTTGGGCATGCGCAGATTCTTCACAGCGTTATAGGAACCGACACCTCCTCCGACTACCTTACCCCCTACCTTGACTTGGAAAAGCCTCTTACCTGCATGTTTCCTAGCAGGGATGATTGGGAATTGGGGGAAACGTTAAGAAATTTATCGATAGCCATATACGCAGATGGGTTAAAAATGAGCATAGGCACGAGTGCAGGTCTCTACTCTGAGAACTCACTTATAGAAAAATCAATAAAATTGCCCGATTCTTGCAGCGTCTTCCAAGCGGAGGTCCTTCCAGTCAAGGAGGCAGCCAGCCAACTGTCAATAAGGGCAATACCACAGGATGATATTACCATATTTATAGACAGCCAGGCAGCCATTAAGGCAATAGCTGCGACTGAAATCAAATCCGAACTTGTTAAGTGCTGTCGCAAAGAGCTAAAGGTTCTTGGCTCACAGCACAATGTAAGACTCTGCTGGGTTCCTGGCCACAGGAACTTACGTGGCAATGAAAAAGCCGATGAGCTTGCACGACATGGATCAACATTGGATCCTCATCAAGCCCTTCAATGGATCAAACCTCCACTCTGTGACCTGAGAAGGCGGGTGGGAAACAAGATTCGGATGAAAGCAAATTCAAGATGGACATCCTTGTCCACCTGTGAGATCTCAAGACAAATGTGGCCTAAATATGATAAGTCCCGAACTAACGCGCTCATCAAGAGCAACAGGAAGACTCTGTCGTTACCAGTAGGTGTACTTACTGGCCACAATCTTTTGAGACACCATGCTATGAAACTAAATCTCGACAATGACGACATCTGCAGAGGATGTGGCGATACGGATTGCTGCGAGGACACACCTCACTTTCTGTGCCACTGTCCCAGTCTAAGTCAGTTGAGGAAAAGAACTTTAGGAAGCTACTTCTTCCACGACATCTCAAAACTTTCAAACGCACCACTAACATCTCTTTCCAGGTATGTTAAATCAACAAGGTGGCTCCAGGAACTCAACACGGCGTAAGAAGGAAGCGGAACATCCACACAACTAGGATTATCCCCCATTGGGTATCACAATGGGTCTAAATAGACCTAAGTGCGATGAGGCGCGGGTCACTTCGCTTCATCAGCCCAACAACCTAACCTAACCTAAGTAAAAATTTTCCGATTTGGAACAAAAATATTGAAAAAATTGCATTTGAAGGTTTACTCTTTAAATCGATGCCACTCCCTTAAGAGACGGTCTGCCGATTTCGGTTTTAAATTTTATATCATTAGGAGGTGCTAAATGTCAAATTTCAGCTTTTCACGACGTCTTACAGTTTTGAAAGCACTGGAGATAGTTGCACATTTAGACCGATTGTGGGCGTGTCTGTGGGCGGATTCAAAAAATTTTAACACTTGTACTGCTTCGGATACTTACGTATCCAAAGAGAGCTTACGTATAAAATGTCAGCTTTCTAGCTCCAGCCTAAAAATTGGTGATATACGGACGGACGAACGGGCGGAAATGCTTAATTCAACTTAGAATTCAGTCTCGATCATATGCGCTTAAGGTCTTAGGGGTCTATCGTTATTATTTCTCTATGTTACATTTTCGCCGGTATCAAACTTACAATTACACTCCATTCCTGTAGAATAGCGAACAAAAGCAAATAAAAGCAACAAACAGTATCAAAACACACAAGTGTGGCTACCAATACTGCGAACTACCGACTGCAAACTTAAGAAACAAGGAAGACAGTGACGAAAGCATTTTATGAAAAATTATAATACTGCTGCAGTTTTTCAGTCTTTGATCCATTTTCTCTCTTCGAAACTCAAGTCGGAGTATTTCTCCAATCATTGAGAAGAGGGAGAATACTAAAGTAGATCAAATAGCCCATGATGGTATTTCAAGTACATTAATAACGTAGCCACACTTGTGTGTTTTAATACTGTTTGTTGCTTTTATTTGTTTTTCAAATACTTGTTCTCTTATGGGAAATCGTAGGAAGAGTTGCCACTTAATGTCAGCATCATTATAATATAAAGGTTCCTGACGATGTTCATGTGATGGCTTGGCATTTAAAATCATAGGACTAACCCTTATTATAATGTTTGTAGAATTGTAAATTCTTGTAATTTTTCACTTTTCAATATAAAATTTAATTTTGTATGGCTTTGCCATGGGGGCCGCTCCCCTGTATAAGCAACGATACGTTCGGTTAGCTTTTTAATTAAATCATTTTTATATTAAGTCAAAAAGGCTTGTGTTTGGGATAATGTCTAAAAAAGTCTGCTGTCGATCCAACGAAGAAAAAGATGAGCTAATTTGAAAAAATACAACAATTTATTTCACATGAAAAAAGTTACTAAAAATTGATGTTGACTGCTTGACGGTTCGTATCAAAAGAGAAAGAAATTTGGGGTTTTGCAAAATGACGTTACTTGACAATTAGCGAAAGATAAGAAGAGATAAGAAAGATAAGAACAATGGAACAAAGGGATTAGCCCAAAAAAAAGTAATGTACAATTTAAGCGATAGGGTATATCGTAAATAATTGGTAAATGCTTTTTAACAAAAATATAATAAATGAATGTACACAATTCTGTTTCAAACATACTGCCCCCCTAAAAGACTAACGTCTTTCAGAAAATGGGAGTGGAGCTAATTTAATTACTGGCCGCACGTATTCACCAGTTTGTGTAATTATAGTAGCAACTCGATCTCGATGATCCTTGTCCGGATGAACCTTCGTTACTCGTCCCAAAAGCCACTTGGAAGGTGGCAAGTTCGGCTCCTTCAACATGACAACATCCTCCACAGCTAGGTTGACCTCAGGATTGCGCCATTTTGGGCGCTGCTGGAGTGATGTAAGATACTCTGCATGCCAGCGTTTTCAAAAGCCTTGCTTTAGTGTCTGTAAAAGAGACCAATTATTAAATGGACAAACTGGTTTATCACACATAGGAAGAGGAATAGAGGTAAGGGGTTCACCAATCAAAAAGTGCGCACATCTGATGTTGGCCACATAGGTCGCGAATTCAGCAGGGCCTGCACTAGGGTTAGGAGGGTGTACATTTTCTCAAATGTCAATCTGTGGTCCTTGATTACACGCTTTAGGTGGTATTTTACAGATTTAACACCCGCCTCCCACAATCCGGAGGACGGTGGTATAAATTTCTAATTGATGCTGTCGTTTGACAGATGGTCGATAACTACGTTGTGGTGTTTTTGACTAAGTAAATGCTGGCATTTAACTCTTTGAATTCCAAGTACTCATTTTCCTACCTTACGCGAAAAATTCTGTCTTCAAGGTCCAAGCCTTAACTTGTACTTCAGGCCTTCGTGCTACACCTTGTCGAAGGCTTGCGATACTTCGAGAAAAGCGCTGGTACATATCTTTTTCGCTTCCAGAGCTTTTTCGATTTCGTTTGTTATTCGATAGACCTGGTCGATTGTTGAATGCGTTTTCCTTAATCCGAATTGGTGATCCGGAATCAATCGTCTTTCTTCAATGATTGGTTGCAACCTTTTAAGCAACAGTTTCTCGAATACCTTAGATATTATCGGCAGTAGCGAAATAGGTCTGTATGACTTTTTTTTTTTTTTTTTTTTGTTGAATACTAGGATGGACGGAGGCTAAAACTCTAAATTCCGTGCTAAAAAACCACCCATTTACGAGAGACACTATGAAACTGCCAGAACGCACTTCATAGCAGTAAATTTTCGCTCTCTCATAATACTTCTTGACTACAACTAAGTTAACTTAACAAGTAGTTTACGCTTCCGTAGTGTTAATCGCATTGGATAGGTTGCTTTCCAGTGAATGCACCTACTAAGCCGTTCATTCATGCGGCTTCACCCTACGTCGCTAGATCGAAGGGTCTTATTCTTTGTAGTCGTCGCTCGTTGTTTACATCGTTAAGAGTCTCGTTGAGAGTACGTATCATTTCATTGTTGCAATGAACATGAAGGCGAGCATTTAGCTTTCGAGAAAAGTTTGTTACTTCTTCGCTCACGGTAGCTATTCCTAAATCTCTGTGAATATCACTGTTCCTAATATACCATGGAGCATTTGCTCCATGCATTTGCATTTTGCTAATGAACAATTGCTCTTAGTGTCTTGTTTTGGAAAGTCTGCAACATGGACATGTTGCTCGGCTTGGTACAACCCCAAAGTTGTATACCGTATGTCCAGGACGGCTTTAACACCTGCCTGTACAAGAGCAGTTTGTTATATATGCTTAATTTCGAAAATCTTCCGATAAGCCAATACATTTCCCTGAGCCTAATCTCGAGCTCGTCACGCTTCTTCTTTACGTGTGGTTTCCACCTAAGTTTAGCGTCCAGTGTCATCCCTAGATACTTCGCTTCATTTGCATAAGGTATTTGTGCAGAATTTATGAACAGAGGTAAATTGTTAACCCTTCTGTAAGTGAAATTCGCAGACTTGTTCTCGTTAAGAGAAATGGGTAGACTTGTTCTCGTTAAGAGCGATTCGCCAAGTCTTCGTCCAGACACAAATTCTGTCCAATGCTCGTTGGAGGCTTCTCGTTGATGACTCGACTGATTCATCTGTTGCCAGGATGGCCGTATCGTCCGCAAACGTGGCCACGACAGTCTCGTCATCTAGAGGTATGTCTCTTGTGTAGAGCAGGAACAGGGTCGGACCGAGGACGCTTCCCTTGGGTACGCCAGCCCGAATTTGCTTGAAACTCGAGTATTCACTACTACACCTAACACGAAAGAGTCTGCTTTCAAGATAATTTTCCAATTTTAAACATGTCTTCCGGCAAGTTTTGCCGTAAGACATGTTTATTTCAAGCCTTCGTGCCATACCCTTCTAAGGCTTTTTCAATTTCATGCGTTATTCTGTAGACTTGATCTATTGTGGAATGGTTAGGTCTGAAACCGAATTGATGATCCGGGATCAAGCGTCTTTCTGCAATTATTGGTTCCCCGGTTTTGGAACCATAATGACTTCAGCAACTTTCCATTGTCTTGGAACGTATAGAAGTCTAAGAGAAGCGTTTATCATATAAAGTAGCTTGACTAATGCCTTTTTTGGTAGCTCTTTCAATATTTCGCCAGTGATCAGGTCGTAACCCGGGGCCTTGTTATTTTTAAGTTTGCTAATTGTCTGTCGGAGGACAACAATTAGCAATTAGTGTTATCCCGGATCATCATTAGCGAAACTTTTTTCATTCTAAAGCTATCAGGTTCCGCGTTGTTGTTTAGAACGTCAGCCAACGGCGGACCGTCGAAAGGCTTGAATGTTTCTTCTAAATGTTCAGCAAACAAATTCGCTTTCTCTTTGTCTTCTCTTGCCCATTCGCCGTTAGCTTTTTTTATTGGTGCCGAGTGGATTATAGGTTTCTTGATAGACTTAACTGCTTTCCACAGCGAGTAGTTTGAGCTCCTATCCACCGACAAGCCTTCAAGGTATTCAGTGGTCTCACGATTTTTAAGATCTTGCAACATTCCTTTCAGTTTGTTAGAGAGGTGGTTCAATAGGGTTTTGTCTGGGGGAACCCTCGTGCCTTGCCATCTTCTACGCGCTCTTCTCTTTTCACGAATCAATTCTTCGATTTCGAGCGGATATGTTTTACGTACATGCCCGTCGGTGCTAACTGCGTTCTTTTGGGACGAATTGTTGTTCCAAGCAGCGCTCTGAATTGCTTCAATGAATTAGTCAACTGCGGTTTCTAACTCGAAAGGAGTTTTCAATGGCACATTCAAGCCAACACCCTCCTTACAGTCCTTTCTGAAAGCGTCCCAGTTCATGTTTTTGCTAGCTAATCTAGGAGATCTTTCTATTTCCGCCAGTCTTCCACCAATCTTCAAGATAACTCCTGAGTGGTCTGAGCAAAGATCATAACACTCTTCAATTCGCGTAAGGTATTTGGAGTACCCTTTAGCGATGAAAAAATCGACAAGGTCAGGCTTTTTATTCCTATCGGTTGGCCAATATGTTGGCTTACCCGTGGAGAAAAAGTCCACCCCACGCTTCATACTATTTTTGTACAGTAATCTGCCTCTTGTTGAATTGCATCGTGAGCCCCAAAAAGTATGCTTCGCGTTAAAGTCACCCCCAATGATAAAATTGGACCCAATGAAGTCATACATACGATCAAGATCGTCTTCCACCAGTCTATATCCTGACGGGAAATAACAAGATGCAATGTTATAATCTAAGCAGTCAATTTTTACAGAAACTGAACTGATCTGCATAGAGTCTAGCTCAACTTCTGTGTTCTTGAAGTGCTTTATGCAGTTCCTAATGTAGAGGGAGGATCCTCCTCTCGAATTTTGCGAAGGGTGATGTGCGTGATAGCCATTGTAACCTTTAAGTTTGGGTGTAGACCCGTTTTTAAGGTGAGTTTCCGTAATCATGCAAATATCAATATTGTTTTACCGTAGAAATACTTCTAGTTCGTCTATTTTATTCAGAAGGCCGTTTGCATTCCATGTTAGTATTTTAAATAACTGCTTCATATTCATGTTCTCCTGTAATTTTTTCAAGGCTTAAACTCGAGCTTGCTCAGTTTGTCAAATATAACTTTGTTGATTTTAGTCTGATCCTCAAGTTTCTCCAAGATTACAGCGAGGATCTGAGAAACTGCATCTGTTGTGGGCGATCTTGCCTTGTTTTCGTTTGCCGCAACCTGTGCGTATGATTTCGGTCCGACCAGTGGTGGTTTCTCCGCTGCACTTGAACTGGCGCCGCTCTTTTGTGGAGCTTTTACGCCTTTTGTCGACGCCTCCTTTGCCAATCTTCCACTTTTGATCGGCTTTGGCGTCTTTGGAGTCTTTGGCTTAGGAGTTTCAGCAGGTTTTGGGCGTCCTAGGCTTTGATTCTGACCTCTAGTATTTTCCTTAAGAGGTTCTCGTCCCTTTTGCAGCTCTATGGCTACTTCGCATCCTCGATAGTTCGCGGGGTGGTTTCCGTGGCAATTGGCGCAAACTGCTGGAGCCTTTATGTCAACTTTGCACTCTGTTGACAGGTGTTTTCCGGCACATTTCACACAACGTGGTTCTTTTTGGCAGTAGGCACTTGTGTGCCTGAATTCTTGGCATCGCTTACACTGTGGTATCAGTCTATTGCCCTTTCGCATGGGTTCGATTTTAACCCTGATGTTAAGTATCATTTTTATTTTATAAATATCGTTTATGCTCTCAGTTCTTTCAAAGGAGAGCATAAAAATTGGAAGGCCGCGTCTGATCACAGTGTCTCTTTCTCCTTCCGTGCGTTGCTTTTCCTTTTTAATGATATTGACGGCATCAATAATTTTAAGGCCTTTAGTTTTTAGGTCATTTACAACGTCTTCTTTTGTGCATGATGGGTGGAGCCCCCTACTTTTCGTACTTATTTTGATAAGTATACCACTCGATTCTTTCTGCATTCAATTTAAGAGACAGTGCGCGATAGGAATCGGCGTTGTCAACATTTACTTTCCAGTCAATTCTATTTTCATTTTTAAATACAGCCGCTCCTTTGGAGACAGACGCCGACCAGTGAGCCGCACAATGTGTGACAGACGCTTCTGGATTTTAATTTAACCTTCAGATTCATCTATAAGTTAAAACCTTACTGCCAAAAGTTGCCCCAAATGGAGCAGCATCGACAGCATCCGTTGAAACATTAAAGAATATTTCTTCCGGTGGATTTTAGTCGGCTCTTACGACAGGCATACCTTACCTCAAGGCTATTCTAACCCCGACCTTGCAGGGGCCTTGGAACGTAAAAAATTCTCATGGAGGCGTTAATGATATAAAGTAGCTTGACCGAAGCTTTTTTCGGTAGCTCCTTTAGAATTTCGCTAGTAACTAAGTCGTAGCCAGGGGCTTTGTTGTTTTTCAGATTATTTATCGTTTGACGAAGTTCAGCCAATGACACGGTTTTTATTCTATAATTATACCGCATAAGGATTGAGCTCTCGACCAACGGTTCCCCGTCAAACGGTTTTAATGTTTCTTCTAGGTAATCTGCAAATAAATCCGCTTTTTCTTTGTCTTCTCTTGCCGATTCGCCGTTGGCTTTTCTAATGGCGCAGAGTGTGCTATAGGCTTCTTAACGGACTTGACTGCTTTCCAAAGAGAGTAGTTCGAACCTTTATCGGCTGTCAAACTTTAGAGGTAAGCAGTAGTCTCGCGACTTTTAAAATCTGGAAGTTCGTGCTTCAGTTTGTTAAAAATGTGGTTCAAGATGGTCTTATCCGGGGGTGCTCGCGAACGTTGCCATTTCTTGCGCGCTCTCCTCTTTTCGCATATTAGCTCTTCTATTTCTCGCGGATATATTGTTCTGCTGTTCGATAATTCGGACCTCCGAAAAGAAGTGTTATTCCACGCAGCGCTCTGAATAACTCTCACGAGTTTATCTAATTCGTCTTCTATTTAAGGCCGTCCCAGTCGGTGTTGTTGTTAGTTAATCTAGGCGCTCTTTTCTTTTTCGCTAGGCTTCCGCCGATTTTGAAAAGAACTGCCGAGTGATCTGAACAGAGATCAAAGCGTTCTTCTACGTTCGTAAGGCAACGAGGTACCCCCTTGGCGATAAAGAAGTCGACGAGATCAAGTATTTTATTTCTGTCGGTTGGCCAATATGTTGGCTTTCCCGTCGGTAAGAAGACCACGCCCCGTTTCGCGCTTGCTTTAAAGAGGACTTTGCCTCTTGTTGAATCGCACCGTGAGCCCCAAAAAGTATTTTTTCGCGTTGAAGTCCCCGCCGATGATAAAGTTTGATCCAAGTGAATCAAAGAGACGAGCAAGATCTTCATCTGCCAGCCGATACTGCGGAGGAAAAAAGCTCGTCGCGATGTTGTAATCTATGTGACTTATTTTTTCTGAGACTGAGGTTATTTGCATAGATTCAAATTCTATTTCTTCGTTTTTGGAGTGCTTAATGCAGTCTTTAATGTAGAGAGAGGATCCACCTCTCGAATTTTCTGAAGGATGATGCGCGTGAAAATCAATGTTACCTTTTATTTTGCATGCCGAAACCTTCTTAAAGTGGGTTTCCGAAATCAGGCATATGTCTACATTATTCTTCCGTAGGAATACTTCTAGTTTGTCAATATTTTGCAAAAGGCCGTTTGCATTGCATGTAATTATTTTGATTGACTTTCCCATATTCATGATTTTTTATTAAATGCTTTTCGAGGTTTAAACTCGAGCTCGCTTAATTTGTTGAATATTACTTGATTAAGTTTCGTCTGTAGCTCAAGCTTTTCTAAAATCATGCCTAGGATTTGAGAGACCGAATCTGATGCGGCTGATTGTGGTTTACTTTCACCTGACGCAACTTGAGCGTACGATCTTGGACCAACAAGTGTGGATTCTCCCTTTTGACTCCGGTGGGAACTAGGACCAGCGACGTTTTCTTGCGCATTTTGAGTTTTGCCTTTAATCAAACCCGCACCCCTTGTCGACTTAGGGGTTTTTGACTTGTCTACTTTAGGAGGTTTTAGGCTTGAGCCCTTATTTTCAATATTTTTCTTTGGAGCTTCATGCCGTTTTTGTAACTCAATGGCAATTTCGCAACCTCGGTAGCTCGCTGGGTGACTTCCCCTGCAATTGGCGCAAACCGCGGGGCCTGACTGCTGACATTGCAATCCGTCGAGAGATGTTCGCCGGCGCATTTTACGCATCGCGGTTTTTTCTGGCAGTACGCTTGCGTGTGTCGGAAACCTTGGCTTCGCTTACATTGGGGAACTAGCCTGTTGCCCTTCCGCTTGGGCTCGATTTTTACCTTGATGTTAAGGATTGATTTAATTTTGTAGATTTCGTTAATATTCTGAGTTCTTTAAAAAAAAGCATAAAAATTTTCAGGCCTCGTCGGATAACAGCGGAATCTTTGCCTTCGCCCGTACGTCGCTTCTCTTTTTTTATTATGTTCACGCCGTTAAGAATTTTAAAGCCTTGAGCTTAAACGTCTTGTATTATTTCGTCCTTGGTACAGGATGGGTTTAGTCCCCTTCCGATAACCCGCAGCGGCTTTTCGAGGTGATTTTCATAAATAAACCATTGGATTTTCTCTGTGTTCAACTTTTGTGACAGTAACCGATAGGCGTCAGAGTCATCGACGTTAACTTTCCATACGTTATTCCGAAGTGATGTTAAGTTATATTTCGTCTCAAGAGTATTTTTAGGGATGTTCCGTAACTTTCAGTAGTCCGCGATCCCAACGACATTTATTGCAGGTCGGCGGTTTTTTTCTTGGAGTATTCCTGTCGCTTTTTTTGATACGACTGGTGTTTCTTCTTTTTGCTGCACGGTTTCTACTTTGGTAGATAGCGCTTGTGAATCTGTTCTACGATAAGCTTGGCGTACCGAGTGCTTTTGTCAATAAGAATTGGGTGTTTGGTAGAGAAGGTTTCGTTTGAATCTTGTATACGTCCGCCGGCACGAATAACTCCTTGATGATCTATGAAAGGTGCTAACGACGCTAGCTTGTCACCACTTTTTAGAAATTCACCCTTTGCTGGTTTGGTTTTGGCAACACTGGTTTTGACAGCTGACGTGTGTTTAGTACCTTGTGTCACTGTCAAACAGCTTCAGTTTGGTTTGCAATTTAACCATGGATCGTCTTACAAATGAACAACGCTTGCAAATTATTGAATTTTACTATCAAAATTCGTGCTCGGTTCGAAATGTTCATCGCGCGCTGCTTCCATTTTATAGTCGGCATTCTCGACCTTCTGAGCAGTCTATTCGGAAGATTGTGACCAAATTGACCAATTGGCCGCCTAGATCGTGCGATTTGACACCATTAGATTATTTTTTGTGGGGGTATGTCAAGGCTTATGTCTATAGGGACAAGCCCGCTTCGATTGACGCACTGGAAGCCAACATCCATGCATTCATTCGTGAGATACCGGCCGATATGTGTGAAAGAGTATGCCAAAATTGGACTCAGCGGATGGGCTACCTGAGACGCAGCCGCGGTCAACATTTGCATGAAATTATCTTTAAACATTAAATTGCAAGGTTCAAACTATCGATTTAAATAAATATTTCATTAATTTTTTCGATTTTTTTGTGTTTTTTTTTTTTTTAAGTTCTCAACCTCTTAAAAAATCACCCGTTATATTAAGTTCACGTTTGAAGTTAATTGACTGGTGATATTTGATAAGCCTTAGTTTTGCAGCTTGGAATTCTTCTACAGACGAGGGTTGGTCATTCCGAAGACCTGATTTCATACGCGAATTAGAAATAAAACGAAGGCTGAATGCTAGACACCGGATAGCGTTCAAATAGCTCGAGGAATAGTTTATGATTTCCAGCATTTTACAATGTTCTTCTGGGCTGGCAACTCTGCTGTAAAAGTGAATAGTTCAACTTTCGTATCGCTCTGCTTAATTTCAAGTTTTATCCGCATTTTTAACAAGCTCCAAAAGGTCACTCACTTTGCTTTTAATTGCCTTTAAACAGTAAAAAGAAAAAAATAAACAGGTAACAATAGTGTATAAGCTGAAAAATTAAATAGCTGAAACTAGTGTCGGTGTCAAATGAACGACCAAAAAAGAAAAATCTGCCAAACCTCACCAGAAGAAAGAAGTTGCACATCAGCACCAACAAATATCTGCAGATCATCCAAAATCTTCAAAGCTATCCCGAAAATGTCTATGACACAGTCCGATTTCCAACAATTCAAGGCGATTATCGCACAGCTCTCTTCAAACCGCCGTTTCTAATCTGGCAACCAAAGACGATCTCAATAAAATTAACAGCGAGTTAGCTGTTAAATAACAAATAAAAAATTTCGAAATCCTTTGGTCTGCCCTGAAAGAGGAGCTTGATATGCAAAGCCGTGAAATTCGAGCAAAAAACCTCATAATTTCGCTCCTCATTGACACCGTCAACCCACAGGAAAAGCTTGAAGGCATAACCCAACTTTTGTTGAACAACGAAGCACCCGAAATGCCACCGGCTATTTCACTCAGTCAAAACAACAACACCATCAAACTGAAGCTCAACACCAGAGACAACGAAACACCATTAAAAATGCTAAAAAATTATCACAAACTGAAAGGCACCGGCGTCTTCATTCAACGCAATCGGAGCAAACAATCACAACTCAAACACCACCTACTACTTGATTATCGAAATGTGATAAAATTGGCAAACCCAGCGGAAATATTGTCCATAAGAAATAACACGCTAATTGTTAGGGGTAAAACGTTTTATTTGGATAATAAAAACATCTTGAAATGCAATAACAACAACGAAGTGGAGGGATTGCAAAATATCTTTGGAAATTTGAAGTTTGAAGCTATCAGTGAAAGCTTGTTGTCAAACAGCAGTCAAAAAAAGCGGAATGTACCAGATGAGCGAAACAGACTAGCGATGGCACACAAAAACCAAAATTGTAGTAGATTATCGAATAATTGAAATTTAGATGCCGTCAGCCAAATTTTTACTAAAAATTTAAAAATTTTATCATTCAATATTTCTGGATTGAATAATGAGCTTTTGTTTGTTAATTTTTTTAATTTTAATTATTTTGTTAATTTTTTTAATTACGTTAATAGTTTCGATTTATTCTCTCTTTTTGCAACTCATGTTTTACCTAAAACCTTTAATAGATTTGAGAAACTTTTAAGTGGGTTTAATCTTAAGTGGTGTGAAGCAGTCAAGACTTCTGATAAGGACCGTGCAAGTGGAGGTTGTCTGTATGGAATTCGAACATCACTATTAAAGTCGCATGCGTTTGCCGAATTTGAAGGTACAATAATAGTAAAATGCTTGAAGGAGAAGGATATGTGTATTGTCCTGTGCTATCTAAATTGTAACAAATGGGCAAATGGTTTTGAAAAGCAATATAATACATGTCGACTCCTAGCTAACAAGAGTTTTCTTTTGATTGGCGATCTGAACGCTAGAATCGGCAACTCCCAAATTGTAACCACGCAAAACGTTTCTAACCCTGCTATTTCTTACACCGATCGGAAGTCAACAGACACATTAAATTAATAGGAATGGAGTGGATTTGCTTGCGTTTCTGCAAATGTACGATTGCATTCTTCTGAACGGATGTACGGAAGGAGACAAAGAAGGACAACACACTTTCATCGGAGGTCAAGGAAAATCTGTCATTGATTATTGTACTGCAAATTATGACTAGATCGAACGGATTAAAAAACTTGAAGTTGAGTGTAATATCTTTTCAGATCGAGCCAGCGTTCCTCTAACAGTCATTACATAAGGATTTGGTACTTAGAAGCCAATGCACATTATAAAAATCTGTGCCGCCAAAAGAAAATTGACCTCGAAAACCTGCAAGCTGCAACATTAGGACAAATGAGAAGCTCAAAGTGATTACTGGATAACCGTGAGGGAAATCAATGGAATGAAGTATAAAATAGGTTCAGGTGTATCTGCCGAAGGCCTTGCAACTCACTTCAAGCTACTTCTTTCCAGTGATAATAACCTAGTGTTCTCCTACGCCGAACCTTTAACTTTGGATGAGTTATTAGACGCGCAAGTATCCATTGAGGAAATACAAACTGTAATTTTAATTGCGAAAAATGGAAAAGCTCCTGGCGAAGATGGGATTCCTTACGAGTCTTTCAAAAATGCAACACCATCGTTCACCAACCTTTTAAAAAAAAACTATTTAACAAAATTTTTATGACGGCTAAATTCCCCTCCTCTTTCAAAAAGTCTGTGATTTTTCCTATACACTAAAAGGGACCGCTAGACGTTGTGGAAAACTGCAGAGGGATTTCCTTCATAAATGTCATAGCGAAAATATTCTGCGGTGTTCTTGGAAAGAGATTAGAAAAATGGGTAGAGCAGAAAAATATTCTATCTGCCTTTCAAGCTGGTTTTAGAAGAAACTTTTCTACGATCGTCAGATATTTACTCTCACATCCATTGTCAAAGCGTTTCAAGCCAGGAAGAAAAAATTATATTCGTTCTACGTTGATTTCAAAGCGGCCTTCGATCTTGTCAACAGAAATGCTCTTTTCTATAAGCTGTCGCAACTCGGTATATCCTCGAAATTCATCAGAGTACTCAAGGAAATGTACACAGATACCAATGCAGCAGTTTGGGATGGTTCATGTTTTTTCGGATTGGTTTGGTACAAGTACTGGTGTCAAACAAGGATGTCTTCTAAGCGCTCTGCTTTTCTCCTAAACGACATAGTAGAAGACCTTCCGGATGGAGTAAATATCGCTAATTCTAAAATTAATGTGTTGCTGTATGCAGATGACATCGTCATACTTTCCGAATCGGCTGAGCAAATGCAGTTAATGATTGGTTAATAACCGTCTATCATGTTACTGCAAAAGATGGGGGCTGACAATTAATACACAGAAGTCTAAAATGATGGTTTTTGCACGATCTCAAAGAAGTTACAATGAAAGGTGATGGAAATGCGACGGACATCCTCTAGAAACTGCCAAGGAAATCAAATATTTAGGCGTTAAACGGAATCCAACCTTAAATTTCTCCGAACATTTTTCCGAAAAAGCCAAAAGCGCTCAAAGCCTACTAAACTTCACATGGAAGAATGTTTTTTGTAACAAAAGAATATTTTTATCGCCAAAATATAAGATTTTCAATGCAATCGTAAAATCTACTCTCTGCTATGCTTCTCAAGTTTGGGGTGCACAAGAACACGAGATAATCGAAAAACTTCACAGGAACTTCATAAAAAAGCTTTTTAATCTTCCGCTCAATACACCTACTTATGCTATATACCTAGAATCTGGTCTTCCCAAGCTATTGACGAGCACACTTAAATCACAAGCAGTACGAAGACTTCAGAATAAGCAAAAGACTACTTCTCTATGAATTGATAAATAAGGATTGGTGGTACGAAAGATGGCAAACTATTGGGAACTCTTGTGGAGAAACCCTACATATCGATCCGAACAACCTAGGCAATCTGAAAGAGCAGCACTACACTATCATTCAAAAAAACGAAGACTCTATGCGGGTTGCTTTCATCAAGAAGGTAAGAGAATCCGAAAGCAGGGTATTATACAGTCAACTTAACTTCAATCTTAACTCCAAAAATTACTTTCATGACTCTCTAACTTATGTTGAAATATCGTTAATTTTCAAAGCAAGGTGCGAGCTTCTTCCCCTAAATGGTACGCCTTACAACGGAAGCTTTAACCAATTCTGTACGCTCTGCAACCTGAAATCAAAAGAAGATTGCTTTCATATTATAAGTATATGCCCAGTTTTCCGATCACAAATGCTAACTTTCTTTGGTAAACGGACATAAACCATGCAGGAAACTTTTCAAATTCTAAATGAGTGCCACTGGAAAAACTTGAGCAATTTTTTAAAAACTATTTACAAGTATAGAATGCTTTTAATATCTGAATTCAGCTAAATTTTTATACCTGTACTATGTAATATATAACTCTTATCTATTGCAACCTGTGTTGAACTAGTAAAGAAAACATTTATTTTTATTGCTTACTAGGCTGACGTCTTAGTAATAAATCCTTAAATTCATATATTTATGCACTCTGGTTTTCTTATTAAAATGTTAATAAATGAATTAATACTTACTTAGTTTATGATTTTCTCAAAGAAATTATCACTATCAGTTTGAGTACCTGAAGCGGTTTCGATTTACCTGTGCGTTCCTCTAAAGTTTCTGTTGAAATACCGTCCAAAGAATAAGATGATTCTGGCCACTGATCTCGTTTGTCCTTGATCCACGATGGACCAAAGCTCATTGTTTATTAAATGAGATGGTGCAATGCCTCGTGAGGCACAATCAGCTGGTTTATGGTGAGATTGCACGTGATACCATTGTTGCCTTGGTATCGTTTCTAAGATTTTCGATGTGCGATTGGCTATAAAGACTGACCATTTTTTAGGTAACGCTGAGAGCCAGTGAAGGACAATTGCAGAGTCAGTCCACGCGTAAACTTTCATCTCTTTATGCTGTAAAGAGACTTTAAGTTTATGAAGTAGGCGCGTTAGCAGGACTGCTCCCCACTTTAATTGGGGCTACCCGGCTTTTGGTAGCGACGATAGTGCAGGTTACTTTACCGGTAGAGTCCACGCTTCTGCAATACACGACCGCGGCGTAAGCATCTAGGGATGCGTCGCAAAACCCATGGAACTCTACGTCGTTTTTGTATTTATAAAGAAGACGTTCGATGTTCAATTTTTCAAGTTGAGAAAGGTCTTCGCGTATAAAACGCCAGCGATTAGAAAGCTCAGCTGATATAAGGTCATCCCAATGATAATTGTTACGCCACAGCTCCCGAAAGATAATTTTTACGCCAATGATTACCGGGGCAAGAAAGCCAATAGGATCGAATATTTTTGATGATTCTGATAAATTTTTTCGTTTAGTGAACGAGAAGTCGTCACTCAAATGCACACTCTTGATGGGGTAAGTAGTAACACTTCTTGGTGCAAATATAAATTTCGTTGTCGGGAACCAGTTCCATGTGACCTAGATTTAGGAATTCGTTCATAAAGGCTGTACGTTTTTCTCTCAAATAAGGATTTAGGGCGATCCAGCGCTCCGTAAATTTCAACCGATTTAGTGCGACGGTAAAGCTGTCTTTAAAGTCAGTTTCCAAGGCACTGAACTGTTTGTTCGGTAACGAATGATACCTGAGACCCAGAGTCGAGTAATAACCGAACGTTTTGCATTGTTCCCTGTTTATCGTGGGCCCAAGCGATTGCAGTAGGTAAAAGGGTTGATTGTAGCGAACTTTGTTTAGAGGGGAACTGATTGGCTCAACAGATGAATAAAGGGTAGTTGAAAGTTTTTTTGAATTCGAAGAAGAAGTTCCATTATCACAGGTGTTGACTCCTGCGCCTAGATTGGATGATGTGGTTGGCACGTCAAGGGATGTGGTGTCCGTATCTGCAGGAATTTTCGATGATGATTGATCAAGATGTACGAGCGAATGATGGCGAGATTTACAAATCCTGCAGCGAAAGTTCGAGCGACACCTATTCGATGAGTGTCCTGATCGCAGGCAATTGTAGCAAAGCGTATGTTCCTTAACGATTGACCGCCGAGTACTTATGTCACATAAGAGGAATTTCGGGCATTTGCTTAACGAATGTTCAAGTTTACAATAAGGACAATAAACGTGTATGGACGAGAAACGGGACTATTTACATGCGAAAAGAAGAGGGTGCCAACTACGGAAGAATAAATTGTGCTGCTGATTTTCTTAAATTATGCTTGTTCCTAGCTCTATCTCACTTCCTAATGCATGTGAAAACCCAGCTGATCTAATTATTAATTCTGTAGAATGTTGTTTGTTTACATCAAAATATACGTAGCTTGAGTAAAATTTTTTCATTATTCTTAGCTTATTTTGATTCGTTGTTGAATTTACCGGTTGTAATAGTATAAGGTGAAATTTGGATATACGAAGATGAACTTGAATTGTATAAAATAGAAGGTTGCAACTTTCCTTTTGCAAATTGTAATGAGTCTTATTGTGCTGGGGGTGTTGCCGTGTATGTTACACGATTTGAAGCTGACAGATCATATATATCTTCTGTCTAAATTATTCTTCAGTTAACAATCGTTCTGAAAACTTTAAATCGGCTTCTGATAGAGTGAAGCATTCCATAGATTATATAGTATTGAAGGAATTTTTAACTTTTGAATGCTGGGAAACGGTTTTTTTCCGAAAGTAGCCCTTCTGTTGCTTTTGACTTATTCCTGGATATTTTTCAAAAACGCATGAAACCGAGTACGTTGCAAAGAAATCTGTCGAGTAAGAAGAAGCATTTGAAACCTTGGATGTTTAACAATCTAATTAATAAGGTAAGGAAAAAGAGGAAGTTGAGCGTAAAATGCAAGAAACATCATAACAATATTAGACTTTATGAAAGCGGTATAATAAATAAATCATATAAGACTAAATATGAAAGCAATGTATGTATTATTATGAAAGCGGTGATTAATCGACATTGTTAAAGTCTAAGGATAAACCGCGTTAAATTAAAAGCGTACTCACCCCGAACGTTTCGCTCGAGTTTTATTGAGCGTGGTCACCGGGAAACTGAAGCTCCTTATGGGCGATTAACACTACGCACCGCAGGCGGTGAAATGCTCTCTCGTTGACGCGTTAGATGTAGTTGGGAGCAAGCAGTGCTCACAATATCGCTTGGCGGTGAAAGCCTATTTGGGATCTACCGTGTAATTAGCGGTCCGTCCAAAAATGGAAAAAAGGACCTCTTATGATATCACACCGTTGTCCGTCCGTCCGCCCGCACCTGTAACTTTTGAACGGTAAGTCGTAGAAAGATGAAATTTGGTACACTTATAAAGTGTTCTTAATGCTTCAACGGATGCTGTCGATACTGCTCCATTTGGGGCAACTTTTGATGATAGACGAATCTGAAGGTTAAATTAAAATCCAGAAGCGTCTGTCACACATTGTGCGGCTCACTGGTCGGCGTCTGTCTCCAAAGGGGCGGCTGTATTTAAAAATGAAAATAGAAGTGACTTACCTTTTTCTCATAAAAACGACTAGTTAAAAAAACATGGCAATGAACAAAACGAAAGATTTGATTACCTCAGGTGGGAGCCCAGCTATGCTGGAATCCACCCTCTTCGGAGCCAGGCTCTACGGATTCTGGGGAGAGCCTTTTATTACTTATAAATCCTTTTGAGAAAAGGACAAAACTAAATCGATCACCACCACCTAGATGGAACATATTTGGAAAAAGCAGTCCGACGGTAAACCAGGACTCAGTGAAAATTAAGAGCTTAGAAAAGGAGAATAATGAACTCCAAGCTAAGTTTACTGAAATGGAGCGACTCTTCCACGATCTAAAAATGGAAGTCGACTCTCTGCGAAAAATAAACGAGGATATTAAAAATACTCGTTAAACGAAGGACTGTGAGGTAACGAAAGAGTGTGTAACACCGAACCGACCGAATACTTCACGGACGAGGACGAACTTGCACTTGAGACCGATTCAGTTTTAAGGAAAAGGTCTAGCAAGAAGCGTAAGGCGAATTCTTCTCCCGAAGTAATAAAAAAGCAGATAAGCCCTCTGGCTCAAACAAGGCTAAACCACAAGCGAAAATTCGTCCGCCTCCCGCAATAAACATCGTCGGGATAGCAGACTTCGGGAGATTGCGAAACCTTCTTGCAAACACGGTGAGAACAGAAAACTATAAGCTTAGTTCGCACTGAAATAACGTGTGGAAAGTAAATGTTGACAACGCCGATTCCTATCGCGCGCTGTCTCTTAAACTGAATGCAGAAAGAATCGAGTGGTATACTTATCAAAATAAGTACGAAAAACCACTGCGAGTCATTGTAAGGGGGCTACACCCATCATGCACCAAAGAAGACGTAAAACTTAAGGCCTTAAAATTATTGATGCCGTCAATATCATTAAAAAGGAAAAGCAACGCACAAAAGGAGAAAGAGACACTGTGATCAGACGCGGCCTTCCAATTTTTATGCTCTCCTTAGAAAGAACTGAGAGCATAAACGATATTTATAAAATAAAAATGATACTTAACATCAGGGTTAAAATCGAACCCATGCGAAAGGGCAATAGACTGATACCACAGTGTAAGCGATGCCAAGAATTCAGGCACACAAGTGCCTACTGCCAAAAAGAACCGCGTTGCGTGAAATGTGCCGGAAAACATCTCTCAACAGAGTGCAAAGTTGACATGAAGGCTCCAGCAGTTTGCGCCAATTGCAACAGAAACCACCCCGCAAACTATCGAGGATGCGGAGTAGCCATAGAGCTGCAAAAGGGACGAGAACCTCTTAACTCTGACCTACTTCTGACCTCTCTATACTCGAGGTCAGAATCCAAGCCTAGGACGTCCAAAAACTGCTGAAACTCCTAAGCCAACGACTCCAAAGACGTCAAAGCCGATCAAAAGCGTGAGACTGGCAAAAGGCGTAAAAGCCACACAAAAGAGCGGCGCCACTTCAAGTGCAGCGGAGAAACCGCCACTGGTCGGACCGAAATCATACGCACAGGTTGCGGCAAACGAAAACAAGGCAAGATCGCCCACAACAGATACAGTATGTCAGATCCTCGCAGTAATCCTGGAAAAACTTGAGGATCAGACTAAAATCAACAAACTTATATTTGACAAACTGAGCAAGCTCGAGTTTAAGCCTCGAAAAAATTACAAGAGCACATGAATATGAAACAGTTATTTAAAATACTAACATGGAATGCAAACGGCCTTCTGAATAAAATAGACGAACTAGAAGTATTTCTACGGAAAAATAATATTGATATTTGCATGATTACGGAAACTCCCCTTAAGAACGGGACTAGACCCAAACTTAAAGGTTACAATGACTATCACGCACATCACCCTTCTCAAAATTCGAGAGGAGGTTTCTCCCTCTACATTCAGAACTGCATAAAGTACTTCAAGAACACAGAAGTTGAGCTAGACTCTATGCAGATCAGTTCAGTTTCTGTAAAAATTGACTGCTTAGATTACAACATTGCATCTTGTTATTTCCCGCCAGGATATAGTCTGGTGGAAGACGATCTTGATCGTATGTATGACTTCGTTGGGTCCAATTTTATCATTGGGGGTGACTTTAACGCGAAGCATACTTTTTGGGGTTCACGATGCAATTCAACAAGAGGCAGACTACTGTACAAAAACAGCAAAAACAGTATGAAACGTGGGGTGGACTTTTTCTCCACGGGTAAGCCAACATATTGGCCAACCGATAGGAATAAAAAGCCTGACCTAGTCGATTTTTTCGTCGCTAAAGGGTACCCCAAATACCTTACGCGAATCGAAGAGTGTTATGATCTTTTCTCAGACCACTCAGGAGTAATCTTGAAGATGGGCGGAAGACTGGCGAAAATAGAAAGAGCTCCTAGATTAGCTAGCAAAAACATGAACTGGGACGCCTTCAGAAAAGACTGTAAGGAGGGTGTTGGCTTAAATGTGCCATTCAAAACTCCTTTCGAGTTAGAAACCGCAGGTGACCAATTCATTGGAGCAATTCAGAGCGCTGCTTGGAACAACATTTCGTCATAAAAGAACGCAGTTAGCACCAACCGGCATGTACGCACAACATATCCGCTCGAAATCGAAGAATTGATTCGTGAAAAGAGAAGAGCGCGTAGAAGATGGCAAGGCACGAGGGCTCCCTCGACAAAACCCTCTTGAACCACCTCTCTAACAAACTGAAAGGAATATTGCAAGATTTTAAAAATCGTGAGACCACTGAATACCTTGAAGGCTTGTCGGCGGATAGGAGCTCAAACTACTCGCTGTGGAAAGCAGTTAAGTCTATCAAGAAACCTGTAATCTACTCGGCACCAATAAAAAAAGCTAACGGCGAATGGGCAAGAGTAGACAAAGAGAAAGCAAATTTGTGTGCTGAACATTTAGAAGAAACATTCAAGCCTTTCGATGGTCCGCCGTTGGCTGACGTTCAAAACAACAACGCGGGACCTTATAGCTTTAGAATGAAAAAAGTTTCGTTAGTTAAACTCCGAAAGACAATAAACAAACTTAAAAATAATAAGGCCCCGGGTTACGACCTGATCACTGTTGAAATATTGAAAGAACTACCAAAAAAGGCAATAGTCAAGCTACTGTATATGATAAACGCTTCTCTTAGACTGCTATACGTTCCAAGACAATGGAAAGTTGCTGAGGTCATTATGGTTCCAAAACCGGGGAAATGTGCAAATGATAAAAAATCTTACAGGCCCATATCGCTTTTATCGGCCCATATGCCGATAATATCGAAAGTATTCGAGAAACTTCTGCTGAAGCGATTACAACCAGTAATTGCAGAAAGACGCTTGTTCCCGGACCATCAATTCGGTTTCAGACCTAACCATTCCACAATAGATCAAATCTACAGAATAACGTATGAAATTGAAAAAGCCTTAGAAGGGAAAAAAATATGTTCAAGTGCTTTCCTCGACGTATCGCAAGCCTTCGAGAAGGTATGGCACGCAGGCTTAAAATATAAGCTGCGGCAAAACTTGCCGGAAGACATGTTTAAAATATTGGAAAATTATCTTCAAAGCAGACTCTTTCGTGTTAGGTGTAGTAGTGAATACTCGAGTTTCAAGCGAATTCGGGCTGGCGTACCCCAGGGAAGCGTCCTCGGTCCGACCCTATTCCTGCTCTACACAAGAGACATACCTCTAGCTGACGAGACAGTCGTGGCCACGTTTGCGGACGTTACGGCCACAGGTGATCATCAATCGAGTCATCAACGAGAAACCTCCAACAAGCATTGGACAGAACTTTTGTCTGGACCAAGACTTGGCGAATCGCTCCTAACGAGAACAAGTCTACGCATGTGAATTTCACTTACAGAAGAGTTAACAATTTACCTCTGTTCATAAATTCTGCACAAATACCTTATGCAAACGAAGCGAAATATCCAGGGATGACACTGGACGCCAAACTAAGGTGGAAACCACGCGTAAAGAAGAAGCGTGACGAGCTCGGGATTAGGTTCAGGGAAATGTATTGGCTTATCGGAAGATTTTCGAAATTAAGCATATATAACAAACTGCTCTTGTACAGGCAGGTGTTAAAGCCGTCCTGGACATACGGTATACAACTTTGGGGTTGTACCAAGCCGAGCAACATGTCCATGTTGCAGACTTTCCAAAACAAGACACTAAGAGCAGTTATGAATGCTCCATGGTATATTGGGAATAGTGATATTCACAGACATTTAGGAATAGCTACCGTGAGCGAAGAAGTAACAAACTTTGCTCGAAAGCTAAATGCTCGCCTTCATGTTCATTGCAACAATGAAATGATTTGAACTCTCAACGAGACTCTTAACGATGTAAATAACGAGCGACGGCTACAAAGAACAAGACCCTTCGATCTAGCGACGTAGGGTTACAATTGCAATCTTCTTCATATATAAAAATTAATTTTTGTATGTTTGTTTGCAATGAAATTTTGGTGGGCGGCTGTTTGCATACCCGCCGTAATAGTTGCTTTAAAAAAATAAAAAAATTGCAAAGGGTAATGCTTCAAATGAATGGCAATCGCTTCATGGATTGTTCGTTTTTGACAATTTTGGGCGTGATCGATTCGTATTGGCCAAAAGAAGGACATTGGCCCACAGATAAAACTCTCCGAAAATTTCCAATGCAAATTGCGCACATTCACTCTGTTTAAGATATTTTAATTTAAATAAAATAAATAAATAGAGTGGCGCAACAGCTCGAGGTGAACCAGGGCCAACAATAATGTATGCTGTGTGTGTTGATTTCTTCACATACGAGGAGACCTACAATTTTTTGCCGAATCCGAACGGCACTTTGAGAAGTTTTTCAAGACAAATGATACTCTCGGAGGGCTTGTCAGACCCTCGCGGAGGGTCTTTAATTAAATTTAATAATTTTAATTTAATCAAATCAAAGTATAAGAAATTAAATAAAATCTTAAAAAAAAAAAAATTGCCTTTGGAGGCCACAGTGATTGGGTGGACCGCTTCGCGGATTAAAAGGATTTAATC
This sequence comes from Neoascia interrupta, assembly GCA_947623515.1. Classification (NCBI taxonomy): domain Eukaryota; kingdom Metazoa; phylum Arthropoda; class Insecta; order Diptera; family Syrphidae; genus Neoascia; species Neoascia interrupta. Next base: position 112,314,915 of record OX392462.1, read on the forward strand.
CCTTTTTATCGCGGAGCTTAGCCGATAAAGAGGGTTGAAAGGTTCTTATTAAATCTAGTTATTTAAAGTAATTTTCATTCCAGTTCGACTAGAAAATCCAAAGCTTCAACAGGATAATGTCTGTCGGGTCAGCTAGAGCGATTGTCAGCTGTCTGGCAGGCGCCTGTGGCCATATACGGATATGTGAAAGTTGCACTCTTTTTTACCTTTTTGCTCTATAAATTCTAAGCTAATCGGGACCGACAATTTTTAATGGCATATTGGGAATCGGGACACCCAAATCCATATATTGGGAAAAAAAAATCCAACATATTTCACTCCGACCTACAGTAAACTTTAACTTGTGCTGTGATGTGCTAGAGGTGTGCTATCATGTGCCGTATTGGAATTTTTTTTTCAAAAAGTACGGATTTTATAGGGTATTGTATTTTTTAGTGTGAAGTTGGCACCGCACTTTTTTTTTTAAAACGAAAGTTGTGCTGCTATGTGCCGTATTGCAAAAAATATGTTCGTATATATGTAGTTTTTACGGATGGACACTTTTGAAAAAAAAAATTACTTACCTTTTGTTTTTTATTTTTTGTGCCCAACATGTGCTGCCTTGCACAACAGTTAACTTTTATTTTTTCCTCAGAGTTTTCTTTTTATAGGGTAAAGTGTGTTTTTTGAAAATGGGTTAGGCACACTTTTTGTTTTTTTTTTTTAAATTGAAAGTTGTGCTGCGATGTGCTCGAGATGTGCTGCTTTGTGGCGTGATGCAAAAAAATATACTCGTATATACGTAATTTTTACGGATGGACACTTTTTTAAAAAGAAAGTTTAGCGACACCTTTTGTTTTTTATTTAAAAAAATTAAAACTAACTGTGGTACATGGCAGCACATGTCACAAAAACATAAAAAACAAAAGGTGTCGCTAATTTTTTGTTTTTCAAAAGTGTCCATCCGTAAAAACTACATATATACGAACATATTTTTTTGCAATACGGCACATAGCAGCACATCTCGAGCACATCGCAGCACAACTTTCATTTAAAAAAAAAAGTGCGGTGCCAACTTCACACTAAAAAATACAATACCCTATAAAATCCGTACTTTTTGAAAAAAACAAAAATTCCAATACGGCACATGATAGCACACCTCCAGCACATCACAGCACAACTTTTTTTTTGCAAAAATCGAAAAGTGCTGTTCCAACTTCACGCATATAATTTTTTTTTTTTTTTAAATAGTCTCTAAGTTCAAAAAGTTAAGTTTTTTTAAATAACCCACATTTTTGGTCAATTTTCTTTGTTTGTTTTTTCCGTAAGAACCTTCTACAAAGTATAAAAAAAAACTTTTTGATAAAAGATTGATGAAATCGGTAGGTAATGCCATTCTCAAGTTAAAGCGGGACCAAGGGAAATATGGATTGATTTGATGTTGACCACCGAGGCGAAGCGCAAAATCAGTATTTCAATTTTGTTTCGATATCAAAAAGCATTATTGTAATAATAACAAATTACGTATTTGAAGAAGTTTTCATTCCAGTTCGAATAGAAAATTTAAAGGTTAGACAGGACAACATCTGTCGGGTCAGCTAGTTTTTTAAACATACACATAACAGTTTAATTACCGTTTGAAAATTGATGGTAAAAAAGACAAAAAGTGTTTTAGACTTATCTTAAAAACTTTTACAGCCAGGAATAAGAAAATTAAAACATGCACTAAAAAGTTATTGGATTTTCATAATAAAATCGAATTTTTGCAAAATATCGGAAAGTTTTTGAGAAATAAGGAATGGAAAATAGATACCCATTTTCAACGTGTTGATAACTTTTTCATAACTTTATTTAAAAATTCGATATTGGGCTAACATATAAAGTAGCCAAAGGTTTAGCAAAGGCTAAAATCAAATTTTGGTTAAACTTTATCACGATTAAAATCGTAAAAAAATGTTGTCCCAGCCACTATCTCTTATTTAACATCAGCCAAATGCTTTGAAAAAAATAACACACATCAAGAATTATTTGTAGTTTTCGGGAAAACTATAGAAATTTTCGAATATTAATTCTAGAAAAAATTTAAGTTAGTGCTCCGGTACCGCGATTAATTAATCTTAAATCAATCAGTGCATTCTTTGATCAATTACACAAAAAAAACACCACCGTCCATACCATAAAAAAACAATGTCAATTACGCTTTACGATCGTTTAATGACTGATCTCTGTACAAAGCACATGCTCTTTTTAATAACATTCCAAAAAAACAGCATACAAACTTCATACTTACAACTAAGTGGAGACATTTCGGCTTGATCATACGACTAGATGGTCAGACTTTGTTTAGTATGTATATACTTAAACGGAGCTATATTGCAAAGTACAGAGTGCTTAGCAAGAGTGGGTAATGTTAGATAAAATCTTTTTCTCGACTACAGTTCGGCCATCCTGATCGTATAATCGACCCGATTACAAAATTCTCCATAATAAACTTAAATATTAACGTTCAATTCAAATACAAGTTATATGTATAATTCAATTTTTTAATTCACTATGTCTATCTAAGTCAATACGACAATTCTAAGATGAAGGCATATACTATAAAAGATGGATTTACGGATTATCAGATTAAATCTAGACGTCTTCGGCGAAATCAAGATTCTCCAAACACTATTTAGTCTCTTGTTGCTCGTCCTACTGCGTGTTATTCGTCGTTACCACGTTGTACGGTCTCATATTACTTGGTGATGAACTGCCTTTATAGAGTATTCGGGAAATTTGCAATCCATCGATATCACCTATGAGATACCGATCGTTGGGTAAAACCTTCTTTACTACGTACGGACCCCGGTATTTAGCGACAAGCTTCTTATTGATACCTGGTGTAGCTTATTTTTGATTACAACATATTCATCCTCAACATACGACCTTGGTGTTTTATTACGACGGTCGTAATAAATTCTGTTACTCAATTGCACTTTTTCAGTATTTTCTAGTGCCTCTTTTCTTATGTCTGTAAGACAAGCCTGTTTCTTTTCGAAAGCATCCTGAAGATACTCACAAACGCGATCACAAGGCTCGCCCTTTTGGTGTAAAACCCGTACTCCGACTCAAAGTGTTGTTAAGAGAAAATTCAACTTTCGTGAGATGCTTAGCCCAATCGCTGGTAGTATTCGTGTCACATTCTCTGGCCAACATTGGGACAACTATCTTATTCATTTGTTCGATTTGACCATTGAATGTGTGGCAATTTTTACATGCTTAACATTGTATTCGGCTAAAAAATTGCTTTGAGCAACTTACTTAAGGTGGCGCTACAGTCCGGGGTGGACCTGGGCCTCAGCCAACAAGTTTCGCCAGCCAGCTCTGTCTCTAGCTAGCCGGCTCCAGAGTTTGTAAAAACATGCATTTATCAAATCGAAGATTTAGCCCGTTTTGCACAATTATGTCAATTACTTGACTCAAAATTGATAAATGCTCTTTAATTATCGGAGTTGCAATTAAAATATCATCCAGATACGTTATAACTTTACCTGAAGAGATTATTGGTTGAAATAGGTGCTTCATAAATCGTTCGAATACCTAGGGACCATTTTTGAGCCCAAAAGGCATATGCGTAAACTCATACTGTCCTAAAGGAGTCGTAAAAGCAGTATATTTTGCTGACTCATCAGAGATTCGGACATGATGTAAACCATGTTTCAAGTCCAATGTTGTGAAATACTCCTTTCCTCTTAGGAGAATCGATGTTGTCCTCGATAAGAGGCAAAGGATAATTGTCACGAACCGTGATCTTATTTAGCTTACGAAAATCTACACATAGTCTGAGCTCTTTATTTTTTTCTGAACTAAAACAATTGGAGATACGTAAGGGGAATTCGATCCACGAATAATTCCCTTCTCCAGCGAATTATTCAATATTATCCGGAGCTGAATTTTTTGAGCGAAGGGTAACCTTCTAGGGGAACAATGAAAAGGAATATCTTTTGACAAAACTGTAGTCATTTTAAAATCTGGTCCTTGCCCAGATAATACTTCTTTTAATAATTCTTTTGTATTAAAATAGGCTGGTCAAATTATTTCTTTTATTTCTTGATAAACAGCTACAGGTATATCTCTATTTATATTAAGATCGAACTCACTAGGTTTATCACACGATTTAATGTTTAAGATTTGTCGAGTGAACTTATCATCTGACAACTTTTCATCTTCACTGTTCTTTATGTCATGACGATCAGTACTGAATGATGTTTGCATTTTTGCAAATCCTGATTTCCACTGCTTGCATTTTCTGTTGAAGTCCTTTGAAGTGCAAATCCGTCTTTCCGATAAAATCTCTGCCTAGAATGATAGGATAGTTCATCGAAAAATTCTTGACTACAATAAGATGTAATTTTATTAATAAGTTTTCAAAAAATATACGAGTACTTATGCTTCCAAATGTAACGAGAGGGCTGCTGTTAACGCCATCTTATGACTGTGATGTTTTCTCCAGAGCTGACAGGAAAACAGGTGTAAGGTACCTCTGCTGGACGAAACTGAACAGAATCCAACAGAGTTATTAATGACGCTGATCTTTCCAGGTCCATTGGTAATTAATGTAGCTCTCGAACTCGTTGCTAGCTGTGTCTTAGTGCTAAGTGTGTCACTCACCTGTTATAAGTGTGTCCTTGTTGCCCACACTTATAACAGGTAATTGTCTTCTTCTCAAACCTCGGACGTATACTATGTTGATTTGTTGAGACGCAGCCATCTATGTTTTTGAGTTTAGTCAATTGATTATTGTACGAACTCTTCAACTGCTTTTCTGTAGAGTTTGATTTTATTTTATATATATACTTGCTCTGCATAAAATTGTCTTTTTCACTTCGGGAATCCCTTTCGCATCGGGAATCCCTTTAATAATAAAATCAATCCAGTCCTCTTCTTCAACAGTACCATGTGATGCCATTTCTGGCATATGAATCAGAAATTGTTGTATGGTGGAAACCTATTTGGGATCGACCGTGTAACGTTTGGTCGTTAACGTTATAAAACGTTACACGGTCGATCCCAAATAGGCTTCCACTACCAAGAGATATTGTGAGCACTGCTTGCTCCCAACTACATCTAACGCATCAACGAGAGAGCATTTTACCGTCTACGTACCGCTACAACCTGCGTAGTGTTAATTGCCAATAAGGAACTTCAGGCAGTTTCCCGGTGACCACGCTCAATGAAACTTGAGGGAAAAGTTCGGGGTGAATACTCTTAAGATCTCACTTTTAATTAAACGCGGTATATCCTAAAAACTTAAAAATGTCGATTTCATAAACACTTTAAAACGTTGGTGGATAATTATGACTAGGCAAAAGAAATAACAAAATAAAAAAGTATTCACCTTGATAATTATGAAAAAAGAGAAACCACTGAAATAATAAAAGGTTATAAAAGAAAAATATCAGAACTTCTAATTCTTAGAGGACTTCAAATAGAAAAAGAATACATTATAGATTTTGATTTCGACGCAGGTAAATGATGGCTCTTTCGAAAATCTAAATAGTTTTCTTGACGCATTAGGACTCGAAAGATTCTTTTAAGGGCGAGCATGACGCAGTAGCTATCTTTTTGGTAAAAACTAAGCTTAAAGGGTCAGCTAGAAATCATATATCAAATGAAACGACTCTATCCGCCGTGGCGGAAAAGGCAAAAATCAAAGATTCAGTTAAGGGTGAATCTGTACAGATATTGGTAGCTAAGCTGATGAATATTCAACAGCGCAACAAAACAGCAAACCAGTATACTAAGGGGGTGGAACAAATGACAAAAGCACTACAAGGTGTCTATATATCAGATAGATATTCGACTGAGCAAGCAGTCAGTGCAATGACACAAAACTGTGCAATCGAAAAAATTAAACTTATAATGGAGGCGGGGCAGTTCAAGAATATGAACGAAGCTGTCTTCAAGTTTATTTCAAGCTGCACGAAGGCGACGGAACAAGCCGATACAGTATTGCCATATAGACGCCAAAATAATGGGCAGTCTCGCGGAAATTTCCGTGGTAACTACCGTGGCAATCATAGTCGCGGAGGCCGTAGCGGTTTCAACTGCAACATCTACAATAATAGTTACAATAACAACAGACATAACAACTGTAGAAGTAACGGACAAAGCAACAGGTACAATCATAATGGCAACCGACCTCAAAATGCGCGTGTCACTGCACAAGTTTAAGATTGGGAAAACGCGAATCTCCCCTTGAGAAACCAATAAATGATATAATAAATTATACAGCCTTAGTTTGAGCCTCAGCATATTTGTAAAAGTGTACAATAACAATTCCAATAATCATTTAACTCTCTTAGACGACACTGGTTCAGATATATCATTATTAAAACAATTTGATAATGAATATAATTCATTAAACACACTCCACACTACAAAAATTAGTGACATAGGGCAAGGTACAATACAATCGCTAGGATTAATTCAGTTGGACCTTAGAGTCCATAATTTTTTGATACCTTTTAAAATTCACGTGGTACACGAAAATTTTCCGATACCCTGTGACGGTATATCGGGCAGGAACTTTATAAAAAGGTATAACTTGACCGGAAGAAGACCGAAAAACTGCAGCAGTATTATAATTTTTCATAAAATGTTTTCGTCATTGTCTCCCTTGTTTCTTTTGCAGTCGGTAGCTCGCAGTATTTTTAGCCACGCTTGTGTGTTTTGATAGTGTGTGTTGCTTTTATTTGTAAAACCGTAAGAAGAGTTATCACTTAACGTCAGCATCATTATAATATAAAGGTTACTGACGATGTTCGCCTGGCAGCGTTTGAAATGATCATATCGTAGGACTAGCCATTAATATAATATTTTTAGAATTGTAAATTGCTGTAATATTTAACTCTTAAGAAAGGTATAACTGTAAACTAGACTCACGAAATCTCACACTAGTACTCAAATGCTAATAGTTTATTCAAATATTGACATTAGTATCATATTACCAGCGCGATCTGAGGTAATCAGATGCATTGATATCCAATCGAATGAAGATGAATTATTAATTTTCAACCAAGAATCACAACTAAGAATTGTAATAGCGAATACCATAGTTAATAGCAAGACGCCTTATATTCGCATTATAAATACCACAGCAGAAAACAAAATCTTAAAAAGCGATTGTATTAAGACAGAAAGTTTAATTAATTACAATTAAGTAGATTTAAAGCAAAATAAAAAAGAAAGGACAAAAGAAATTCTCGCGAAACTAAATAAAAATTTTTCTGAACAATTAAAATTAAACAGTTAAACAAATTATGCACCTCTTATAGCGATGTATTTGGAATAGAAACCGGAACAATTACGACAAATAACGTTCTTGACAAGAAACTTTTCGGATTAACCGCGTTATTAACTATTTTTAATGAGTACAATACTAGACTCACCCGTAACGTTTCGCTCAAGTTGCATTGAGCGTGGTCACCGGGAAACCGCTATGAAAGTGTTATCGCGATATCAGCGTCTAGTATTGTACTCATTAAAAATAGTTATTAACGCGGTTAATCCGAAAAGTTTCTTGTCATGTCAATTAACAAACGCGAAAACCTTAAAACTTAAATAACGTTCTTATTCAAATCTTTATCAATATGTACTCTCTAAATTTTTAATTCTAATAATAGCTTAATTATGCTACGAATATTTTTATCTTTATAAATAAATAAATAGAGTGGCGCAACAGCTCGAGGTGAACCAGGGCCAACTTCTCAACAATGTATGCTGGTGTGTTAATTTCTTTACATACAAGGGGTTGAGTTATCGATCTGCACTCATCGTGACTGCACGCGCTCGCGCTACGCAAAAGACAAGTGAAAAGTGGAAGTGGAAAATACATCTTAAGTGTTTAGTGCCGCTGCCCCTACATATCTAATAAAATTAAATAAAACCAAATAATTAGCTATACCCTGTGCGCCAATAACATAATCACGGGAATATAAAAAAATAAAAAATCAGTGCGCGTATACATCTGTGTAGTGATCAACCATAATCCTACATAAAACAAAATATTTTTTTTTTTTTTTTTTTTTTTTTTTTTTTCCGTGGGTAGGAAAAACCTTCATAGGCACTACGAGGACCGGCCGCGCGTGCTCATAGTAGTGTGAGATTCTTACTCACTAAAAAACCTCCCATTTTCCGTCAGACTACGACTAAGTTTCCTTAACAAGTAGTTCAAGCTTCTGTAATAATCGCGTGTGGCAGGCTGCCTTCCAACGAAGGCACCTACAATACCGTCAATTTATGCGGTTTCATCTTATGCTGCTAGATCTAACGGTCTCATTCGTTGTAGTCGGCGCGTAAGATTTGTCTGATCCAAAGTTCGGATGATTTCATTGTTGCAGTGTCCGCGAAGACGAGTACTAAGTTTGCGAGCAAAGTTTGTTACCTCGTCAGACACGGTTGCGATTCCTAGATCTCGGTGTAGATCGCTATTTCTTATATACCATGGAGCATTAACGATTGCTCTGAGTGTCTTATTTTGAAAAGTTTCTAAAATAGATATATTGCTTGGTTTAGTACAACCCCAAAGTTGTATACCGTACGTCCAAGATGGTTTTAGCACTTGCTTATACAAAAGCAGTTTGTTATATATGCTTAGTTTCGAAAATCTTCCGATAAGCCAATTCATTTCTCTTAACTTGATTTCGAGCTCGTCGCGTTTCCTTTTAACGTGCGGCTTCCATTTAAGTTTTGCGTCTAGAGTCATTCCTAGATATTTCGCTTCATTTGAGTACGGGATTTGTACCGAGTTAATGAATAAAGGTTTGTTGTTTATCTTTTTGTAAGTAAAGTTAACATGCGTTGACTTAGTCTCGTTAAGGACCACTCGCCAGCTCTTCGTCCAGTCGCATATTTTGTCTAAAGCGCGCTGGAGTTTCCCTGTTGATAATTCAACTGTCGTATCAATAGCGAGAATAGCAGTGTCATCTGCGAACGTAGCTAAAATTGTTCCCTCATCGTGGGGTATGTCTCTTGTATAGAGCAAAAATAATATTGGGCCGAGAACGCTTCCTTGCGGGACACCGGCATTTATCTCTTTGAATTCCGAGTACTCATTTTCGTACCTTACGCGAAATATTCTGTCTTTAAGGTAAGACTCTAAGATTCTATAGAGTTTTTCTGGTAAGCAAAGCCTTAATTTGTACTTCAGGCCTTCGTGCCACACCTTATCGAAGGCTTGCGATACGTCGAGAAAAGCGCTAGTACATATCTTTTTCGCTTCCAGAGCTTTTTCGATTTCGTTTGTTATACGATAGACCTGGTCGATTGTTGAATGTTTTTTTCTAAATCCGAATTGGTGATCCGGAATCAATCGTCTTTCTTCAATGATTGGTTGCAACCTTTTAAGCAACAGTTTCTCGAACACCTTAGCTATTATCGGCAGTAGCGAAATAGGTCTGTATGACTTTTTGTCGTTTGGACATTTTCCTGGTTTCGGAACCATTATGACCTCGGCCACTTTCCATTGCCTTGGAACGTATAAAACTCTCATGGAAGCGTTAATGATATAGAGTATCTTGACCAAAGCTTTTTTCGGTAGCTCCTTTAGAATTTCGCTAGTAATTAAGTCGTAGCCAGGGGCTTTGTTGTTTTTCAGATTATTTATCGTTTGACGAAGTTCAGCCAATGACACGGTTTTTATTCTATAATTATCTTGTACCGCATAAGGATTGAGCTCCTCGACCAACGGTTCCCCGTCAAACGGTTTGAATGTTTCTTCTAGGTAATCTGCAAATAAATCCGCTTTTTCTTTGTCTTCTCTTGCCCATTCGCCGTTGGCTTTTCTTAATGGCGCAGAGTGTGCTATAGGCTTCTTAACGGACTTGACTGCTTTCCAAAGAGAGTAGTTCGAACCTTTATCGGCAGTCAAACTTTCGAGGTAAGCAGTAGTCTCGCGACCTTTAAAATCTTGAAGTTCGTGCTTCAGTTTGTTAGAAAGGTGGTTCAAGATTGTCTTATCCGGGGGTGCTCGCGAACGTTGCCATCTCTTGCGCGCTCTCCTCTTTTCGCATATTAGCTCTTCTATTTCTCGCGGATATATTGTTCCGCTGTTCGATAATTCGGACCTCCGAAAAGAAGTGTTATTCCACGCAGCGCTCTGAATAACTCTCACGAGTTTGTCTAATTCGTCTTCTATTTCAAGTGGCGTTTTGAGCGGTACATTTAAAGCTATGTTTTCTTTGCAGTATTTTCTAAAGCCGTCCCAGTCGGTGTTGTTGTTAGTTAATCTAGGCGCTCTATTCTTTTTCGCTAGGCTTCCGCCGATTTTCAAAAGAACTGCCGAGTGATCTGAACAGAGATCAAAGCGTTCTTCTACGTTCGTAAGGTAACGAGGTACCCCCTTGGCGATAAAGAAGTCGACGAGATCAGGTATTTTATTTCTGTCGGTTGGCCAATATGTTGGCTTTCCCGTCGATAAGAAGATCACGCCGCGTTTTGTACTTGCTTTAAAGAGGGCTCTGCCTCTTGTTGAATTGCACCGTGAGCCCCAAAAAGTATTTTTCGCGTTAAAGTCCCCGCCGATGATAAAGTTTGACCCAAGTGAATCAAAGAGCAGAGCAAGATCTTCATCTGTCAGCCGATACTGCGGAGGAAAATAGCTCGTCGCGATGTTGTAATTTATGTGACTTAATTTTACTGAGACTGAGGTTATTTGCATAGAGTCAAGTTCTATTTCTTCGTTTTTGGAGTGCTTTATGCAGTCTTTAATGTAGAGAGAGGATCCACCTCTCGAATTTTCTGAAGGATGATGCGCGTGATAGTCAATGTAACCTTTTATTTTGCGTGCTGAACCCTTTTTAAAGTGGGTTTCCGAAATCAGGCATATGTCTACATTATTCTTCCGTAGGAATACTTCTAGTTCGTCAATTTTTTGCAAAAGGCCGTTTGCATTCCATGTAATTATTTTGATTGACTTTCCCATATTCATGATTTTTTATTAAATGTTTTTCGAGGTTTAAACTCGAGCTCGCTCAATTTGTTGAATATTACTTTATTAAGTTTCGCCTGTTGCTCAAACTTTTCTAAAATCATGCCTAGAATTTGAGAGACCGAATCTGATGCGGCCGATTGTGGCTTACTTTCACGTGACGCGACTTGAGCGTACGATTTTGGACCAACAAGTGTGGATTCTCTCTTTTGACTCCGGTGGGAACTAGGACCAGCGACGTTTTCTTGCGCATTTTGAGTTTTGCCTTTAATCAAACCCTTATCCCTTGTCGACTTAGGGGTTTTTGGCTTATCTACTTTAGGAGGTTTTAGGCTTGGGCCCTTATTTTCAGTATTTTTCTTCGGAGCTTCATGTCGTTTTTGCAACTCAATGGCAATTTCGCAACCTCGGTAGCTCGCTGGGTGACTTCCCCTGCAATTGGCACAAACCGCGGGGGCCTGACTGCTGACATTGCAATCCGTCGAGAGATGTTCGCCGGCGCATTTTACGCATCGCGGCTTTTTCTGGCAGTACGCTTGGGTATGTCGGAAACCCTGGCATCGCTTACATTGGGGAACTAGCCTGTTGCCCTTCCGCTTGGGCTCGATTTTTACCTTGATGTTAAGGATTGATTTAATTTTGTAGATTTCGTTAATATTTTCAGTTCTATCAAAAGAAAGCATAAAAATTTGCAGGCCGCGTCGGACAACAGCGGAATCTTTGCCTTCGTCCGTACGTTGCTTCTCTTTCTTTATTATGTTCACGGCGTCAAGAATTTTAAAGCCTTGGGCTTGAACGTCTTGTATTATTTCGTCCTTGGTACAGGATGGGTGTAGTCCCCTCGCTATAACCCGCAGCGGCTTTTCGAGGTGATTTTCATAAGTAAACCATTGGATTTTCTCTAGATTTAACTTTTGTGACAGTGACCGATAGGCATCAGAGTCATCGACGTTAACTTTCCATACGTTGTTTCGAAGTGATGTTAAGTTATATTTCGTCCCAAGAGTATTTTTAAGGATGTTTCGCAACTTTCCGTAGTCCGCGATCCCAACGACATTTATTGCAGGTGGTCGGCGGTTTTTTTCTTGGGGTATTCCTGTCGCTGTGTTTGATACGACTGGTGTTTCTTCTTTTTGCTGCACGGTTTCTACTTCGGGTGAAGAACCGGCCTTTCGTTTCTTGGTAAGCCTTTTCCTAAAGACCGGATTCGTTTCGCGTGCAAGTTCTTCCTCGTCCGTCTGGTATTCACATTGACGTTTCGGCGTTTCCTCGCATACTATAGTACCACGGGGGTTCCTTAAGGCTTCATTTTCTTTACGTAAGGAATCTACTTCGCTTTTAAGCTCATGGTAGAGACGTTCCATTTCATTAAGCTTAGCACGGAGTTCTTTGTTTTCCGCTTCAAAGCATTTAATTTTCGCTGAGTCCTGATTAACCGGCGGACTTCCTTTCCCGGAGACCTTTGATCCAGCTGGTGGAGATCGAGGCACCCTTGATTTTTTCAAAAAGGGATTTATAAGCAATAAATGGCTCTCCCCAGAATCCGTAGAGCCTACCTCCGAAGAGGGTGGATTTGCCAGTGAAACTGGATTGCCACCTGGGGTAATAGAATCTTTTGTTTTGTCCATTGCATAGTTTGTATGCGCTACGCGCTCGGCATACGGAGGGTGGATTTTAGTCGCCTCTTACGACAGGCATGCCTTACCTCGGGTATATTCTAACCCCTACCCGAAGGGGGTAATAAACAAAATATATATACATACATTCACTCGCCCGACACCTCGAGTGCAACATACGCGCCTATTCCCATCGTCATCCATCTCACGTGACCCTCCCTCTCCCCCTCCCATCTACCGTATTACACCATAGCCCACACCATTTCTATTTTCTTTTTTTTTCCCTTTCTTTTGCCCTTTGCCTGTTACTGCAGGTATCGGCGCTCCACTATCGTGTGTCTCCATACACACGTATGGAGTGCCTGTACTAGCAGTGGCATTGAGTGTATAGCGGGTTGTTGGCGAATTTTTTTTCGCTTGATTCACCACGCAATGCTTTGTAAAGGCATAGTACTTACAAATTGTTGCTGTGGTGTTTCTTTGTGAGAATTTTCACGCAACAACTCTGCTTAGTGCTTATCGCTTAAAAATTGTTTCGAATAGTTGTTGTTTGTGTTCGTGATGAAGGACTTTCGTGTGGACATTTGTAATGTTCGTGGGCTGAGAACGAACTTTACTGCGGTGTATGTCCACCTCTGTACTTACAGCCCAGCTGTTTTGGCCCTCAGCGAGACCCAGGTATTAGGTATAGATCCTGCCACTGGTCACCCTGACCTGAGTTTTGAACTCCCTGGCTATCGCTTAGAACCATTATTCTTCCCATATCGTGGCCTCGCCATTTATATACGTAATGATATAGTCTACCGCATTCCTCCACAAATAAACACCTGTACCAATCCGGAATTTAATTTCAAGTGGATCGACTTCACCGTCTGTAGACAAACAAGTCATTACTGTTTTCTTTACAGAAGTCCAAGTGCATTAACTTGTAATGAGTTCGATGCACTGTCAGATTCCATCCAAAGAATTGTCACCCTGAATCCCAATAATGAAATCGTGATTACGGGCGATTTCAATATTCACAATTCTAGTTGGCTTCGACATTCTGGTCAGACAACACCCGAAGGAAGGTATGTTGAAATCTTTAGTGCTCTAAACAATCTGACCCAACTTGTAGACGAGCCCACACGGATACCTGACATTGCCGATCATACCGCCAACACACTGGACTTGTTTTTGACCTCCCATCCCGACAAATACACCGTCGATGTTCTATCTCCTCTAGGCTCGTCAGACCACTGTGTCATTTCGGCAAATTTTTTCGTTGGCAACCAACCTACCAAAGTTCCAATTCCCAAGAGAACTGTTTGGCGATACGAGGATGCAAATTGGGACGGCCTTAACAACTTTTTCGAAAGTTTTAACTGGTCGCTTTGCTTTCTCGACAACAATGTAAACGCCGCTGCCGATATGATCACAAATATAATTCTTCTAGGAATGAGATCTTTTATCCCCCACAGGGTTAAGAGTATCAAACCGAAGGAGTACTCTTGGTTTGACCTGAGCTGTAAAGAGGCAATAAATTTGAAGTAATCTTACTTTCGGTCTTTCAAGGACAATCCCTCTCTAGTAAACCGAAATAAGTTCAAACAAGCCAGAAATGCCTGCAATGCTCATATCCGTCGTGTGAAATTCATGTACGACCAAAAGTTGAGGCAGAAAATACTACATTGTCCCAAAGGTAGTAAAAACTTTTGGTCTTTCGTCAAAAATGTGAAAAATTGTGCCTCATCCTCCATCCCAACGCTCGTCTGCAATGGCATTCCAGCTGTCAGTTCCCTAGACAAAGCCAATCTCCTCACACACATTCACTTTCGCACTCGTACAGTCAAAAAAGTACTTAAGGATCTCAACATTCACAAATCCGCTGGTCCAGATGGTATACCCTCGATTGTTCTGAAGAGGTGTTCTTCCACGCTGGCAAAACCATTGTGTAAGCTTTTTCATCGGTCCTACTCCTCTGGCCTCTTTCCGAGTAGATGGAAAACAGCATTTGTCCAGCCCGTCCCTAAAAAAGGCGATTCTTCTTCTCCCTCTAGTTATCGTCCAATTGCACTAACTTCCCTAAATATCTCGAATCACGAAAACTACTTAATGACCGGGAATATGGTTTTCGTAGCAAAAGGTCCACTGGTGATCTGATGGCATATCTCACCGAAAAGTGGAACCATTCCTTGCATCTTCTTGGTGAAAGCAAGATTGTTGCGCTTGATATTTCAAAAGCATTTGACAGAGTTTGGCACCAAGCTCTTTTGTCGAAAATGCGTGCATTTCGAATCGACGAATCTCTTATTCAGTGGATTAGTAATTACCTTTCGAACCGTTCAATTCAAGTTGTTTTGGACGGCTTCAAGTCTGCAGTTCAAAAAATAAATGCTGGGGTTCCCCAGGGCTCTGTTTTGTCTCCGACTCTCTTCCTCGTTTTCATAAACGATCTCTTGTCTGCTACTACTAATCCAATTCACTCCTTTGCCGATGACAATAACCTCAGTTTCTCATATTCGTTCTCGGTTCCTCGCCCCTGCTCTTCGGACGTAGAACTGGAACGGCAGCGTATGTCAAACTCATTAAGCTCTGATCTTAACAGCATTGTATCATGGGGATCTCTTAACAGAGTAGAGTTTAATGCTTCTAAAACTCAATGCTGTCTTCTGTCATTGAAGCAAAACCGAAACACTCAGCCATTATCCATGAATGGCACTTGCATCCACGAAACCGAAACGCTTTCCATTCTAGGTATGTGTGTTAATAAAAACCTTAGTTGGAATGACCACATATTCGACGTCGCCAAGAACGCTGCGAAATGCCTAGGTTTTCTCAAAAGATGTAAGAAATATTTCACCCCTTCTGATTTGGCTATTTTATATAAGGCCTACATCCGCCCCAAGCTGGAATATAATTCCCACGTCTGGGCTGGTGCTCCAAAAACAGCATTGCACCTGCTAGACAGGATACAAAAACGGGCGATAAAACTATTTGGAGACAGAAATATTGCGCAGTCAATTGACTCATTAGAACATCGACGCAATGTCTCTTGCCTTTTACTGTTCTATCGCTTTTTCCACAAACAGTGTTCCATCGAAATAGCCAATTGCATTCCGCCCCTTAAAACTTTCAACCGTGATACTCGCCAAAGATCGAATGCACATCAGTTTACCCTCGAGCCCACTTTCGGACGTACAGTCAAGTTTAGAAGCTCCTTCATAAGCCGCTCAACGCGAATGTGGAATGTTCTCCCACGTTCAGTCTTTCCGTCACATTACAACCCGCAACTGTTCAAAACAAGAGTGCATCGGTACCTCTCCTCCTTTTCCTCTTTTTCTAATCCCTTCCGCTCGTGAGATGTGTAACATTAAAAGGGTAGCCAATCCCTTTATTCACGAGTAAATTATAAAAAAAAAGGGGACCTACAATTTTTTTGCCGAATCCGAACGGCACTTTGAGAAGTTTTTCAAGACAATTAATACTCTCGGAGGGCTTGTCAAACCCTCGCGGAGGTGGGGACCGTGAAAAAGAACAAGTCTTTTTTTTCAGGTGACGATGGCAGGATTCGAACCCAGACCTCTGGCGTAGAAAGCACACACACTTACCACTACGCCACGGCACCCCACATTTTTATCTTTATCTTTACTAATTATCATCTTAATTTTTTTTCTTTTATTATTTTTTTTTTACATTAAATTATAGATAGTTTTTTTTATAGTTTCGTTCTTCTTTTATAGTTTCTATAAAATTGTGTTAGATGGGACATTAGCCCCATATTTATTTGTTGGGGTTCATGTCCAACCGATGTGAGACAACACCCCCAAATGACGTTTGGGGCTTATGTCCCAGCTAGGTGAGACATTAGCCCAAAAAAATAAATTTGGGACTTATGTCCCTGGGGCTTATGTCCCTGCGTCTAATAGCCCAATTCTTTTAGTTCCTAAAAAGGCACTACCTTACTCCAATGAAAACGATGGCGTTTAGTTATCGAATACCGCCAAATAAATAAAAAAGTAATTGCGGATAAGTTCCCCCTTCCGAGAATCGAAGATATTCTTAATCAATTAGGTCGAGCAAAATATTTTTCATGCCTCGACCTAATGTCTGGATTTCACCAGATTGAACTTGATGAAAAATCAAGAAATATAACTTCGTTTTCAACAAACGACGGTTCTTATCGTTTTAAAAGACTCCCATACGGACTTAAAGTAGCGCCCAATTTTTTTCAACGTATTATTACACTTGCGTTTTTTGGCCTAGAGCCAACACAAGCATTCCTATACATTCCTAAACATGTGTGTTTCAGAGCATCTTATCACAATCAAGTCATCCGGTTGTGATAAGATGCTCTGAAACACACATGTTTAAAAATTTGACAAAAGTCTTCGAACATGTTGAGTATAAAACCTTAAGCTGCATCCTGAAAAGTGTACATTCTTTATGCACGAAGTGACTTTTCTTGGACACAAGTGCACTGAAAAAGGCATTCTCCCAGAAAATTAGAAGCCATAAGAAATTATCTAGTACCAACAGATGCCAATAGCGCTAGGAGATTTGTTGCATTTTGCAACTACTACAGAAGACCAATTTAAAATTTCTCATACTATTCGCGCCATATAACGCAACTTTGCAAAAAGTGCAAAGTTGCGTTGGTTAAAAATTTTCCATTTAAATTGACAAATGAATGCAATGAAGCAATCAAGCATCTCAAAAAGGAATTGATGAACCCAACATTATTATAGTATCCTGATTTTGAAAAAGAGTTCTGTATTACCACAGATGCTAGCAAGCATGCTTGTGGCGCAGTACTTAGTCAGGATTACAATGGCCTGCAACATCCAGCTGCATTTGCTTCAAAAACCTTTACAAAGGGAGAAAGTAATAAATCTACTGTTGAGCAGGAACTTACAGCAATTCATTGGGCAATACTTAATTTTAAACCGTATATCTATGGATGTCATTATCATATTTATTATCTATGAACAATCCAAACTCCGAACTATCTGGAGAAATATGATTTTACTATGGAATATCTCAAGGGGAAACAAAATCAAATTGCCGATGCTCTATCTCGTATAACTATAAATGATCTTAAAGAGCAGAACGCAAAAATAAATACAATTTATAAAGCCACAACACAAAAAAAAATAAACATAATTACATTGATATGATGGCGCCCATAGCAAAGAAAAAATAGTAATAGAAATAGAAAAAAAAATTAAAACAAATGTTTAGTTTTAAGATTTAAATAAAGAGAAACATACTTTTATTTATAATTTTACTTAAATTTTAATTTTATTTTACTTTAAAATTCAATTTTAACTATTGTCGTCCTATAATACTTAGATTAAACAAAAATAATGTTAAATAAAAAAAACACTCTTGGGTATTGGCAAAGCATAGTTTTCTTTGTAAAATCATGTTTTAAAAAAGGAAAGGTGTGATGACACCCTTCTCATGTTTAGTCATGGGAACGTAGCTTCTCCAGACATTCCCAGACCAAACATGAATCCTCAATATAACAGCATTAGATTTAACCTTGGGAACGATTCCAACAAATGGTTCCCCAGATATATGAAGTTCGCACGTTTCATATGCGTAATTGCTGAAAAGCTCTAAAAATTCGGCACCCACATATTTGTGCTTGGCCAGTGCCAGACTGTCTGTGTTTCATCCTCCAGAAATATGGTTGTTTTATTTCAGTTAATTCTACATAATATTGAGACACTACATGCCAAATGGTGGTGGGAAGTAGCATGTAGGTATCTGTTCCTGAGTGTGCTCTTTCGGTATACGGTGTGTCCTAATGTGCCTTCCTGTTTGCGAATTACCCTCACGTCATCCATCTACAAATCAGCAACTAAGGGAGTTGGCGTGTATGTATTTCTATCTTCCACCAAAGCGTTCACTTTGGTCTCTTGTTTAAGACTACAGTCGCATTCCCCTTGTCCGTAGAGAGAATAAATATGTTGTCATCTTTCTGTAGAGCATTAAGCGCAACCACTTCCTCTCTACTTACACTTTGGTCTCTTATTTAAGACTACAGTCGCATTCCCCTTGTCCGTAGAGAGAATAAATATGTTGTCATCTTTCTGTAGAGCATTAAGCGCAACCATTTCCTCTCTACTTACATGTTACATTGCTTGACGATGATAATTTCGTCTTTCTTATGAGGACCGGTATATCTTGACGAATTGATTCAACGTCAATGCTGTTGAATTTATAGCGAGCGATGCATTCCTCCACATTGCCAATAATGCTCTCTACAGATACACACCGTGGAGTAGGAACAAAGTTGGTTCCCTTGCTAAGTATGTTTACAGTTGCTTCACTTAAGTTGGCACAGGATAAATTGACAACATCGTTGTTTGGGTCGATTGTGTGTGCGGCTAGCTATTAATGTTGCGTACTGTAGAGCTTGCTGAACTTTTGTTGTTGCTTTTTGGTGCAGGATTCGAAGGTTGTCGTTGCTCGCAGAGAAATTACACTATCACAAACATTGAAATTGCTCGCACTTAATATATATGCAAGATGTTGCTGCGTATAAAATAATTTCATCGAAAAAACATTTAATTCACTTCGATCGGAATTTATTAATCGCTTTCACGGCATCGTTTAAGAAACGCTAAAGCACTTAAGAGACGCGCGCTTAACTCAAAAGTTTTCGAACTGGCGTACGCATGTATGTGAAGCCTCTCCGTGCAGGCTTACAATATAACTTTTGAGGTTTCGGCGGTTATTAATCGACATTGTTAAAGTTTTAGAATAAATCACGTTTAAAAAGGAGATCTAACGCGTATTCACTCCGAACGTTGCGCTCAAGTTTCATTGAACGTGGTCACCGGAAAACTGCCTGAAGTTCCTTGTAGTCGATTAACACTACGCAGGTCGTAGGCGGTAAAATGCTCTCTTGTTGATGCGTTAGATGTAGTTGGGAGCAAGCAGTACTCACAATATCGCTTGGTGGTGAAAGCCTATTTGGGATCTACCGTAATGTTATTATGGGATCCCAAGTTCGAGAAAGTTTAAAGCTGTCATCTCTACTGAAATTTTGATGGCTATTGAAATTTTATTTCAATACGACTGGAGGTAAAAAGTTTGATTTCACCCCGTATCGCTTTAGAATATTGAAAAACTATCTTGAAAGCAGACACTTTCGTGTTAAGTGTAGTACTAAATACTCGAGTTTTAAGCAAATTCGAGCTGGCGTAACCCAGGGAAGTGTCCTCGGTCCGACCCTGTTCCTGCTCTACACATGAGACCTCTAGGTGACGAGACAGTCGTGGCCACGTTTGCGGACGATACGGCCATCCTGGCAACAGGTGAATAAGTCGAGTCACCAACGAGAAACCTCCAACGAGCATTGGACGGAATTTGTGTCTGGACAAAGACTTGGCGAATCACTCTTAACGACAACAAGTCAACGCATGTGAATTTTATTAACAGAAGGGTTAAAAATTTACCTCTGTTCATAAATTCTGCACAGATACCTTATGCAAAGGAAGCGAAATATCTAGGGTTGTGCCTAGTCTAAACTAAGGTGGAAACTACACGTAAAGGAGAAGCGCGACGAGCTCGAGATTATGCTCAGGGAAATGTATTGACTTATCGGAAGATTTTCGAAACTAAGCATACATAACAAACTGCTCTTGTACAGGCAGGTGTTAAAGCCGTCCTGGACATACGGTATACAACTTTGGGGTTGCACCAAGCCGAGCAACATGTCCATGTTGCAGACTTTCTAAAACAAGACACTCAGAGCAATTGTGAATGCTCCACGGTTTATAAGGAATAATGATAATTACAGAGATTTAGGTATAGCTACTGTGAACAAGTATAAAATTTTGCTCGAAAGCTAAGTGCTCGTCTTCATTATCTTTGCAACAATGAAATGATCCGTACTCTTAACAAGACTCTTAACGATAACGAAGAACACTCTTCACGTAAACAACGAGCGGCGACTACAAAGAACAAGACCGTTCGATCTAGTTTTCACCCTACACGCACGAACTGGTTTTAGTAGGTGGATTCATTGGAGCAGCCTACCCAATGCGATAAACACTACGGAAGCGTAAACTTCTTGTTAAGTTAACTTAGTTGTAGTCAAGAAGAATTGTGAGAGACCGAAAATTTACTACTATGACGTGCGTTCTGGCAGTTTTCATAGTGTCTCTCATAAATGGGTGGTTTTTTAGCTCGTGGAAATCGGGCATAACCAATATCGGCTTTCTACTACTTTGGTATTATATCTACTTTGGTATTATATACCTGCTATAGTGGGCCAATTGGTGTCTTTGAAAGATTTAGGAATATGCTTTTTTGTCCATTTAAAATAAATAAATAAATAGAGTGGCGCAACAGCTCGAGGTAAACCAGGGCCAATTTCTGCATATACAAGAGAACCTACAATTTTTAACCGAATCCGAACGGCACCTTGAGAAGTTTTTCAAGACATATGATACTCTCGGAGGGCTTTTCAGACCATCGCGGAGGTGTGGACCGTGAAAAAGAGCGCGTCTTTTTTTTAGGCGTAACAATGGCAGGATTTGAACCCAGACCTCCGGCGTAGTAAGCACACACTCTTACTACTACGCCACGGCACTCCACTTTTTGTCCATTTCCCGGGGCAAATTTAAATTCCATGATCTTTGTTTTTTCGAATATCTATTCGATTTGAGGACATTGTTGACAAAAAACAATTCAGCGGCAAGATTATCGCTGTAACATATTATGTGTTAACGCTGTATTAATGTTGCGACCACGGATCGCAAATTTGCCGGATGGTGGTGGAAAAGTTTCATACAAAAATTATGAAACTTTTTGTAGGTCGTTAAAAAAAGAAATCGAAGACACTCGTTACAACTTCTTCAAAGATAGGTTTGCTAGTGCGTTAGTTAGTAGATAGCATTTTGGGAAAGAATGCTCTGGTAGAATTGATACTATTGAAGTTGAGGGAGTAATGGTGTCCGACTTAGTAAGGATTTCAAATAATTTTAACGATTATTTTACTGAAATCTCTGGAAAGTTGAAACCGGCTGTCGAACATAGTAGAAACTGTTATTGCTAGTCATTGGACGACCATGATCGTTTTCGCGACCGTCAATAGAATTTTGGTACTGCAATTAGCAGACTAACAGAATCTATTGAAGGGTTTTTTTGGTTTCTCGCGCACCATCAGCTGTGGCGAGAGAAACTTTACATAGGTAATGTAAAATTGAAATTATCAAAACACACCGAAGTCAACGCCCCGTGGGTGCTGCGATGGTAAACTATGTAATTTAATGCGTGTATAACACGAACGTAGGCTATCAGCACAGCTTGTTCTTGCACACACAAACCGGCGTTAGGAAGAAGAGCGAAACTGTTATGCTGTACAGTGTACACACCAGTGTGTATGCATTAAGCGACGATGATTAAGATAAGCTACCGATGAGCGATCGAAAGCAAGTTTTGTGACAAGCTTAGCGCGAAACTGATAAGCGAATGTATGTATGCAAATGCAAGAGATGATGCGCTCTCTTGCCGAAGACGAAACGAAGCGAAGAAAAAAGAAAAAGAGTGATTTCTGTATTACGTTGTAAAAACTAATTCAATGAGTTCGATTGTCCCTTTATATACAATTTGCTAATCGTCTATTCCTCTTTGTGTTACGTTATAATGATAAAATAAATATGGCTGATTAAGCGATAAGCGCAATATTTGAATTCTTGCAGAGAATAGACTCGTTCACAATAGTTAACTTAAGGTACAAATTACTGGTATAATTTTTAAATTCAAACAATTCAATGTTTTCACTTACGTTAATTCAATTGAGTAGTTCAAATTAAACAACAAAAAATGCTCTACTTGCGAATTGGTCTTCGAATGACACCTCTTGATGTTTTGGTGTCTGCAACGCGTACTCGTCCATCTTGGCCTGAGATGACTTCGACTACTCGACCGAGCAGCCATTTCTGTGGTGGAACGTTGTCTTTATGTACGATGACCATGGGTCCAACGTGCAAATTTGGTCTCGTGTCGGCCCACTTAATAGGTCCTTGAAGTTCGCTGATATATTCTCTCACCCATCGTTGCCAGAAATGAGATTTGACAGCGTTCATGCGACGCCATTGCTGTAGGTAGTTGATGTCTGGTGCCATATCTAGCGCTTCCGGGATAGCTTTGAGTGGTGCTCCGATGAGAAGATGTCCGGGGGTGAGGGCTTCTAGGTCACTTGATGACACTTTGATGACAACGGTTGCAAACATAAGTTTGTGTAGCTCATTAAGTTTTGTTTGAGCTCCGACAAAGTTCGTAGCGTTGTCGCAATATATGTCTTTGGGTAGACCTCGACGAAAAATCATCCGTTTAAGCGCTTCTAAAATGCGTCCGAGGAGAGATCGGAGACGGCTTCCAAATCCACTGCCTTTGAAACGAAATACACAAACCGCCACGTAAGTTTTGTAAGGAACTTTTCCTCAAATTTTATAGTACGTGTATATCGGCCCACAGAAATCGACACCACAAGATGAGAAGGGTCTTGAATTTGTTAGCCTTGACGATGGCAGATCTCCCATAACTTGTTCAAGCAATTTTGGGCGATATTTGACGCAATGTATGCAATTCTGCACCGTTGTTCTTGCGAGGGTTCGAGCGTTGATGATCCAAAATCTACTGCGCATGAAAGCTAACAGAGACTTTGGTCCTGCATGGAAATTTGTCATGTGTAAATGTCTAACAAGACTCCTAACAAACCAATGATCATTTCGAAGGAGATAAGGATGTTGTAGAAATGAAGATTTGCCATTTTATTGATCCCTTTAGGTTTTCTTCCTTGCGGACGGATTTTAACACATCCCCAAAGGAAGAGTGCTGTATGAGAGAAACGATGCGAAGAAGTGTTCGATCTATTTCCCAAGCAGTGAGTGGTCCAGTTGGACGGACTGGCCTCCGATCGCAAAACCATAAACTGTAGGAAAAAATTCGTAGAATTTCTGGAATGGAGTTAAGCATTTCCAAGGCGTTTAAAGTGGATTTGTCACTTGCGTTTGACATATGAGGACGACCTTTCGCTTTTCAATTTCCAGTTCACTTGATGATAGCTGGTTGGAAGAATTTTGTGGCCAATCCTGGATGTCCCTTTGAAGAAACGACGGTCAACAAAATCCTGATCCTGAAATTGATCCTTCAAGTGAGACGATATCGGCTGGATTTTCCAAAGTCGGAACATGTCTTCATTTTACGTCAGCTGTGTTTCTTGGATTTCTGCGACTTTCCAACAAAAGTTTTTAATTTGTATGAGTGTGTGTTGATCCAATGCAACACAATTTCAGCATCAGACCAGAAAAATACTTCGGGCTCCACATATTTCAAGACGCGGCAGCTGTTTCTTGTTTGCAGGGGCAACGCGAGATTTAGCTGTAAGAAGCTTTCCGGAAATTTGACCCGTTGGGCTAATGTTCCTAAGATAGATGCAGCAACCGTAGGCTTCCGTTGAAGCATTGCAAAATCCATGTATTTGCAAATGCTGCCATTCGTCCGTAAGAGCAAATCTAGGAATCGAAAATCTTTGAAGGGCGTTCAAATCGACCATAAATTGTCGCCATTCAGTTTCAATACTTTGAGGAATGGATGCATCCCAATCTAACTTTTCCCATAGTCTTTGTAAAATAACCTTCGCCTTGATGATAAAAGGACTAAGCAAACCAATAGGATCGAATAACGAAGACACTAAGGACAAAATTGTTCGTTTGGTGTGTTTAGTATACGTCTTACTAGGCCTGTAGGAGAATTCGAAGGTATCTTGACTGGTATTCCAAGTAATACGTAACGTGCTAGTGAGATTTGACTCACTTAGCTTGATTTCCTTGTTGTTATCTTGGTTAGAGAACGAAGGATGGTTGCTTTTCCATTTTGACAACTCCATACCTGCAGATGCTAAGATTGTTGACACCTCAGTCTTGATTTTTCCAAGTGTTTCGAAGTCGTCTCCACCAGTTGTCATGTCGTCGACGTAGAAGTCTGATCTCAGGATATTGGCTCCAATTCAAAATCGTTTAAGTTCCGTTCCGCCATATACTGGAGACTTCGTATTGCCAAGAATGGAGCGGGCGATGTTCCAAACGTCACTGTGTTGAGTTGGTATGTTTTTACCGGTGTATGCTTTTCATCTCGCCAAAGTATATATTGAAATTTACTATCCGAAGGATGTACAAGTACTTGCCGATACATTTTTAGTATGTCAGCAGTTAAAGCGTACTTGTGCAAACGAAAACGTAATAGAATCGTGAATAAATCATCCTGGATTGTAGGGCCGACCATCAAAGTTTGATCTAACGAAATCTGCGATGAGCTTTTACATGAAGCATCAAACACAACTCTGAGTTTCGAAGATGTGCTTGATGGTTTTAAAACGCAGTGATGTGGGAGGTAGTAGTGTGGCTCCTTTAGGTTGCTAGTTCGAACCAATGACATGTGCCCCAAGGCTTCATATTCCTTTAAGAATTTAGAGTATTCTTCCTTCTGTTCAATGTTTCTGGAAAGTCTCCGCTCTAACGATAAGAATCGACGATAAGCTATATCAAAGGATGAACCTAATAAAAAAAGCCAGATAAAATTTTAACTGGCCTTTTGAATGCTTCTTCACATTGTGTCTGCTCTTCTGACCATTTTGATTTTATGCCGTTGACCTCTTCCAACTTCCAAAAGTGTTCCACGTAGTCAGTCAAATAGTTGGATAATCTTCTTGGTTAAATAAGCAATTTTTGTTGGCATTCATATTAATTGACTTGAACTTCCCTAAAACTATCCATCCTAGTATAGTGTTTTGTAAAGTTGGAAGCTCTGGACCTAATTTGATTTGTCTGACCTTGAATAAATCGAAGAATGCCTCTGCACCCAACAAGATGTCCACTTGAGAAGGCTTATTGAAATTTTCATCAGCTAGCTCAATATTCTTTGGAATATTCCAAGTATTTGGGCTCGATCAGGCTGATAGCCTGTAATCGACGGTGCGAGTAAGAACTCTAGAGAGACTTCAAAATTGTTAAAGCGATACCGAATTGTCGTTTGAGTTTGATGGCTAACTTTGGTTTGTGAAACTCCAATACCACTAATGTCAACCTTTTTCTTTTGTCTATGTAGGCTAAGCGTTTGAGCAATTTTCTCACTAATGAAATTGACATGCGAACCTGTGTCAAGCAAAGTTCTACCAATCTGGAAACACCCTGAGGTTTCTTTAACTAAAATTAACGCCGTTGCTAAGATAACTTGATCCTCCTTCCTCGGACGTTGAGATTCATTGGCTGCATGGAGAGTTTATGACGAGGGTTCCTCCATATTCTTGTTTCCACTTGAGGTTCCTCCTGATGTGCTGGGTTCCGCCTGAGTTCTATGCAGCAAAGTATGATGAGGTAGCTTACATGCCTTGCATCTATATGTTGAAGGACATTTTGACACATTGTGACCCTTTGTTAGGAAATTTATGAACAGTCCAAGTTTCTTTGCATTGGAGAATCGATCCGTAATAGGAGTTTACTAAAACTCGAACAACTGGTGATTGTATGTGCACTATCCTTACCAAATGCACATGCCTTTTGAGTGACGGCAAACGATGTTTGAGAGCGTTGATTGGACCCAGAAGGCTTAGCCTTGATTTGCGACTGCTGGTTGGATTCCACTCGACCTTGTTTTGTACTGCGGGCTTCTAAGTATTGACAGCGTCTACTTAGTAAAGAAACACAATCAGTCCACTCTGGCAGCTTAGTGTAATAAAAAATAAAATCAGAAAATTAAAACAAGTTGCACCACTTTCCCTTTTTTTACGAGGTGATTTTCGGCGAGAGCTCTTCAAAAATCCCGTCGATCCTGTTGCGAGAATTTAGTGGTGGGTATCAAACACCAAGGTATTGGTGATCAATAGAAAGAGATCAAAAGAAAAAAAAAAGTCACAAGACAACCACCCCGTACCACCTACGACGGTGTCTCATGACAACAAAATTGCCCACACTTTTTCCTTCCCTTAGAAATCCATATAATCACTGCCCCATTCCGAGAAACTATCGGCCGCCGAGTCGGGGTGCAGAGCCTGACAATCGGTCGTTGTCTGATAGGAGGAATCAACAGTTTTCGGGTCGATCGGTAACAGCTACAACTCTGTCATCTGTTCGGAATCCAACCGCACGTCGCGTCGCTTGCATCTTCATTGATTGGTTGGCCAACAATTTGTCTCCGTTTGCAATGTTAAACATCGGCGTAGACGCCCTCCCAGGCAAGCTTGTCGATCGATAAGTAAATGCACTTGCCGATAAGGTCGATCATAAAGCAAATGCACTTGTAAATGCACCACCGGATTCTTGGCGATGCTGTGTACACCTAAATGCTTCCAATATATGGACAGACCCTCCGGCCTGTCGGTCAGCATCCAATCTAGGGAATTTTTGTTCACATAGGGCATTCCCGCATCAGAGGTTCGGCTGCCAATCCTTAACTGTGTGTTATTGGAAGTGTACACCAGGCTAGCATCGGGTATGTTGTTTGGTCGGAGGTTGTTTACGAACAAATCAAAAGATTATGTGGTGTAAATTTGCGCCTTTTGATAAATCAACCAAAGAATAGTTTTGGTGAGGGTCGAGTACCTAGGGAAATAGGAAAAGTCGATTAGCAAATGAAATAAATAATATAAATATGAATAATAGCTAAGGAAAAGACTTCTGGAATGGATGATGTATGGAATTAATGTTTTTTAGGTTTCCACAATCCGACAGCCGGTTCAATAAACGTACTAGATTTTTATGATTTGCGATAATCGAGTGAGAAGGTTTGTTTGAGTGTGAAATTAGTGTGATCCGGAACAGAGGGGTAAATTTCGAAAGGCGATGGGAATGTAAAAATTGAGTTGTGGGGGGGTGAGAGTTTTGTTTTTTTTTACATGAAGTTAGGATTGGAGCCCAAGTATGGATATGTGCAATTGAGCGGGAAGAGTAGAATGAGAGATTTTTGTTGGATTAGAAAGAGGAAGTGGCAATTTTAATGTAAGTTTTGACTTATACATTTAAATGCAACCGTGTGTTCCCGGCTGACCGGTTGAAATTCACCGAAAAGCAAAGAGGTCAATGGACATATAGTGCTGTACTGACCACTCGAATATTCGGGTATATGCTGAGACAGCTGATGCAGTTGCCAAAAAAAGCAGTTACAAGTTAAGTTTTAAACCGTGCGGTGACATATTGGCAGTTTTCAAAGGCTAACCTGAAGACAATTGAATTGATTGTGAATTTGAAAAGTGGAGTGCGTTGCACCAAAGATAGTGACGGCGGCTGAGTACGGGGAAAATCCGTTAGCTGGTAGGCGATTCACACTGCTAAAACGGCAGAGCAGACATCGAATTTTTCAGAAGAGCTGCAACGGCAACGGCTGAATATTGAATCAGAAGATTCCTTCAGTAACGGTTGTTTTTTTTTTTTGTTTAAACTCCCTTCTGGGAAGTATTCAATTTCATTCAACTAAATGCTCGTATGCCTAGTTTAATTTTAATATTTACTGATAATGATATTTGAAACATAGTAAGTTAATTGAACGTTTTCATTTGTTTTTTTTTTTTGTCCTTGACCAGCTGATTAATTGGTTTTTAACATAAAGTTAAGAAAGTCACTCAATTGACACATTTGCCTAACGACCCTGGTATGGTCGGATATTTTGCAATCGTAGATGGAGTGAAGCTTTTGCATACGCACTGTTGCACTTTCCCGTTTGTTTTCTCTCAAATAAAACACGAAAGCTATCCAATAAAGTGGATACCTTTATTTGTAGAATACTATTACTTAAAACCGTTCCAATTAAAATGACTTTAATTCCTTTCTCAATCGGAATGAGTTAACTTGGTTACAATTGAAATGGCTTTATTGTTTCGCCTCCTTTCCAAGACTGACTTCAATAATTTCCTGATGTTCTTTATGCTAATGCCACCACTCATCTTCTCCCTTCATTTCTGTTGTTTGGTTCTACTTGTATACAAAACTTAACTTTATTTTATCGATGGGGACCAGTTGCGGATGCTGTTCGGTTTATATACATTGTTGAACATGTATTATAATGCTGATTGATGAAATCTAAATTGGGCGCTGTTCCATTTGTATTCATTATTATTCATCTATTAAATGCCGATCGTTGAACTTCAGTTGGGGTTTGATATCTTAAATTAACGATAAAGCTGTCGGCAATGACGGACTCGAGATGTGTGTATTATGTCTTCGCAGAATTGTTTCCTTTGTTTTGGTTTTATGCAGCCTTTTTTTCTCGTCCGATTGAGCCGACTTGGAGGTGTGCTGCCTACATCCTCGCCCACGTTCAACGAGCCAAGCTCAATAGATTCTACAGGGCGGGTTCCACCGGTCTTTAATAATGTACTACTTGCTTTCTTGAACCGCTGGTAACAGAGTAGGAATACGATCACTAGCATTACTCCTTACGCTGAATATGACACCCCAAACAGGTGGTCATTTTGATTGTAGATGACATCAATCAGATGTTCCTGCATTCTGATGACTCACTTGGCTTTGCATCTACTTTACTGTAGTCTGTATGAGCAATGTTGCTGAGGTTATATGATGGTATGATATTTGGCTCCTCGTTCTATGGAGCGTCCCGGAGGCAGGGCAAGGATTCCGGACCGAGTCATATTAATAAATTGAGGTATTGAGTTACAGATAACATCGTATAACAGGCTCGTATAGGGCGAAGATCCATGTGTCTGTTGTGAAGTAAAATCCAGGTGCATGATAATGGCAATATTTTTACTGCACAAAATTTTGACAGATTCTCATTGTGAATAAGCATTCTAATTTCACATTGATGAGCAGACGATTGTGAGGTAAACATCAGCAGGTTTTCAACAGTCCTGAGTAATAGCGTAGAAATTATCATGATGTCAGCTAGCTGCCATGTATTGTGTTGACGGTTCGATATATTTGACCTGATTATTATATTTGCTTGGCACCGGTAACACCTTTGAGAGCTGAAACAATTCATTTTTTACAACTGTTACTTCGAAGTTGAAGAGTAGAAGATTGTCGGCTATTCTTCCGTTTACCCTTAGGAGTTGCAATGCCATTAAGAGGTCCCCAAGGTCCCACGAGGAAGTACTAAATATGTAGGAATGTTTCCCATTATCTGCAAAAACGCTTTCTTAAGTTGCGCTGGCGTAAGTAGCTGTTCATTAATTCTTCCATGTTGAGATGTAGGTAATACGTCCAGAATGCTGTTCAGAGTTTGCTGATAATTTATTAAGTTGTGAAAGGTGTATATCTTGCTAAGCCAATATCTGCTTGCTAAGCCAATATCTTTAAAGTAAAGAGCTAGAGACGAATTGAATTGTGAACTCTTGACACAGTTATCTATGGTTGGCTGTTGTGTGATTCTTGAGCTTCACGATGAGACTAAGAGAAGACTGAGTAATGCGGTCGTCAAGCTGATCCCGTTAAGGCGCGGCAAGCGTCTTAATGCCTGTTAGAGTCTATTCTCCACTATAGACGATATTTGGTTCGTATGCAAGGTTCCGTTGTCGTCTTGTTCTTGGTTGGTAGCTGTGTTAGTGAGATAGCCTTGACTTATCTTGTTGTCCATCGTGAATAGTTGTTAGTGGTTCTCCAATCAAGAAATGACTTGGAGTTAATGGTTGCATCTCGCTTGGATCGTTTGATGGTTCGGTTAAAGGTATGGAGTTCAGCACGCCTTCGATTCGAGCAGTGAGTATTGTTAACTCTTCAAACGTTAGCGAGGTATTTGTATTTGTATTTGTACTTATTGAATAATATACCTTTCGCATTAAGATTAATCTTATAAGGTAGTGGAAGCCTTAAAATAGGTAAGTTTACAAAACTAACGCATGTATGAGAATAAAGAGAGATTAAGCTTATACAAAAAATAAAAATAAATAAATAAATATAAACTTAGAAGAAACTAACGTAATGTACATGCGAAACAGTTCAAAAATATTTCAAAACGTTGACATATAACTTAATAAATAAGTAAATAATAAAAATTTTTAACACTATACTATCTGGCCAAGTATCTTAAAAGTAGATGCCTAAAATGTTTTGTATTTCTGACTTCTCTAAGCTCACGGGGTAGGGAGTTCCACAGGCGAATGGCATGAACGAAGAATTGCTGCTCGGACGTCAGGCATGTTTAGTTTGGATCAAAGCAAAGATTCTTTGCGATCGAGGGAAAACTTATCTGTTGTAAAAGTACTCAGGTTGACGAAACTGCATGATGTCGTGCAAACAAGATAGAGATCAAAACACTAAGAGGTTATCAAACGTACAGCCAACGATACGTTTTGCATAAACAGACACATGATCATACCTACGGAGTTGATAAATATATCTTGCAATATTGTTGTACGTTACATTAAGTTTGTTTTTACTGGCACTGTCGACTTTACCATAGATCTCGCAGCCATACAATAAAATGGGTAGTAGAAGAGTTTTTGCTAACATTTTTCTTATACTTGTGGGAGTGAACATCTGAGTTTGGCAAAGCATACGGAGCCCACCATAAACCTTACCGATAGCAGCAGTGATATGGTCTGTCCACGTGAGGGAGTCGTTAAAAACGAGTCCAAGGTTCCTAGCGGCATGGTCGTAAAGGACGACATCTAGCCCAAGTCTTATAGGTGGCAGAGAAGACCGGTTTTGTGTTTTCCTGTAAATGACGAGAGCTTTCGATTTCACAGGGCTTAAACACAAAAGTTATTTTGGGCCCAGCTAAGAATGTCTTCTAACTCTTTGTTAATCGAGTCGGCTACTACGTCTAAGTGGTTTATATTCCCGCTCATGGTCAATTGTACATCTTCGGCATACATGTGAATAAGACACCTTTGGACAATTTGTGACAGGTCATTTATGTATAAGGAAAAAAGAATAAGTCCAAGAACACCACACGAAACCTTGAGAAAGTCTGAAGTTTTCTTGTCGACCATAACACATTGCTCTCTGCCTAGTAGGCAATAATAGACTCTTTAGAAAAGTTGAGCCAATTTTGCAGTTTTTGGCAAAGAAGAACATGGTTAACAGTGTCGAACGCTTTTGAAAAATCTAGCAATATAAGGAAGGTTGCATGCTTTTTGTCCAAGGACTTCCTAATGTCGTCGACTGCTAATTGTTTTTGTAATGCAGTTTTGCAACTGTGCTTAGGGTGAAAACCAGACTGACAATTACTAAGTAGCTTTTTCATTGATAAGTAGTTTTGTATTTGTTTCAAAATTACTTTTTCAAAGACTCTACTCAGAACCGGCAGAATCGCGATGGGTCTTTAATCATCATTACCTTTTTTTGGGGATAGGGATAATTTTGGCCCTTTTCCACTCAGTCGTATATTCGGAGATAGTAATAATGATATTGAAAAGGTTGCTTATGTAAGGTAAGACGTATGCAAGGAGAAGATTTAAGAACCTGGGACCACACCAAGTTCTTTAATAGTTTTCCTTTTATTTTTTGTCGATAAATTTTGACCTTACCTGCTCCCAAAGTAGATCGTTTTAGCGGATCTTATGTTCAGAACGACTTTGTTCCGTAAGCGACAGCATTCGTGATGTAGCAGTTCGAGTCTGTATCGTCTCCAATGAACATATGCTACATCACGTTGTAACATCAGCTCCCTTACCAGGGTGGTGAAACTCTGCGGGAGAGTTTTGTTTGTTTGTTTGTTTGTTCTAAGTGGAACATTATTTTCAATAAGATGTTTGATCTGCTCTTGAAAGAACGAAACTTTGTCGTTGACTGAATGAAATTTCACTGGCTCACGTTTTTGAATTCTCGGAACCGGTACTTAATTTCTTTGAATTTATTTTTGAAATCTAAGGTAAGATAAATAAGGTCATGTCTAGAGAAACCGGAGGCTGGGAGCTGATTATAGAACAAAATCTTATTTTTATCACTGACAAAAAAGTGATCAATCAAAGTACTGGCCTCGCCCTGATAATGAGTGGCAGTCGTTGTATTTACGGGGAATAAATTCAGAGCTTTAAAATTATTAAGGAAGTGTAGAGAAGCATTAACGTCCAACCAGTTACAGTTAAGGTCACCACTTAAAACAACATACGAGGTGCTACAGGTAAGTTGCTCCAGAATAGCCGAAAGTAAGGCATATAGTCCACATTCAAGTTTGACCTGTAAGCATATAGTCCACATTTAAGTTTGACCTGTAAAGTATGCGGACCATGCAGTGCAAGTTTTTGTTCCTACCTCCACCCATGGCACTCCCATAAGTGTTATTTGCAGCGCCGCATATTGCTTAAATAAGAAGTCAGAAACAACAAATCAAAATTAAGACATAAGACAGTCAATAGCCAGAGAGTATTTCCAAATAGTGAGTGAAAAGAAAACAAGTAAGTAAGTGCAAGAGTTCGTCTGTAACGAACTTCTAAATACCCGACCCTCTTTAGCCATTAACACCAAATTTAAAACTTTTTGGTCTGTTTCATGTATTATTTGTATTGGCCACGCCCCTAAAAAGGGTGTAGGCTGAAAACTAAAATCAATTAACTCTAATTTCGTTGGAATCACGATAAAATGCGTTAAAAGCGAATATTTATACTTAAGAAACATTTTTTCCCAAAAAACGCCCCCTTAAGGTGGGCCGAGCTCAATGCTTTGTGTGCAACAAACTTAGCAAATGGTAATATCTTTAATATTTGATATATATTTTTTTTAATTTAGAATGAATTTCCCGAGAAATCAGGTTTTCAAAGATTTCAGATCTTAAAAGTAGGCATGGTCAATAGAGCGGTCCGATTTTTGTCAAATTAAAGGCTTTGGGTCGATATTGCTCTCCACCAAAATTTGAGTTCATATGTTTTGTCTATCTTGACCAAAAGGCATTTTGAAATAAAATGTAAGTTTGAGGTTGTCTGACATTCAAGCCAATTGTGGGCGTGGCTGTAAGCGGATCTTCTCAATTTTCATACTTTGTCTGTACAAAATGAGAACCAAGCAACGCTGCAAGTTTCAGTTTCCTAGCTCAAAACTGCATACATACGGTAATGTCTTAATCGACTTACCTGCCGTTTTCGATCATATCTCTAAAAGGTCTTAGGGGTCTACGGTGATTATTGCACTGTAAAATTAACATACCCTCGGTCGGATATAAAAAGAAATTTAAAAGAAATTGTGATGAGAAAAAGTAAGTTAAGGACAGCAAAAATTATAAGAAAAATATTTATATTTTTATAAATATAAATATTTTTATATATCTATTTAGTTTTATCTATATAAATAAATAGTTCTGATGCTATGACGAGGACGATTCAAAAGCAGCAAGGAGTCATCAGCGCTTTCGATAAGTAAGCTTTCCGAATTCGCCGTCTTTTTTGCGTGTACACGTCCACGCCTTGTGTGCACTGCGTGCAGCTGATTTTTTCGCCTGAGTTCAAGTGTACGGTGTAAGAGAAAGCGCGTCCGTCTGGTCAAGCTTTAATTAAGATAACAGCTAGCTTCGGATTCTATGCCAAGATTGTTGAGGCGTAGTTGTGATGCATTGTGCTTTCGGTACATTGCTGCGGCCATAAGCACTGAGTTCCTCTCTTGTGGACTGTTAAATTTCAGTACAATTGGTGATGGTGTGGGGTCAGGTTTGCTTTGACTTGTAGCGTGAGCACGAAAAGCATTAACTGAAGCAGTCGATAGTGTGACATAGGTGGTTAATGAGGCTTTTTAAGTTCTCGTTTGGAAGAATGGGCACACCGAAGAGCACGGCATCACCAGCGGTTTCCTTACGTTCTAATGCTCGTTGTTGAATTGTTGTAATTTCAGCATTATGCAATATGCGTACGATCTCCTCGGTAAGGTGGGATATTATTTTGTTTGAGACGATCGGTCTTATAAGGATCTGTCGATACATTTGCTTTATATCGGCAGTAAAAACGTACCGTGGGAACGGCAATTTGATGAGAAGACTAAATAAATCGTTTTGGATGGTTGGGCCCGTAAACATTATGTCACCGTTTTTGTCAAAGATAAAGATTCCTAGGCTGGTGCGATGGCCAGAGTCACAGTATTTCGAGATTCACGGTTTTAGTGACGTATCCGAGAAGGCGTATGGCGCAGTAGTTTTTGTACGTTCTGTAACATCAACAGGAGAACACTCAACCCGATTGCTGAGTGCCAAACCGAAGGCAGGGAACATCGTGCCACACGAATGTCTTTCTTTCCTTCGTCCTGCTTTATTAAGCAATTTCATCGTCTCAACTAAGCCTAAATACTTTCAATTCAATACTTTCAATTTCAATACTTTCGTCAATTTGTATTGCCAATCGACGATATCTCTCAAGCAATATTAAAAAATAAGAAAATAAAAAAAATCGACGCGGAACAATCATTTATCTTACTTTTTTCCACCAATTCCCTGATATACCGTAAATGATGTGTTTGTGCTGGTTTTCGATGAGGTATTGAAGACCACCCTCACCTTTGTAGTACTGCTCGCTAGGTTGATCACGCTATGTTGCGGTAGGAAGTATTGCGGTTTGAGATAGTTTACGTTGTCGATACGTGTCATATGTCCTTGTTGCTCGTACTCATGCATGAACTGTGCATATAGCTGTCTTAGGTTCTTGTCTTTGCTCAGTTCTCGTTCGATGCTGTAAAACCTTCTTATTGCTGTTTTTATTAAAGCTCCTAGCGTCGATGGGCTATGAGCTGAAATAGTTCGATGGCGTCGATGGGCACTGAAATAGTAAATTTGCCCCATCACAAATTTGACACTCGCTCTGCTCTGGTTCTGCCTTAAACCTAGGAGAATGTTGTTACTTGTTTTTTCTGTGGAGAACGTCCATGGTATCCTACGCTCAACTGTTTGCCTCCTTTGGCCAATACTTCAAGAGACTGGAATCGCTTCTCAATAAAATCCAGTAGCACGTCAATGTCCGGCAGTTCCTTCTCATTCATGAGAGATTGCTCGCACAAAGCATGTGTGCTTCTATCGAGCTTTGGGATGATCATGCGAGTGAGAATCGGACCTCGCTCATCTATGGCAACTCCTAAGTTCGTCAAAGATGCAAGACACTCTTGGGGAGTATCATGAAGCGCCTTCAAGCCTAGTGCTGCTTCTGATACTTGTGCTGGTTAGGAAATCAGCTTCTCCATAATTGCGTTGACAATCAATCTCTTGTCGTTGTATCTTTTCTGCAGCATTTTTTATGCTGTTTGGTAATTGTCTCCTGTCGTTGACAAGTGTTTAACAAGCTTTGCTGCTTCACGATTTAAGTTTGACTTCAGGTACATAATTTTTTGTACTGGAGCCATCATTGTGTTGTGGAATAGCTCTAGATGGAGATCCTCAAACTCTTTCCACTTAAGGTAATCACCACTGAACTGCGGAGGTGATAACGGCATCAATTTTACTGCAGGAGCCAGAAAGGTGCTTAGGTGGTTAGGAAATCAGCTTCTCCATAATTGCGTTGACAATCAATCTCTTGTCGTTGTATCTTTTCTGCAGCATTTTCTATGCTGTTTGGTAATTGTCTCCTGTCGTTGACAAGTGTTTAACAAGGTAATCACCACTGAACTGCGGAGGTGATAACGGCATCAACTTTACTGCAGGAGCCAGAAAGGTGGTTAGGTGGTTAGGAAATCAGCTTCTCCATAATTGCGTTGACAATCAATCTCTTGTCGTTGTATCTTTTCTGCAGGATTTTTTATGCTGTTTGGTAATTGTCTCCTGTCGTTGACAAGTGTTTAACAAGCTTTGCTGCTTCACGATTTAAGTTTGACTTCAGGTACATAATTTTTTGTACTGGAGCCATCGTTGTGTTGTGGAATAGCTCTAGATGGAGATCCTCAAACTCTTTCCACTTAAGGTAATCACCACTGAACTGCGGAGGTGATAACGGCATCAATTTTACTGCAGGAACCAGAAAGGTGCTCTGCTGGCCATCTGGATCCAGTGTGATTGTCTTCATTTTGTTGGCTTGATTATGTATGTCCTAGTTGACGGCTACGAATGATCACTTGCCTATGTTTTGGCCTAGTCGACGTCCCCAATGATCACTTGACTATGTTTTTTCCTAGTCAACGCCCACTGATCACTTGACTATGTTTTGGCCTAGTCAATGCCCACTGATCACTTGACTATGTTTTGGCCTAGTCAACGCCCAATGATCACTTGACTATGTTTGGCCTAGTCAACGCCCAATGATCATTCGACTGTGTTTTGACCAATCAACGCCCAATGATCACTTAATTATGTTTGGCCTAGTCAACGCTCAATGATCACTTGACTTGACTGACTCGGGGTCACCAAAATATTTGTTATAGCGACAGGCCTCTTTTGACCTTCCCCTTGAATCTTTTAATTTTCTTTCAAATAAAACATGAAAATTATTCAATGACGTAGATACCTTTATTTGTAGAATACTATTACTTAAAACTGTTGCAATTTAAATGACTAATTCCTTTCTAAATCAAAATGAGTTTACTTGATTACAATTGAAATTACTTTATTGTTTCGCCTCCTGTCCATGACTGACTTCAATAATTTCCTGATGCTCTCTATGCCCATGCCAGCACTCATCTTCTCTCTTTCATCCCTGTTGTCTGGTTCTACTTGTATACAGAGCTTGACTGTGTATTTTTATCGATGGGAACCAGTTGCGGATGCTGTTCGATTTGAATACATTGTTGATCATGTTACTATAATGCTGATCGATGGAGTCTGATTGGGGCGCTGTTCCATTTGTATACATTATTATTCATTTATTAGATGCTGATCGTTGAAATTCAGCTGGGGTTGATATGTTTAATTTAAAACAAAGCTGCCGGCAATGGCGGAAATTGCTCGAGATGTATGAATAATGTCTTCGCAGAATTGCTTCCTTTCTTTTGGTTTTATGCAGGCTTTTTTTGTCGTCCGATTCAGCTGACTTGGCGGTGTGCTGCCAGGAGTTATTTAAGTTACGTATTAAAAAGCCTCTCAAGGTAAGACAACCTCTATCCAAATTTTCTTTCAAAATACCTTTTGGTCAAGTTAGACAGGGCGTGGCCACTTTTGAGGGCGTGGCCTATACAAATAATATATGAATTCGGGACAACAAAATTAAGATTTGGTGTTACACAGTACACATAGAAGTTTGTCACAGACGAACTCTTGCACTTAAGCCGCGTTGTCACAAGGAACAGAAACAGGAACAGAAACAGAATCTCATACAATAGCAACAGGAACAGAAACGGCACCGTTTTTAGCTCCAGAATCAGCGACGTAAAATTGATCTACAGCAACGCAAACAGAACCAACTCGAGAGGACTTGTTTTTGGAACCGAAAACCAAACGTTGCTGTTGCGTAGCAACCCTTGTTTATTTTTTAGCGAGCAACCGCCATTCGCGAGCGGCTCTCTTTTGTTTTTGACAGCATTTTTATGATGAATGAACTTTGAAGCAGGGCA
This sequence comes from Neoascia interrupta, assembly GCA_947623515.1. Taxonomy (NCBI): domain Eukaryota; kingdom Metazoa; phylum Arthropoda; class Insecta; order Diptera; family Syrphidae; genus Neoascia; species Neoascia interrupta. Next base: position 112,352,882 of record OX392462.1, read on the forward strand.
TTATTGATCCTATCATCAAGGGGATGCTTTTAAAACACAGCACAAAAAAAAAGCCGAGCGGTCCTTCGGCTTTTGTTGCGCAGTTTGTGTAACATTCTATTTATTAATTAAAATTATTTCTGGATATATTTCACAGTCTGTAATATACTTTTTTCGTAGTGCTGTTTACTGTTTTTATATTGGGTGATTTTATATTGGGTTATTCTAAAAATAGGCTGGCAAAAAGCTTTACCGTTTCAAAAAAAAGGGAAGGACATACTCTTTCTTGGCCTTTTTTAGAATTTTTATAATTTAAAACCCATAAAACAGCAATTTCGATTATTTAAAATTAACGTTAGACTTTTTGATCAATTTCACAACCACCTGTGCTAGCATTTGTCACTTTTCTCAAATTCTGCGGACATGGATTTCTGAGAAAACGGTAAAAATATTCTATTTTTTTATTTCGCTTGTTTGAATGGGCTTAAAAACTTAGGGTCGAAAACGGCCATTTTGAAACGTTTTTGATGCAGTTCGCTTGTCTTTTAAACATTACATACTTCAGCCAAATTTAAACAAGGTCGTCATAACCGTTAAGGATCTAGAAATCTTTAAAAAGGAAAAGAAAAAGCATACGTGTTTTCGTGCAATTTTTGTGATTTTTTTTTCGAAAATGCGTCAAAACTGCAGTACTCAAACTGTTTTTGAAAAATGTGACCACTTGGTCTACTATGAAAAGCACTTGGTTTACTATGAGTTGCTTTATACGTGTGTTCAATATTGATTTTGAGCGATAAGCCGTTCAATAATTATGGCCTCCAACACTTTGAAAAACTTCATGCATTTTCGACTCTTCATTTCTCAAAAACGTTTTGATATTTTCGAAAAGTTTTATTTTTGGATTAAATCTTAGTATTTCTTAAACCTAAGTTTCGTTTTTCTAGTTCTTGCCTACTTAACTTCTTGAAAAAAACACTAAAAAACATTAAGTCCATTTTCACATGAAATTTCTAACTGTAATTAAACCGTTATTTGTGCTTAAAAAATGGTCCTCTTTGGATTCTTTGACTATTTCCGCAGTTTATACGCACACCAAATTTTGTCTTTCTGCGACCTACCGTTCAGAAGTTATAAAGCGATTGGACGGACGGACGGACGGACAACGTAGCGATACCATAAGAGATCCTTTTACCATTTTTAGACGGACCGCAAAAAAAACAAACAATAAAATTAAACTCGATCTTGAAAACTCAACAGCTGTTTATTTCGCTCCCTAAAATCTGTCAAACGTTTAAGTGACGTTTGTTTTGTAAGCTTTCTTACAAAATATTTTCCGTTCCTGGTTCTGTTCTCTGTTGCAGAACCAGCAACTGAAACAGAAACAGCGCTATTTTCTGTTTCTGTTCATGTTCCTTGTGACAACGCGGCTTTACTCACTTGTTTGGTTAGAATTAAACAATTTCGTAATATCTATCTCCAAACATGGGCGTGGCCAAAAACTTTGTAGGAACGAAATCTAGTATAGAACGTTAAAGCTAATGTGCTAAATTTTATTTCTTATTCTTACTTAAGTTAGACTTAAAAGTAGTCGAAATCCATGTTTTCTGGAAAATTAGAGGTTTTCCTTAAATTCTGCCTCCAAATGTGGGCGTAGCCCAAAACTTTGCATAAACGAAATTAAAAAAAAGCGCTTTCTACATATTATACTAAGTAAAAAATCTTCGATTTGCAACTAAAATATTGAAAAAATTGCATTTGAAAGATTACATTTTCAATCGATGCCCCGCCCGCAAGGGGCGGTCTGTGGACAATCATTAGAAGATGCTAAATAATAAATTTCAGCTTTTCATGACGTCTTACAGTCTTGAAAGCACCGGAGGTTGTTGCACATTTAGACCGATTGTGGGCGTGTCTGTGGGCGGATTTGAAAAATTTTAACACTTGTATTGCTTCGAATAACAGAGATCTTACGTACAAAATTTCAGCTTCCTAGCTCAAAATTTAAGGCCTAAAAATTGGTGACATACGGACAGACGGACATGGCTTATTCGACTCAGAAGTCGGTCTCGATCATATGCCCTTAAGGTCTTGGGGGTCTATCTTCATTATTTCTCTATGTTACATTTTCGCCTGTATCCAACTTAATATACTCCATTCGTTACATATATAGTTATATAGAGACAAGAATAAATTATAGATACTAGCAGCAAAGATTTAGATGTGTGTATGTAAAGAAATATCCCTCCGTATAAAAACATATTATGTCGTGAAAGAAGGTATTTTTATAGTTACAGAATTCACCCAACAAATAACGGACATCCATCGTCAGGGTTTACTTGTTGAATTAATTAATGAAAGTTGAACCGTAATTTTTACTCAAAAGCTTTTGCCATGATTCAACCCATACAAATTATTCAAATAAAGTAAGAAACATCTTTTAATCTAAAAGTCGATGGGCTCATATTTGTTATAAGTCACATTTCGTTGTAAAATCATTAGCGCATTAACATATTTTAAACTAATGACTCGCACTCGTAAGACTAACGACTTACACCATTTTGCGAAAAAAAAACAGTTCATACACAACGCAGCCTCGTCATCGGAGTTAAGAAAAACAGGTCCATGAGCTGTGATTGGCCAGCACAGATTGTTGTGCAAACATGCTAACTTTTTTACACCCGTACAAATTAGCAGTGAACTCCCATTACGCCAGATTTACAGTTAGGTCTGCCCAACAAATGTAGTAGTAGTAGTAGTAGTAGTAGTAAGCTTTATTAGTATTAATTTAATACTTTACAAAATCCATATTTCTCTTACAGTTATAATATAAGTTTTACAAAAGTTTAACAAATTTATTTAATTCAGTCTTAATTCTCTTATGTTCTTCTTTTTACAAACTCTAAGCATTTACGTTTAAACGTTCTAAAATTCTGCTCATTTTTAATATCACTTGGTAAGCTATTAAACAGACTAAAACCTTTATATACAATTGTATTTCTACCTGTTGATGAAAACTGATTTCGTAACCTAAAATCATTTATGTTTCGTAGATTGTACGGCTGCGCATCTCTTACTCTTCTGACCTCGTTCGTTAAATACCTCGGTGCTGCACCATGTTTGATTTTAAACACAGCTATCAAAGTGTTGTACTCCAGCCTTTGCTTGACGTTCAACCACCTTAGCGCTTCCAGCATAGAATTTATTGGGGTGAAACGATTGCACCTTAGGATACTTCTCATACCTTTATTTTGGAGTTTTTGAAGCCTTTGAATGTGGTTTTGATTGCAACAGGAGTACAAAATAGTAGCGCAAAACTCAAAGTGTGGCTTCACAATGGTGTTATATACTATTACGGCAGTCATGTCATCCATTTGTTTTCTTATCCTCTTGAAAAATCCAATTTTTTTGCCTATTTTTTTGCATACGTAATCGACATGTTCATGCATATTCAACTCCTTGTCAATCGTCATTCCTAAGTATTTGATACTGCTTACATTTTCAATTCGTTTTCCGTTTATGTTGATGTTGGTTTCGCTCGGTAGGTTTACTTCCAATAATTTAGTTTTTTGCTCGTTTAGTTTCAACTTGTTCATTTTTAGCCAGAGTATTAGTTGCGTTAGATCGTTGTTGATTTTGCTTCTGCATTCCTCAGCGTCTTTCCCCTCAGCGTAGATCAATGTGTCGTCGGCGTACAAAATTACTTTACAAAACTTTATAATTGTTGGCAGATCATTGATGTACAGTATAAATAGAAGTGCACCTAAAATTGAACCTTGTGGCACTCCTTGCTCAACCTCGACGAAACCGGACACGGTATTATTCACTTGAGTGCGTTGTTGTCTTCTAGTCAAAAAAGATCTAAACCATTCCAGCTCAGTACCCTGTATTCCATACTTATGCAGCTTCCTTAAAAGTATATCCCGATCTATAGTTTCAAAAGCACGTTTGAAATCCAAGAATAGAGCTATTATCTTCTTTCTCTTTCCGCCGTCCTTCCATTCGTTAACTAAGTGGTTAACTGCCGCTTCACAAGAATAGTTTTTCCTGTATCCAGATTGATAAATAGATAAAAGATTGTTATCTTCGAGATATTTCACCATTTGTTGTTTTACAACAGATTCAATAATTTTCTCTAACGTTTTAAGTGCGTTTATGGGTCGAAATTCCTCACATTTATTTGTATTCGTTACTTTTTGCACCGGTGTAATCATTGAATCTTTCCATGAACTTGGGAACTCACCATTTAAAAGAGATGCATTTACAATCCTGTGTATTGTGCGTCCCAAGATATCCCAATTATCCAATATAGCCTGTGGGCTTATCTTGTCGAAGTCAGGTTTGTTTTTTAGTTTTTTACAAATAATTTTTAGTTCTTGTAGCGTTATTTCACGGAATTTGAATCTAACTTCAGTTTCATTTAAATGATTGACATATTCAACATCTTCTATTGACTTAACTATCTGTCCCACACTTTCAACAAAATAATCGTTGAACTTTTTAGCGATTTCGAATTCGTCGATATACTCCTTTCCATCGAAGCATATATTTTTGATTTCGTTTGTATGCTGTCCAATAACCATTTTTTTGATAGTTACCCACATTTCTTTTTGTCCGTTTGCGTGTCTTATCTTATTCCTTATGTAGCTGTTTTTTGCGTTGATTATTCTTACTTCATAGTAGTTTCTTAATCTTCTGTATTCTTCCCAATTCTCGCTTCTATTGTAGTGCTTAGTTAACTGATATTTTTCGGTTACTTTCTTTTTAAGAGCTTTCAGTTCATTTGTGTACCATCGACTTGTTTTATTATCCATTTTTATAGTTTTCTTTTTAATGAATTCTTTTGCCGTATTTCTAAGCATCATTTCGATATTTTTCGCATTCTCATGTATGCTTACAGCCACGTTAAATGTTGCATCAGATTCCCTTAATTTATGTGTAAAGAGGTCCTTCTTGTATTTGTATATTTCTATTTTTTCTGGTCCACATTTAGATTCTTAGTGGTGTTTATTAACACGTCAATACTTTCGTGGTCAGAAATCTTGTTATTCGCATTTGTGCGAGCTGTGAGATTACTCATATTTGAAACGACGTAGTCAATTATACTGTTTGATGTTTCCGTTACTCTAGAATACTCCATCATTTTCTGCGACAAACAGTTATCATTGAGAATTCTCTCAATCTCCCGCTTATAAAGGTGATCTTTGCTCCAATTTATGTTGAAGTCCCCACCAATCACAATGTTTGCCTGTGTTTCAGTCAGCCTTTCGATGTTTTCCTCCATGAAGTCACAAAATTCTCGTTCTGAACTATTTGGCGCTTTATACACAGCAACTATGACTAGTTCCATACTGCTACATTTACATTTGCACGCAAGTAGCCATCTCTTGTAATCAACTGATTTGTCAAGTACTTTAATCACTTTCCAGTTTCTTTTAACGTAGATTGTTGTACCTCCGGTATGAGTCGAGTTCGAGAAACAAGAGATGTCATTGTATCCTTCAATTTTTATGTTGACTAGTTTGTCGGTTACCTTTTTCTCGATTAGGTGTGTTTCGGACAAAATCATGAACTCGTACTGTTTAGTATCTGCTAATATTTCCAGCTCATTAAAATTATTGGTTAAACCCTGAATGTTTATATAAATACCCTTGATTGTGTTTAATTGCTAATATCCAATTTTTTTCTTTCTGGCTTCCAGTTTATTAAGATAGACTGGGCATGTTCTGTTAAGTGACGTATGGTTGTCGTCTAGCCCGAGATTAAATTTTTCGTTTGCTCTTTTGCAATTTATACATTTATTGACTGCTTCACTGTTGCACTCGCCGGTTTTATGATTTCCTAAGCATTTAATGCATGTTTCCTCCATAATCTTACATTCGGTCGATTTGTGATTGAATCCTTTGCATTTAAAGCATCTCATGATTTCCACACCATCAAAAACTCTACATCGCTCCCAACCAATGCTGAGTTTACCTTCCTCAATTACCTTCGGAAAAGATTCAGCGTCAATTTCAATGATTGCGTTGTAATTTATCACATTATTTTTCTTATTTTCAAAATATTTGACAAGTTTTAGCTCACTGTTTATAATTACATTATTTTGCCTTTTCAGTCTTTCAATGAACTCATCCTCATTGTTTATAAACTTCATGTTTGGTATAATAATTCTTGGTTTAATTTTATTTGGTACCTTAATTTCGTAATCATCACCTATGTTTTTTTCGATCGCAGATTTAATTCTATTTCTTTCATTTGAATCCTCGCTCTGGATAATAATTATTCCATTATGTGCAGTTTCAATATTTGCTATTTTTAAATCTCCCGGATCAACCTTTTTATTTAAGTCTTCCCTTGTTTTAATACTATTTTGTTTCCCTTTTGGTTTTATAACAAGTGGCAACTCTTTTCTCATTTTCGGCATCACCCTGTCACTGTGGTTGTCATTTGTCTTCTTGACAACTTCAGAGAATGACAACTGATTTCCCGCCATGTGTTTACTCGTGTTGTTGTGCATAATTTTCTTGAATTCGTCGCAGACGTTGTTACTATTGTTTCGCACCTCGTTATATATGCTTTTACTTTCCTTCGCGAAGTTTTCAGCTAATGTGCATAGTTTTTCCATTTTTGCAATGCCCCTTTCACATGTTTCCTGACTCTTTTTCATATCTCCTAGTCTCTGGACGTACCTCGCTTCGATCGCCTCCAATAGGTTTTTAAGTTCCATTTCATTTTGCTTGAGTGACATTCCGAACTCCTCTTTGTATTGCTTCAAGTGCCGTGTGTTTTCTTCTACACTCTCCTGCATTTCTTTTACCACCAAATCGACGTTTTGTATGTAGAGTATACATTCATCGCAAATAAATCTTACCATGTTGTCTCCTTCAATTACTCTGCTCGAATATTGGTCCAATCCGGAGCATTTAAGAGTACAATGAAGTACCTTTTTGCATACGCCTTCGCAGCTTATGCCCGTCTCGCCTTTAATGGCCAATTTACACCTGCTGCACTGGGCCATTTCAAAAGACTTCACTTTTTCCTGGACAAGTGACCAAAGTCGAAGCTCTTCACCGCACTTTTAATATTTTTCACTCCAAATTGTATTCAAAAATTAAATAAATTTGCACCTCTATAAAATTCGCTTTCTCACAGTTTGACAGTTGACAATCATATATGTCACAACATGCGTATGCGGTAATCTTTTTATGCTTTTCACCTGACAAAGCTTAACACCTGACAAAGCTTTAAGCATAAGAAACTTAATGGAACTAAGCTCATTAATAAACTTCAATGAAAGCTTTTTCGGCTCCCAGAACTTACAGAAAGGACATTTAAAGCAGTTTCTTAGTTAAAGAGTTTGTATCATTGTCGTAATACTTTTTTTTAGTTTCGGTTTGTTATTGTGCACCATTTGTTTACATAAAGTTTGGATTGGGTATTGAAAATATGTTTATTTTGTGAAAATGATAAATAGATTCCAACCCTGTATGCTAATATAAATTAAGAGTGATTGTAATTCTGTGAAATAAGTGCTTCTTTAAGGATAATAATGTGGCAAAATACATATACGATTTATCGATTTTTTTTCTTTATTGAAGTCCTGAAAAAATTTAAAGTATGAAAATGATTTAGTTGTATAATACGGATTTATGTTATGTTAATCGTAGAGTACACCATAATTGCGTTGAGAACAGATAAGAAGATATTTGATACAGCTATAGTGATTGAATTTCTGCTTGGAAAAATTTATCGATACAATTCTAATTGCGTTCAATACTGTGTCACAAGTGCATTAAACTTTAAAAAGTGCATCTAGTACCGAAACAGGCTTATGGTTGCTGTAATTTTAATGCGAAAGCAAATAACAAAAATAAAAACTGAACTTAAAAAGTGTGGCAGTAGCTCAATAATTCGAAATAAGAGAAAGCTGGAGAGAAGAAAAGCGAAATATGGCTTTCCGAAGTGTATATAAAGCCCTTCGATTGCGTCTTAGCCGTAAGACTTTTATGTAGCTAACTATTATTTTTGCTTGTTATTATTGCTATTATTAGTACAATTTATTCATACACAGGAATGAAGTATATTCAGTTTGATACAGGTAAAAATGTAATCAAGAGAGATAATAATAATAGAATAGTGGGGTGCCGTGGCGTAGTGGTTAGTGTGTGTGCCTACTACGCCGGAGGTCTGGGTTCGAATCCTGCCATCGCCACCAGAAGAAAAAAAAAGACTTGTTCTTTTTCACGGTCCCCACCTCCGCGAGTGTTTGACAAGCCCTCCGAGAGTATTAATTGTCTTGAAAAACTTCTCAAAGTGCCGTTCGGATTCGGCAAAAAATTGTAGGTCCCCTTGTATGTATAGAAATCAACACACCAGCATACATTGTTGAGAAGTTGGCCCTGGTTCACCTCGAGCTGTTGCGCCACTCTATTTATTTATTTTTTAATAATAATAGACCCCCAAGACTTTAAGGGCGTTATGATCGAGGCCGAATACCGAGTTGAATGAGCAATTTCATAACATATTTCTAATACAGACACGCCCACAATCGGTCTAAATGTGGAACTTCCTTCAGTACTTTCAAAACTGGAAGACGTCATGAAAAGCTGAAATTAAACATAGCACCGAATGATTGTAAGACATAAGAAATAAAAATAAAGTCGGTAGACCGCCCTTGTGGGCGTGACATCAATTTAAAGAGTAAATCTTTTAAATGCATTTTATTCAATAGTTTTGTTTCGCAAAATTTATACCCAACATCTCATAAAGAAAACGCTTCATTTTATTTAAACAAACTCTTAGACCCTGTCCATATTTGAGGGCAGAATTTAGGAAACCTCTTTTTGGACAGAAAAACATGAATTTCGACTCCTTTTTTGCCTAACCTAGGGAGGAACAAGAAATAATATTTAGCATCAGATGCACTAGTATAAGAAAAACCTAGAATGGAGTCTAGGTTTTGTTGATACAAAGTTTTTGGCCACGTCCATTGTTATTGTTATTGTTACAAAATAATTGAGTTTAAACCCAAAAATTACAATTTTGCGTACATTTTGCAAACTTGAATATTTCCATGCTTATATTAATGTTTAATTATAGGGGCTGGACTCGCCATGACCGGGAAAGCATGGAAAACAAAAAGATATCAATGGGAGTGAGAATATGAATAGGAAGAAGAATATGAATAGGAATAGGGTATACCGTGGTCCGTTACTGATGCTCCGAAGCTATTACAGACTCACTCTTGCACTGTATGTATGTAATCAGTCTTTCAAAAAATTGTTAACGGTATTGTATGTTTGGTGTTTACTTATACCACAGTGTACCTTAGAAATCTCATTTTGGCAGCTTTTAAAATAAATAAATAGAGTGGCTCGGCCGCCCTAAGTACAGCGAGAAAATCTGATTGAAAGACACTACTTGTATCCGGTAGTTTTAAGGATACCTTAAGTTCCGGGTCTTTTAAGAAGATGCCGGAGCCATCTGTGAATATTGCAGTTTCATTATTCCTGATAATTGCATTATTTTCCCTGTCTTCCCCCACTGGATAGCATCATACGGTAGATACTTGCAGATAAAAAGAGCATTATAAGCCTTCTTAATTCTTTCACCTACATGAAGATTCCAATTCAGTCTTTTGTCCAGGAATACACCCAGATAGTTCGCGCTATCCAAAAGGGATAATTCCGCTCCATTTAACTTGGGGAGTTTGAATTGCGGTATTTAGTACTTCTTAGTAAAAAGAACCAATTCCGTTTTTAAAGGGTTTACACTGAGAGCACAGCTTTTGGTCCAGATGCTTATCCTCCTCAGAGCACCCTCCATGATTTCGCTTAAGATATTTAAGTAATTTCCCTGCACCATTACCACCACATCATCTGCGTACGCCCTGGCACTGATACCCATAGCACTTAGCTTCCTTAAAATGTCGTTGATAACCAGCACCCACAGGAGCGGAGATAATACTCCACCTTGAGGTGTTCCCCTGGTAACAGACATTTTGACCGCACTTTTCCCAATCGAACAGTTAATTTTTCTACTTGCGAGCATGTTGCTAACCCAGTCTATAATGTCCTGTTCAATGCCAGCGTCTACTAGAACTTTTATATGAAACTGCGCTCTACGTTGTTACAAGCACCTTCAACCTAAAGGAAGACAGCCAAAGCAAACTCTTTGCAGTGTAGACTCCTTTCTATTTTTCCAACCACCTCATGCAAGCCGGTTTATGTGGATTTACTCTTCATGTATGCATGCTGCGACTCGATTACAAAGCCATTGCCGCACCTGGTCCTAAAATGTAGTTCCAGGGTTTTGAGCATAAAGGATGGGAGACTTATTGTTCTGAAGTCCTAAGCAGCTGTGTGTCCCTGTTTGCCAGCTTTAGGTATAAAAATCACCTTTACTTCCCTCCAAGTTGAACGAATATATCCTATTCTTTGACTGTGTCTGAGAATTCCCATCATGATTTGGATTGCCAGCTCCGGTGCTTTTTGCAGCACGATCGGAAGAATGCCATCCGGTCTCGGATTTTTGTACGGCTTGAAGGACTGAATAGCCCACCGTAATTTTTACTTGTCAATGAGGGCATCTATCATCTTCGGAGAGAGAGATGCTTCTGCTGACGCATTGCCGAAGCATACCATCCTCTAAAGTGTACTCAGGAAAGTTTGTTTTTGAGTTTCCACCAAAGCTTCAAGAACCTTCTGGCTACTCTCAGCCCAGGTTCCATTATTTTTCCTAAGGAAACTGGGAACGCACGCTTCTTTAGAAAACATCTTGCATAGTCTTGAGGCCTCATCTGTTGCCTCGATGGATTCGCAGTATCCTTGCCATGAAGCCATTTTTGACTTCCTAACAAAGTACTTAAATTGTTTTTTGCAATCCCTATACTCATTCTATGTAAAAAGCTTAGCCCTACTGTAGAGTTTCCTAACCTCTTTCCTTTTTAGACCTATATCCCTATTCCACCACTCTGGTTGTGCTCTTTTATGAGTTCTATCGATCGGACACGCCTTCTGGAAAGCCAAAGTTAATACCCTGCTGAAATTTCCAACCGCCCTTTGAGTTTGCGTCAGCGATAAAGGCCGCAGACACAGCGGAAGCGCCAGAAGTGTCCATACCTTTCATCGAAGAAGCGATTCCTTTGGTTACGCCTGCATTGGAGATATCTTCGACTGCGGATGTTCCAGCTGTCTGTCAATTTCCACAGCCTGCTTACTGTCCCTTAAATCACCGGTGAGAGTGCCAGCCTGCTCACCGATGAAATCGCTATCGAAGGTGAGTGTTCTTTCGAACTCCTCACTGTCGCTAACGGAAAGTCCCGCCTCATCCAAAGCTCCTTCCAGGAGAGAGATGGATCCAGAAGCGTCTGTCACATATTATGCGGCTCACTTGTCGGCGTCTGTCTCCAAAGGGGCAGCTGTATTTAAAAATCAAAATAGAAAATACCGACCAGCACTCGAGCACTTTACGGACGAGGACGATCTTGCAATTGAGACCGATTCAGTTTTAAAGAAAAGGTCTAGCAAGAAGCGTAAGGCGAATTCTTCTCCCGAACTAATACAAAAAGAAGATAGGCCCTCTGGCTCAAACAAAGCTAAACCAGAAGCGAAAATTCGGGAGATTACGCAACCTTCTTGCAAACACGGTGAGAACAGAAAACTATAAGCTTACCTCGCACCGAAATAACGTGTGGAAAGTAAATGTTGACAACGCCGATTCCTATCGCGCACTGTCTCTTAGACTGAATGCAGAAAGAATCGAGTGGTATACTTATCAAAATAAGTACGAAAAACCACTGCGAGTCATTGTAAGGGGGCTCCACCCATCATGCACAAAAGAAGACGTTGTAAAAGACGTAAAAAATAAACGCCTTACAATTATTGATGCCGTCAATATCATTAAAAAGGAAAAGCAACGCACGGAAGGAGAAAAAGACACTGTGATCAGACGCGGCCTTCCAATTTTTATGCTCTCCTTTGAAAGAACTGAGAGCATAAACGATATTTATAAAATAAAAATGATACTTAACATCAGGGTTAAAATCGAACCCATGCGAAAAGCAATAGGCTGATACCACAGTGCAAGCGATGCCAAGAACTCAGGCACACAAGTGCCTACTGCCAAAAAGAACCACGTTGCGTGAAATGTGCCGGAAAACATCTATCAACAGAGTGCAAAGTTGACATAAAGGCTCCAGCAGTTTGCGCCAATTGCCACGGAAACCAACCCGCAAACTATCGAGGATGCGAAGTAGCCATAGAGCTGCAAAAGGGACGAGAACCTCTTAAGGAAAGTACTAGAGGTCAGAATCAAAGCCTAGGACGTCCAAAAACTGCTGAAACTCGTAAGCCAAAGACTTCAAAGACGCCAAAGCCGATCAAAAGTGCGAGATGGGCAAAGGACGCGTCGACAAAAGGCGTAAAAGCTCCACAAAAGAGCGGCGCCAGCTCAAGTGCAGCGGAGAAACCACCACTGGTCGGACTGAAATCATACGCACAGGTTGCGGTAAACGAAAACAAGGCAAGATCGCCCACAACAGATGCAGTGTCTCAGATCCTCGCTGTCATCTTCGAGAAACTTGACGATCAGACTAAAATCAACAAAGTTATATTTGACAAACTGAGCAAGCTCGAGTTTAAGCCTCGAAAAAATTACAAGAGAACATGAATATGAAATAGTTATTTAAAATACTAACATGGAATGCAAACGGCCTTCTGAATAAAATAGACGAACTAGAAGTATTTCTACGGAAAAACAATATTGATATTTGCATGATTACGGAAACTCACCTTAAAAACGGATCTACACCCAAACTTAAAGGTTACAATGACTATCACGCACATCACCCTTCGCAAAATTCGAGAGGAGGATCCTCCCTCTACATTAAGAACTGCATAAAGCACTTCAAGAACACAGAAGTTGAGCTAGACTCTATGCAGATCAGTTCAGTTTCTGTAAAAACTGACTGCTTAGATTACAACATTGCATCTTGTTATTTTCCGCCAGGATATAGACTGGTGGAAGACGATCTTGATCGTATGTATGACTTTATCGTATGTCGATTTTTTATTATATTTTTTTATCATTGGGGGTGACTTAAATGCGAAGCACATTTTGTGGGGTTCACGATGCAATTCAACAAGAGGCAGATTACTGTACAAAAACAGTATGAAACGTGGGGTGGATTTTTTCTCCACGGGTAAGCCAACATATTGACCAACCGACAGGAATAAAAAGCCTGACCTTGTCGACTTTTTCATCGCTAAAGGGTACCCCAAATACCTTACGCGAATCGAAGAGTGTTATAATCTTTGCTTAGACCACTCAGGAGTGGTGCAAGGAGGAGCAAAAACATGAACTGGGACGCCTTCAGAAAGAATGGTAAGGAGGGTATTGGCTTGAATGTGCCATTGAGAACTAACTTCTTCATTGCGGTTTCTAACTCCTTTCGAGTTAGAAACCGCAGTTGACAATTTCATTTCCAAGAGCGCTGCTTGGAACAACACTTCGTCCCAAAAGAACGCAGTTTGCACCGACGGGCATGTACGCACAACTTATCCGCTCGAAATCAAAGAATTGATTCGTGAAATGAGAAGAGCGCGTAGAAGGTGGCAAGGCACGAGGGCTCCCCCAGACAAAACCCTCTTGAACCACCTCTCTAACAAACTGAAAGGAATGTTGCAAATTTTAAAATCGTGAGACCACATTAAACCTTGAAGGCTTGTCGGCGGATAGGAGCTCAAACTGCTCGCTATGGAAAGCAGTTAAGTCTATCAAGAAACCTATTATCCACTCGGCACCAATAAAAAATGCTAACGGCGAATGGGCAAGAGATGACAAAGAGAAAGCGAATTTGTTTGCTGAACATTTCTTTCGCCGGTCCGCCGTTGGCTGACGTTCAAAACAACAACGTGGAACCTGATAGCTTTAAAATAAAAAAAAGTTTCGTTAGTTGAACTCTGACAGACAATAAGCAAACTTAAAAATAATAAGGCCCCGGGTTATGACCTGATCACTGGCGAAATATTGAAAGACCAAAGACTAAAAAAAAAGCACTTATCAAGCTACTTAACGCTTCTCTTAGACTTCTATATGTTTTAAGGCAATGGAAAGTTGCTGAAGTCATTAGAATATTGAAAAATTATTTTGAAAACAGACTCTTTCGTGTTAGGTGTTGTACTGAATACTCGAGTTTCAAGCAAATTCGAGCTGAAGTACCCTAGGGAAGTGTCCTCGGCCCGACCCTGTTCCTGCTCTACACAAATGACATACCTCTAGATGACGAAACAGTCGTGGCCACGTTTGCGGATGATACGGCTATCCTGGCAACAGGTAAATAAGTCAAGTCATCAACGAGAAACCTTCAACGAGCATTGGACACAATTTGTGTCTGGACGAAAATTTGGCGAATCGCTCTTAACGAGAACAAGTCTACGCATGTGAATTTTACTTACAGAAGGGTTAACAATTTACCTCTGTTCATAAATTCTGCACAAATACCTTATGCAAATGAAGCGAAATATCTAGGGATGACACTGGACGCTAAACTAAGGTGGAAACCGCACGTAAAGAAGAAGCGTGACGAGCTTGAGATTAGGCTCAGGAAAATGTATTGGCTTATCGGAAGATTTTCGAAATTAAGCATATATAACAAACTGCTCTTGTACAGGCAGGTGCTAAAGCCAACTTTGGGGTTTTACCAAGCCGAGCTACATGTCCATGTTGCAGACTTTCCAAAACAAGACACTAAGAGCAACTGTGAATGCTCCATGGTATATTAGGAACAGTGATATTCACAGAGATTTTTTTTTCATTGCAACATTGAAATGATCCGTACTCTCAACGAGACTCTTATCGATGTAAACAACGAGCGACGACTACAAATAACAAGTCCCTTCGAGTTATACTTTCCAGGTGTGACCTTGAGAATTTTTTCTTTTAGCCGATTTTTTCGCGGATTGCTGTCATCTATGATTATGACAATATCTTAAGGCAAGCGTTAAGAGCTCATCAATTCCGTGTTCATCTCGAAACACCTCGAACTACACTGTTCAAAAATCCTTTTTTCAATAGAACAAGTACTCTTTGGAATTCACTACCTGAATACATATTTCCATATATAGGTTAACTACAAACTTTTAAAAATTAAAAGCTCGGGGCACTGGTTCAGTGTTTTAGTTTCGGCTTTTCTGAGAAAAGAATTAAAAAAAATAATAAATCTCCTTCTTGCAATTGCCTTTGAGGTATAAACCATTTTAAACTTCGTGTCAAGGCCGGTAAGTGTTCACTTAGACATCACTCCAAAAAACCTTGCATGTACTTTTCAGCGGCAACCTAGTTTCGTCTTATCTCAAGTCCGTCATCTATTGCCGTCGTCATTAGCATAGCCGATCGACAAGTGATTTGGGGTGCGTGCTTCACTACCTTCACCATAGATTGGCGCATAGATAAGGGGTCGCTTCTACTTCCGCCATCATACTCAATAATAGTTCGTTGAAAGCGTGTTGGAAATATTTCAGTAAACGCTTAACAGAACGTGTGGGGCGCCGCTGACAGAGTACCACTTTAACTCCAACTACGATTCCTTTTCTACTGCTCTTTTGTTGAGATTCCTTATGCATTAAAATATCCAGCTTTCTTGGTCCCTCTGGCCACGACTAGACGAAAAAGGATCGAAGGACCTTTTAAAACTGAGCAGAGACAAGCTAAGGGCTTTGGTGGGAGTTCTGACGGGACATTGTCTCCTGAGGAAACACGCAAGGAGGCTCGGGCTTTCTGGCACAGATATTTGTCGATTCTGCAGTGATCTGCAGGCGGTTGAGGATATAGCACACATACTGTGCGAATGCGAGGCAATTTCGCGAGTTCCCAGAAAATATTTGGGGGAATATTTCCGTGGAAGTTTGGAAGGGGTACACGGCACAAACTTCAAAGGACTTCTTGGCTTTTACAGGGGAATTGGCTGTTTCACGGTGAATGTTTAGGTTGTTTTTGCCTTTTGAATGTTATTTTCAACTGGTTCCCCAGGGATCGCCATGGGCCTTTGGTGCCACCCCTGTTTAACCTTACCTAAGATATCCAGCTTCTAGCCTAGAGAGATAGATTTTTCTTTATTAACTTCATAGTTTGTTTGTACAATTTTATACAGGGTGTTTCCAAATTCGATGCAAATATTTTGACACAAGATTCTTGGGTATATTTGAAGAAAAAAATTGTTCTACAGTATGGGCCTATCTCAAATTTTGATACCACTTATTGGGAATTTAAGAAAACACCTACTTTAAGGTACCTTGACCCATACTAACACAAATATCTCCGCTAACACTTACAACAGGTACTTCATTTAGGACTTAAATTTTAGAAAAAATAGTACTCCTTTTAACTGCATTAAAATAAAATTGATGACTTTCTTAACTTTTGAGATATTTGCTTTTAGGTCGGATCCTTTTTCCATGCCCATGACATTTTTTTGACTTTCAATACACATTTCTGCGAAAAATGCGTAATAAACATATCGGTAATTTTTTTTCTAGTGCACCTAACAATACTTAATAAAAATTGCTAAGACAAGTTACCCGAAAAACCCACAGATTTTATGATACTTGGGAAATTCCATAGCAGGTAAAATTATGAAAAACTCGATTCATAGTTTTCAATTCCTATTATTCTGAATAAAAATGCTTGTGTGGTTTATGTTTTTTTTTTATTTCATTAAGTTAACTTTACAATCAAATAAGGTGTTCAAAGTGTCCTCCTCCATTTTGTATGCATGCTAGAGCCCGTTTTTGGATTGCGCTGTCAACGTTTATTGAGGATAACTCCTGCCTCACTTGTGACGAGGCTTGGAGAATTTGATCTTCTAAATCATTTATAGTTGATATTTCTGTAGAATAAACAAGTTCTTTCATTCTCCCACATACAAAAAAATCCATAATTGTAAGGGCTGGAGATCTTGCAGGCCAGTGAACTGGTCCATTTCTTCCTATCCTACGACCAGCGTACTTTTCATCCAGCCAATTCTTAACCTCGCGACCAAAGTAAGCTGTGGCTCCATCCTGTTGAAAATATGACGAAGCTCGTTGAGTTACCGGAACATCCTCCAGTAGATCTGTTAAATCATTGCGCAAAAATTCCAGATAGTTTGCAGAATTCAGTGTGGGAGGCAGTTTGAAGGGACCGATTAAGTTGTTTCCAATAACACCTGCCCACAAATTGACGCTAAATCTGTGTTGAAATGATGACTCTCTCCTTGTGTGTGGGTTTTCCGCAGCCCATGTGTGTAGATTGTGAAAATTTGTAATCCCATCTCTAGTAAATTGAGATTCGTCCGTCCATAGGATTCTGCTTATAAAACCGTTGTCATCCAATTTCCTCTCTAACAACCAGTTGCAAAACTCAAGTCTCGGCTCCAAATCACTCGGAAGCAGTTCCTGCACAGGTGTATGGTGGTATGGATACAAGTTTTCCGTATGCAGGAGACGAACAATTTTATGTGTTGAAACATTAAATCGCAAGGATAAGCGCCTGATGCTGATTGATGGATCATTTGCAACCGCTTCCAGTATTCTTTCATCAACTGCAATTCTTCCTGGTGAAGCTCCTGCGTTAGGTCGTCTTGTTGAAACAGATCCCGTTTCCCGAAGTCTTCGAAACGAATTTGTAAATACGCGGGGATTAGGTACTCTTCGGTTAGGATAAAGCTGATGGTATCTTTGTTGTGCTCTAATAGAACTTCCGTTGCACATCCCATAAACGTTGATAATATCGGCGTATTCTTCGTTTGTAAAAGGTGCCATTTCAAGTAGGGTTTCTTAACAACTGTTGTGTCACCTCGGCTTCAAAAATGACTTTGATGGATTTAATTTTTTCTAACCTTTAATACAATTTACATTAGGTTAAATTTTCCAACTAGGCGACCAACCTCAAACTTAATCCTTTTTGGGATTCAACAGAAAAATGATAAGGAAATTACCTTTTTATCAGGTAGTCTAATAAAAATGCATGCTCTAAAACCTACGTAAATTATTAATACATAGTCAAAAAATCGTTCTTGTTGTCAATCGCGGTTGTAAAAGTAGGTAACAAATCATATTTCCACCTTATACCTGTCGGGGCTTCGTGAAAATAATTTTTCTTAAATTTACCTGCTATGGAATTTCCCAAGTATCATAAAATCTGTGGGTTTTTCGGGTAACTTGTCTTAGCAATTTTTATTAAGTATTGTTAGGTGCACTAGAAAAAAAAAATTACCGATATGTTTATTACGCATTTTTCGCAGAAATGTGTCTTGAAAGTCAAAAAAATGTCATGGGCAGGGAAAAAGGATCTGACTTAAAAGCAAATATCTCGAAAGTTAAGAAAGTCATCAATTTTATTTTAATGCAGTTAAAAGGAGTACTATTTCTTCTAAAATTTAAGTCCTAAATGAAGTACCTGTTGTAAGTGTTGGCGGAGATATTTGTGTTAGTATGGGTCAAGGTACCTCAAAGTAGGTGTTTTCTTAAATTCCCTATAAGTGGTGTCAAAATTTGAGATAGGCCCATACTGTAGAACAATTTTTTTCTTCAAATATACCCAAGAATCTTGTGTCAAAATATTTGCATCGAATTTGGAAACACCCTGTATAGTAAAGAATACGAGCTTGGTAATTTGTCGTCTGCCGGAAGTGATAAATTTTATACATTTATTGATGTATGTAAACAGAAATAATAATATTTATATAATCACTAGTTACTAATATAATAAGTAAATGAAAAAAAAGTATATATACATATATATAAATTTTGAAATAGTCTAATTTGCGCTGAGATGATTTAAAATAAAATTAACGAATGGAAGAGTGAATATCCAGAGGTTTCTTACAATTTTAATGATCTGGAACATAAAGCAATTTAACAATTTTACATGATTTGAAACATAAAGAGAAGAAGGCAAGGCACTGGTGGTGCCTCGAGGCACTGGCTAAGTGCTGGTCAAAAATTTTCTCATCGATTCTCGAAATAAGTCTCCCAAATAAATCTTGCCACTCACTTACGTTGTTTTTAGTAAGCCTAAGCTCGAAATCGTGAGATAACGCTAGCTGGTTCCAAATCCTGAAAGGGAGGGCATTAGAGTTCAAGAGCCCATTGATAAGGTTTTAAGGCCCTTGTTAAGCCGACCCGGTGGTAGGCCTGCCATGTGTGGGGATTGCGCAATGGCACTTTTGCTCTTGCAGTGCTGACAATCCTTTTAAAAACTCGCATCAAACTTGGAATGAAGTAACGTTATCAGTACAATTGACGTTTCATTGAAGAGGTGGTAGAGCTTCACGAGGCTTTCTTAAACGTAAATACCGCCCGAAACGGATTTAAGAAACAACTTAAATTGATGTTCTTTTCCAAAAACACGTTTATAGGAAACAAAGTTTCTTATGTAAACACTCTTGTAATTAAATATTTTATGTAATAAAGAATCTAATCTCTAGTATGATGCTGTTTCAGTAAACTAATCGCCTTTTTACTATCCATCGCCTCGGTACGTTGCTTATTGCATCGATTCGGCGAGCCATACGGAGATAGTGTACAAAGAGGACTGGCTTTGTTAGGTTACGTTGGGTAAGGTTGCTAGCAGCAAAAACCACCAGCTAGGGCCCTCAGCGTCACCCTATGTAGACAACCTGTAGGTAATAAAGATTTTAATGTGAATAAGCTACTTAGGTTAGGTTAGGGTTGTTGGGCTGATGGAGCGAGGTGACCCGCGCCTCATCGATAGAGGGAATTGCGGTATATTTCTTTTGTTTGTGAACAGCACGAGGACGGTTTTTGTGGGTTAACACCCACACCGCACTGCTTTGCCCACGAGCTAAGTTTCTCTAGAGTCTTCTCTAATAGTTCGCTGATAGTGGGTAGGAATTTTCCTTTGACCATTAAAACAAGGTCATCGGCATAAGCCACCACGTGAATCCCTCCCACGCTTGTGGGGTGCCTCTGGAGACTGTCACGTTAACAACACTATCGCCTTTGAATGCATTGATCACCCTATTTTTCCTATTTTTAAGCAGATTTATAATCAGATTAATAAGGGCTTGGTCAACGTTTAGATTTTCTAAATTTCGTTTAATTGCACAGGTCTTAACATTATTAAAGGCACCCTCAATGTCGAGGAAGGCAGCAAGGGTATATTCCTTGTCCTGAACTGACTTCTCAATCACGCTGACTACTTTGTGCAGCGCTGTTTCAACGCCCTTACCTTTAATGTAAGCGTGTTGGGCTGCTGATATCAATTAAGGGGCAATTTGAGTGCGAATGTGCTTATCCATTAGTTTTTCTAAAGTTATTAGCATAAAGGATGATAGGCCGATGGGCCTTAAGTCCTTGGCAGTCGTTTGGCTCGATTTCCCTGCTTTTGGAATGAAGATGACTTTAATCTCTCTTCATACTTTGGGAATATGTCCAAGTTGTAGACAGCGGCTAAATAGTTTTTTACGTACATATAAAATAATTCAGTGTTTCCATTAGAAGCTGAAGCGTTTCCGTACAGGATTGCGTCCACAAGCCGTTAGAGGTTTGTAGATACCTTGGATCGCTGGTTCTTTAGATAGGATTTTCCTTATACGGGCTGACTCTGTTGTACTTTCAATGCTTGCACAGAAAGTACGCCAGGACCTGCGCTTAGCACTGTTGACGGCACTTTTCACGGCAACGTGACGTCAAGCACCTCTCTTCTATTTCTTGTCACAAAGGTGGGTTCGTTACCCTTATTTAATACTAGTAGATTTTGTTCTAAGATAAATTCAAAAAGTGACTCACCTTTCTTGTTGATGTCGGAACTGCCCCACTGCGTGTGGTGGGCGTTAGCATCACAGCCAAGGATGAGGTCCCACTTCTCTTTATGGCATTTTAGAACCAGGGATCTGGTGCATGCTGGTGGATTATCCACCGAGTCAAAAGGCATGTAGGTCGATGAGAAGATGAGTGAATTATTCCGACGTTGTTCCCATTTCGCCGCTGCCTGATCCCCGTTGCTGTGGGTGGATAAAAGATTAAGTTTAATCTGCTTTCTAGCCACAATGCATGCTCTAATCTTGCATCCTACCTTCAGTGTATGATAGACCTTTAGGTCTTTGTTCTCTAGACCCTTCACCTTCCCACGGACTAACCATGGTTCTTGGATCAGGGCAATGTCAATGTCTATCTTATTAAAAAGGTAGACAAGATTGGCGCTGGCCGCCTTGCTATGGTGCAGGTTTATCTGCACCACTTTCATGCTGACCAGCATCCTCTCCTTCTACCTTCTTTGCTGACTCCCCAATAACTTGTTCTCTGCAGGTGGTAATTCCAACGCGTTCTTTTTACTTGTTTTTGTGGAGTAGAGCGGCATCGATTTGTGGTTGAGCAGCACCGTGGCGGTTGTACCGTCCTCCGTGTGCTCGCCCACTTCAATTACTTTCCAGTCCTCGGTGTGAAGTTCTGGATTTAGGTTCCGAAGGTATCTCTCGATCCAGCCCTTGGGAATGTGAGCTCCAGGGATGCGGATGAGACCCTTCGGTCTGGTGTGATCAAGTACGTCCTTCAGGCTAATAACCCTTAAGTGCTGGTGCTGAGTATTGCTTATAAAGTTGTTAAGCCAGTCGAGTGTGTACTTGTCACAACAGTTTAGTATTTTGAATTTTTTAATAGTGACCATGATGGTTAGGAGGCGAGTGGACATCTTGTGTGTCCAAGAGACGAAATGGCGGAACACCGGAAATCGGGCTCGTCTCTTGGATGTAAAGACAAAAGCTTACAAGATGTACTACTACGGAATTGAACAAGGTAGGAACGGGATCGGTATCATCCTTGCGGCAGAGCTACTTGATGGCATCTTGAATATTTCAAAGCCAAGTGACCTGTTGATATCTCTCAAGCTGGTGATGCGAGGTGAGGTGTGACATCGTTAGTGCATATGCTCCCCAAGTTGGGTGTGAGCAGAGGGAAAAAGATGCATTTTGGATAGATTTTCATAATCTCATCAAGGCGATCCCAAAGTAAGAGCTTTTGTTTGTAGGCGGAGACTTGAACGGACATGTCGGGAAATCTAATGAGGACTATGAAGACTGCCATGGTGGACTGGGGTACTAGGAACTCTGTGGCACTAGAAACTCTTTGGTGAAGAGTTTCTAGTCGTTTGGAAGTCATACGGTCTTATCGTGCTTAATACCGTGTTCGTCAAAGAAAGCAGGCACCTGATCACTTACCCAGATTGACTATCATTTGGTTCCAGTTCCCTTAAACCGCGGGTCAAAGACTGTAAAGTGATTTTAGGTGAGGCGATTACAACACAACACCGCCTGCTACTGACCGTCATTTTTATGGAACCGTAAAAAAAAAAATAAGCAAGCAAAGCTATCTGGGAGAATCAACTGCCACAATTTGGATAAAGAAAAAGGCGAAGCATTTTTAAACACTATGCTAAACTACCTCTGTAACATCATTGACGAAAACGAAGATGTCGAGTGCAGAGCACAAGTTATGTGGTATGACCTACAGCGAACGTGCGTAAAGACCAAATCACTCCTAGGGACTTCAAAAGGCCACCGCAAACAGGTCAATAAAATATGTTGGTGGTCAGATGAGTAGAAGCTAGTGATCAGTGAAAAGAAAGCGGCATTCAAGGCATGGAAGAAGTGCTCCTCGAACAACAGAGACGAAATGCTTCGCCTGGAATTGGAGTAAAGACACCTCAAGAGTCTTGCTAAGAAAAAGTTCGCCCAGGTTCAAGCAAAGAAAATGGCCTGTATCAGGAATTGGAGAAAGTTTCCTCTTCCACTGCTAATACACATCAGGCCAGACAGGATCTTTGACAAAACACCTTGAATCAGGGGGCTTAAATCTTCAAAATTGGCGCTCAGAGGAGAAACGCCCAGGAGATTCGTTCGCCAAGTTTTATCAACAATGCTTGGGGACAGCTTCTTGTGGATGACGACAAAATTCTTCACAGGTGGCAGCAGTATTAGAACAAGTATATAAAAGAAGTACCAGACATCACAGTCGGCAAGGTTCTGAAGGCGGTTAAGTACTCCAAAAAGCGAAAAGCGGTTAGGCCAGATCAGAAACTCTCAGAGTTCTGGAATAAAATAGGAGGCAGCGGGTCCAGGTGGCTCACGATCTTCATCTTCAAACTACTAAGAGGGGATCCAATGCCTAATCAGTGGAAAGAAAGTTATCTCCTTCCCTTGTTTAAAAAAAAGGTGATACACGAAGCTGTGTCAAAAACGGACGAAATCGGGCTTTGCAAGTAACCGCTTCTAATGAAAAATATTTTAAGACCTTATAGAAGAATAGATGCCTCACGGGAAGAATTTTCAACAGCCTTAATAGTTCCATAGAATGGGCGAAACGGTTAGAGTTGCACATCTTTTGTACGACGCACTTTTGGAGAACAATCAGTGGCTGCATTTTATTCAGATAAGGCTATCCCAACAGTTTATACCATATTGTAATTTCGAATCAACGATTCCATAATATATGGTGCTTAGAGTATTGAACGGTTATTGAAAGTTTACTTAAACGGTAGAAAGACCGAACAGTGGAGAGCATATATTGCTTTAGGTTTGAGATATGGGAAGACCAGTTCATATTCTGGTCAATAATAACACCTAGATATTTAAAACTTTCTACAACTTCAATTTTAAAACAATTATTATTGCAAGGTATGCTAGCATTGAACGACACATTTGAACATTGAACAGAAGACGAAATATGCAATAAACAGTATCTTGCACATGGTGAAGCATGAAATATAATCTCAATGTCCTGAAACTCCTGGTTAATTATACTGAAAAACATAAGTTTTGTTTTATCACTTACTATTAATTTATGTTCAGCAAACCAAAGTCGTAGTTCTTCAACATCATTATTTATATCAGCCATTAGACTCAAGGGGCCGGGGTCTAGTGGCTGACTTTCCCTGCAAAGGGCTGGATATACAGAGTTTATATAAATGAGGAATAATATTGGACCCAGAACAGAACCTTGAGGAACCAAGATTAATAATTGTGGAATCACTAAGCTTATTTTCTATTTTCACTATTTGAATTCTGTTCTTCAAATATAACCTGAACCAACTATGCGTTGACCCCCGAAACCCTACGCTATACAGTTTATTTAAAAGGATGCTGTGATTGCGCATATCAAAAGCTTTTGTCATATCTACAAAAAGTCCAGCGCAGGATCTCTTTTCATCCAAACCCTTTTGTATATGGCAGCATAAATCTAATAAAGCTTCTTCATTAGATAGTTCGGCTCTAAACCCGAACTGCATTGAACTGAAGAACTATATTTTATGTAGATAATCCAAAACTCTCTTTTTGACACATTTTTCAAACACTTTCGAAATCGAGGATAACAAAGAGATTGGTCTATAATTCCTTTTATCATTTCTGCTACCTTTTTTGAAGAGAGGAATAATAACAGCACGTTTTAAATCTTCTGGAGTCCCTGCAGCGAGCACTTGGGTGGATGTTTTAAAGGGGAATGTATTAACCAAAAGAAGACAGAGTACCTGTGCTGCGAATTCTCTAACCCACCCGAACAAATTCCAGACAAAAATTGAATGGGAAGGTGCTTCCCAAGTGTGAAAAGTTCAAGTTCCTGGGATCTATGATCAATAGCAAAGCAAACTGTGATGACGACATCAATCATCGCGTAAGCGTGGGGTGAATAAAGTGGCGAGAAAACTCCGCCATCTTCTGTGAACGAAAAATGACCCCTAAGCTGAAAGGAAAGCTCAACACCGCAGTTGTTCGTCCGGCGCTTACATATGGTTCGTTCACAATTTTGGACAGCGTGTAAGAAATATGAGAGCAAATTAACGGCGGCTTAGATGAAGATGCTTCGCATGACAGCAGGAGTACCAAAGCGAGATAGAATTAAAAGTACGAAGATCCGAGGAAGCCTCCATGTAAAAGAACCTATCTCCAAAAAAATGGAGCACGAGAGAGGAATAACAACAGCACGTTTTAAATCTTCTAGAATCCGGCTCAGTTGGTATTTGCACGTTCAAAGGAGAGATCCTGCGAACCCCGTCAAAAAGACAATGTCAATCAACATTCCAGCGCAATCTCGAAGGAGAGGAAGGCCTAAACATTCATGGATCACACAAATGCAACGACAACAGCATTTATTTGGCCTCAGTAACGAAGAGATCCAAAACCGGGTGGCTTGCCAGTATATTCTGAGGTCAAATCGGCATAATACCTGCTATAGTGGTGCATATTGGTATCTTTGAAAGATTTTGGATTTTAAGCTTTTGTCCATCCTAGTATTCCAACGAAAGAAAAAAGTTGCATTAAAAAAAATTAATAGCAAGCTTAACGTTAGATATATTTATTCTGGTTCAAGGATCTGATGACGCAAATTGCATTTAGGCGGTCTTTTCGTACTCTATTTCCTACATACTCTGTTATACTATTGAAAAAATGCGTTGAGAATGACAATGCATACTTAACTACTTTTATTGAATTTGGAAAATTTATTGAATCGTCATCATTTTTTATTTCTTTTTCTTCCATTTTTCAATTTGATAGAATTTACCTGAAAATTAATACCAAGTTTTTCCTTTTTTCCTTTATGCATTTTCCTTTCACGGTTTTTCCCTCGAAAAGGTAAATTTAACTCTTTAGGATAACACTATACTCTGTCCAACATAAATTGGCAGTACAGGCCTTATGGATGAGCTTTTAAAGATCAGTAGCGTGTCACATTTTTGCACCATACTAATTTGAAAGAACCCTCCCATAAGATGTGTTTGCCCGCCAGTGACTTCCAGTTGCATCTGACACAGACCCCCGTCTTACTCAGAGCACATCATGCTGTGCACTGATTGGCTGTGGCTTGTGGTGGCTTGAAATCAACCCCCATTAAATTGATGTGTATTCAGAATTACCAATGCACGTTCGGTAGCTCGTTCATTTTTTTTCTTGCGTTTCTGTCGACGAACTTTTGGTATTAGAGCTTTGAAAAAGTTCCTAATGATGAGTGTTGTCGTGGAGAAATACGTTAAAATGCTGTTACAAAATTGTAAGCCGCTTATTTTAAGGAAAAACTGAGATTAGTTTTGTTCTTCTTAGGTTAGGTTATATGGTTGATGAAGCGAGCTAGCCCGCGCCTCATCGCACTTAGGTCCATTGTGACCCATTGTGATACCCAGTGGGGGATAATCCTTGCTGTTTGGATGCTTTCACTTCCTTCTTACGTCATGTTAAGTTCCTTGAGCCACCTTGTTGATTTAGCATACCTGGAAAGAGACGTTATAGGTGCGTTTGAAAGTTCTGAAATGTCGTAGAAGAAGTAGCTTCCTAAAGTTCTTTTTCTAAACTGACTTAGTCTGGGACTGTCGCATAGAAAGTGAGTTGTGTCCCCGCAACAATCCGTATCACCACATCCTCTGCAGGTGTCGTCATTGTCGAGATATAGTTTCATAGCATGATGTCTCAAAAGATTGTGACCGGTAAGTATATCCACTAGTAACGACAGAGTCTTTCTGTTGCTCTTGATGAGCGCATTAGGTCGGGACTTATCATATTCAGGCCACATTTGTCTTGAGATTTCACAGGTGGACAAGGAAGCGCACTTTTATTTGCTTTCATCGGTATCTTGTTTTACACCCGCCTTCATAGGTCGCAGAGTGGGGGTTTGATCCACTTAAGGGCTTGTTGAGGTCCTTATGTTAATCCATGTCGTGCAAGCTCGTCGGCTTTTTTATTGCCTCGAAAGTTCCTGTGGCCAGGAACCCAGCAGAGTCTTACATTGTACTGTGAGCCAAGAACATTTAGCTCTTTGCGACAACACTTAACAAGTTCAGTTGTTCTTCTTGGATAATGCTAAATTTCTATAAAAGTAGAAGCTGGGTTTATCATATTTTTAACGCAGGCTACCTCAATCCAATGGAACACTCAGGCGCAGCTACCTGTACGTAGTGCTACCATGCAAACACTTTAGTGTTATTTGCTTAGAGCGTGCGCGAAGAAGAGCTAAGATATTTGGTACGCCAAGCTTGGGCTTAAGCGCGGTATAAGGGACAGGTTGGCTGCAGTTGGTGAAACTTCCACCCACGTGTCCCGTTTGACAAACACAGCTTAAGGCTGACCGCAGTGTTTGCGCCTTCAGGCAGTAAAGCTAATTTGTGCCTCCAATTGATCGAACAGAGTCCGCCTCTACTGGAGCCCGTTCAACCAAAGAGATTTTTGCGGCTTAGGTTGGGCCGGGAAACCGTGTTGATGGTGGTTATTTTGGCGGCAGCACAGTAAGATGGCACAGGCTGTGTCACTTAACACAGAAAGGGGGGTTTGGCGAATTGAAACCTACAACATCTGGCTTCAGGGAGCTTCTGACCGTCCGGTACCTGGGAAGGACACTTAGGATGTAACAACCAGTGTAGTGTAGATGAGTTTAAGAATGACATTAGTAGTATAATATGCTCTAGAGTAATGTTACTATCTTAAGAAAATCTTAGCTTATAGTATAATTAGTGCTGGTGGAGTTGTTTATTGTTGTAGTTCAGTTTAGTTACTTAGTATAAAGTTAGGTTTAGCTTAACAGAACCTTAAACTACTCCTGCCCTAGTATTGAGTTTAGTAAGTGGTGGGCGACCTTTAAAGAAAAGAAAAGTTCAGACTCAGTAGACTTCAGTAGGATATAGTTTGGTGGGTGGTATATAGGATATATGCAGGCTTTGTACAACGGTGACCTAAATAGCAGCAAGTGTTTAAGCTGGTAGGTTAGGCTAGGTTGGGGTGCTGGCAGCAAAACCAGCTCTCATAGTCTTACGGGGGCCCTTATCGTCACCCTATAGAGACAACCTGTAAGGAGAAGAGACTTTGATGTCACTATGATACTTAGTCGGTTGACGTATCCTGAACTTCGAAGGGAAACTTGGCCCAGCCGGAGTCCCACCGGTGTACTTGCGTTTGTACACCGGTGTTTGCGGAGTTTGCGAGCAAAGTTTGTTACCTCGTCATTCACGGTTGCGATTCCTAGATCTCGGTGTAGATCGCTATTTCTTATGTAGCATGGAGCATTAACGATTGCTCTGAGTGTCTTATTTTAAAAAGTTTCTAAAATAGATATATTGCTTGCTTAAGTACAACCCCATAGTTGTGAAACTTGATATATGTTCTTTTTAGGTACCGAAGCAGTACAAGTGTAAAATGTCTTGAAATCCGCCCACTGACACGCCTACTTTGCTTATTAGCATGAAAAACAAAGTTGTCGTAGGAAGCTGAAATTTGGTATGCAAGATCCTCGCTAAAGTGTATTGTGGCATTTAAAAAACCGAAAACCGCACCTTGTACGAGTAGTCATATTTTATATGCACTCTAATAAACGATTGTTATTTGATATATTTGCTTGAAATCGAAAAAAACTTGCACCATAAAATGTTGAGATAGGTACGTAAGCTATCAACTCAAATGAATAAATTTTGCCACGCCCAGCTTTGGGGGCGTTTTTAAGTACAAAATCAAATTTTTAATATAAAACTGCTGTTGAATTAAAACAAAAAAACATTGTTGAATTGCACCGTGAGCCCCACGTATTTTTCGCGTTAAAGTCTCCGCCGATGGTAAAGTTTGTCCCAGGTGAGTCAAAGAGGGAAGCAAGATCTTCATCCGAAGGGCGATACTGCGGAGGGAAATAGCTCGACGCGATGTTATAATCTAAGTGCCTCAATTTTACGGAGATTGAGCTTATTTGCACGGAATCCAGTTCTATTTCTGCGCTTTTGGAGTGCTTAATGCAGTCTTTGATGTAGAGAGAGGATCCGCCTCTCGAATTTTCTGAAGGATGATGCGCGTTATGGTCGATGTAACCTTTTATTTTGGGTGCCGAACCCTTTTTAAAGTGGGTTTCCGAAATCTGACATATGTCTATATTATTCTTCCGTAGAAATACTTCTAGTTCTTAAATTTTTTGCAAAAGGCCGTTTGCATTCCATGTAATAATTTTGATTGACTTTCCCATATTCATTATTTTTTGTTATATGTTTTTCGAGGCTTAAACTCGAGCTCGCTTAATTTGTTAAATATTACTTGATTTACTTTTGTATGTTGCTCAAGCATTTCTAAAAGCATGAGTATTTCAGAGACCGAATCTGGTGCGGCCGATTGTGGTTTACTTTCATGTGAAGCGACTTGGGCGTACTATCTTGGACCACCAAGTGTGGATTTTTCCGTTGAATTTGGACCAGCGACGTTTTCTTGTGCTGTTTGAACTTTTCCTTTAATCAATCCCGTACCCTTGGTCGACTTAGGGGTCTTTGGTTTATAGGCTTTAGGAGGTTTTAGGCTTGGACCCTTTTGTTCAATACTTTTCTTTTGAGCTTCATGCCGTTTTTGTAACTCTATGACGATTTCGTATCCTCGCTAGCTCGCTGGGTGACTTCCCCTTCAATTGGCGCAGATCGCTGGAGCCTGACTGCTGACATTGCAATCTGTCGAAAGATATTACCGGCGCATTTAACGCATCGCGGTTCTTTTTGGCATTGTGCTTGCGTATATCGCAAACCTTGGCATCGCTTGCATTGAGGTACTAGTCTGTTGCCCTTCTGCTTGGGCTCGATTTTGACCCTAATGTTAAGGATTGCTTTTATTTTGTAAATCTCGCTTACGTTCTCAGTTCTATCAAAAGATAGCATGAAAATTGGCAGACCGCGCCTGACAACAGCAGAGTCTTTACCATCGTCCGTACGTTGCTTCTCTTTCTTTATTATGTCCACGGCGTCAAGAATTTTAAAGCCTTGGTCTTCAACATCTTTTATTATTTGTTCCTTAGTGCAAAATGGGTGTAGTCCCCTCGCGATAACCCGCAGCGGCTTTTCGAGGTGATTTTCATATGTAAACCATTGAAATATCTCTGTATTTAACTTTTGTGACAGCGACCGATAGGCGTCAGAGTCATTGACATTAACTTTCCATACATTGTTCCGAAGCGATGTTATGTTATCTTTCGTTCCAAGAGTATTTTTAAGGATGTATCGTAACTTTCCGTAGTCCGCGATCCCAACTACATTTATTGCAGGTGGTCGACGGTTTTTTTCTTGGGTTTTTGCTGTCGCTTTTTTTGGCACGACTGGTGTTTCTTCTTTTTGCTGCACGGTTTCTACTTCAGGTGAAGAGCCAGCTTTTCGCTTTTTGGTAAGCCTTTTCTTAAAGACCGGATTCGCTTCGCGTGCAAGCTCTTCCTCGTCCGTCTGGTATTCGAATTGGCTTTTCGGTGTTTCCTCATATTCTATAGTACGGGGATTCCTCAAAGCTTCGTTTTCTTTACGTAACGAATCAACTTCACTTTTAAGTTCATGGTAGAGACGTTCCATTTCATTTAGCTTAGCGCGGAGTTCATTGTTTTCCGCTTCAAAGCATTTAATTTTCGCTGAGACCTGATTAACCGGTGGACTTCCTTTCCCGGAGACGTTCGATGCAGCTGGTGGAGATCCATTGAGCTGGAGGTACCCTTGATTTTTTCAAAAAGGGATTTATAAGCGATAAATGACTCTCCCCAGAATCCGTAGAGCCTACCTCCGAAGAAGGTGGATTTGCCAGTGAATTATATCTGCCTGGGGTATTTATATCTTCTGTTTTCTTCATTGCATAGTTTGTATGCGCTACGCGCTCGGCATACGGAGGGTGGATTTTAGTCGCCTCCTACGACAAACATGCCTTACCTCGGGTACATTCTAACCCCTACCCGAAGAAGGAGCGCCACCTTAAGTAAGTAACTAAAGTATACGCTTGAACAACTCTGGAAAATATTGCGACATTACTTTGAAAATCATGGTGATCTTGCAGAATGTGTGCGAAAATTGAGCAAGGATTTTGGAAGAAGAGAAACACCGTCAGCTCCGTATGTTCGTTATTGTACACAAGCAAAATTGTCGCATTTAGGGCACAGAAAACCCGCAAGCATACATTGAAAAGCTGATACACCCAAACTTGAGTCACTATTTGGTGCAGATTTCGGTCCAAAGGCATAATTGGGCCATTTTTCTTCGAAAATTACAGTCAATGGTGATCGTTATCGCGACAAGTTGAACGAAATTTTGTTCACAAAAATTGAAGAAGAGGATATTGGCACCATTTGGTTTCAACAGGACGGTGTTACGTACCACACAGCCGAAGCCATACTCGATGTTTTGCGCCCTGTTTTTGAAGATCGCATTTTCAGCCGCAGAGCTGATGTCGTTTGGCCACCTCGGAGCTGCGATTTGACATCGTTGGACTATTATTGGTGGTGTGCCGTAAGTAATATAACAATGTGCTTAAAAATTTGACCGATTGTGTAGGCTACTGCATGGCCAGCCGAGGCAGTCAAAAGAAATTTGAAAAAATATCCAGTAGTTTTTTTTTATAGCTATATACAAAAAAAAAAAAATAATAAAGTACAATGGGCAAAAGTGGTTCAAATTTTCACCATGAACTTGAGCTATATGGATGAAGGGTTATGAAATATGGATAATATTGTTAATAATATTATTACATTCCTTTCCATATTGGATGGAACATCGAAAAGCACTTTATGATGTCGGCGGTCAAGTTATTGTCCAGTTTAGGTAGTGAAGCACCAAGTTTAAGTCCTTCGTCTTGTCTTGCTTGGCCAAATGTCTCTTGCGTTCAAATGTAAATTTAAATTTGTCTTACAATCAAGTAGATTGGTGGATTAAACAAATTTTAATATTATATCTTCAAAAAAAAAGTAAGAGCCAATTCGCACGCCAAGCCTTATCTCCTTAGCTCAATTTGAAAAAACCTGAAACTTAACACATAGAGGCTAACGAACGGATGAACATTGCTTTATTATTTCTAAAAGGTCTTGGGGTCTACACAAAATTTGCTTAAACAGTTATATGCCTAATATGGGTATGGTATGAAAACTAACTCCGAAGGTCTAGTTATTGCCAATTTCTAGCTCAATCCAAGGGTTTCTAGAAAACAACAAAAATAGCTATTCAATATTTGCAAGTACAAACTGAAATAATTAGATTCAGTCAGAAACCGTGTAGTTGCACATTTGACAATCCAACGAAGTGATCTTAAAATAACGCTCAACAGTAAAACATATTTGAAGGTGCACTTGCAGTAAAAAATAAAAATTCATATTTATAATTCACTTTAGCCAAACCACTTTGTTCTTAATCTTTAACCCTCTTTTTCGTATGAATACCTACTATACTATCATCCCATTTGAGCAGAATTCAGTCCCTTTAATACCGTTTTTATTAAATTCTGTTACCAAATAACTTTTTACCGGTGAGTTGCTGAGTCGTTTCTCTATCATGCTTGGATTTTTGTTTGGTTTGAAAATACACACACTCAATAGTTTTCCCACAAACAAATATTTCGTGTACGTACACTTATCCTATCCGCTTTACCTGCTACTTTCTATAATTAATTATAATCATAGATTCGGAGCGTACAGGCAGGCATTTATCCAATCGCCGCGCGCCAGCAGTCACCATCGAACTCAATAAAATAGATATAGATAACAGTATAATTTCCAATTTTTTAAGGGTTACAAAAACAATTTTTAAATCTAAATTTCCTAAATAAAGAATGTGTGACTTCAAGATTCGAAGATTTTTCTAGATGTGCTCCCCTCTTAAAGAAAAATATTTAAGTTGTTCTCTGAAAGCTTTTTGGTTAAAGCAGCGACAAACAATCTCCGCACCTTATTATAAACAGGCAAAAAATCTCATAAAAAGTTATTTGCACGTTTAAGACTGTCATTTCACAATTTGAAACTTAGGGGCTTAATCTCTCAAATGTTTGCCTGTTTATGCACATTTGTTAACCAAATCATTGCAATAATTGTAGTATTTTATTTATAGACGATGACGACGCTACTACATCTGGTGTTACTCTCGATGAGGCAGAGAAGCGTGTCATAATAATAAATAGACAACAATTACAAAAATTTTGCAACAACCATATATCAACTGCAAAATATAGGTAAGTATGTCATTCCTATTAAAAAAAAAATAACCTTCACACTTTTTTACTTACAGTTGTATAAGCTTTTTACCTTCGTTCCTTTTTGAACAATTTAGACGTTATTCAAATTGTTTTTTCCTGTTAATTGCATTGCTTCAACAAATTCCTGATGTCTCGCCAACTGGCAGATACACAACGTTAGTTCCTTTAATATTTATTTTGTCAGTGAGTGCAATAAAGGAAATCGTGGAAGACGTCGTGAGTAAACAGATGTTTAAAAAATCTTTAAATATATACCCAATACTTAATTGATTTTCTCCTATAGAAACGGCACAGGGCTGATAATGAAATTAATCATAGGCACGTGGAGACCTTGCGGGAAGGCTCATGGAATTTGGTTAGATGGCAAGAGCTTTCGGTCGGCGACATAGTAAAAATACAAAATAACACGTTCTTTCCAGCTGATTTGCTTTTATTGTCATCAAGGTAAATGAGCAAAACTGTTAATAAACAAAATGTTTACACAAATACAAGGAATAATATACATCTAGAGTGGACTCTAGCATAAAAAAAATTAGCAAATTGGAATCGTAATCACCATTTCTTATATAAATTTAGAACTTTTTTTTTTCAATTTCAAACTTAATTTTTTTTATGTTATCTCGCGATTCGATTCCGTTGTGTTCTATTCGTACTATAACGTGCATGGACTTTATATATTTGATCAGTGTTATAGCTATGTATGCAACCCGCTGCTGCTAAATATTTCCTCTTTCCTTGGGCTTCACTTACTTAAACCTTCAAAACAACAAAATGCTGCTTAATCATGGAAGCCGGCAATCCTAAACGCCCCGTGATCGTGGGTGAAAAACCCAGCCAACAGTTTTTCAGTGCAGAGTTAACTCTGTCAATAAAGTTATCGAAATCTTCGACTCTCGAAATTATTGACTATCCCAACTCTCTCACTTCCAAAAGAAAAACACGGGAAAAAATATTCGAGTCATTTTCAGATGTCACTTTTTACAGCAACACGCAAAGCCCAGTCATTTCACACAATAAAAAAACAATCAAAGATGTTCATACTGCTCACCAGAGTAAATCCGAGATTAAAGCCTTCAGCCCAATGGGTCCGTTACGTCGAAGTACGCAACTGACAACTCAGTGAAGTACACATGTTCTTATGCGAAGCGACGTATGTCTCTTGACACTCTGCTGCTGACTGTCAAGTAACTAGGACTGTCAGAGACAAGTTTATGCAAGGTGATAGCGACAGAGGGAGAAGCAAACATCCTATCTTGCCTGTACTGACTATTAATTCCCGAAAAAGTATAGATTGTCGACTGCGAAAAATAAGGCTATCTGAGGACCAGTGCGGGTTTGCCGCTGATGCAATTCAAAGTATAAGGATCAGATCATAATGAAAAAACATCGTGCTGCCCTTAAAGATCTGTATATGCTGCTGCTTGATTTTGAAAAGGCTTTCGATAGGCTACTACAATATCAGATATGGGTGGCGCTAAGAAAACGAGGTGCTATTATTACTTGTATGGGAACGATCGGGGAAAAGCCTGCAATTGTAGCTCGATGAAAAACGAAAGAGACTCCGACTAAAAGAATCGCAGCTAGCGCAATTGCAAGCACAAAAATGTGATTCGCAAGAGAACGATGAAAAACGCAAGTATAGCAGCAAACGATCGATATGAAGAGTTTTATCAGCGACCAGAGAATATGCCAATAAGTATGTACACCAGGTTATACTATACCAGAGTCCAAGATTTTGATCTTTATTGTTTGGTGGTCCAGATCCAAGTGGGCGAGAAATACAATTTTATGTCAAATTACAACTCTAATTGTTATATTGTTATACATTAAATATAAAAGAAAATGTTAAAGCAGAATATAAGATTAAATAGTAACTAGCGAATTTTAGAGATGAGTAATCTAAATTAAATAGCGAGTGCATAAGGCATGAATTCACCAAAGTAAAATTAATATGTAAATGATTACGTTGAGCATAGTTATATTCTTGAACATACCCCCGCCCCTGGAACATAGTTTTAGTGGGAAGTAGAAGTGGGAAGTAAGGTTAGTTTGTGTACTGGGTGGACGAGATTGCCAATAGCTGTGCGGAGAGATACGACGCGAACATGTCCATCCTTTCCCGGGTGTATTGCAGTAACTCTTCCCAAAGCCCATTTGCCTGGGGTAAGTTGCCTACTTTGATTGCAACCAGGTCGTTGACTTGAAGATTTTTTTGCGGTCGCAGCCATCGTGGACGTTTTTGTAGGGAGGTGAGGTACTCCATACTCCACCTTCTCCAATATCCCCGTATTTCGGATTGTAGGGTTCGCCATCTGTATAGTCGGTTTTGGTTGATTTCTTCCGAAGGTTCAGGAACTGCACAATATGGCTCACCTAGAATGAAATATGCGGGGGTTAATGGATCGGAGTCATTATCTGATTATTAACATAAAGGACGAGAATTTAACAGGGCTTCAGTTTAGGTGAGAAGGGTATACATTTCCTCGAAATTCAAGATGTCAGAACCTATAACGCGATACAAATGTCTTTTTACCGATTTCACCC
The DNA here is from genome assembly GCA_947623515.1 of Neoascia interrupta. Taxonomy (NCBI): domain Eukaryota; kingdom Metazoa; phylum Arthropoda; class Insecta; order Diptera; family Syrphidae; genus Neoascia; species Neoascia interrupta. The sequence continues at coordinate 112,388,385 of OX392462.1, forward strand.
CTGCCTCCCACAAACCGCCGAAATGTGGTGCAGAGGGGGAATGAAATGCCAGGTGATCGAATCGCGCGCAAGGGATTGGGCGACAATGAAGTTATGTTGCTCGGACAATGTGAGACGATGCATGTCAGACAAGACTCTGGCTGAGCCACGAAAGTTGGTGCCATTGTCCGAGTACATGGGCGACGGTTTTCCACGGCGACTGGTAAAGCGAAGCAAGTTTCTGCAACCAATGATCCAATATTCCTGGCGAATGAAAGTGAATAACGTAGTCACGCCGGGATGAAGAAATCGCTCGTGAGCATCGAGCGCAATCAGTTTGGTGATGCGATGTCCTTTCGGGATGATAATAGGATGCTTTGCACTAAAAGAAATATCAGCTGTTTGAATGCGCCCTCCAACGCGTAATATTTGGTCATCATCTAAAAAGGGGTTTAATTCAGCAATACTTTTGTTGTTAGGAAAGTAACCATGTTTTTTGTAGAAGCTAATGTGTTGGCCGAAGTATAAATCTTGCAACCATCTTATTACCTCCTTCTTGGCACTGAACATCTCGTTCGGAAGAAGTTCATTTGAGTTAGGTGGTGATATCTTACGACATTTTTGAATTAACCGACGCAGGTAGGCAGTAGTACGAATCAAAGAATTCCAGGACGAAACGCTAGATGAAAGAACTTCGAACGGAGGATCAGGACCAGATACGAAATAGGATTGTTGAGGTGGTTTTTTCTCTTCATGTCTGCATTCAGGGTGCTCCTCAGAGCAGTGAGTTATGGGCCAATTGTCTTCACTTTGTGCTAGCCAGTGTGGACCAGTCCACCAAAGGGAATGTGAGACAAGGCTGGAAGGTGCTATACCGCGCGATGCACAGTCCGCAGAATTTTGAGTTGTCTTAATATGGAACCATGGATTCCGAGGTATGGTGTTTAGAATTTCAGCGGTCCTATTACCAACAAAAATGTTCCATCGTCGAGGTGTTGACGACAGCCAAGCAATAACCACTTGAGAATCACACCAAGCAAAAACGTTGGAACAGCTTATGTTCAAGGATTGTTGGACAGCGATTAACAATCGTGAAAGCAAGAGTGCTCCGCACAACTCTAACCGTGGTATGCTTAGTTGCTTAATGGGGCCCACTCGGGATTTTGGGGCCCGCCGCGAATAGATGACGGCCGCGTAAGCCGATGCCGACGCATCCGAAAACCCATGTAATTGAAATGTTTCATTGGCGATGGAGCGAGGAACACTAATTTTAGTCAGTAGGGGGAGCTCGTTCCAGCTCGGGGAGGAAGAGGTTCGTTCCAGCCGAGGTTTTTATGCCAGAATTCTTGTAGGAGGATTTTAAGCTGCACTACCGAAGGGCCAATAAAACCGAGAGGATCAAAAATGCTTGCGATTTATTTCAGAATATTTCGTCTGGTTATGGGTTCGTTGACAAACAAATTAAACCGGAATGAGAAACAATCTAAATTCGAGTTCCAGTAGAGTCCCAGAACCTTAACCCAAGAGTCAGATTCAGTGTCGAATGATTTTAAATCACTTTGGGTTTTGTTATGATCTGGCAACAGTTCAGGACTATTAGTTTGCCATTTACTTAATTGGAAAGCTGTTTTTGCCAAGAGCTCAATCAAACACTTCTTCTTGTAAAGAGCTTCATCAAGAGTATCACCACCTGATACTACGTCGTCAACAAAGAAATCATTAAGGAGAATCTCTGACGCGTCGGGGAGTTCTTCTCGATAATCTTTGGCTAATTGTTTTAGCACGCGAACTGCTAAGTATGGAGCGGAAGATGTTCCATATGTCTCGGTATTGAGACGATAATGTTCGATAGGGTCGGAAGGAGATTTACGCCACACAATTCGTTGAAAATCGTTGTCCTTGTCCGATACGCGAATTTGCCGATACATTTTTATAATGTCCGCTGTAAAAACATATCGATACCTGCGGAATCTGAGGCAAACCGAAAAAAGATTGCGCTGAATAGGGGTCCCGATCATGAGCGATTCATTAAGGGAGATTCCGCGCGAGTCTTTAAAAGAACCATCAAATACTACCCGAATTTTGTCACTGCCTGCTTTAACACCGCATGATGAGGTAAATAAAAGGTATTTTGTTTAAACACTTCGTTGAAAGGGACTTTAGACATATGCCCCAAGCCTAAATACTCCTTCATGAATTCGGGGTAAGACTGAGAAAGAAGTTCATTGCAAGAGAATTTTTTCTCCATGGATCTAAGTCGCGAGCAACCACCGTTCAGGTATCAGAGAAAGAGGGGGTCGATTTAAAAGGCAGGTCAACGATGTACCTTCCTTCTTCAGTTCTTCGATGGGTTTGTAGAAAGTGATCCTAAATCGCTTTGTCCTCCTTTGACATGATTGATTTCGGATCAACCTCTTCGATAGTCCAGAACGCTTGGAGAGTTTTGTCGATGTTGATGAAGGTATGATTTGAGTGAATTATTTGTTCAGTATCCGAGGAAATTGTCCCAGCGAGAACCCACCCGAAAATGGTTTTGTGTGCGATTGGGTGACCGAGAGGGCTTTTTACGGATTCGTCCAACAAAATATCCCAGACTTTATTCGCGCCGAGTAAGATATCAATTTGATTTGGTTTATTGAAGATGGGATCTGCGAGTTCTAGATTGGCAGTGTGTGCCCAATCTTTAACGTCAAAATAGAGCGAAGGCAATACCGAAGTGACCTTATTTAATATATATGCGTTTACCGAAATACTATTGTAATTATATCGAGAAACGAGTGACATTGATACTACGCCCCGCGACGTTCCTGCAGGGGTAGACCCAATTTCGCTTATGGGTATCCGCGAATTAGTACGAACGAGCCCGAGTCTTTGTATGCAGGACTCAATTACGAATGATACCTGCGATCCCGAGTCTATTAACATTCGCACTTGCTGGTTGTTCCCGAAACAGTCTTTTACTATGGCAATCGCAGTGCGTAAGAGTGTTTGACCAGGAAGGAATTTAAAGTTTACCGAATGATTTGTGATGAGTCGATTTGATTCCGATGTGGTATTCCGATGATGGGGAGTCAGGATTAGACGACGAATATTGCGATGATGAGGGTGATTCTGAAGATGATTGATTGTTAGCGACTGTATTGAGTAAACCGAGATGTACCAGGGTGTTATGAGGCGAGTTGCAAGTTTGGCATCGAAACTTTGATTGACAATGGTTCGCGTTATGTCCCACACGCAAACAGTTGAAACAAAGCCGTTTGGTTTTGACGAAATCGCGCTTGGATTCTGTCGACATTGCGACAAATTCGGCACATTTTGAAAGAAGATGATCTGAATTACATTTAGGGCACTGAGCATTGGACGACACATGCATACTCCGCAAAGTAAAGTGCGTTGTGTCCATCACGAACGATAGGCTTACATGATTCAAGAGCTTCGCAGCGACGTTCAAGAAATACTAGAAACTTTTCAATGCTTGGGTATTCCTTGTCGATACTGTCAGCTGACCAACCTTGACGAGTTTCAGGATCTACTTTGAAAAGTAGGATATAAATCATCCAGGGATCCCTATCCAAAGAATTGAACGAGTTGAGGCCTCTTAAAACCTCATCAGCCCCATCTGATATTTTGCGAAGGTCTTTTACGTTTGGACTGTTAATCGAAGATAATTGCATAAAGGTATCGACCATGCAATTAATAAGATATCGCGGTCGATCGTATCTTCTAACTAACCTGTCCCATGCCGATTCATAGGTAGCATCGGAGACGGGAATGTGGTTGAGCAGGTTCAAAGCTTCTCCACGCAAGCAAGATCGTAAGAAATGAAACTTCTGGGTGTTCGACAAGTTTTCTCTGTTGTGGACTGTACTTTGATACATGTCGTGGAAAGCTGGCCACTCGCGATAGCTACCAGAAAAGGGTTCGAAATGAATTTTGGGAAGATAATTTGTGGAAAACGATGCATTCGAAGTATGTGGTGGCTGCAACTGAGATTGTTGTTGATTGGGTAAAGGTGTAGCAAGAGTGCCTGTGGTATTCAAAGCACCTGTTGTAATTGCAGGAGGTGTAGAAACCTCTTCAGCATTTTTCAATGGAGTCACGGGGGGAACAATCGGTTCAGGTTTAGTTCTTTCCCGAATCGAAGAAAGGAAAACAGATTTAACGAGTAAAAATTTGGTTTGATATTCCTCGTATTCAGCCTCAGGATCTACATAGCCTTCCATATCGATGTATTCGCACATTTGTTCTTGACTGGAACAAAACCTGTTCCATAGCTCATTAAGCCTTTCTAGACGCGTTTCCAAGGCTTCTTGAGTAATGAACTCCGTAATATTTTCCGAAAAGGAAGCTAACCTTGTGAGCGATCCTTTTAAGTGACCACGAAATGCGCGTAATGATGAAAGAGAATGAGTCATATTTAATGAAAATATTCAAACGATTAAAGCACCTAAATATTTGTTAAAATGTCTAATCTGGGCCAAAATGTTTATCTGACACGAATAAAGATTTATCGGTCTATCTAGTATTCACTAAGGCATGAATTACAAACACGTGTTTTGCGAAAATCTGGTTTTCTTTAAGCATGCATTTAATATGCCATGCAAATGTTCACAAAACCGAGGTAAATTGCACTGACCGTGTATAATATTGACCGGGAAAATATTTTCTAATCAAATTGTAATTACTTATATGAAATTATGCACTTGGTTTCGATGAAATCAATTTGTATGCGACGACAAATGAGTTGGTACAGGAACAGTTGTTTAATTAACGCTATCTCCGGTGGTTACACGATAAAATTAATTCGATGATAATTGATTACGTCCAAATCTGAAATCCGGCTTGATTTAGGCCAAAAATATGTATGGAAATGATCGGGGAAAAGCCTGCAATTGTAGCTCGATGAAAAACGAAAGAGACTCCGACCAAAAGAATCGCAGCTAGTGCAATTGCAAGCACAAAAATGTGATTCGCAAGAGAACGATGAAAAACGCAAGTATAGCAGCAAACAATCGATATGAAGAGTTTTATCAGCGACCAGAGAATATGCCAATAAGTATGTACACCAGGTTATACTATACCAGAGTCCAAGATTTTGATCTTTATTGTTTGGTGGTCCAGATCCAAGTGGGCGAGAAATACAATTTTATGTCCAATTACAATTACAACTCTAACTGTTATACTGTTATACATTAAATATAAAAGAAAATGTTAAAGCAGAATATAAGATTAAATAGTAACTAGCGAATTTTAGAGATGAGTAATCTAAACTAAATAGCGAGTGCATAAGGCATAAATTCACCAAAGTAAAATTAATATGTAAATGATTTGACAAATGATTTTTCAATTACGTTGAGCATAGTTATATTCTTGAACATTATTAACTATTAAGTCGGGTTTTGCACTGCGACCTATTAGTCTATTGTAACCCCTTCTAAGCCTTGGAGAGGTTATTTCCCTTAAATGAGCTCAATCTATAATTCATTATTAAATTCTACCGAGGGTATGTGCTCCTGTTTGGCCTTGGCTGAAAGAACCCATCCTTATAGCACATTCTCTAGTCCAGTTTCACGGAGGAGTCTGAGAATGAGAAGTGGGTCCAAGGTGGGTATCTCTTTGTCTGGTATCTAGTATTTACTTAGACATTTCATTCTCTTGTGGTTCACAGCCCCACAGGTTTGCAAAATGTGTTCTGGGTTTTCGCTAGCCTCATCGCAGAATCTGCAAGGGGATTCCTTCGTTACACCAATTTTCCTTAAGTGTTCCCTGAGTTTACAATGCCGCGTTAGGAAAGCTGTGACAATGCGTAGGTTATTTTTACTAAGGCCGATGCATGGTTTGAATCTTCTCTGGTTACAGTTCCCTAAATTGAACACATCTGTCTATAGCGTATATTTCCGCCTGGAAGATGCTGGTGTATTTACCCATGGATTCGTAGTATTTTGTTCATGGTCCAAATAATCCTGCACCAGTTCCGTCATCAGTTTTTTACCCATCTGTATACCATTTGATAGTGCTGTTGTTCAGTCTATATGTTGTGGATTCATTGCTTCAGCTCTTTTTGGTGCTGAGCTTCACGATGAAGTTCTTTTCGAAGCTAAACTTCCTCAAGCTGTCATCCTTAAAGATAGCCAGAAAAGGGAGTTTATCACGAAGTGCAGCCATTTAATGGCTGCGGTCGAACACGTTCGCATAGCCCCGGTTATGCAAAGTCATGCCAGTCTTTGCACTCTGTTAAGTGTTTCTCTCGTTGTGCTCAGGCTTGTTCGTTTGGCCCATGCTACTGCTCCGTAAGTGATCATTGGTCTCACTATGACAGTGTACATCCATCTTATGATGTTCGGGCTGCATTCCCAAGACTTACCCGCAAGGCTCCTCCATATCATAAGAGCACGAGTAGCTTTTTTGGAGATCTCTTCTGTGTGCGTTTCCCAGATGAGTTTTCTGTCTAGGGTTAAACCTAAATACTTTACCTCTTTGACTGGTATGAGTGTCGTGTCCGATAGTCTTATAGATTTCATTTGACTATTTCTTTTCCTTGTAAATATTACTATGGTTGTCTTAACCGGGCTAATATTGAGCCCGGCTATATTGCACCATTTTTGGACTGTTTTGAGTGCTCCTTGAATATTTTTTTTGAATACTAGGGTTTGAATACTAGAGGCTAAAACTCCAAAATCTTAAAATACCGAAGGAGCCGATATTGGTTATGCCCGATTTCCACGTGCTAAAAAAACACCCATTTATGAGAGACACTATGAAACTGCAAGAACGCACTTCATAGTAGTAAATTTTCGCTCTCTCATAATTCTTCTTGACTACAACTAAGTTAAATTAACAAGTATTTTACGCTTCCGTAGTGTTTATCGCATTGGGTAGGTGCTATCCAGTGAATGCACCTACTAAAACCGTTTGTTCGTGCGGCTTCACCTTACGTCGCTAGATCGAAGGGTCTTGTTCTTTGTAGTCGTCGCTCGTAGTTTACATCGTTAAAAGTTTCGTTTAGAGTACGGATCATTTCATTGTTGCAATGAACATGAAGGCGAGCATTTAGCTTTTGAGCAAAGTTTGTTACTTCTCCGATCACGGTAGCTATTCCTAAATCTCTGTGAATATCACCATGGAGCATTCACAATTGCTCTTAGTGTCTTGTTTTGGAAAGTCTGCAACATGGACATGTTGCTCGGCTTGATACAACCCCAAAGTTGTATACCGTATATCCAGGACGGCTTTAACACCTGCCTGTACAAGAGCAGTTTGTTATATATGCTTAATTTCGAAAATCTTCCGATAAGCCAATACATTTCCCTAAGCCTAATCTCATTTGCATAAGGTATTTGTGCAGAATTTATGAACAGAGGTAAATTGTTAACCCTTCTGTAAGTAAAATTCACATGCGTAGACCAAAAAGTATGCTTCGCGTGAAAGTCACCCCCAATGATAAAATTGAACCCAATGAAGTCATACATACGATCAAGATCGACATAAGATCAAGATCGACATACGATCCTTGCATCATCCAAAGAGGAACTTCAACGAGCACTGGATAGGTTTGCAGCCGTCTGTGGTGATGCTGGGATGAAAGTAGATGTGAACAAATCGGAAGTGATGGTTGTTTCCCGAACTCCTTTGCAGTGTACCATGCACTCGAATGGAGTTCCATTAAAACAGGTGGAGAAGTTTAGGTATCTCGAGGTCTTTTTCACGAAATATGAGAGGAGTTATACTGAGTTGTCCAGTAGAATTGGCCAAGCTGGAGCAATAGTAAAGGAACTGCGCCGGCCGGTCATCAGGAAAGCTGAGCTTGGAGTGAAAGCAAAGATCTCAGTTTTTAATTCAGTGTTCGTTCCGACCCTCATCTATGGTCATGAAATTTGGTAATGACCGAAAGAATTAGATTGCGGGTACAGCTGCTGAAATGAGATGCCTGAGGTGCGTTGCTGGTGTTACTCTAATGGAGAGAGTGAGAAACATCATGGGAATCTTAATGTTGAGCAGCTACTTCTCCGAGTGGAGCGATCGATTCTTCGATGGTTTGGACACATTGTTCGCATGCCCCCTGACAGACTTTCTAGATAGGGGGCATGCGAACTTCGGTCATGTTAGCTGAGATGCGAGCGCTTCGCCCCCCTGGTAGGCCAAGAAACAGGTGGTGGGATCAGGTAAAGAACCTATTTGAGTCCCGCCTGGAGATTGCGCCGGAGGCTCTTGAGTTGGTGGCGGAGGATCGACAAAGATGGAAGGACGATTTAGCCACCCTCGCTTCGCGACCCTTTTGAAGGATAAGCGGCATTCGAAAATGATGATGATCTTCTTTTTTTTTTATTTGATATCCTTTCTTCACCTTGCCACCTGATTAACTCTCTTTATTCTTATACACTTGTATTATTTTTTAAACAGTATTAGAAGCACTCTATGCAAACTTACTTTATGCTTGTTTTACTAAATTACGTGAAGAAGATTATTATCAGCTTCATATCACTTAGTTTGATTTGTGTGATTATGCGACTTTTACACAGCTATACCGCAACACACCAACACAGCAATACAGTAATACAGCAATATGAATGTTTACAAAAGGGGTCTTTCACGGTACAACGTGTTGTACAACATTGCTTGATAAAAAATCTACAGTTAAAGGAGCCTTGCGTTCACATTCATCAAGCATGTTGTACAACTTCAATATTTTCTTAGTGCTTTTTCCTCAAGAAATTCTCCCCGATACGCTTCAATTGTAATATAATCTAATATTGCCGCCATCTTTACTAAACGAATTTTTTTTCCGAATGGCAAACACAAATGAAGTTTGACCATTATTTGTTCACACGGGTTGTATGGCTTGACAAGCGAGCAGAAAATCAAAATTTTTCTAAAACCACTTAGCATGCTTGTCAAGCGGTTGTTTCTTTCGTTCACGCGATACAACATCGGATGTTTTCCAACATGTTGTATCGTGTGAACCCCCTAAGAGTATATTTAATTCGCACAACCGTTTCGTTTTGTTTGGTTTTTTTTTTCGGATATCGCTGCCACCACTTTTTATGTTATGCCTGTGATATAAATAAGTCACAAATAAAAAAACTCTCACACGCGGGCTGGATTTTAGTATGGGGTTTTTAACTCCAGCATTTCCTTTGTGCGCTTTTGAACCGCTTTTGAATGCCGTATAAGTGAACCCATCGAAATGACGATTGTGGAACAACGAAAAGGAAAAGAATTTAAATGCAGCAATTTAAATGTAGCTATGATCGAGGTCAAGACTTAACTCTCTTCATTTTATGTGTCTTACATCTACTTATAACTTATTTTTGCTGACGACCGTTGTTGATGAAGCCGGCCGCAGTCGATGAAATTGTATCCCTCAATTTTTGGGGGAAAGTATTTTCCGTTACCTGTGCGACACATTTGTCTGGCACGTTTTGCGTTTAACTGTATCGGCATTGCACCGGCATAACAGCGTTTTGCTGTATCGGCATTGCACTGGCATAACAATATGCCTCCACCCACTTCTGTGGGCGTGGCTTTCAAAAACGCTGGGTTTTAGTCCAAAATGTATGCAACCACCCAGCATAAATCATTCATAGGATATATTTTTTGCATCCCGCCCACTTTTTGGAGGCGTAGGGTAGGGTATTTCGCAATCCGTCGCAGACGGACTGAAGCTTTGCATACACACTGTTGCACTTTCCCACTTATTTCTTTTCACTGTTTATAAAGCCCAACTTCGCGTGCGAAACTGGAGACGGCTAGCTCGAGACAGAGCTGGCTGGCCAAGCTTGTTGGCTGAGGTCATCCCCAGGTCCACCCCGGACTGTAGCGCCACCTTAAGTAAGTAAGTAAGTTTATAAAGCCCTCCGATTTCAAATAATATATGAAAAAATTGACCGGTTTATGTACACGGACATACTCGAAAATATAATTCGGCCACATAGTGAGGACTAATTGCCTCTGAAAATTTTTAACAGAACGATGACCCCGCAACTTACCTCAAACATAGTTTGAAAGTTATTTAAGGATAAAAAGGTTTAAGAGATGGTATTGTTAACGAAGTCCTCCGATCTGAATGCCATGGTAAATTATTATAGATCGCAAAAAAATTCAGGTTAAATGCAAGAATAAGGACGAATTTCCCTGACATATCAAGAAGGCTTGTAAGTTCGGTTATTTAACAAAAAATTTAACGTTTGCTTAGAAGATACACAGCTCTAATCAAACACCAGGGTTTTTAACAAAATATTGGAGTTAGAACGAGTTCTTTAGTTTTGTATGTAAATAAATAAATACACACAGCATACATTGTTGACAATTTGGCCCTGGTTCACCTCGAGCTGTTGCGCCACTCTATTTATATATTCCTTAGTTTTGGCTGGCTAAAACTCGATATGTTTAAATAATTATTTTTTTTTGTAATGAAGCATAAAATAGTAAAATATATTTAATTTTAAGCAATTTTAACCCATCGGCTTTGCGTTTCCTTAGCTTTAGCCACACTGTATATGTAAGAACTATCTCATCAGTAAAAGCAGTCGGTAAGCCATTAACATCTTAATTGAAAAGAGAGTTTATACATATCAGAAATAAAAGAGAACAAAAACATTTCGAAAATTATTTTGCAAGATGTTCTAGTATCTTAACGGTAGAACCGATTAAAATGTTATTTGGTTTGTATAAAAACGTATGACCTTCCTGGTTACCGCCTACTACAGGTTACCGCCTCTAACCTGGAAGAAAGAAACTATTTCCACGACCAATATAAAGTCAAGGCAATATGGAATATTTTCAAGCCCAGGGGAGAGTTACTCCGGCTTAGCTTCGCACCTTATGTCAGTGAAGGGTTCGAAGAGTGTACACTATGTAATCTATGGGCAAAAGAACACATTATCCACTTCGTTAGGACATGCCCAATACTAAGAACAACAAGTAAAGCTTTTTTGGGCAAAAATTTTCTCTCCATCGAGGAAGTTATTGATTATTTAAACGGACGGGAATGAGCGAATTATTTAAAATCGGCTTTGAAATTTCGGCAGCAAATAGTCCATGAAGCATTCTAAGTATTATGTTTGAATTAAGAGGAATAATTTGAATCTTAAGTAATAGAAGCTATCCAACTAACTTATATTTGTATACTTACAGTTAATATTATATTTTTTGTTTAAAAACTGAAGCAAACCTCTTACCGGCTGATGGCTTTAGCCAATGTCGTATATTGTGTATTTATTTTATTTTGTAACAATCTAAAATTTTGTTAAAATAAAAGACATTATATTACTACTACTACTATTACTACTATAAAACGTATGAAGAGAGTTCTCGTATGCAGAAAAAATTACATTTCTTACTTAAAATTTTCTGAAACGATGTAAAAAGAAAATTATAAAAACCCGCGTTTATAGCCGATAACTAAAAAACTTGCCAAAAGTATTCGGAAAAAATAGCGCAAAGTACATGAGAAATAAAAAATATAATTATATTGAAAACAAATTCTAAATAGCCGTTTTATGGATTTTAAATAAAAAAAATGAAGCTAAAAAAGCTTAAAAACCGTGCCCCCCCCCCCTCTCCCGCTATCTCGGTAACGGTTATGTGTACCGTTATTTAAATATTAATAACGGTACAATATGGTTAAATATTAATATGCAATTTCTTAATTTTTTTTAATTTTGTTTGTTTACTTTTTTTATATCCGACCGAGGGTATATTAATTTTAATGCATAGTTTGTAACACAGTGAAATAAATATCGTAGACCCTTAAGGCCTTTTAGAGATATGATCGAGGTCGACACGTGAATCAATTAAGCCATGTCCACCGTCCGTCTTTATGTGTGAATGTTTTAGGTCTTCAAAATCAAGCGAGAGAACTGGATACACGACTTGTTTCTTTTGTTGCATAGAAAAAGTGTGAAAATTGACTTAATCCGTCAACGGCTACGCCAACTACTGGCCTCTATTTCTCAATTTCTTCCAAATTGCCTTTTGTTCAAGTTAGACAAGGCACAGGAACTTAAATTTTGGTACTGAGCAATATTGGTCCAAGACCTTTAACAAGGAAAAAATTGGACCGCCCACAATATCGACCATGCCCACTTTTAACATGTTAGATCTTTAAAAACCCGATTTCTTGGAAAGTTCACACCAAATTGAAAAAAAAAAGATATTACTATTTGCTAAGTTTGCTCAATATAAAGTTAAGGGGCGTTTTTAGGAAAAAATTGTTTTTTTCTGAAATAATTTTGGCGTTTACCGTATTTTCTCATGATTCTAACTGGAATCATACATTCTCATTTCTAACTGGAAAAACAGGAAAAAACTGTTTTTTTGTCTAAAATAATTTTGGCTTTTACCGTATTTTCTTATGATTCTAACGAAATTATAATCAATTGATTTTAGTTTTAAGCTCATGCCCACTTTTGGGGGCGTGGCCTAAAAGTTTGTCACAGACAAACTCTTGCACTTAATCACTTGTTTTTTTAATTTTTTTAGTTGTATGGGCAAAAAAAAAATATTTATAAATAAAACATTTATTGCTTAGCGAACAACAACTGGTCAAATCGGTCAATTATTTCTAAAAAAATTATGTCTTCTCTTTTATAAGATTTTGATGGATGTACATCATAGACATTGAATCAAGTCTTTCATCAGTCATGGTAGATCTTAAACATGTCTTAACTTTTCGTAAAGTGCTAAACGATTGCTCAGTGGGACATTGTGGTTGCTGGAATCGAGAGCACTATGCAAAGAGCTGAAAAAATCGATGAGTAAAACTCCTCGACGTCGTTCAATACATCGCAGATGTTTGGGAACTCATTTTCTTTAGCAGGTTTTTTGTTTATACTATATTATATAACATATATTTTAATAATTGTGTGATAGCTTGTGATTGTTTGCATAACTTTAATTTTGAACATTTAGTTGCGATTCACAAAATTGTAATTTTGATGAAAACAATTACACAAAACCGCTGCTAAACGTATTATTTACAGGCCTGTCCACGACTTCCCTAAAGATTTAAAGGTATAACGTTGTACCAAAAGGTATAACGTGCAGCAGTGTTTCATTGTTTGTCGTATGTGGACCGAAATCGCGTCAAACACGGCACTGTGCCTAGTACCACAATTTTCTGTGGTTATGAAACATAATTTTAATACTTAATATTTTGTTAAAAGACCGCACTGAAACCTTACTTAAACCTTACGTTCTCCCCCCAAGACCTATTGACAGCTTGAACGTCATTGATTTTGACAAACGAACAAACATCTCTCATAGAGATTTTAGTCTTTCCAAGTTTAATCTCTCATAGAGATTTTTATTTTAACGGTTGAATTTGACAAAATATCCTAGTGAAAAAAAATTATGGATCAGAGACGGACGGACAAAATGGAGCGATAGGTACCATAAAAAGATGCCTAAAAGCTTCGTGTCAAACCTGAGATTAGGCGCTTTATTATTCAAGCTGATGATGCGATGCTTTTACATTGTTGTATAGAAAGTCTAACTACCTGTGTGATTTCATGGTAAAGACAGTGCGATCAGTATTTTTGCTTTTATATACCAATAAATTAGAAAAAAATATTCTTCTCGTTTTCTTTCTAGTGAACCACAAGGAATGTCATTTATTGAGACAGCCAATTTGGATGGGGAAACAAATTTAAAAATTCGGCAAGGTGTGGCGCCAACAGCTAAGCTTTTAGAAACAAAGGATCTTTTATATTTCTATGGTGTAATCGAATGCGAGCTCCCAAATCGCCATCTCTATGAGTTCAACGGAGTTCTCAAAGAACAAGAAAAGCCGTAAATTAAACAATACAGCGCACTAACTTAAGTTGCATTAACTATACACTTTTAGTTCTGTTGCTCTTGGTCCAGATCAAGTCCTACAGCGTGGTGCCGTTCTCCGTAACACATCTTGGGTATTCGGTATCGTCATTTATACTGGACACGATACAAAACTTATGAGAAATTCTACCTCAGCACCTTTAAAACGATCAACTGTTGACAGACTGACAAACACACAGATATTAATGCTGTTCTTAATGTTAATTGTTCTTTGCCTAACAAGTGCCCTTTTCAATGTACTCTGGACAAGCAATCACTTCAAATCCGACTGGTATCTTGGAATCGATGGTGGGTTTAACGAATCAGTAAGATTTTCATCTTTAATAAGGAATTTATCCTTACGATTTCAGATGTCAAAAGCAAAAACTTTGGTTATAATCTCCTTACTTTTATTATTTTATATAACAATTTAATTCCTATATCGCTGCAAGTAACTCTCGAGCTAGTGCGATTCTTACAGGTAAATGAAAAAATTAAATAATATGTTTCGCATATTTTCATTGTTGAAAAAACTAACTGTCTTTTCATATTGTCAGGCTATTTTCATCAATTTTGATATTGAAATGTACCACACAGAGTCGAATACTCCAGCAATGGCAAGAACATCTAATCTTAATGAAGAACTTGGCATGGTTAAATATATATTTTCCGACAAAACCGGCACATTAACAAGGAACGTGATGGAATTTAAAAGATGCTCCATAGCTCGCTATGTGTACATGAATGAGCTTACTCCAGAACAATCCCTTTTAGTTCAAGTAAGTAAATTAGGGTTATATTTTTATTAATAATCATTAATAATAATGATAATAATTAAAATAATAATAATGATAAAAATCGTGTAAGCGTAGGGTGGATGAAGTGTCGAGAAAACTCCGCCATTTCTGTGACCGAAATATGCCCATTAAGCTGAAAGGAAGGCTCTACACCGCATTTGTGCGTCCGGCGCTCACATATGGTTCACAATGTTGGACACGGTATAAGAAATATGAGAGCCAATTAATGGCAGCTAAAATGAAGATGCCACGCATGATAGCAGGAGCAACAAAGCGAGATTGAATAAGAAGTACAAAGATCCGAGGAACTCTCCATGTTAAAAAACCAATCTCCAGGAAAATGGAGAACGATCGGCTCAGTTGGTAATGCCGTGTTCAAAGGAGAGGTCCTACAAACTCTGTCAAAAAGGCAATGTCAATCAACATTCCAGCGCAATCGCCAAAGAAAGTAAGACCTAGATATTCAAGGATCACATAAATGCAACGACAACAACATTTATTTTGGCATCAGTGACAAAGAGATCCAAAAACGGGTGGCATGTCGTTATATTCTGAGGTCAAATCGGCGTTCCCCACAAGGCGACCATTAGGATGGCGACTACTTTTATTCCTCTTTTGACGAGAGATTTAAGAATTTTATTGAGTAAGGTGTTCCATAGAAGGGGTGAAAGCACATCCATTGTGGGGATCCCCTTGCAACTATTTTCTTCATAAAATAGTCTCCCAGATTAGAGTTGAAGGTTGCCAATGTAAATTCTTTGTTATATAAGGACCTCTCGATTGTACTCGTCACCTCATGCAGCACCGTTTCCATGGATTTCCCCTCAATATAGGCTCGGTGTGCATTGCTGAGTTGCTTATTGATTTCGAGGTAATTCCTTAGCCGCAGATTAATCACCCTTTCCAGTATCTTAAGCAAAAAAGATGAGAAACTTAAAGGTCTGTAATCATTTGCTTTCCAGTGGTCGCGTTTTCCCGCTTTAGGAATACAGACCACACACACATCTTGCCAGTTCTTTGGAATATGACTCAGAGCTATGCATCCTATGACGATGTCCTTGAATCAAATAAGTACATCACTTGTTTTCTGAACCATGACAGGTATTATACCATCCGGTCCCGCTGATTTGAGGGTCTGGAAGCATTTTATTACCCAGGTTAGCTTATCCTTGCATATACACTCAGCAATAACTGCCTGTTCTTCGTTGGATAATAGAGGGTGGCAGTCTGTTGTATAGAGTGTTTGTTCGCTTGTTATGTCTTTGCACTATGGGGAAGTGTCTATCGAGCAGAAGGAAGAATACCTCCTCCCTTATTTTGTTGTGGAAAGTAGGATTGCTAACCCTGTTACAAATTTTTAGATTGGATATTAAAATAAATTCTAAAACAAACTCACCCCTCTTGTTCATGTCTTTGCTGCCCAAGTGAGTGTGATGGGCATTAGCATCTACCGCAATGACTTGGTGTTCCTTGCGTGGAATTCCAAGTCCCATAATGCTGTCGATGGTGGATTGTCCTCTTCGTATGCCAGGTATGCGGATGCAAGAATAAGTTGTGCCTCATGCAGATTAATCTGCATCACTCCAGTTACTCCAGTCACGCCAGTTAGAAAGTCATATGACTCCCTGTTGCTGCAATTTACTACCTTTACTTCTTTCCGCCACCCGGTTTCTGTGAATTTGTAGTCATTATGTGAGCTACTGTTTTCGCCTTCTGCCACCATGGTTTCTATAATTTTGGCCTCGACCTTCAGCCAATTGTCCATGGTAAGTTTTCCATCAGGATCACTCTAATCTATAATGGCCATGGTAAGCTCCTTATAGCTATGTTGCTTTGTTTTGGCCTTCTTTGCAATATTCTTACCGACCTCATCAGCTGAGCATTATCTCTTGGGGGCAGATTTGACCCTTTCCTTCTCAATATTCTGATTGAATGAGACGGCTGCCTTTGTAGTGTTAATGTTGAGAATTGTTTTGTTTCCAAAACGTCTCTCATATACCTTGACTACTTTGGCGTGCTCTTTGGGATTTTTCTCCCTCATTCTTTCCAAGAATTTGCAGAGATCTTATAGCGTGATCTAGCTTTTTGCTCGGCTGTTTTCTTTTTAGACTTAGGGACCAGCGTACCCTAGTCTTTCCTCTGTCTCGGAATCTATTGTCGAGACGTTATTGGACTGTGAGGCAATGGCATTCCCCAGTGCGATCATGTCTAACAGGAGTCTCTCCGACTGAATGGTTACTTCTGTCGCTTCGCTGGTTACCCTTTGTCTACTAGGCTTCTTCTCTTATGTTCTTTCATCAGGTAGCTCTCTGCATTCACACCCCTGACTATCAGGGTCATCTTCCATAGAAGTTGGGTCCTCGTGAATCCGTGTCCCAGCCGCTTCCCAAGAAACGAATGGATTTACCCTAATGTGCGTTCCACCTGGAGTGATGCTACCATGTTGTTGTCCTTCCATGTTGGTCTTGGGTTTTCGCACTAGTTAGTTCTGCTACGTTCTAGGATGCACTGCCGGCTGCTACAGCGGAGAGGTATAACTTACACTTGAGACTGACCGGATTAGAATCGCCATACCTAGAAGGCTTTCAGCTCCTCCGACGACTCTCCAGCAACCACTTTAGATGCTAACCTCGCGCCTAAATGAAAAGATAAATAAATATAATAAAATAAAATAAGGCTGCCTATCTCCGCCTCAAGTCTGGTCCTCTGTACTGTCCGTCTGCTTCAGTCGAAGAAGGTATGTTGGGCGTCATCTTCCTCGGAGTCACCATACTCGGCAGGCTGTACTGTTCTTCTTCCCCATTTTGCACAGGTATCGGTTGAAAACATCGGCAAAAACATCTTTTTATTAACCTCCCGGTCCATCTACCACTGGTTTCAATATCCCACCTGCTTAGCCATTCCTGCTTTGTCCGTTATTCGGCTTCTCCTATTGTGATTTTAGCTTCTAGTATGCCTTTTTTATAAATATACATCCGCTCTGCAGGTAAAAGGTCGATTGGGATGACTCCGGCGATGACCAGGACTGCTGGTTCAGAGACTGTGCGATATGAACTAATGACCCTGAGGGCTCCGCACCTCTGAACGCGGGCAATTTGTTTCCTGTATTTTTTTCTATTTGGGTGCGTCAGCCCGGATCTCGCAGTCGTACAAGAGAACGGCTTGCGTTTTAGACATCATTAGTCGTCCTGTGCTCATTGTTGGTCCCCCTGTATTTCCCATCAGTCTACTTAAAGCAATGTTATTTTTGTAGCTTCTTGCAATACGGCTTCGGTATGCTCGCCAAAATTTAGCTTTTAATGAAGAACTACTCCTAGATACTTGACTGCTGTCCTGCTGCGTATGTACTACTTCTTCGCCTTCCCGGAAATCCATGATAGTTGGGATCTTCTTTCTGGTCAGAAGAAAGATCGTTTTTCTGATAGAGAGATAGTTGTTTTTTCCGTCGCTAGTCTGAGGTAATGTGTTTCCATCCAAGCAAAAACGCGTCACATAACTTGGTTTAGCTTCAATAGGGCTTCCTGCGTATCTCTGCGTATCTCCACGCGAAGTATACCATCGTTATCAATATTCAATGTTAATTCCATGGTTATTCAAGTAGTCACTAATCTCAATAGGTTAAGTGTCATAGTTTTATAGGTATTATGTTTTGCATGTACAGGGTGGCGCACCAATTGTGGTACAGTTAAGATATCAAATAACTTTTTTCTAAATTATTGGATTTCATCTATTCATTTTGTATTGCCTAGAAAATTTATTTATATTTTACATCGCTAATTGCTTCAGAAAATGATGGACCTAAAATGACCTCCATGTCCATTCACGTATACGCAGACGAAAATTATTTATTGTGATCTGTAGAGTTGAATTCAGTTTCGCCTTAATTCGTTTATATGACTTCTATCAATGCAGAAGTCATATAAACTTCTTCAATGCAGTCCCATTCCTTGATTTCGTTTTGTACACCTCTTGCTTGACATAAAAACATAAAAATAAGCTGGAACAATCCCGTCAGGTGACCTTGGAGCCAGCGGAAAGGGGCGATCCTGGATATTTAATTGTTGAGGAATTCTCGTTAGAGATCCATCATAGCGAGGGCTTTAATTGCTTGAAATTTGCACATTGTATGAAAAAAGTTAAAATAATCATGAAATATCCAGTATAATGACCTGGGATTGGCATGAATGCAACAAGATGCAAAAGCCGCCGGAAAAAAGTTGTGGTATAAAATTTGAAAAAAAATAGCAGAATTTGTTTGGAAATTCTGCCAGAAAGCTGGAAATTGTGCTAGAACTATGTGGAAAAATCGTCTACGTCATGCGAAGCAGTACAAGTGTAAAAATTTTTCAAATCCGCCCAAAGACACGCCCACAATCGGTCTAAATGTGCAGCTTCCTCAAGAGTTTTCAAAACTGTGAGACGTTCTAAAAGGCTGAAATTTGACATTTAGCATCTCTTAGTGAATGTAAGACACAAAAAAGACAAATTTAATTGGTGAACCTCCTCTAGTGGGCGTGGCATCTATTTTAAGGGTAAATTTTAAAATGCAAAATAAAATTTTCCAGAAAAACCTAATTTCGACTGGCCTTGAGCCTAATTTAGGAAAGCATGAAACAAAAAAAGTAGCAGGCTAGGTAAACTAGACTTCAGTCCAGATTTCGTTCATATAAAGTTTTTAGCCAAGTTTATTTTTTCAAAAATATTGAATTTAAACCAAAAAATTGCATTTTAACGTACATTTAAGTGTAACTTGGAAATATCTGTGAAAATATCTTATAATTAATAGTTTCTAATTAGGTTGGACCACGCCCCTTTTCGAAGTTTGCATTACATAAAATGTCAAAAAATAACTATGCCATCAGCTTACAATGTGGGATAGGATGGGGTATTCAACGGTCCGTTTTACGGACTGTTACTTTGTGTACACACTGTAGCACTTACTCACTGGTTTCTTCTTAAAGTTTGTTGAATAATTGATGATGAGTTTTTATTGAACTTCATAGGGATTCTGTCGAGTCCAGCGTCGTAAGCTTTTGGAGCTCAAGAAAAGAAATACGCTGATTTTACCCAGGAATTAACAAAAAAGGTTCACCATAATGGAAGACTGCAATATCCGATCAGGGTTGGACACGTTTCTGGAAGTGCGCCGCCAAAGTTTCGACTCCCACAGCCGAGCCAGAAATTGATCTACAGCCTCCCAAACGCCTCACCTTCATCCAAAATAGTTTTGAATCCTTCCATGCGACCAGGCTCCTTGCGATATGAATAAGATGATTTTACGTTCGTTATTGTGCAATAGTTTAAGCTCTTTACCGCTAGAATATAGAGTGAGCTAAAAAAGAGCTAGTTGCTTTGCAGAAAAGCTTAATAGGGCAAAAGACCTTTCACGCTTTTTCATGCAGTCGTGATCACACCAGTCAGCCCTATCACAAATATTCCGGTGACAACTAGCAAGTGAATTGTTCCTTTGATTTTTTTTTATTTTTTTTCTGTAGAGTCTTCGGTTTTGTAAAGATTTGGGGTAAAAGGTACATTCCGTGATTTTTCTTTTACATTCCGCGACTTTCAAAGATCTTGGCATGATTTTGGAATTCTGTGTCATATATCTCGGAGCAATATTGGAGTTCTAACGATATTGTGTACACACTTTACTTTTTTTTCAGAACATTTTTAATAAACACCAGACTGCTCCAATCATAAGAGAGTTCATGATCTTGCTTGCTGTTTGTCATACCGTTATACCAGAGAAAAATGAAGATGGGTCAATCACATATCATGCAGCGAGTCCTGATGAACGAGCTCTGGTCGATGGCGCCAAACGCTTTGGTTTCATTTTTGATACCCGAACTCCTACTTATGTTGAGATAGATGCTTTAGGTCTTCGGGAACGTTACGAAATCTTGAACGTACTGGAATTTACTTCAACTCGAAAGCGGATGTCGGTAATAGTTCGAACTCCTGAAGGCGAAATCAAATTGTACTGTAAAGGTGCAGATACAGTCATATACGAGCGCTTATCGTCTGATGGTCAGGCATATCGCGAAGTTACTCTCAGGCATTTAGAAGAATTTGCATCAGAAGGCTTACGAACGCTTTGTTGTGCAGTTTCTGTTATCCCAGAAGAAGTCTACAATGAATGGAAGGAAACTTATCATAAAGCATCCACATCAATGCAGTACCGCGAAAGAAAAGTTGAAGATGCAGCCAATTTGATTGAAAACAATTTAATGCTGTTGGGAGCCACAGCTATAGAAGATAAACTGCAAGATGGTGTTCCAGAGACAATATCTGCTTTATTAGAAGCAGGTATATACATCTGGGTATTGACGGGAGATAAGCAAGAGACCGCTATTAACATAGGTTACTCGTGTAAGCTAATTACGCATTCTATGGATCTCATAATATTAAATGAAGAAAGCTTGGATGTAAGATAAACTACTAATTTCTTGTGAAAAATCTCAATTTTTTCATATTTCAACAGAACACTCGAGATGTTATTCACCGTCATTGTGGAGACTTAAAAAATTCGGATGTGAGGAGCTGTAATGTAGCTCTTATTGTAGATGGTAAAACCCTTAAGTACGCTCTAAGCTGTGATCTGCGTCGAGACTTTCTAGATTTGTGTATAGCATGCCGTGTGGTGATTTGTTGCCGTGTCTCACCAATTCAAAAGGCTGAAGTGAGTAATTTTCACAAAACGAGAGCTCTTACGATGCGAATAATATATTTTCAGGTGGTTGATCTTGTGACTACTAACACGAACTCAGTAACTTTAGCTATAGGTGATGGTGCTAATGACGTGGCAATGATACAAAAGGCTCACGTTGGTGTCGGAATTTCAGGAGTAGAGGGTTTGCAAGCTGCATGTGCATCTGATTACTCAATCGCACAATTTCGGTACCTTTTGCGATTGTTGTTAGTTCATGGGGCTTGGAACTATAGCCGCATGTGTAAATTGATATTGTATAGCTTTTACAAAAATGTATGCTTGTACGTAATTGAACTCTGGTTCGCCATGTATTCGGGATGGTAAGATAAAGCTATAAGTCCTTGTATTTCAGTATATTTTGTTCCACAAATTTAACAGGTCAGGCCAAATTTTATTTGAGCGTTGGACAATCGGTTTGTATAATGTGGTATTTACAGCATTGCCGCCTTTTGCTATGGGCCTCTTCGAAAAAGTTTGTTCGGCGGAAACTATGCTTAAATATCCTGCGCTATACAAACCTTCACAAAACGCCAAACTTTTTAATGTCAAAGTTTTTTGGGTATGGATCTTTAATGCCCTCCTTCATTCTGTGCTGCTCTTTTGGCTCCCTATGTTGGCTTTCAAATCCGAGGTTTTGTGGCACGATGGCAAAACCGGCGGTTATCTAGTGTTGGGTAACATGGTTTACACGGTATGCTTTTGTAATTTTTAATAAAATAAGAAATGTTTTTATTACGTGTAAATTTTAGTATGTCGTTGTAACCGTATGCCTTAAAGCTGGATTATCAACAAATTCATGGACGTGGCTTACACACTGTGCGATTTGGGGATCAATTGTCTTGTGGTTTATTTTTATGATTGCGTACAGTAATATTTGGCCAACACTTAAGTTTGCTGCTGTCTTCTGTGGAATGGATAGGATTCTTTTTTCATCACCAATATTTTGGATGGGGTTATTCTTAATACCCATTGCAGCATTGCTGGTCGATGTTATATTTAAATTGTATGTTATTATATTTCCTTGCACATGTAATCTAAATTTTGTTCTTCATATTTTACAGATTTCATAACACTGTTTTTAAATCACTAACAGAAGCTGTACGAGAATCAGAGATTAAACAACGGGATCCTGGACACGTTATGCGCGAATCGAGATCTTCGTAAGTGTTTTTTAATAAATGTATTCTAAAGAGACTATTTCTGATTTCATTTAAGCAATAGTTATTGTTTTTGTTCTTTTGCGTTGGCTTTAAACTTCTGCGAAAAATTGCAAGTACTTGGGCTCTAAACACAAGTCAAGTAAACGTTAAATCTAAATCGATTTTTTCGACTGACATTCGATTGACAAATGATTGAAAAATTGTTAACACCATTTGGTTTCGAAAATCTAACTCCATTTTGATCTTATTTTTCGGTGTTAGTTTGGTTTCAAAATTCTTACTCAGTTTTGACTTTGTTTTGTAAAATACTCGCTTTTTGTTGTTTTAGCTTTTTTATTTGTTTGAAGGCTATTCTCAAATATGCCATGCCACTGCACATAAAGCATTCTCAGTTCTGTGGAACAGACGATTTAAGGAAATACGCTGTGTTTTATTTTGAATCGCAAGAACCACAAAACTGAAACAAACCCTTAATTAAGCTATGTATTGATCATACAACAATTGACTGAAAGTCGTTTTCAATCGTGTTCAAATTTTTGCGAAACAACCAGACATGAAGTTCTAGGTAGAAGGAGAGAATGTGTGTAAATATGTTAAGTATTGGCGGTTGCGTATGTATGTGAACATATTAAACACTAGAAAAAAAAAACTCGTTTGTGGAGAGTTATTCGAGTTCGAAACAAGTCACATCGGATTCAGAAAAATTGACTTGCTTAGAGGGTTCACACTCGACGACGACGTTCACTTTTCAAGTATTTCGATTCAGAACAGAAGTCCAAGTCGCAATTTTGCGGGTTACCAGGTTTTTTTGCAAATAATTTTTTTTACCAGGTTACATGCAAATAAAACAAAAATCAGGGGAGATATTTTAGGTAGAAAAGCATGGGCGACGTATGTCGCCAACTGGCGACTTTTCTACTATCGGGACGCTTGGCGACCACATTTCGAAATAAGCGGTTTTTGAACCCTTTTTCTTAAAAACAGGCGGCATTGGGGCGCATTTTTTATTTTCAAATCAGTTATGCATACAATAGCCACAAATAACAAAAAGTTATTGCATCTGCCTCTTGCTAAACCAATTTCACTTAACGAAATAAATGAATCGAATAAATTTTCTAGTCAGCAGTAAATCCGTCTAGTGTTTTCTTTGCTTAGCCGGGAGGTAACCCCGACGGGACGCCCTTTCTAGAGAACAGATCCTTTTTAATTACTCGACGCGGAGAGCTGGATAACCCCTTCTTAGGGCCGGTTTTTCAGTTCAAGATCATCAGAGTTTCCGAACTACACTGAGACTAATCTTGGAGAACAGTAGGAACTTCCTTCTGTGTGCAGTTGTTTTGCGTGTTTTTATGAAAAATTACATCTAAGACCAACTCAAACTTCTTTTCCTGTGTTTTTCTATGTAAAGTGAGATTTGGGAGAGTTAACAATTCGAAGATTTTGACAACTTTTCTGACGGAGCTAACTCTGCAACTCTCAGCTTTTTCTGTTAATAGCAGGTATGCCGCCTACATCATGTTATGTTAGGGATGATCATGTCTTGTCTGATTTTTAACTCAATATTTTAATATGTATGTAGAAGTTGAAGGTCGCTATTAAAAGATTTTGCAACAAGTACGTTTTTATTCCACATTTAACGCTTTGTGCTTTTTTACTATACTTTTGGATATCAAACGAGCGTAAAAGTTAAGCATTAGTGTATTTTTTTCCGTCCATCCATATGTAAACAACTTAAAAGCCGTAAATGTTGTGCCAGAAAGTTGAAATTTAGAATTAGAGCTGAAAATCCTGCTCTTCACGTTAATTTTGAAAGCCATATTAATCCGCTCAAGGACACGCCCACTACAGACTATATATGCGACCACCTCCGTTTTTTTAAATACACTAAACGTGTCCTCCCATTTTTATAGGCGTGGCGTTAAAAAATATTTTTTTTTATTGAAGTCATAATTTACACATAGTACGTAGGATCTACATTTTTCATCCCGCCTATTTTTAAAGGCTTGGCAAAAATCTATCATTTTTCAAAATTATATAACAAAAGTTGTAGAAATTGGCGCAGGACGCTTTTCTCACGAAGCAAAAGTTCAGCACATCTGAACTCGGGCTGGGCTGCGGAGCCTCAATACGTAGTATTACGTTTTCTCCTTATGCACTATTTTTCTTTGCTTACAAAATTTTGAAGCCGAGCTTCATTATGCTAAGAACACTGAAATCGTATGGCTGAACCTATAAACGCCAGGCCGAGGCCAAGCCCAGGCTGCTTTGTAGTTGCCGCTTTAATGGGTTACCATCATGTTCCATCACGTTCATTCATCTCAGGGCACTGTATCAGTGTTACAGGTTCGCCTTCCCTGAGAGAAGAAATTACAGACAGTAAGACATTCCAACTTTATTAGAATATTTCCAACTTGATGAGAATCAGGATGTGGCAATTTACTGGCAGAAAATAGGCAAAATCAAAAATGGTTTAGGTGAATTGGCGTTTGGAAATTTGTCAGAGTATATGCTGGTCTTTGTTCACCACGTCACAGCAGCGCTTCAGCTAAATGTCAGTTCTCCACCTTAAACAAAATCAAAACTAAAGATCGATGTAGACTTGAGGTTGAAACTGTCAACTATTGAGGTAAAAACTTGTCAAAGTGAGTAATGCATTTGAGCCAACTCTGAAGCTATTCAAATTTGCAGCTTCGCGCAAACCGCTCAAACGCTCATTAATTTTTATATGTAGCTTGTGAATAATAAGCTTTTCCTCTTTTGTGATAGTGGAGCAATATGTTTTCAATCTAATCAGAAGAATTAAAATCTAAATCGAAATTAAGATTTGATTTAGATAATAAAATGATTTTGTTCCTTATACATACGCATAGACTGAAATAGTTCGCACCTATGTAATAGAGCAAGATTATGAAGACTGTTTGCTTTGATTATCAACGAACTAAAATTGGATCTTTTAATTCATACTTTGAATACAAGGTTATTGTGTATTTTGAAACATTATAACAAAAACAGAATAGAATAAAAACCTTTCGTCGTTTAAGGCGGTACGTCCAAAAATTGAAAAACGACCTCTTATGTCGTTGTCCGTCCGTCGTTGTCTGTCCACTCCGTTGTCCGTCCGTCCGCACCTGTAACTTTTGAACAGTAAGTCGTAGAAAAATGAAATTTTAAAGTCCGCACAATTATAAAGTCCGTGAAAAAAATGAGAGCGCATGGGCGATTTTTTATACACACGCATAACGGTTTAATTAAAGTTTGAATATTGATGGCAAAAAGACAAAAAGTGTTTTGGCCTTATCTTAAAAAGTTTTACAGCCAGAAAGAAAAATATTAAAACATGCACTAAAAAAATATTGGATTTCTATAATAAAATTGAATTTTTGCAAAATATTGAAAACTTTATGAGAAATCAGAAATGGAAAATAGATATCCATTTTCAACGTGTTTAACGGCATAACATTTTCAACACTTTATTTAAAAAACCGACATTGGGGCAACCAAAGGCTCAGCAAAGGCTAAAATCAAATTTTGGTTAAACGGTTTTAGAACTGTAGTTTGGCGTATTTTCGAAAAAAATCGTGAAAAAATTTTTGTCCCCACCACTATCTCCCTTATAGCATCGGCCAAATCATTTTTTTTTTTTTTTTTTTAAAATAGGATGGATGGAGGCTAAAACTCCAAAATCTTTCAAAGATACCAATACGCCCTCTATAGCAGGCATATAATACCGAAGTAGCCGATATTGGTTGTGCCCGATTTCCACGTGCTAAAAAACCACCCATTTATGAGAGACACTATGAAACTGCCAGAACCCACTTCATAGTAGTAAATTTTCGCTCTCTCATAATACTGCTTGACTACAACTAAGTTAACTTAACAAGAAGCTTACGCTTCCGTAGTGTTAATCGCATTGGATAGGTTGCTTTCCAGTGAATGCACCTACTAAGCCGTTCATTCATGCGGCTTCACCCTACGTCGCTAGATCGAAGGGTCTTGTTCTTTGTAGTCGTCGCTCGTTGTTTACATCGTTAAGAGTCTCGTTTAGAGTACGGATCATTTCATTGTTGCAATGAACATATGAAGGCGAGCATTTAGCTTTCGAGCAAAGTTTGTTACTTCTTCGCCCACGGTAGCTATTCCTAAAACTCTGTGAATATCGCTATTCCTAATATACCATGGAGCATTCACAATTGCTCTTAGTAAGACACTAATGTTACAGTTTTGGAAAATCTGCAACATGGACATGTTGCTCGGCTTGGTACAACCCCAAAGTTGTATACCGTATGTCCAGGACGGCTTTAACACCTGCCTGTACAAGAGCAGTTTGTTATATATGCTTAATTTCAAAAATCTTCCGATAAGCCAATACATTTCCCTGAGCCTAATCTCGAGCTCGTCACGCTTCTTCTTTACGTGTGGTTTCCACCTTAGTTTAGCGTCCAGTGTCATCCCTAGATACTTCGCTTCATTTGCATAAGGTATTTGTGCAGAATTTATGAACAGAGGTAAATTGTTAACCCTTCTGTAAGTGAAATTCACATGCGTAGACTTGTTCTCATAAAGAGCGATTCGCCAAGTCTTCTTCCAGACACAAATTCTGTCCAATGCTCGTTGGAGGTTTCTCGTTGATGACTCGACTGATTCACCTGTTGCCAGGATGGCCGTATCGTCCGCAAACGTGACCACGACTGTCTCGTCATCTAGAGGTATGTCTCTTGTGTAGAGCAGGAACAGGGTCGGAACGAGGACGCTTCCCTGGGGTACGCCAGCCCGAATTTGCTTGAAACTCGAGTATTCACTACTACACCTAACACGAAAGAGTCTGCTTCCAAGATAATTTTCCAATATTTTAAACATGTCTTCCGGCAAGTTTTGCCGTAGCTTATATTTCAAGCCTTCGTGCCATACCTTGTCGAAGGCTTGTGATACGTCGAGGAAAGCACTTGAACATATTTTTTTCCCTTCTAAGGCTTTTTCAATTTCATGCGTTATTCTGAAGACTTGATCTATTGTGGAATGGTTAGGTCTGAAACCGAATTGATGATCCGGGATCAAGCGTCTTTCTGCAATTATTGGTTGTAATCGCTTCAGCAGAAGTTTCTCGAATATGTTCGATATTATTGGCAGAAGCGATATGGGCCTATAAGATTTTTTATCATTTCCCCGGTTTCGGAACCATAATGACTTCAGCAACTTTCCATTGTCTTGGAACGTATAGAAGTCTAAGAGAAGCGTTTATCATATAAAGAAGCTTGACTAATGCCGTTTTTGGTAGCTCTTTCAACATTTCGCCAGTAATCAGGTCGTAACCCGGGGCTTTTTTATTTTTAAGTTTGCTAATTGTCTGTCGGAGTTCAACTAACGAAACTTTTTTCATTCTAAAGCTATCAGGTTCCGCGTTGTTGCTTAGAACGTCAGCCAACGGCGGACCGTCGAAAGGCTTGAATGTTTCTTCTAAATGTTCAGCAAACAAATTCGCTTTCTCTTTGTCTTCTCTTGCCCATTCGCCGTTAGTTTTTTTATTGGTGCCGAGTGGATTATAGGTTTCTTGACAGATTTAACTGCTTTCAACAGCGAGTAGTTTGAGCTCCTATTCGCCGACAAGCCTTCTAGGTATTCAGTGGTCTCACGATTTTCAAGATCTTGCAACATTCCTTTCAGTTTGTTAGAGAGGTGGTTTAAGAGCCTTGCCATCTTCACGAATCAATTCTTCGATTTCGAGCGGATATGTTTTACGTACATACCCGTCGGTGCTAACTGCGTTCTTTTGGGACGAAGTGTTGCTCCGAATTGCTTCAATGAATTTGGCAACTGCGGTCTCTAACTCGAAAGGAGTTCACAATGGCACATTCAAGCCAACACCCTCCTTACAGTCCTTTCTGAAGGCGTCCCAGTTCATGTTTTTGCTAACTAATCTAGAAGCTCTTTCTATTTTCGCCAGTCTTCCACCCATCTTCAAGATTACTCCTGAGTGGTCTGAGCAAAGATCGGACCGGGATCGCGTAAGGTATTTGGGGTACCCTTTAGCGATGAAAAAGTTGACTAGGTCAGGCTTTTTATTCCTATCGGTTGGCCAATATGTTGGCTTATCCGTGGAGAAAAAGTCCACCCCACGCTTCATACTATTTTTGTACAGTAATCTGCCTCTTGTTGAATTGCATCGTGAGCCCCAAAAAGTATGCTTCGCGTTAAAGTCACCCCCAATGATAAAATTAGACCCAATGAAGTCATACATACGATCAAGATCGTCTTCCACCAGTCTGTATCCTGGCGGGAAATAACAAGATGCAATGTTATAATCTAAGCAGTCAATTTTTACAGAAACTGAACTGATCTGCATAGAGTCTAGCTTAACTTCTGTGTTCTTGAAGTGCTTTATGCAGTTCTTAATGTAGAGGGGATCCTTCTCTCGAATTTTGCGAAGGGTGATGTGCGTGATAGTCATTGTAACCTTTAAGTTTGGGTGGTAGACCCGTTTTTAAGGTGAGTTTTCGTAATCATGCAAATATCAATATTGTTTTTCCGTAGAAATACTTCTAGTTCGTCTATTTTATAGGCCGTTTGCATTCCATGTTAGTATTTTAAATAACTGTTTCATAATCATGTTCTCTTGTAATTTTTTCGAGGCTTAAACTCGAGCTTGCGCAGTTTGTCAAATATAACTTTGTTGATTTTAGTCTGATCCTCAAGTTTCTCCAAGATTACAGCGAGGATCTGAGACACTGCATCTGTTGTGTGCGATCTTGCCTTGTTTTCGTTTGCCTCAACCTGTGCGTATGATTTCGGTCCGACCAGTGGTGGTTTCTCCGCTGCACTTGAGCTGGCGCCGCTCTTTTCTGGGGCTTTTACGCCTTTTGTCGGCGCCTCCTTTGCCAATCTCGCACTTTTGATCGGCTTTGGCGTCTTTGGAGTCTTTGGCTTAGGAGTTTTAGCAGTTTTTGGACGTCCTAGCCTTTGATTCTGACCTCTAGTACTTTCCTTAAGAGGGTCTCGTCCCTTTTGCAGGTCCATGGCTACTTCGCATCCTCGATAGTTTGCGGGGTGGTTTCCGTGGCAATTGGCGCAAACTGCAGGAGCCCTTATGTCAACTTTACTTTGCACTCTGTTGAGAGGTGTTTTCCGGCACATTTCAAATTTTCGGCCAAATGATTTGAAAAAAATCGCACACTTTAAGAATTATTTGTAATTTTCGGGAAAACTATAGAGTTTTTGAATATTTAGCAGATTTTGAGATTTAGCTCGAAAACTTCAAAAATTATTTTTCAAAATATTGTGGAATCTTAAAGGTATACCGATTTTAATGAAATTTGGTTTGTATATAAAACGGATGAAGTGAATCTAAAGCTTTGAAGATCTTTCAAAAATAGCGCTTCTAACTTCTAATTTTCTGAAACGGGTTAAAAATAAACAAACTAAGCCAGTGAGTAAGTGCAACAGTGCGTATGTAATACCTTCTTCCGTCTGTAGCGGACCGCGGTATTCCCTATTCCTATGCTCCTTTCAATTCCTATTCTCCATTCCATTCCTATCTCCCTCCCATTCGTATATTTTCTTGTTTTCCATCCCCGTCCCGTTTACTATTCATGCATCATTTTAAATAGAAAAAAATGATTCTTTATAAGTTTTTGTTTAATTTTTTTTAAAGGGGCGTGACATGTCCAACTCCTTAACCAAAAATCAATATTAGCATAGAAATATCCAAGTTTGCGACTAAAATATATGTACGCAAAAATGTATTTTTTTTTGGTTCAAATTCAATAATTTTGTGAAATTGACCTCTAAAGATGGGTATTCTTTCCTTATAATAAATAAATAGAGTGACGCAACAGCTCGAGGTGAACCAGGGCCAACTTCTCAACAATGTATGCTGGTGTGTTAATTTCTTTACATACAAGAATTCTTTACTTGATACAGCTAAAAAGCAGTTGAAATCCATGTTTATACCCCATCCCATAGAGACCGACCATCGAGACCGAATTGTAAGTCTAATGTAATAAGTCCGTCTATCGGTAGTTTTTAGGCCTCAAATTTTGAGCTAGGAGCTTGGGACTTGATATCTGTTCTTTCTAGGTCCCGAAGCAGTACAAGCATAAAACTTTTTGAAATCCACACGCCCATTTTTTTTCGTAGCATGAAAAATCAAAGTTATCGTAGGAAGCTAAAATTTGGTATGCGATATCCTCGCATGAGTGAATTGTGGTTGAAATGTTCAAAAAAAGCGAAAACCGCCCCCTAGTAGGCGTGGTCATATTGAATATGCATTCTATTAAACTGCTTTTATTTAATATAACGATTTTTTAAGAGGTTGAGAACTTTTGTTTTAAAAAAAACACAAAAAATTCGAAAAAAATAATGAAATATTTATTTGAATCGATAGTTTGAACCTTGCAATTTAATGTTTAAAGATAACTTCATGCAAATGTTGACCGCGGCTGCGTCTCAGGTAGCCCATCCACTGAGTCCAATTTTGGCATACTCTTTCACACATATCGGCCGGTATCTCACGAATGAATGCATGGATGTTGGCTTCCAGTGCGTCAATCGAAGCGGGCTTGTCCCTATAGACATTAGCCTTGACATACCCCCACAAAAAATAATCTAATGGTGTCAAATCGCACGATCTAGGCGGCCAATTGACCGGCCCGAAACGTGAAATTAACTGTTCACCAAACTCGGCTCGCAATTGCGCCATTGTTTCGCGTGCTGTGTGGCATGTGGCACCGTCTTGTTGAGACCACATATCATGCAAGTCAAGAACTTCCATTTCGGGCAAAAAAAAGTTTGTTATCATCGCTCGGTAGCGTTCACCATTGACAGTAACGCTGCGATTCGCATCATCTTTGAAGAAATATGGCCCAATAATGCCGCCGGCCCATAAACCGCACCAAACAGTGGCTTTTTCGGGATGCATTGGTAGCTGTTGCAATGCTTCTGGCTGATCTTCACTCCAAATGCGGCAATTTTGCTTATTTACGTACCCATTCAACCAAAAATGAGCCTCATCGCTGAACACAATTTTTCGATAAAAGAGCGCATCCTCGGCCAGCTTTCCAAGAGCCCATTCACCAAAAATTCGGCGTTGTGGTAGGTCGGCTGGCCTTAGTTCTTGCACCAGCTGTATCTTAAAAGGCTTTACGCCCAAATCCTTCCGCAAAATTTTCCACGTAGTGCTGTAACAAAGGCCTAACTGCTGGGAACGGCGCCGAATCGACATTTCGCGGTCTTCTGTCACACTAGCTGATACGGCCGCAATATTTTCTTCACTACGCACAGTACGTAAACGTGTTGGTGGTTTAATGTCCAACAAAGTAAATTTGGTGCGAAATTTGGTCACAATCTTCCGAATAGACTGCTCAGAAGGTCGAGAATGCCGACCATAAAATGGAAGCAGCGCGCGATGAACATTTCGAACCGAGCACGAATTTTGATAGTAAAATTCAATAATTTGCAAGCGTTGTTCAAATTTTTTTTAAGCGTTTTTAAGTAAAAAAAACAATTATTTAATATAAAACTGCGATTAACACGTGTATACCACATCTGAAAAAATATGATAAAAAAATTATGTTATTGAAAAGGGGTTGATGCCACGCCCATTTTTTAAGAAAGAAGATTTTTAGCTGACAAATTCTTAACACAATTAAAGTTAATAGAAACTGTAATCTAACAAGCTAGATTTCTTTACGAATTTTGGAGTTTGACAATGGGTAATTGGGGTGGGGTATCCAACAATTTGCCTAGGCGGATTGTCCACTAGGGGCGGTCTGCCGATTCCGTTTTTACTTTTTTTATCTTATAATCGTAAGGAGATGCTAAATGTCAAATTTCAGCTTTTCACGCCGTCTTACAGTTTCGAAAGCACTGGAGGTAGTTGCACATTTAGACCGATTGTGGGCGGATTGAAAAAATGTAAACACTTGTATTGCTTCGGATAACAGAGAGCCTACGTATTTCAACTTTCTAACTAAAAATGTAAGTTTTTTTGTTACATTTTCGGCTGTATCAAACTTAATATTCTCCATTCCTGTGGAATAGGGTATAAAAACGAAGTTTTTTAATCGATAACTAAAAAACCTGTGCTCTGAGTATTAGAAAGAAGTAACCGTTGCTAGCGCAAAATATATGATAATAAAAAAAATATAACGGTATTTAACAAAATGTTCCAAATACACGTTCTGTGGATCTTAAATCAAAAAAATGCAGACAAAATCTTAAAAACCGCGTTTCCCCCACGGTAGCATATATCGTTTTGAAAAACATATTAGACATATACAAATTTTTGAGGTTCGAAAGAAAATATAGAGGGGCTGAAATATTGCGTGGTTTTTGAGATATGCTAAAAATCATTAAGTTGATTTACTTAAATGGTAGTGCTAAAAAATGCCCAAAAAACTTAATAACGCGCAAGCACAAACCACCGGAGTAGAAAACAAAATATATAAAAAAAAAAATTTGAGAACAAAAAACCCGTTCCTCTTCTTTTAGTTTTTTTTTACCAAAAAATTTCCGATTAAAATTTAAAAAAGAATTGTCACCCGATATAGTACCTTATTATTACTTATTTTATCCTTAAGATTCGGATGAAATAAGTACAGTAGACTTGAAAAAGTATAGGAACAGTACCTAGAGTACTAGAGAGAGTATTTGAAATTAATGGAAAAATATCTATTTTAAGAATTTTAAACCCGAATACCGGGCCAACAGTCAAAAATCTCACCTTTATATAACTAGGTGAGATATAACTAATATAACTAATATAGAGCTTCAATAACTAATCTAG
Organism: Neoascia interrupta; assembly: GCA_947623515.1. Classification (NCBI taxonomy): domain Eukaryota; kingdom Metazoa; phylum Arthropoda; class Insecta; order Diptera; family Syrphidae; genus Neoascia; species Neoascia interrupta. The sequence goes on from OX392462.1 coordinate 112,421,619, forward strand.
AAGCTCTTTCTATTTTCGCCAGTCTTTCACCCATCTTCAAGATTACTCCTGAGTGGTCTGAGCAAAGATCGGACCGGGATCGCGTAAGGTATTTGGGGTACCCTTTAGCGATGAAAAAGTCGACTAGGTCAGGCTTTTTATTCCTATCGGTTGGCCAATATGTTGGCTTACCCGTGGAGAAAAAGTCCACCCCACGCTTCATACTATTTTTGTACAGTAATCTGCCTCTTGTTGAATTGCATCGTGAGCCCCAAAAAGTATGCTTCGCGTTAAAGTCACCCCCAATGATAAAATTGAACCCAATGAAGTCATACATACGATCAAGATCGTCTTCCACCAGTCTATATCCTGGCGGGAAATAACAAGATGCAATGTTATAATCTAAGCAGTCAATTTTTACAGAAACTGAACTGATCTGCATAGAGTCTAGCTTAACTTCTGTGTTCTTGAAGTGCTTTATGCAGTTCTTAATGTAGAGGGGATCCTTCTCTCGAATTTTGCGAAGGGTGATGTGCGTGATAGTCATTGTAACCTTTAAGTTTGGGTGGTAGACCCGTTTTTAAGGTGAGTTTTCGTAATCGTACTTCTAGTTCGTCTATTTTATAGGCCGTTTGCATTCCATGTTAGTATTTTAAATAACTGTTTCATAATCATGTTCTCTTGTAATTTTTTCGAGGCTTAAACTCGAGCTTGCGCAGTTTGTCAAATATAACTTTGTTGATTTTAGTCTGATCCTCAAGTTTCTCCAAGATTACAGCGAGGATCTGAGACACTGCATCTGTTGTGTGCGATCTTGCCTTGTTTTCGTTTGCCTCAACCTGTGCGTATGATTTCGGTCCGACCAGTGGTGGTTTCTCCGCTGCACTTGAGCTGGCGCCGCTCTTTTCTGGGGCTTTTACGCCTTTTGTCGGCGCCTCCTTTGCCAATCTCGCACTTTTGATCGGCTTTGGCGTCTTTGGAGTCTTTGGCTTAGGAGTTTTAGCAGTTTTTGGACGTCCTAGCCTTTGATTCTGACCTCTAGTACTTTCCTTAAGAGGGTCTCGTCCCTTTTGCAGGTCCATGGCTACTTCGCATCCTCGATAGTTTGCGGGGTGGTTTCCGTGGCAATTGGCGCAAACTGCAGGAGCCTTTATGTCAACTTTACTTTGCACTCTGTTGAGAGGTGTTTTCCGGCACATTTCAAATTTTCGGCCAAATGATTTGAAAAAAATCGCACACTTTAAGAATTATTTGTAATTTTCGGGAAAACTATAGAGTTTTTGAATATTTAGCAGATTTTGAGATTTAGCTCGAAAACTTCAAAAATTATTTTTCAAAATATTGTGGAATCTTAAAGGTATACCGATTTTAATGAAATTTGGTTTGTATATAAAACGGATGAAGTGAATCTAAAGCTTTGAAGATCTTTCAAAAATAGCGCTTCTAACTTCTAATTTTCTGAAACGGGTTAAAAATAAACAAACTAAGCCAGTGAGTAAGTGCAACAGTGCGTATGTAATACCTTCTTCCGTCTGTAGCGGACCGCGGTATTCCCTATTCCTATGCTCCTTTCAATTCCTATTCTCCATTCCATTCCTATCTCCCTTCCATTCGTATATTTTCTTGTTTTCCATCCCCGTCCCGTTTACTATTCATGCATCATTTTAAATAGAAAAAAATGATTCTTTATAAGTTTTTGTTTAATTTTTTTTAAAGGGGCGTGACATGTCCAACTCCTTAACCAAAAATCAATATTAGCATAGAAATACCCAAGTTTGCGACTAAAATATATGTACGCAAAAATGTATTTTTTTTGGTTCAAATTCAATAATTTTGTGAAATTGACCTCTAAAGATGGGTATTCTTTCCTTATAATAAATAAATAGAGTGACGCAACAGCTCGAGGTGAACCAGGGCCAACTTCTCAACAATGTATGCTGGTGTGTTAATTTCTTTACATACAAGAATTCTTTACTTGGTCAGCTAAAAAGCAGTTGAAATCCATGTTTATACCACATCCCATAGAGACCGACCATCGAGACCGAATTGTAAGTCTAATGTAATAAGTCCGTCTATCGGTAGTTTTTAGGCCTCAAATTTTGAGCTAGGAGCTTGGGACTTGATATCTGTTCTTTCTAGGTCCCGAAGCAGTACAAGCATAAAACTTTTTGAAATCCACACGCCCATTTTTTTTCGTAGCATGAAAAATCAAAGTTATCGTAGGAAGCTAAAATTTGGTATGCGATATCCTCGCATGAGTGAATTGTGGTTGAAATGTTCAAAAAAAGCGAAAACCGCCCCCTAGTAGGCGTGGTCATATTGAATATGCATTCTAATAAACTGCTTTTATTTAATATAACGATTTTTTAAGAGGTTGAGAACTTTTGTTTTAAAAAAAACACAAAAAATTCGAAAAAAATAATGAAATATTTATTTGAATCGATAGTTTGAACCTTGCAATTTAATGTTTAAAGATAACTTCATGCAAATGTTGACCGCGGCTGCGTCTCAGGTAGCCCATCCGCTGAGTCCAATTTTGGGATACTCTTTCACACATATCGGCCGGTATCTCACGAATGAATGCATGGATGTTGGCTTCCAGTGCGTCAATCGAAGCGGGCTTGTCCCTATAGACATTAGCCTTGACATACCCCCACAAAAAATAATCTAATGGTGTCAAATCGCACGATCTAGGCGGCCAATTGACCGGCCCGAAACGTGAAATTAACTGTTCACCAAACTCGCCTCGCATAAAATGGAAGCAGCGCGCGATGAACATTTCGAACCGAGCACGAATTTTGATAGGAAAATTCAATAATTTGCAAGCGTTGTTCATTTGTAAGACGATCCATGGTTAAATTGCAAACCAAACTGAAGCTGTTTGACAGTGACACAAGGTACTAAACACACGTCAGCTGTCAAAACCAGTGTTGCCAAAACCAAACCAGCTAAAAAATCACCCGTTATATTAGTCAACCAGACTCTTTTTCCAAAATGCTAGCGAAACCTTTCGTTTTCCCCTATGTGCGCTGCTATGCAACGCAACTATGCAAATTATTTTATTCTGATAAATTTATGATTTTAATTTGATTTACAACATAAATCACCAATAGGCCTGTACCTGTCTCAAACGACCGTACTAGTATGTAATTACAATACATACCTACCTAAGTATCTGCATTATTTACAAATTTGCTTAATCTTTTCTTTATTGCCGATGTATACAATTGCAATACCAACGATTGAACAAACACAGTGTTAGAGTAAAGGGTATTGTGGAGTAATCTGATAATGTGGATCCCTGCGTTTATATTTTTCTAAGAGACTTAGATAACTGTCATTGTTTCTTTACGTTACTTCACTTAAGAAGAGAGCCAATTCTCTCACTGCCACGTGCTCACGAGACTTATATTTTGCGCAGGTCGATGATTTATGCTTCGGTGTGAGTTCTGTCTTAATTTTTGCTCCGATAAAAATGTTGAAATTTTCTAAAATATAGGTTCAATCGATATAAGTATTTCTTTTGCGCGTTTGGTGTTCTGTGTTATACATAATGTATAAGATGAGTTTTACTGTTTTCTTAGCATTTTATTAAAAATATTGAAATTTTTAAGCTATATGCCTGTCGGCCAATGTAGAGTACCTACGCACAAACGGGTTAGCAGAGTGGTACTCCATATTTGCCCTCTGTTTTTGTAGAGGACTAAAAAACATAAAATTTAAGTATAATTTTATGGTATTTATTTAATTATTTTGTGATTATGTCTGATAAATGGGAAAAAACTAAACAAACTATCTACGTTTCCTTCTGCTTTGATTTATCTTTTTCCTGTAATTGAGAGCACTCCACATTGCCCGAACTATGGACCCACATGGCCCGCCACTTTTGTAAAACGTCAGTTTTGCATTATTATTAAACTTTTGCAAAAATGTATTTCATTAAATAAAGCATAGCGGTAAGTAAATGCTATTGCCAACATGTCGAGAAACAATAAAACCTTTTCATCTGTTTGAAAAAAGCATTGGTTTTAAAAACATAGCTGAAAACAGTTAGGGTACTCCACAATACCACTTAATACCCCATTACTCCTTACTCTACCCATTTTTCATTATGCAGATAGACGCCACTGGCATTTAACATCATAATAATGTAATTATGTTTTTGCCTTTCCCTTTAATGAGCCATGGGTGCTTTGCTGTTTTTCTTCTTCTCGCAAAACGCAATAGAACATACGCAAAGAATTAAGCTAGGCACCAACTTACGTAGGTACATGTGCGTATGCTAAAAATCGCACGCACTATGATTAGAGGAGCAATATTGTCAAATTGTCAAATTCCAAAGTTTATTTAAAAGTGCAGTTTTCAGTTAAATTAACAAAGCTATATAATTGAAAGAATCTATACTGACTGACTACAAAAATAGAAGATAAAGATTTTGGATCGGATCTAAGTCAAAACCTCACAACTTCGAACATATTTCCTTTAACACTTGAAATGTCTGAAACAAAACATGATTTGCTAGCCGGCGTTGTTGCTAGAAGCGTGTACTGGCAGCTTTGAACTAAACTTAACGGGTCATTGTACCGCATGTATCTATTCCAATTTGGGACTATTAGCTTTTCGGCAATTTGATGATCTATCAACATAAAATACTTCTTGCAAAGCCCGTAATAAAAAAATTGCAAATGCTTTATGTTTCACATTATTTGGAAAATGTTTTCTATTGTAAGGGGTGGAGTAGGGAAATGCATGAATAAAGTGGTTTGGATGAGTGCCATTTATTTGTATTTGTGAACATGCGTGCTGCATACGTACATATATATAAACATTCACTGTGCCGGTTAAAGTTCATCGAGGATGTTGGGGTAGGCGCATAGTTTAATTTGATTTAAGGATTTTTATTCTCCTTGATTGCGGTTGATTCATTTTTCGATTTTCGGATTTCTTTAAATTTGTTAGTGTGTTCTATAATGGTTTATGCGACAGGTGTTTAGTATAATATAAGGACCATCAAGGGAGCATCGTTGTAGAATCGCAGTCAGTGCTGAGGATTTGGAAAGACCACTTCTGCAGACTATATAACGGCGAGGACGAACCAAATACCGCTGTCAGGCAGAACGAACCATTCAACCCGGGCGAAGACGTTACCGACGAAGCATACGAACGATACCGTCCACCCGACCTGGAGGAGGTGCAAGTAGCTGTGTCTAAGCTCAAGTGCAACAAAGCAGCCGGAGCAGACGGCCTAGCTGCCGAACTTTTTAAATCCGCTGGCGATGAGCTGGTTAGGAGCATGCACCAGCTCATCTGCAAGATATGGTCGGAAGAAAGCATGCCCGACGAATGGAACCTCAGCATTGCTTGCCCGATCCTGTAGAAAGGAGACCTTCTGAGTTGTGCCAACTACAGAGTTATAAGTCTTCTTAACATCGCATACAAGATCTTTTCTGCTGTACTGTGTGAACGCCTGAAGCCGTTTGTCAACAATCTGATAGGCACATATCAGTGTGGCTTTAGGCCAGGAAAGTCCACCATCGATCAAATATTCACACTGCGGCAGATCTTGGAGAAAACCCAGGAATTCCAAATCGATACACACCACCTCTTCATCGATTTTAAGGCCGCGTATGACAGCATCTATAGAGACGAGCTATATAGCGCAATGTCTAGTCTCGGCATCCCCAAACTCGTCAGTCTGTGCAGGATGACGATGGAAAACTCACGCTGTTCCGTCAAGGTCGGCAAAGACCTCACCGACCCCTTTGATGTCAAAAAAGGATTTAGACAAGGCGACGCGCTGTCATGCGACTTCTTTAACATCATACTTGCGAGAATTGTGCAGAACTCTCGCGCCAACACCAGAGGTACAATCTTTCAGAAGTCCGTTTAACTACTCGCATACGCAGACGACATTGACATAATCGGTAGAACAAAGCGTGACGTCAGTGAAGCCTTCGTGAGTATTGGGACGGAAGCGGCGAATAAGGGTTTAGCAGTCAATGAGGGCAAAACCAAGTATATGCTGTCATCAAGAAAAGACACCCAACGCCGACATCTTGGACAAAACATCACAATCAACAGCTATAATTTTGAGGTAGTTAGGGACTTTGTCTACCTGGGTTCCGCTATCAATTCAGGCAATAACACCAGCGCTGAAATCAAACGAAGGATAACTCTTTTCAATCGCTGTTTCTTTGGGCTAAGGAGGCAATTGAGTAGCAAAGCCCTCTCTCGAGCAACTAAAGTGTCCATGTATAAGACCCTCATCATCCCAGTCCTGCTTTATGGTGCAGAAGCATGGACCCTGTCAAAGGCGGATGAAAACGCTTTAGGCTGCTTCAAGAGGAAAATTCTTCGGACGATTTACGGTCCCGTCTGCATAGACGGAGAGTGGAGGAGGAGACATAACATCGAACTGTACGGGCTGTACAGCGATACCGACCTAGCCAAAAGAGTCAAAACACAACGTCTACGATGGCTGGGTCATCTAGAGCGGATGGACACCAACGCCCCGGCCCGGAAAATCTTCGAATCCATACCGCAGGGACGGCGCGGTAGAGGAGCACCGAGACTCAGGTGGCGCACGCAAGTGGAAGGAGACATCAGCCAACTTCGTGTGCGAAACTGGAGAAGACTAGCTAGAGACAGAGCTGGCTGGCGAAGCTTGTTGGCTGAGGCCCAGGTCCAACCCGGACTGTAGCGCCACCTCAAGTAAGTAAATAAGTTTAGTATAACACATTTGTCGGTGCTTGCGTGCAGTTGAATTAGGTCGAAAACATCAAAGTACAACTTTTGTTTAAAAAAAATTGTAATTTATCCGTTTTCATAGAAAACTCTTTAACTTATAAAAAGCAAACTCCGTGGAAAAAATTGAATAGCGGCACATAGCAGCACATGTTGGGAACAAAAAAATAAAAACCAAAAGGTGTCGCTAATTCCTGCCCATCCGTAAAAACTACATATATCCGAATATTTTTTATTGCATTACTGCACATAGCAGCACATCTCGAGCATATCGCAGCTTAACTTTAATTTAAAAAAAAAAGTGTGACAAACCCATTTTCACAAAAGAATAATATTTAACCCTATAAAGAGCAAACTCTGCGGAAAAAATTGAAATGGATAATTGCACATGGCAGCACATGTTGGGGACAAAAAAATAAAAAACAAAAGGTGTCGCAAATTTTTTTTAAGAATGAGTTAAAACTACATACATACGATTTTTTTTTACATTACGGCACCTTGCAGCACAAGTTTCGTTTGAAAAAAAGTGTGGCGCCAACTTCACACTAAAAAAACAATTCCCTATAAAATCCGTAGTTAAAAAAAAAAAAAATCAATACGGCAGATGATAGCACACCTCTAGCACATCGCAGCAGAACTTCTTTTTTGCAAAAATCGAAGTGCGGTGCCAACTTTGGTACGTATCGATTTGGGTTGTACCGATAACGGTACAACGCGTTGTACAAAGCACACACAGGATACGATAATCATATGATTTTATTTTATGTATTCGTGAATCATTCGTTGATTCAATAATAATTTGATTGCAACAAGAAATTTACTGATTTAAGTGTCTAACAAAATTGAGGGCGGGCTTAAGCGACAATTAGAAGACCGAAAAAAAGAGAAAGGAAGTGGGTGAAAGAGTGTCTGTTAGACAGATCATTGCTCTCTTACATGCTTCTTGCACAAAATTTGAAGAAGCCTTAACCCGATGACTATAAATGGTTTTCTGTATGAACAAGGTATCAATCAAGTCACTAAAGTGCAACCTAGGTGCAGAAAACGAACGAATGCGAAAAATAAAAATAAAACTAAATTATTTCTTCGAAGTTCATAAGTTCTAAAATGGGCAGTGGAACAACAGGGCAAAAAAGTAGGTCTTTTATGTAGGTAGATATTTCTTCGAAAAATCGCCAAGCAAACGAATTTTCCTTTTGTATTTATATCAATTATTTCAAAGTCTTTAAAAGAAGGGTTATGGCTCCCTTTTTAACATAATCCGTTCCCATTTAGGTACCTGAACCTTCTCATCTTGCCAGGTGGTGTGAAAATAAGTCGACCTGGGCACTTAAGTACAATCTAGGAACGGAAAAACGAACGATCAGAAATATATTTTTTGCGCACTGGGACCTTCCACCCACTTTTAGCAAAATAAATAGAATGATATCGGTATGATAATTGTACCAACGCAAACACACGATACAATACGTCGCATACGATATCGGTACAACCGAGAATTTTGAGCACACACACAGTACAATCATCGCATACGACCACGCGTTGGTCCAACGGTTGGTACGATGGTTGTATCGTGTATTTTCCGCTAACTAAACAACATTTTGTTTTTCAAAAAAAGCAGACAGACCGCTGCCTATATGACTTCATACTTGACGGTCTTTTTTCGATAGACAGAAGTTAGCATTGAAGGACATGTACGCAAACCACAAACGCTTTAAATGGAAAAACTGATTCGTAAAGAGAAGAGAACATAGAAGATAGCAATGTACGAGAGCTCCACAAGCAAAACCCTCTTGTACCACTTCTTTAAAAAACTGAAAGAAATGCTGCATTATTTTAAAAATTGTGAGACCTCTAAATACCCTTAAGGCGGAAACTACTCGCTGTGAAAAGCAGTAAAATTAGAAACCCATAATGAACTCTGCACCAAAGGGAAATCAAACGGCGAACAGTCATAAGGAGTCAAAGAGAAAGCTGATTTGAGCTAGAACTTGAAAGAAATATTCACGTTGTTCGACGCGGCGAAATATTTAAGGAACTACCAAATAAGGCCCTTGTCAAGTTACGCTATATGATTAACGCCCAAAGCAATGGAAAGTTGTTCAAGTCATAATAGTTCCGAAACCGGGGAAATTTCCAAACGAAAAAGGCGCATTCCCTACCGATTATATCGAAGGTCCTCGAGAAACTTCTGCTAAAACGATAACAACCAATACCTACAGAAACAATTGCAGAAGACGTTTGATCTCGAATCAGCAATTCGGTTTTAGGACTTACCAATCAATAGATCAAATATACGGAATAACGCATGAAATTGAAAAAGCCGTAGAAGAGAAAGATATGATCATCAACGTTGATCATGCTTTCGTCAAGGTACGGCACGAAAGCTTGAAGCATGAGGTTCAGCAAACCCTGCCGGAAGAAATGTATCGGAAAACTACCTCGCAAACAGATAACTTCGTTCTTGATACGGTACTGAATATGGAAAACTGAAAAATCTGAGCTGACGTACCCCAGAGAAGTGACTTCGGCTCGACCCTGTTCCTTATCTATAAATGAGACAGATATGACCACGTTCGCAGACGACACGGCCATCCTGGCAACAATTGAATCAGTCGAACCATCAGCGAGAAGCCTCAATGAGGTTGGGAAAAAATGTTCGTCTGGACGAAGACTTGGCGAATCGTTCTCATAGAGAACAAGTCTACAAATGTAAATTTTACAATTTACAAAATGACCGCGCGATATACATTTGATAAATAAGCACACGACCGTCTTCTTTCAAAGTTTACAACAGAGTGGTTTTATTTTTCTAATCATACTTAAAACTAGCTTACAACTACCTGAGCCGAAAAGCGCACTCAGCAAAAAAGGCGTGTGAACAGAATTTGGAATGTATGAAATGAAATAAGATGAGGCGAGAAGCGCACTCAGCAAAGGTGTGTGAAAATAATTTTAACATATGAGCTTATAGATATACATAGTAAGTTTGTTATAGATACATATACATCATTATACATATTCAAGTCTACTGCGTAGACATTCTGCCGCCTCCCAAAACAGCGTCGTTCGGTGGAATGGTTATCCTCACAGAAGGTGAGGATCCGTCGTCATCTGCTTCGAGCATGAACTCTGCTCTGGCTTCAGTTAGTTTGGTTGTTCTTTCATTGGAATAATATTGTCGAATACACCTCCAGACAGCAATGCCCAGTAACACTGTTAAAATCGATACACCTGCTACTGTTGAGTGGTGGGCCACAGTGCGCCAATCTGTGACGGTCTCTTCAGAGTTGGTCTCCTCGATGGTGCTTAACTTCTCCCATGTATCGTCTGTTGAGAGAATAGATTCTTTCGAGCTTAATCTGTAATTAGATGCATTAGATATATCGGACAAGGTAAAGTTCAGAGGCTTGATAAAAGTCATTGATAAAAGTCATGGATGTCAATTTTTGGATTTCTTTCTGACATTAACACGCTTCCCCGGGTTCTGATGATACAAGATTGGTTAAGGTGTAGGATGCCGATTCCGTCTAACGACATTTCTTCCCTTTGTCCATCGCAAATTATCGCAGCTTCAGAGGTCCTACTTGCTACAAACAACCAAGTGTTTCTGCGATAAAGGTGCTTCCAAGTGATGTCAGATATATGGAATTTCCTCAGTGGGCAAACGCTTGCTGATTTAGTTTTGTACAGATGCTCGGTGACACAGTTATCGTTTATGCCCATTTGACTCACTACTCCTGGACTGCAGAGAAACGTGAACTTCTTGATCAAACTGCACGCGTTCAGTTCATAATCGGACACGGTAAAGTACTGCTGGTTATTATAGTCGACAGCCAAGAAAGATGACGACACCTCAGGTACAACATATTCGTTTGCCTTGATTTTATAAGGCACAGGAGTTATTTTGATTAAGTCGCAATCTAATGCCTCTGTTATATGAAGGAAGCCGCTTACTGCGTTCCATTATGGCTAACTTCTATTCGGTTGGAGGGCTTTTCTATAATATTTAAGTTAATTGGAAGTTTTGACGAAACATTCTTAATAACAACATGCAATTGGCCTGGTGTTATAAACTCCAAAAAAGTTCCTGAATGAGCAGCTGTTAACTTAATGTATTTGAGTTCCATTTCGTTTAAGATATCGATTGATAGTTGGTAAGCAGCAAGAATTTGTAATCCAACCTTGTTAGCATCCACTTCTTCGAACCATGTGAACATTTTGTTGACTTCAGAAATTACGTTATTTAGTTTGTATGTTATTACGTCCAATCTTTCCTTGGTTTTGGACTGAATATCATTTATTGTCGTTGTGGTTGACATCATGAGTGTGTGTTGTTGGTGAATAGATTTTCTTAAAAGTTCTTGGTTATGATCTAGATCGTCAATGCTACCGTATACCTCATCGTTAACTCCAAACACCATCTCCAAAAGTTTTCCGAATAATCCACGCTTCGATCGACTTCTGTACTGGTCATTAAAAGTTGCTCTTAGCACATCTAGCTCCCGCCGTATGGAGATTTCCTTTTCCTTCAGATGAATCAGCAGAGTGTCGCAATGGATTTCGGTTTTAAACGTGGTTGAAAAGCTACAAGATTTTTCCATTTTGCGTACAATTTCCTCGGCTTTCCTGTATTCGTACGTTATGTTTAGACTAGAAACAACTTCTACTGTCAGGGTTCCACGGCTGATCTTCACCTTTCCAGCCTGCTCCACGTATAGTCCGGGTTGCGGGCGTTTAATTACATAACCGGCATGGCCCTGAGTCAAACAACTGAATATCAGTAACAAATTCATGAGGATGTAACTAAGTCTCGATATTTTCTTTTGTTTTGGATATGCAGTTTCAATCCGTTTAGTGTGTACTAAGTTAGTATTCGTGGTATTGGCTGTTTGTTTACCATCTTTATCCTGTTCCTTTTCCAGAGGACGTGGACAAAGTTTCACAATGGGTCGTTTGCATATGGCTTTTCCCTTTGTTCTTAGAGTAACGACTCTTACCACCCCATCTTCCCCTGGGTGCACCTATGTTACACGAGCTAGAGGCCATCTTGTTGCTGGAAACTTTTCATCTTTGATAAGCACAATTTCTCCTACCTTGACGTTATCGTTGCCCTTACGCCACTTTGATCGTTGCTGAAGTCTTGTCAAGTATTCATTTTGCCGCTTTTTCCAAAACTGTTGATACATTTTCTGTACCAATTTCCATATTGTCAAACTATTAGTGCCTATATCCAATTTACTTGGCTCCAATGGCGTCACCAAAGCTTGCCCGATTAAAAAGTGTGCGGGTGTTAGCACTTCAATGTCTTCTGGATCATCAGCTACTGGACACAGTGGACGAGAATTCAAACATGCTTCAATTTGCGTGAGTAGTGTACTTATTTCCTCAAACGTCAGCGTTGTGTCACCTATTATGCGCCGTAGATGGTATTTGACCGATTTAACTCCTGCTTCCCATAATCCTCCGAAGTGAGGAGCTGCCGCGGGAATGAAATGCCATTGCGGACCCTTTATGCTTGGGCTCAAAGCACTGCAAGTGATTTCGCTTACTGCTTTTCTCAGATCTTTTTCGAGAACTCTATTTGCTCCTACTAGTGTTGTGCCATTATCGCTATACATGTCTGTCGGAAGGGCTCTTCTTGAAGTAAATCTTCTATACGCCGCTAAGAAAGTTTCCTTCGTAAGGTCTGAAACTGCTTCAATATGTATGGCTTTTGTGCAAAAGCAGACAAATATGGCTATGTAACCCTTATACGATTTAAACCCTCTGCCCTTTGTTGTTCATATTTGTATTGGCCCTGCATAGTCTATTCCGGTATATGTGAATGATTTAGATGGCCGTACACGCGGTCCAGGTAGATCTCCCATTATGTTACTTAGGTTCTGCGATTTGAATCTGCAGCATTTGACGCATTTCCTAAGGACCTGTCTTACTCGACTTCTTACATGTAGTATCCAGAATTTTCGTCTTGTGTATGCTAACGTTGCTTCGTTGCCACCATGAAGTATTGTAAGATGTGCATCGTTTATTACAAGTTCAGTAACGAACTCTTTACTTGGAAGTATAATTGGATGCTTCTGGTGATACGGAATGCTAGCGTTACTAAGCCTTCCCCCTACTCTCAAAATACCATTTTCATCTGAAAACGGATTGAGTGATATCAAAGCACTGGATGAGGGAAGCGATTTATTTTCCTTAAGTAAATGTATTTCAGTGCTGAAATGTTGTTTTTGTATTATAATAAGTATACTAATTAGTGACTTACTTAGCTCATCATAAGTTAAGTTAAGCGTTTTTGGATTTGTAAGTTTTTTACAACCAGCAATAAATCGTTTTGAATAAGCTACCATTTGTGTTAATGTTTGCAAGTCTGAGTATTTATCCAAGATATCCCATCTGCATTCGGTAGTAGTAACAATCATGACCTTGCTCACGCGCTCTTGAAGTTCTTCTACTGTATCGGCATCTGCCTTTTCAGTCGTATAAATGCGCCCCGGTTCGCTAAGCCACGATGGTCCCTTCCACCATAAAGTGTCGTTCAATAAATGTGGTTCCACACCCCTCGATGCTAAATCTGCAGGATTTTCCTTCGATCTCACATGATGCCAGTCTGTAGGAGCAGTCACTTCACGTATTTGTTTAACCCGCTTTCATACAAAACCTTTCCACCTATCTGTCACACCATTTATCCATGCCAAAGTGATAGTCGAATCGGTCCATGCATGCACTTCAACTTCTTCCCACTGCAGTGCGAGCTTTACTTCTTTTAAAAGGTTAGCTAAAAGTACAGCAGCGCATAACTCAAGTTTTGGTAGTGTGATGTTGTTAATGCTTGATGATTTCAGTGGTGCCACTGTAGTTTTCGACATCAGAAGCGTTATGTTGCAGGTGTTATTTTCTGTTACAATCTTACTGTACACTACTGCTCCATATGCCTTTTCGGAAGCATCTAAAAAACCATGTATTCCAACTTATTTTGTTAAAGGCTTATAGTGAATCCAACGAGGAATGTCTATCTTCGGAAAGTTGTCCATTTTATTGTCAGTTCACCATCAACTGGTTGGTCCCACGTATATTTTCTTACCCACAGTCCTTGCAGAAAAATTTTTGCCGTAATTATTACCGGTGACAACCAGCCTAATGGATCTTAAAGTTTGGCAATGTCCGAAAGAATTAATCTTTTTGTAGGCTTCTCCGACTCTTGCTTTGATTTGACTTTAAAGTTAAATATATCCCCCATAGGATTCCAATATACCCCAAGGGTCTTGATAGTATTTTCGTTATTTATTTCTATCGTTTCCTGTTTTTGATCGGGGTTTAGATTTACTAAAAGTTCTGGATGGTTACCATTCCATTTTCTTAAGTTGAACCCACCTTTTCTTAGCACCTCGATTAAATCTTTCTGAACGCGTTTTGCTTCTGATAAAGAAGCTGATCCTGACATAAGATCATCTACGTAAAAATCCCTCTTTATTATCTCTGCGATTCTTGGGTAATCTTGTGCCTCGTCTTCAGCCAATTTATGTAACGTTTTTATAGCTAAGTAAGGAGCGGATTTCGTTCCGTATGTTATAGTTGTAAGTGCGAATTCTTTTATATTTTCGTTAATTGATGGTCGCCACAATACTCTTTGATATCGTTGATGGTCGTTATCTATTTTAATCTGTCTATACATTTTTTCAATGACTGCCGTGTAGACGTATTCGTGCGTTCTCCACCGAAGTAAAATGTATTGAAAATCCTGTTGTAGTTTGGGACCATTGAGCATTAGTTGATTTAAACTAAGCTCGTTGCTTGTTTTCATTGAAGCGTCGAACACCACACGTAGTTTGGTTGTTGTGCTTTCTTTTCTTATTACAGCCTGGTGCGGCATATAGTACACTTGGTTTGCATTTGTGTACCTGGCTTCATCACTTGTTATTGTCCTCATATGACCTAGGTCCAGGTACTCCTGCATAAATTTGTTGTAATCATTATGTAAATTTAGATTTTTTGTGAACTTTTTCTCCATCTGATACCAACGCGCCATTGCCCTTGCCTTAGAATCACCTAAGCTTTGTCCCATGTCGTTAAAAGGAATTTTTACTGTGTAGGTACCATCACTGTTTCTTCTGGTAGTCTGTTAATAAAAGTCTTCACATTTAGTGTGTTCGGTTGTTAGTTCTTCGTTCATAGCAGATTCTTCAATAGTCCAGAACTTTTTTAGTTCTTCATCTATATTCGTTGTTGTGATCAAGGATATCAAGCTACGTTCAACTTTACTCTTTACCTCCGCTTTCCCAGAAAGAATCCACCTGAACTTTGTATTTTGCGCTAATATTTCGTTGTTAATCTTATGTATTCCTTCTAAGATGATGTCGGTAAAAACGTCTGCTCCAATCAAAATATCAATTGGCCCGGGAGTATCATACGTTGGATCTGCTAGAATATAATTTTTGCAGAAGTTATTCCTAATTTTTATAACAATGGATTCATCTGGTTGTGTATTTGTCAATGTTGAGAGTACTAACGCTTCGCAATGTAGTGAAAAATTTGAAGGATATCTCGAAGTAAGTTCCAGTTCTACTTTATTTTTACAAACACCCGCTTTGCATTGTGCCATTCCAGAAATCAGAATGCTTGCTTTGTGTTTAGGGCAGCCCAGTCTCTGAACTGCATCTTCTGTAATGAATGACGCTTGAGAGCCCGGATCTATTAGGGCACGGACAAACTCATATGTATTTTGCACTGTTTTTGATTTTATTAGTGCAGTTGCGAGTATGGTCATATTTTCTTGTTTGTTACATGTGGATTCTTTTTTACTTGTTGGTTCAGATTGCGATACATGCGTTGAGACATTGTGAGAATTGTTTTGTGCATTCCCTGTAGTTCCCAATTGCATGTTACACATTTTGACGTACTGTAACATTTTTCACTTTTCCCATGGTTGAGGCAGTTCTTGCAAATTTTATTCTGTTTTATAAACTGAACTCTTTCTGTGACACTCTTTCCTCGGAAGCCTGAGAATGTATAAATTGTGTGATTGCCTTTGCAGTATTTGCAATTTTTTACTGTTGTGAAATGATTTTTGACCATCCATTTTTGATTTTCATTTGGTCTCTTATTATACACCGCTCTTTCTTTTTGTTGTACTCGCTTTTTATTTTCCCCTAGGGCTTCCAAGGACTGAAACCGTGTCTCCAAAAATAACAAAACATCATCAAGTTTTGGTATTTTACGAGAATCCTTTAGGCTTTGTTCGTATAACTTATGCGTTTCTGTATCAACCTTCTTAATTATTATATGTGCTATTATTGAACCCCATGACTTAGTGTCAACCTTAAGGTTTTTTATTGCATGTAAATGCTCCTGCGTAGTATCGTGTAGTTGTTTTAACATATATGATGACTAGTTCTGTATTATTGGTTGATTCAGAATTGCATCTAAATGTGCAGAGAATATTATGCGTTGGTTGTTGAATCGATTATTCAATAACTCCCATGCCGCGTCGTAGTTTGTCTCTGAGGTAGTAAGATGCTGGATCAGTTTGTTTGCCTCACCTTTAAGTGATGTTTTTAAATAATGCATCTTTTCTACCTTTTCAAATCTTTTATTATTATGAATAATCTTTGCATATATTTCCTGGAAAGTGATCCAGTTTTTATAATTGCCATCAAAAGTAGGAACGGCAATTGGTGGTAATTTTATTTCATTACCTTCTACAGTCTTGCTTGATGAGTTATGAAGTTTCGTAACAAACTCCCGATACATGTTTTCTAAGTATTCGTATACTTCTTCCGTAAAGTATTCATTATCAAAGTCTACGTCCGTAGCATGCACCAAAATTTCTTCATGCAGTTCAGTGACATTTTTCCACATTTCCGTTACTTCATTAAGTTTAAACTGATAATAACTTTTCGTTTTTGTTTCCGTATTCAGGCTTGTTTCCTCCCTTTTGATGTTTTTTTTTAAGTAACGCCATTTTTATCGACTGTTTCTTAGCTCGAAGCTTTTGCTCCTCGCTACTAAATTCTCCACGGCTTTTTGTACTTTCAGCTCCAGCAGCATTATCGTCTTCTGCCACCTTTTCACTGTTTTTAAGTTTTTCTTGTATATCGCTTGTCATTTTAGTGACAACATTTTGAACTTGTTGTCTGAAGTTGTTGGTAAAATATGCATTGGTGCTATATTCTTTTTCTGTACCTTGAAGAGTGCTGTGGTTCTCCAAGAGCTTCTGCCACAGTTCATTTAACTTAACTAGTTTCCCAGCTAGGTATTTAGTTGTTTTCCTGACACCCCCATCTTTTTTATAATTAGTATATAAGGATTGGATTGACTTACCCAACTCCTGTTGCTCGTTGAATATTTGGTCAGCCATTCTATTCTTCTCTTGTCTTGGATTTCAAAGTTTATTTTTCTAGGTTCGCAGTCAAAAAGCACAATTTTTTCAATTGAATTTCTGAAGATCGAATCTCCCGTTAAAAGTTCACAAGCCACAGTTTTTTCAATTGAATTTCTTAAAATCGAATCTCCCGTTAAAAGTTCACAAGTCACATTTTTTTCAATTGAAATTCTTACAATCGAATCTCCCGTTAAAAGTTCACAAACCACAGTTCCGCGTAAAAAGTTAAAAATGTTTTTCCGTATGGTTTTTCGTATTTCCGTATTTTTTATGTTCCCCGTATTTCCACTTTCAAAGTCGCCGTTTCAAAATTTTTTCGAAGGACCACTATGACCGCGCGATATACATTTGATAAATAAGCACACGACTGTCTTCTTTCAAAGTTTACAACAGAGTGGTTTTATTTTTCTAATCATACTTAAAACTAGCTTACAACTACCTGAGCCGAAAAGCGCACTCAGCAAAAAAAAGCGTGTGAACAGAATTTGGAATGTATGAAATGAAATAAGATGAGGCGAGAAGCGCACTCGGCAAAGGTGTGTGAAAATAATTTTAACATATGAGCTTATAGATATACATAGTAAGTTTGTTATAGATACATATACATAATTATACATATTCAAGTCTACTGCGTAGACACAAAATATACAATTTTTGAAATTACGTTAACGTGAACAATTTACCTCTATCCAAATTGATTACCTCTATCCAAATACCTCTGTACAAATATGCAAACGAAGCGAAATATCTATGACTGACTTTAGTCCAGACGCTAATCATAGGTAAAAGTCACACGTTAAGAAGTATCGTGACGAGCTCTTAATTCAGAAAATTTTCCAAATTTAGTATAGATAACAAACTGCTTTTGTATAGGCAGGGCGTAACGTAATGTCCGCCCGGGACATACCTAAGATGTACAACTTTGGGTTTGAACCAAGATAAGCAACATGTCCATTTTGCTGTTTTCCAAAACCAGACACTGAGACTAATTGGGAATGTTCCATGGTACATAAGTATACTGATGTTAACAGAAACTTAGAAATGGCTATTCTGAGCGAAGAAGTAACAAACTTTGCTCGTAAGTTTAGTGCTCGTCTTTATACTCATTGAAATAATGAAATGATGCGTACTCTTAACGAGACAAATCACGAGCGACAACTGCAAAGAACTAGGGCCTTCAATGTAAAGACGAGGGGCGAAACCGCACGCACTTACGGTTTAAGTAGATGCATTCACTGGCTAGCATACTGGCTAGCATTCACTGGATAACATAGCGGGAGGGACAGAAGCGTAACTACAGAAGCGTAAACTACTTGTTAAGGCTACTTTTTTTGAGCGTAGCATCAATCTTTCGTTAATCCATTTGTTTTCTGTATTGCGCGAACGTTGATGACTTTGTCGATTTTTATACCCCATTCCACAGGAAGTTTGATACTGGCGAAAATATCTTCTTTTCCTTTTCCATTTAGGCGCGAGGTTATGATCTGAAGTGATGGATCATAACCCTCCCACCCTACTGCATTCCTTATGGTTCGCTTGTGGGGTACGCCGATTTGACCTCAGAATATACCGGCAGGCCATTGGTATTGGATCTCTTCGTCACTCAGGCCAAACAAATGCTGTTGTCGTTGCATTTGTGTGATCCATGAATGTTTAGGCCTTCCTCTGCTTCGCGATTGCACTGGAATGTTGAGTAACATTGCCTTTTTGACGGGGTTCGTAGGATCTCGTAGGATTTTGTACGTGAGCCCTCTGCCATCCAAAGCAATACAAGTGTAAAAAATTTTGAAATCCAACACACACGCCCACAATCGGTCTAAATGCGCGACTACCTCCAGTGCTCTTAAAACTGTATTTTGACATTTGGCATCTCCTAATGATTATAATACATACAAAAAATCCACGCTCACTAGGGGCGGCAGACCAATCAGTTTTTCTTCTTTCTTATTATAGACCCCACAGAGACCGATCGACGCCCACATCAGAAACAACATAGACAGCAGTCTTCTCTTGTGCTCCCAACATGCGAACCGCAAGGGAAAATCGAAATAATACTCATTGGTTAGCATCATTGAGAAATCCTTTGAGAATAGGGTCTTAACTCTAGTATCATTCCTTGACATTGAAGGAGCCTTCAACAATGTCAGAACAAAAGTTATTACAGCTGCACTCCTTAAACTATAGGTTGACAACTATCTCTGCAATTGGATCGAGGAACTGCTTAAAAGTAGGCTCGTCCATGCCGAGCTGGGGAGTTGTCTAGCCGACAGGTCCGTGTGCAGAGGCACCCCACAGGGCGGGGTATTATCGCCACTACAAACTACTCTCGATCCTAGAGAAAAACGTCCTTAAAGTCATAGTTTTTGCTGACGATATTGCGATAGCGGTAACAGGCAACTTAACAAATAGGCCCTTAACAAATTAGCTAGGTGGACAGATAGTGTCGTCTCGGAGTAAACCCGGCAAAGACTGATATAGTACTGTTCACAAGAAAGTATAAAATACCTCCCATAACTCCACCAACACTGAAAGGCGTTGAACTGTCACTTGCAGATCACCGTAGATACCTGGGGGCTGTATAAGACAAGAAAATCAGTTGGAAAGTGAATATACAAGGCCGTGCAAGGACGGCCTCTATTGCCCTGTACTCCTGCAGAAAAATCCTAGGCCAAACTAGGGATTCCAACCCAGGATTGTGCACTGGATATACACGGCCTTAGGCCCATGTATGTATGGAGAACTAGTCTGATGGAAGGCACTAGACAGCTTTGTTAGAGAAAGTCTAAAGACTATCCTTCATTTACATCACAGGTGCTCTAAGAAATACCTCCACCTTATTCCCGTTGACATCTTCGGTAAAGTGATGGCAGCGAAAGCAGCACTTAGGCTAAGGGAATCCTCGCAACTGGCCCGTGGGACATACTAGGGACAACATGGGACATGTTAGCATCCTGAATGGCCACGACACCATACTTGGTAACTCGGACTATGTTGTCCCATACCCCGACTTCAATGTCAAATTCAAGACCAAATTTCCAAGCGGAACCGCCTGGGAGTCAGGTGAGGTCTTAAATGCATCTGCAATCTACACCGGCGGATCGAAAACAGCACTTGGAGCAGGATCAGGAGTATTTTCAAGTACTCTTGACCTATGTATCTCCAAGCGTCTGCCGGATCACTGTAGTGTTTTTCAAGCAGAAACAGCCAATTCGCTCGCAAAAGGAGAGTTAATCTCTGTTAAAAAATTTTCATCGATCACAAAAAGCCGCTAATTGTTATTAGAAAAAATATTTTTTCTCCCATTTAATTTCTCACCTCTTTGGGTTACCATTAGTCGTATCTAGTTGATTTGCATCTGTGTTTTATATATATTTTTTGTATGTATCAAAAGGCTTTCATGAATGTACGAAGAAACGTTAATTTATCTTTCTTGTAGGAAGGTTAGAGCTATATTTTGGTTCTAACTATGCCCTTTAACTAGGGTATTTTTTTTAATGTATATTTGAATGATCGAGACCGATTTTATTACCGACCATGCGGGTAAATATCAATCACAAAAGCAAGGATAAACCACACAAAATTTCAGCATCATACGCAAATTCAGAATTTTGATGCTAATAAGTAGTGATTTGCATAAGAGCTTTGTTCCACTGGCAGCGATCACACTGAGCAGTCAAGGCAAAGAACAGTTGAGACTAGCAGCGTTATTATAACTGTAGAGTGAGCAGTTAAGGATAGAGCAAACTTGCTTATACGCAAGTTTGTGTAAATAATTTCTGAAAGAACACTGAAAAGGAAATCAGGAGCACGAAACGACCACGAGTGCTATCGCTTATTCCTTCTGTGTGGTCTGCCCAAGATATTCAGGAGATATGGCGCAAGAAGAAGAATGTCTGATTTGCGGTGTGTGTTTTCGGCAATTCTGTTTCTTTTTTTCGCACAAACTCAAGTAAGGGGCCATCGCTGAATCCTTCTGTGAGCTCTAGTTTGCTTGTGCGTCCTGACCATATATACTACAGTGGACAGGGCGGAAGAAAATCTCATTTGTGCAGTGTGCGAAGGAAAGCACGAAAAACAAAAAAAAAACGTTCGGTTTTCTATTCCACTCTTTGTTTCGCTTGAGCATTGCCACTAAACAAGCTTCACATAAAAGGTAACACCATGTGTGTCTTTTTGATTTTTGAAAGCCAAATAACAAATGAGCATTGAACACTGAGCAGTTAGGTTTCAGCGGGTGTTAATTTTTTTTTACACTTGTATTTTTTTTACACTTGATTTTGGAACTAGAAAGCAAAGGCCTACCGACATACGGACGGAAATGCCTCATTCGACGGTCTCGGTCATATACTCTTAAGATCTTGGGAGTTCAGGGTACAGCATATTATCCTCCTTTTCTTATTGGTTTAGATAATAAACATATTATAAACAAAGTAAGTACGGTAACCCTGCTCCAATGACCTAACATTTATATTTTTTTTTTATACCATATTCCACAGGAATGGAGTATATTAAGTTTGATACAGGCGAAAATGTAACATAGACAATTAATAACGATAGACCCCCAAGACCTTAAGGGCATATAATCGAGACCGAATTCTGAGTGAATGAGCCATGTTCGTCCGTCCGTCCGTATGTCACCAATTTTTAGGCCTTAAATTTTGAGCTATAAAGCTGAAATCTTATGCGTAGGCTTTCTGTCATCCGAAGCAATACAAGTGTTAAAATTTTTTCAATCCGCCCGCAGACACGCCCACAATCGGTCTAAATGTGCAACTACCTCCAGTGCTTTTAAAACTGTAAGACGACGTGAAAAGCTGAAATTTGACATAATCATTAGCATCTCCTAATGATTATAAAATATAAAAAGTAATCGGAAGACCGCCCCTAGTGGGCGTGGCATCGATTTAAAGAGTAAACCTTCAAATGCAATTTTTTTAATATTTTTTTTTTAAATTGGAAATTTTTTACGAAATTTATTATGTAGAAAATGCTTAATTCTACATTTGATTTATACAAAGTTTTGAGCCACGCCTACATTTAGAGGCACAATTCAAGAAAAACCTATAAATTTTGAGAAAAAACATGGATTTCAACTACTTCTAGCGTTACCAAGGAAAGAATAGGAAAGGAAATTTAGCAAATAAAGTGCACCGGTCATTTTTTTAGACTTCGTTCATACAAAGTTTTAGGCCAAGCCCATCGTTAGAGATAAATTTCACAAAATTATTGAATTTGAACCAAAAAATTACATTTTTGCGCATATTTTAGCCGCAAACTTGGATATTTCTATGCTAATATTGATTTTTGGTTAAAAAAGGTGGGCATGCCACTCCCCTTTTAAAAAAAATGAAAGGAAAATAGGAATAGGGTATGCCGCGGTCCGTTACAGACGGACCGAATCTATTACATACGCACTTTTGAACTTACTCACTGGATATTGATCGATTTCGAGGCGCTTTCTTAGCTGTCATCAGTTTCGCACGCGAAGTTGGCTGAAGTCCTCTTTCACTTGCGTGGGCCACCTGAGTCTCGGTGATCCTCTACTACTGGTTTCAAAGATTTTCCGGCCCGGGGCCTTGGTATCTATCCGCTCTAGATGACCCAGCCATCGTAGCCTTTACATTTTGACTGTTCTGTACAGTTCGATGTTATATGTTCTCCTCCACTCTTTCTCTATGCAGGCGGGACCATAAATTCGTCCGAAAAATTTTCCTCTTGAAGCAGCCTAAAGTATTTACATCCGCCTTTGACAGGGTCCATGCTTCCGCACCGTAAAGCAGGACTGGGATGATTAGGGGCTTATAAATGGATACTTTAGTTGCTCGAGAGAGGGCGTTGCTAGTTTATTGCCTTCTTAGCCAAATAAACAGCGATTGCCAAGAGTGATCCTTCGTTTGATTTCAGCGCTGGTGTCATTGCCTGAATTTGTAGCGGAACACAGGTAGACAAAGTCCCTAACTACCTAAAGGTTATAGCAGTCGATGGTAATGTTTTGTCTGAGACATCAGTGTTGAGTGTCTTTTCTTGATGACAGCATATACTTGGTTTTGCCTTCGTTTACTGTAAAAACCCATATTCGCCGCTTCCGTCCCAATACTCGCGAAGGCTTCACTTACATCAGGCTTTGTTCTTCCAATTATGTCAATGTCGTCATCAAAAGGATCCTGTCCTCCAGGTTGGTGGTCGTGCCGTCTTCCCGGCCATGTAAAGAAATAAGAAAACCTATTTATGAAGCAGCGACAAGCCTCGTATTCGGACAGATTTTTTGTTGACAACTTATGCAAGTGAAATAAGGACAACGAGCGACGGATCTGCACATGCAATGACCTACCCTTAAAAGACCGCGTGCGGCCGAGCAATTAGCGGTGGCCCTTAACAACAGCAGACAGAAAAAAAATTAAGTTTAACAGATAAATTTTCATCTGCACTAAGTTCTTGCACGAATAAGCTCAGTAAAATATTATGTGAGTTGTTTTTAGAAGCATATGTTGTTCTCTTTTCGATATGTCATCATCATCATCATCATTTTCGGATGGTGGCTAAATGGTCCTTCCATCTTTCTCCATCCTCCGCCACCAACTCAAGAGACTCCGGCGCAATTCCCAGGCGGGACTCAGAGAGGTTCTTTACCTGATCCCACCACCTGTTTCTTGGCCTACCAGGGAAGCGACGCGCCTGCATCTCGGCTGGCATGATCTGTCTAGGAAGTCTGTCATGGGGCATGCGAACAAGTGTCCAAACCATCGAAGAATCGATCGCTCCACTCGGAGAAGTAGGTGCTCAACATTAAGATTCCCACGAATACTGACGTTTCTCACTCTATCCCATAGAGTAACACCAGCAACGCACCTCAGGAATCTTATTTCAACAGCTTGTACCCGCGATCTAATTCTTTCGGTCATTACCCAAATTTCATGACCATAGATGAGGGTCGGAACGAACACTGAATTAAGAACTGAGATCTTTGCTTTCACTCCAAGCTCAGCTTTCCTGATGACCGGCCGGCGCAGTTCCTTTACTTTTGCTCCAGCTTGGCCAATTTTACAGGACAACTCAGTATCACTCCTCCCATCTCTCGGTGAAAAAGACCCCGAGATACTTAAACTTCTGCACCTGTTTTAATGGAACTCCATTTATGTGCAGGGTACACTGCACAGGAGTTCGGGAAACAACCACCACTTCCGATTTGTTCACGTTTACTTTCATCCCAGCATCACCACAGACGGCTGCAAACCTATCCAATGCTCGTTGAAGTTCCTCTTTGGATGATGCAAGATGGCCAAATCATCTGCGAAAAGCAGATGGCTCATCCTGATGCCAGCCAATCCAAAACATTGCTCGCCAAGACTGCGCTTCACCATCCAATCAATATATGCTATGAAAAGGAGCGGCGACAGACCACAGCCCTGGCGAAGTCCAACGCGCACATCAAAAGGACGGGATTTGATGCCATTTATCCCCACACAGCTTCTGCAGTTTCCATACAAAGACTGGATGGCTCTCAGAAGAGGCCCACTCAGTGCATAGTCCTGCAAAACTCTCCACAGTGTATCCCGAGGGACTCGGTCATACGACTTTTCCAGATCTACAAAACACGCATAGACCGGTTTGGCATATTCCCAGGCCTTCTCAAAATTAACCTTCAGAGTAAAAAGCTGGTCGGTTGTGCCACTGCCTGGCCGAAAGCCGCACTGTTCTTTCCATAACAAAGGCTCGATTACAGCTCTGGAACGCGTTTCCAACACCTCCGCGAATACTTTTCCCGGAAGACTCAAGAGAGATATGCCCCTATAGTTGGCGCAATCTCCTGTTTCCTTTTTTGAAAATGAGCACTATAACTCCCGTTTGCCAATCGCTAGGTGCCTTCCCGCTAGCCCAGCCATTTAACACCCTCTTCACCCATTGCCTTGAGCATTTCTAGCTTGATTTCATCAACTCCAGCAGACTTGCCAACTTTTAGCGATTTAATCGCTTCAGTGACTTCGTCTACAGTGGGACTATTCTCCGCCCTTATCTCGTTAGCAGTGGGAATGCCACCTTCAGTGCCCTGAACAAGTGAGCAACTCCGAAAAGTGCTCTCTCCATCTGCGCAAGACATCGCTCTCATTTGAAAGAAGTGTACCGTCCTTGGATTTAACCTTTTGAATGATATTTAACTTCCTTTCTCTGAGCCGACGAATGGTCTGCCAAAATATCTTGTTTGCAGATCTGTAATCGTGCTCCAACTTCTCGCTGAACTTTTTCCATGACTGTTCCTTGGCTGCTCTGACCGCCAGATTGGAAGTCCTTTGCGCCTCATTGTACCGGGCTCGAGAAGTTGAGTTTCTACATTGGATCCACGCAATGTAGGCTCTCTTCTTCTCTCTGATGGCTTCTTGAACTCAAACGCGTTTTAAACCAAACAGTTCTTTTCTCACCTCCAGCCGCTACCCCAAGCCGCTTCACTCCACAAACATTTCCTGCAGAGGCAATGACTGCCGATAAAAACAGCTGCCATTCCTCCTCTACATTCAAAAGGTCAGTTGAAATTTGTTCAAACTTCTCCGAAACATGCTGTGCAAAACGCTCTCTGAAATCAAAGTCAGCATCCTGCAACCTTTCCCACCGTATGCGGGTCACCAGTCTTGGTTTTCGCCTGGGTGGCAAAGGAATACTGCCACTGAAAAACAATTTACACAGCACTAAGTGGTGATCAGTTGACAACTCAGTTTCCCTGAAAACTCGAACATCACAAATCATTCTTTGAACACAAATCATTCTTTGATGGTACAACAAAGAAATCAATAAGTGACTTCTGATTTAAACTGTGCTTGTACCATGTGTATTTGTGAATATCTCTGTGTGAAAAAAAGGTGTTCATGATGGACAAGCCATATGCACAGCAAAAGTCCAACAACTTCCCTCCGTTCCTGTTTTGATCCGGGTCCCCGTGCCTCCCGATCACACTCCTCCAAGTACTGTGGTCCGTACCCACATGTGCATTGAAGTCACCCATCAGAAGAAAGAAGTCCATTTCTACCACTCTGTCCAGGGCAGCATCAACTTCGTTCAAAAAGGACTCACACTCTGACTCTCGATTTGGTGCATAAGTCGAGAGTCAGAGTATGAGTCCTTTTACTATTAGTATTAGTACTACAACTACTATAAAAACTGTAGTTCCACAACTTTTATTTGTCACAAACATTAAAAAATTTACAATTCAGTGTCGCATTTTCGAATAAAAAAAAAAAAAAAAACGGTCTTTACCCTTAATGTTCTTGCAATTTAGTCGCTCCGCAAGTTTTAAAGTCTTCCAACGCTTATAAACAAGAATAGTATAACCTCTATTTATTTTCTTGCTTTATATTCTTTCGTTGGTAAATTGCTTGTTAAATTTTTTATGTATAGCAGTTTAAATTAAATTTTTCGTTAGAAATAAAGAACCATATTTTGCTTGTACATATATTATAATATCTGCATTTGTGATGTACAAGTTTGGTTTTGAGTGGTGTTCTTGTGTTCTGCTAGTCTGCTTAAATGATACACAATATGTAGAAGCAATTATTCTTGTGTTACTTTCTTATTTTATGAAAATTCATTAATGCGTAAGTGCTAAACTAAATCTTTGAGAATTGTAAGAAAACTAATATACGCTCTACAACAGCTTGTGAAACCTTAATAAATAAACAGCAGTTTAACCAAAATTTCATTAAAATTAATAAAACAAACTTTTATAATACTATAATTATGTATATCCCCATTTTCCTCAACAGCAGGTCAGTTAATAGGAAGAGTCATTAAAATATATTCGCTATTATTAAGACGCAATAACGGTTTGGTCATAAGTTTCATACTAACGAATATCTTTAAGTAATTCCTTAACTTTAATTTTTTTATATTTTATTACCAGTGAAGTAAATATTCAAACCTTGAACTCCTCTTTAACCTACCTGATGCCTCCCAGAGATTATAACCAGTGAGTTAGTGCAAGAGTGCGAATGATATAGGTTTAGTCCCTCTACATATAAATTCACTCCGTCAGTAAGGTATTCCTGTTCTCCTTTCAGTTCATATTCTCCTACCGATTTCTATTCTCCTTCGCATTGTTATGATTTTGTTCTCCATACCCTTTCCTGCTGCCATTCATGAACTATGAACCGTCAATTAATAAAAGAAAACTTCCATATAAGGTTCTACAAAAAGTCAGCGACTTTCTTTCTACCTATGTATCTATGCTCTTTCTATAAGGCTTATCTATCTCCCACATGCATCTAGTTAACAGTACCCCCGTCGAATCACGATCGAAGCAAGCAGCGCTCACAACTTTTCTAATTCCTTCAAGGTGCCTACACGCAAACAGATGAAATATTTCATTGCTTTCGCTCCATCATTAGCTATTACTTGTAAAATAGCAACAATACTGTTCCCTACAAAACAAGAGATATTACATTAAGAGATATTACATAACATTATCTTCGCACTTAAGGCAGGCTTGGCTTGATGGCATACATACACAGATAATTCAAACAATAGATGTGCGAACATTAAAAAAAAATTATTTGTTTCAAATGTGTTCAATTCGTTTTTATTTTTCTTTAAAAAATAAAACATTATTTAAGAATTTTGGAAATAAGTATTAGCCAGTGACGTGCCGTGGTATTTTCAACAAGGTGTTCTCACCTTTTTTATACCCCATCCCATAGGATAGGAGGTATATTAAGTTTTATTCATAGTTTGAAACATAGACAAACAATCACAGAAGACCCCCAAGACCTTAAAGGCGTATGATCGAGACCGAGCTGTAAGTCGAATGAGTCATGTCCGTCCGTCGGTAGTTTTTAGGCCTTAAATTTTGAGATAGGAACTTGAGACTTGATGTCTGTTCTTTCTTGGTCCCGAAGCAGTACAATTGTAATTTTTTTTTGAAATCCGCCCACTGACACGCCCACTTTACTTACTAGCATGAAAAATCAAAGTTGTCGTAGGAAGCTGAAATTTGGTATGCAATATCCTCGCTAAATGGTTTTTTAATTGGTATTTTAAAAAGAAGCGAAAACCGCCCCCTTGTAGGCGTGGTCATATTTAATATGCATTCTAATAAACTGTTTTTATTTAATACATTAGCCTTAAATTCAAAAAACCTGCACTACAAAATGTTCAGATTATGTGCGTAAGCTATCAACTCAAATGAATAAATTTTTGCCACTCACCTGTGAGGGCGTTTTTAAGTAAAAAAAACAATTTTTTTTTTTAAAACAAAAACAAAACTGCAATTAACACGTGTATACCACATCTGAAAAAAGAAATGATAAAAAAATTATGTTATTGAAAAGGGGTTGATGCCACGCCCCTTTTTTAGCTTGACAGTGGTCAATTGGGATGGGGTATCCAACAATTCGCCTAGGCGGATTGTAACCCTCCCACTAGTTTGCTAATAAAATCTACCAATAGCATAATGTCTATTTTCAAGCCCGGCGCTCGCGGCCAGTACGTAGCAGACAATGGTTCCCTTTTTTTAAGTATATGTGAAAATGTTTTGCATATATTAAAAAAAAAATTTGGGAATAGTGTATGTAAGTTTCATACGTCTAATTTCCCGAATGTCATGAGAGATACATACTTATATTGCATTGATTGCATTTTCCTTAATTAAAGCATTTTCGATGGAAGTCAAGAAGTTGATGGAATTTCATTGCAGAAAATTATCATTGAACTGAATTGATTGTTGTTTCTATAGTTAAAAGTAATGAGCTCAGTTTAAGGATTTAAAGTGAGCTCATTACTAAAATCATCATGATTTTTTTTAAGGATCAAAAAAAAAATAAGCTTAACCCGTTGATTAATTAGTAGTGTGAGATACTTACTCAATAAAAAAACCTCCCATTTTCCGTCACACTACGACTTAGTTTTCTTAACAAGCAGTTCAAGCTTCTGTTGTAATTGCAACAGAAGGCAGGTTGGCTTCCAACGAAAGCACCTACAATACCGTCATTATATGCGGTATCGTCCAACGATGCTAGATTCAACAGTCTCGTTCGTTGTAGTCGGCACGTAAGATTATTCTGTTCTAGAGTTCAGGTTATTTCGTGGTTGCAATGTCCGCGAGGTCGAGTACTAAGTTTGCGAGCAAAGATTGTTTTCTCATCCGTCACGGTTGCGACTCCTAGATGGCCAGGATTTGCTTTTACAAATGCAGTTTCTTTTATATGCTGATCTTAAATATGCATTTCTCTTAACCTGATTTCGAGCTCGTCGCGTTTCCTTTTAACGTGTGGCTTGCATTTAAGTTTTGTGTCCAGATTCATTCCTAGATATTTTGACTCATTTGAGTATGGGATTTGCCCATTTGTACCGGGTTAATGAATAAAGGTTTGTTGTCGTCTTTTTTAAGTAAAGTTTACTTGCGTTGACTTTGTCTTATTAGCGAATCTCTGACGAATCGCCAGCTCTTCGCCCAGTCGCATGTTTTGTCAAAAAGCCCGATTAAGTTTTCCTGTTGACAATTTAACTCATATCTATAGAACTCGTAGAATAGCAGTGTCGTCAGCTTTATCTCTAGTATAAAGCAAAAATAAGATTGAGAAGCGAGAACGTTGAATGTTGAACGAGAATGTTGAATCCGTTTTCCTAAAGTCGAATCGGTGATCCGGAATCAATCGGCTTTCTTCAATAAGTGGTTGCAGTCTCTTAAGCATCGGTTTCTCGAATACCTTAGATATTATAGGCAGTGGCGAAATGGGTCTGTATTAGTTTTTGTCATTCGGAAATTTACCTGGTTTCGGAACCATTATGACCTCGGCCTCTTTCCATTGCCTTGGAACGTATAAAATTCTCATGAAGGCGTTAATGGTGAGAGACGCTTGACTGACCAACACTTTCTTTAGAACGCTCCTCTAGAATTTCGCCAGTTATTAATTCATAGCCTGGGGCTTTATTGTTCTTCAAATTTTCCATCGTTTGACGAAGTTCAGCCAATGACACGGTTTTTATTCTGTAATTATCTGTTACCGCCCAAAAAATCGAACATTTCTTCTAAGTGTTCTGGAAACACATCTGCTTTCTCTTTGTCTCCTTACCCATTCGCCGTTGACTAATCTTAAAGGTGCTGAGTGTTCTATAGGCTTCTTAATTGACTTAAAAAGAATCATAATTTTTTAACGGCTTTCCAAAGCAAGTAATTTAATGCTTTTTCGGCAGTCAAACTATCGAGAAACTAAACAGTAGTCTCAAGACTTTTGACATGAAGTAGGTGCTTTAGTATGTAGAAAGGTGGTTCAAGATGGTCTAATCCTGGCGAGTGTTGCCATATCTTGTGCGCTCTCTTCTTTTCGCATATTAGCTCTTCGCGTGGATGTGGTGCTCGTGATACAGTCTTTTATAAAGAAGTATTATTCAATGCAGCGTTTTGAATAACATGAATTTTTCTATTTTGTCTTCTATTTCTAGCGGCGTTTTAAGTGGTTGAAAACCATATTTTCTTTGCAGTATTTTCTAAAGCTATCCCAGTCGGTGTTACTTTAAGCTAGGCGGTCTCTGCTGTTTTACTAGGTGTTCGCCGATTTTCATAAGAAGTGCTGAGTGATCTGAGCAGAGATCATAGCGTCCCTCTACTCTGCCTAATGAAGAAGTCGACGAGGTCAAGAATTTTATTTCTGTAAGTTGGTCGATATGTTGGCCTTCCCGTCAATAAGAAAACCACGCCACGTTTCATTCTTGCTTTGAAAAGCAAGAAGCAAGTGCAAGTAAGCCTACAGAGCGGACGGCAACTCTACGGAGGAAAATAACTCACGCGGTGTTGTAATCTAAGGGTCAAGGGATCCTTCTATTTTTTGCCGAATCCGAACGGCACTTTGAGAAGTGTTTCCAGATAAATGATAGCTACTTTCGATGATGGGCTTGCCAGAGCCCTAATCAACCTCATAGCCAAATATTTCGAAAATCCCATAAAGGATTTTGAAAATTTTTCACCTGCATAACGTGCCTATCGTCACCTTTCAATTTTTCCATTTCAACGACTTCCTCGCATAGCAGCGCTTCTTCTTTTTAAGCATCGAAAGTGAAACTCTTGCGCGCCCAGTGGACACGTTCCCAAACACTTCCACACTCACTCGCATTTACTGTACCTACTCTCTCTCGCAAAATGCCCGTATCACAATATCACAAAAAAAATAAAAATAGCGAAAAAGGGAATGGAATCGGGTAGGAAATCTCCATTTGCGACATGACCCAAAATTGTTTGTTGGCTAGGGATTCATCTTTTTTTTTCGAAGGTAAAAATCAATTATTGCTAAGCCAAAAATCTGGACGTAAGCCTATTAGATTTGGTTGCTCCTGCCTACGTAACTTTGAGCATCCATTCGTCAGATTAATGTCTTGTCGATATCCACGATTCGAAGATTAAAGGAAAATGACTGAAAATAGTCTTGGCAGTTGGCGTCTCCACTAGATGTTTTACGGTCATTTACTAGGTATACACTTTTCAATCGTGGAATTCGGCGAGACATGAATCTGACGATTGGAGATACCATGTAACAATCAATCTTAGCATAATATTTTTAGCTTTAGCTTGGATTTTATTTTTGGTCCTTTGAAAATGCATTACTTAATTATTTCTTGGAATATACCTAGTACAGTACATTTTTAAGGCTGTTTATGACCGTTGGCTAAGTAAATTTGATCTGAGTTAATTTGGTGACAGTATTTTTCCTAAACAAAAACATGAATCGTAAAGACAAAAAACTTGCATTAAGCGCTAAGCATAGTAGATTTAATTTGACCTACGTGATAATATCGTAACATTATACCATTACATAAATGTACCTGTTCGGATATTACTCTTTTTTTATTCTTCGATAAGCAGTAAGCTTCTCATTAGTTTTTTTTTTAATTGAACTAATTCTCAACTAGACATTATTTGACAATAGGAATATTTACAGCGTTCCTTTCAAATCTCGACGCCTTGTGCCAGTTACAACATTTACATATGACGAATTATGAATATTCTAGAGGAGTTTCAATGCTTCTTTAAAGCTTCTGAGGTCAATAAGATGCTGCTATTAATTTGATCCGAGAAAAATGCAACCAATTTTATATAACAGAACTTTATATTGTAAATACAATCTTTTATTCTTTTTTCGTAAAAAAATGTTTAAAAAACATTTCAATCCACTTAAATTTATTAATTTATTCCTGTTCACTTAATTAAAATATGGATTAGAAAAATGTATAATCATTTGTACATAGAAATGCTATATTAATAGTTATTAATACACATTCGCAGATTAATCTGCAATCCTCATATCTTTCCATTGTTTTAAATATTCACAAGCAAGAAGTCATTTTTACTTCACTGTGTGTTCAAAAATATTAATTGCAATTATTATTTTAAAATATAGAAATTTTATTGTTAAGGAAAATCTTTTATCCCTAAAAGGAAAACAACTTGACAACAATAAGCGAAGTAGCACAAAAATGTTTTGTTTTCTTTTCTTTTGATTCATTCAGAAAAGGTAAGCCGATCGCCCTGTCATGGAGGAAACTTAACACTGTTGAGCCACACGAGCCGAATATGAGTTCAAACCTAACAGTAGAAAACATCGAAAACCAAGAAGGTTGGAAAACTACACCGGCACCGACATAAATGACATCTCAAAATATATCACATATTAAATAGATAGATTTTATATAATTTGTACTTGTAGGCGCGATTCATGTGCCTTTTTACGCAAAACATCCTGTAAGCGGAAAAGTAGAAAAATTAGGCAGAATATTATGTTAACAGGTTTCACTTTTATAAGTATTGTCGTTCGAAAATCATTAAAGGTTTATAGACTAATTGACTGAGATAAAGACAACACGCACACGTAATGCATATGGCATATTACTGAGAGAGATAACTTTATAATTTTAACTATAAGTAACGCATTCTTTAGTTATTGTATTTGTTTTTTATTTTTTCTTTGCTTTAATCTCTTTTTGCTGATAATTCATATAAAAGCATTTAAGCAAACAAAGTAAAGGTAAAACAGAGCCTGAAATAATTTTTTTTATTAATTGTTAAGTTGACCTCATGTGGTTGAGGTCATAGCTTTTGGCACTATTGCATATTGTTTTAAAAAATTATTTTGCGTCCCACGTCTATAAATAGAATGCTTGGTGAATTGTTAATAATGACACTGGAGCTTCAGAGTATTAACATTGTTAGGTGTAGGTACAATTTAAAGTTTTAATCACTACATAAGGTAAGGACGTACAGTCGTCTAAAGAAAAGTTTATTTTTTAATAAGATTTACACTACGTTTTTTTGTTAATGTATTGCATTTTGCTGTCACCTCTTGGGAAACTCTTATTACAGTTAAGAAATAAGAAATTATGCAAAGAAGGTTATGTCATGAAACTGAAACCCAAGTTAATAACACAAAAGGTTGAAATGAAAAATCTTATTTAATTTTTTTCCATAAACTAATTTGCATTGTTTAATATCGGTGAGTGAGGTTATAAAAACCGTATTTTAATTAATAACTTTGGATGGCGCTCCATTGGGATGGACCTGGGCCCCAACTGACAAGCTACGCCAGTCAGTTCTGTTTCTAGCTATCCGGCTCCGGTTTCGTAGTCGAAATTGGCTGAGGTTCCTTTCCCCTTGCCACCTGCATCTCGGTGCTTCTCCGCTGCGCTGGCCTCTGTAGTGTTTGTGTCTCCACAGCCGCTCTAGATGACCTCGCTATTCAGTCGTTGTACTCTGACTCAAACGAAATAAGAATAGATAAGAAGAAGTAAAAGAAGAAGATACATGAAGAATTTTAAGCCGACCTAAAAATTATGATCAGATTCTACAATGGATATATATCTATATATACAGTTCGATTTTATAACTCCTTCTACCTCCTCCAATCTATGTCTATGCAGATGGGATCAAAAATTAAAATAAAAAAATTAATTGAGTCGCAAAACAGCTCGAGGTGAACCAGGGCTATTTTCTCAACAATGTAAAGGGTGATTTTTTAGCTGGTTTGGTTTTGGCAACACTGGTTTTGACAGCTGACGTGTGTTTAGTACCTTGTGTCACTGTCAAACAGCTTCAGTTTGGTTTGCAATTTAACCATGGATCGTCTTACAAATGAACAACGCTTGCAAATTATTGAATTTTACTATCAAAATTCGTGTTCGGTTCGAAATGTTCATCGCGCGCTGCTTCCATTTTATGGTCGGCATTCTCGACCTTCTGAGCAGTCTATTCGGAAGATTGTGACCAAATTTCGCACCAAATTTACTTTGTTGGACATTAAACCACCAACACGTTTACGTACTGTGCGTAGTGAAGAAAATATTGCGGCCGTATAAGCTAGTGTGACAGAAGACCGCGAAATGTCGATTCGGCGCCGTTCCCAGTAGTTAGGCCTTTGTTACAGCACTACGTGGAAAATTTTGCGGAAGGATTTGGGCGTAAAGCCTTTTAAGATACAGCTGGTGCAAGAACTAAGGCCAGCCGACCTACCACAACGCCGAATTTTTGGTGAATGGGCTCTTGGAAAGCTGGCCGAGGATCCGCTTTTTTATCGAAAAATTGTGTTCAGCGATGAGGCTCATTTTTGGTTGAATGGGTACGTAAATAAGCAAAATTGCCGCATTTGGAGTGAAGATCAGCCAGAAGCATTGCAACAGCTACCAATGCATCCCGAAAAAGCCACTGTTTGGTGCGGTTTATGGGCCGGCGGCATTATTGGGCCATATTTCTTCAAAGATGATGCGAATCGCAGCGTTACTGTCAATGGTGAACGCTACCGAGCGATGATAACAAACTTTTTTTGCCCGAAATGGAAGTTCTTGACTTGCATGATATGTGGTTTCAACAAGACGGTGCCACATGCCACACAGCACGCGAAACAATGGCGCAATTGCGAGGCGAGTTTGGTGAACAGTTAATTTCACGTTTCGGGCCGGTCAATTGGCCGCCTAGATCGTGCGCCAATTTGACACCATTAGATTATTTTTTGTGGGGGTATGTCAAGGCTAATGTCTATAGGGACAAGCCCGCTTCGATTGACGCACTGGAAGCCAACATCCATGCATTCAATCGTGAGATACCGGCCGATATGTGTGAAAGAGTATCCCAAAATTGGACTCAGCGGATGGGCTACCTGAGACGCAGTCGCGGTCAACATTTGCATGAAATTATCTTTAAACATTAAATTGCAAGGTTCAAACTATCGATTCAAATAAATATTTCATTAATTTTTTCGAATTTTTTGTGTTTTTTTTTTTAAAAGCTCTCAACCTCTTAAAAAATCACCCGTTATGTTGTGTGTGTTGTTTTCTTCACATACAAGGGGACCTACAATTTTTGCCGAATCCGATCGGCAGTTTGAGAGGTTTTTCAAGACAAATAATACTCTCGGAGGGGTCGTCACACCCTCGAGGAGGTGGGGACCGTAAAAAAAGAACGAGTCTTTTTTTCAGGTGACGACGGTAGGATTCGAACCCAGACCTCCCGCGAAGTAAGCACACACACAAACTACTACTCCACGGCACCCCGGGATCAAAAATTACCCGAAGGATTTCCCCTCCAAGCATCCTAAAGCATTTTCAGACACCTTTCACAGGGTCCATGCTTCTTTTCTGTTGTAATCGACTGGGATGATGAGGGATTTTAGCTGAACGCAGGTGGAAAAAACCCTTAACTACCTCAACTCAAAATTAAAGCTGTATATGGTGAAGTTTAGTCCAAAACGTCAATGTTGGATGTCTTTTGATGAAGACAGGATAGATCATCGTTTTACCCTCGTTCATCGCTGAGCCCACATTTGCCACTTCCGTTCTCAAGGAAAGGGAATGACGTGGTTCAGTGGTTAGGTGTAGGACCACTTTGCACAAGGTCCCGGGTTCGATTTTAAACCGAGGCAATTTTTTGGTCCATACGAAGGCTTCACTGGCCTAATTTATACCGGGGACTATATCCGAACTATAACTATATTTATTATTAAAATCGTCGTTGTAAACACACAATACTAAATTAAATTGTGAGGACTAAATTACTAAGGTCAGTCCTCAGCAAAATAAATTAGTTTAGCAAAATAACCTCGGTGTAAACTGGGCCGATTATGTCAATGTCGTCTGCGTATGCGAGTAATTGAAATGACTTTTTCCTTACAATATTACTCCTGCTACAACAGAAGACTGCTTCTGGTGTTGGTGCGAAGTTTTGCACAATTCTCTCAAGTTTTAGTGCACTATCAGAACTGTGTTCTAGCGCGCTTAGAGAAAGCTCAATCTACAAGAAGAGGATTGCCAAGCAAAAATATGCTTACACAGGCTCATCACATAGTGCTGGTGTTAGTAGTTAGTGTATAAACACCAAAAATATAAAACAAAAAGCACAACAAGAACACAAGGACTACAAGCAGTAGAATGAATTTTAAAAAAATCTAAAACTAAATACATTGAACTGCAGATCTAAACATTTTCTTCAATGGGCCGATTACGATCTATGGAGCGCATCGCACCCAATCCGCCTTTTCATGTGCGATCCGCTTCGAATTGGGTTATTATGCAGTACGGTGAGAATCGCATCTTGTTGCCTTGCAGTTTCCAGTTGTCAAAGTGACCCAGCGTTCCAAGTAAAAACAATAGTCGTTTCCGATTTATTGAACTAGTCGAGTTCCGATTTATTGAACTATTTTAAATTAATTTAATCTACTTAAGTGCAATGAATTGGCTTAATTTGGCTACAAATTGTTATAAAATATGAGAGCGTACGTGCGAATATTGAAAGAAAAAATATTACTCCAACCCGCTCAGCCCTCCTATTCAATTTCTTTACGGAATCTTACAAAACATTAAATTGTTGCGCTTTTACACTTTACTCGCGATCGTGTTCGCTTTCAATCCGCAACTAAAATACCTATCGCAATTGACTTGCGCCATGACACTTCCGATTCGCATTGCATAATTAGGCGAATCCAGACAGGAAAGCGAAAATATCGCAACGACATTCGACTTCGCTTTGCATAATTGGGCGCATTCGCACACCGTTATACCAAAATTGAGATGCGATGACATTTGCGATTCGTCTCGCACATCGTAATCGGCCCCCAGTGCTCCTTTATCCACATTGAAATCTAAAATAGTACAACAAGTGTTATATAGGCTACTACCTAAATGTGTTTAGGTACATTTAGTAATTGAAGGTGTCGGAGATTATAGGAGCCTCCACGAAAATCAAAATATATACAAGATAGAAGGTCACATGAATCAATATGGCGAAGATTAAATCTTGGCCAATTCTCCTCTGTGATAAAGTTTGCATATTGAGGACCTTAATCCGTTGCTCATGCGGAGGTAAGTTAAACGGGTTATCCCAGGGAAGACCCTTAAGAGTAAAACGAACAAATCTTCGTTGAATTGCTTTAATCCGATTTATATGAATAAGTTGGAATAGTGTCCACACCTGCGAGGCATATTCGAGGTGAGGTCGGACAAAGCTATTGTATTGGGATAGCGTAACATGTGGATCATTAAATTTCTTCAACCATCTCTAAGTGAAATCTAACATGCAGTTAGATTTATGAACAATAGCACTTATATGCTCAGAGAAATGAAAGTTATGGGAGATCTTTAAAACCCTGAACACGGTCAGGTACATGATTATTGATGGGATAAGAAAAATAAAACAGAAACGAAACAGAGATACGTTTCTTCGAAAAAGTCATGACTTGACATTTAGAAGGGTTAACTGAAGGGTTAACTGAGACCATTCTTATCACGCCATATAGCAAAGTTATCGACGTCAGCTTGGAGAAGAAGACGATCATTTGAATAATATATTGTTTAAAAAAAATTTCATGTCATCCGCATAAGCAAGAATGTCACAAGATTTAATACAAGAGAATACATCATTGATAGCGAGGACAAATAGGATAGGTCCCAGATGACTTCCCTGAGGACCATCAGACAAAGCATCAAAAGGTGTGGATAAAAGTCCCCTAAATTTCACTTGATATGACCGTGAGTGAAGGTAAGATTTAATCCATACTATAAATAATGATGGACAGCCAAGAGATTCAAGTTTTAAAACTATTATTTCATGTGAAATGAGATCAGAAGCCAGTGTGAATGCAGTCGACTTTATTTAGATTCTCAATAGGGGTAGAACAACTATTTACGAAGGAAAACAAGTTTGTAAATGTAGATCTGTTCTTCAAAACGACATACTGCTTTGCGGGAACCACATTGCGACAAAAAGATCCTAAACTATCACAAATAACTTGTTCGAAAAGCTTAGGAATACAGGATAGTCTAGCGATTGGTCTGTAATTATTAATATCACATTTGTCACCCTTCTTGAAAACAGGTTTAATAAACGACCACTCCCAAACGTCCAGAAACGCACCCAAGGACAGAAAGAATTGATACAGACTTAAAAGAGGAAATGCAAGGACGTCCTTACATTTTTTAGGACTATAGGTGGTATTCCGTCTGGTCCGGAAGAGTAATTTTTATTAAGATCGGACAGAAATTTAGAGACAGTTTCTAAACCTACAGGAACAACATTAAAATTTACTTGGGAAGAGTTGTCAAAATAATTAAAATACTGACAGTCAATATTAAACTTCGACTATCTAAAAGATTTAGAGATTCTTCTGCAAAATAATAACAAAAAGAGTTCGAAGACGTTAAAAGTGCTACCTTTGTATTTGAAGTTTGTTGGGTACCCATCAGTTTTCCTTTTAGAGTTAACAAACTTTCAAAACTCCCTAGGATTAGTCTTTAAAAACTTTCCAATCTGGAAGACATAGTTATCGTATAACTCAGGTAATAAGAATGATAATAACTCAGTAGTTAGTACTGTTATCTCTTTGCAGATAATATTACTCTTATTGCTTCCACCTCAAACAGAACTCCTGTCAATGCCATAACTTCTCATAACCAAAGGTGCAGTCAAATTCAATTACTTTATTCTGATCTCAAAAAGATTGTAGATTGGGGTAACGCAAATTTTG
The DNA here is from genome assembly GCA_947623515.1 of Neoascia interrupta. NCBI lineage: Eukaryota > Metazoa > Arthropoda > Insecta > Diptera > Syrphidae > Neoascia > Neoascia interrupta. The sequence goes on from OX392462.1 coordinate 112,460,703, forward strand.
TTACTTTTAATGCTAGCAAAACACAATATTCTGTTTTTTTCAAGGAAAAACTCATCTACTGTACCACCCCTTAATATGGAAAACAAAATCATTTATGCAAAAGATTATATCCACCTTCTTGGAGTCAATGTTAACTCTAATATAACTTGGCAACTAACTAGCAACACTTATCTAATATTGCTAAATCTGCTTCAACAAAATTAAGCTATTTGTTTAGAGCAAAACGATTCTTTTCTCCTGCTCAGTTACTTCTACTTTACAAAGTTCAATTAAGACCAGCATTGGAATACTGCTCTCATATTTGCAGCTCTGCTCCAAAAGCATTCTCTCATCTTGATTCAATTCAAAAAAGAGCCATTCGTTTAATCAATGATCTTGAGTTAACAAAAAATCTTCAATCACTATCTTATGATTTATTCCTTATTATAAACATTATAATGGCAAATGCTTTGAAGAATAAGTAACTTAATTCCTGAAAATTCTTCTTTTGTTCGATCTACAAGGCAAGCGCTCATCAGTTCCATGTTCACCTCGAAACACCTCGCACTACACTGTTTCAAAAATCTTTCTTTTATAGAACAAGTACACTTTGGAATGCACTTCCTGATTACATATTTCCTAACACTTATAATCTGCAAACTTTTAAAAATAAAGTAAATAAGTATATCCTTACATCTCGGGCACTGTTTCAGTGTTATAGGTTCGCCTTTCACTGCTCAGCTTCTATGGCCTTCTGATTCCCTTGATTAAGAATTCACACATCGGAACTCTAGGGCTCAATCACGCAAATCTTTTTCAAAAAACTGAGTTATAGAATAAGCTTCTTTTATCAAAATGCTCGTTTAATGAGAAGTAAACATAAGACAGATGATATTTTTAAAAACTCAATTCCTTTTCTCACGATGCTTTACAAAAACGTGGCTCAACGCCTGCACTTCTCACACAGAACTCTTTACCAAAGAGTTTCTCGTTTATAAGAGACGATATGGAAACCTTAAGTAAAAAACGCAATGTTTCGTTGCTGCGTGCGTTCGATGACAAGCAGAGTGGAAACAACGGGCGCATATGGGGCAAAACGAAATGTTACTTCAAAACTTCACCCCACGTTTGACCGTAAATATCTTAGCTTGAACAACCTCAGGCTCATTCATTGTGTGGTTAGTGAGTATAGTTCTCTTGTCGTCAGTAGGTTGTGGGGACGAAAAAGGGTTGTTTCTTTTTCTTGTCAGAATATAAAAAAAAAACAGGTTTGTGTAGAGCAGTGAGGTTTGAGTAGAGAATGTGATGTTTTTCGGTATTATTTCAGTTTGTCACGATAACTCGCAAGTTGTTGGTTTTTAGCATGCACAAAGACACGAGTGCACCACCTTGGATATATTTGTTATGGAATAAACAGAAATAATTTTAGTTCATTGCTGGGTAACTTGGATTTTAAAAAGCATCTTTTCTGCTCGTTCTTTTGCAAATATCTTTCAACAGAAATTGAATGTGTTTGAGGTGATACTTTACAATTTCCTACCCCAAAACGCAAAGCGGCATTTCGTTTTTCAAATTTGCTGCGTGCGTAGTTTTACGAAAAGTATCGTTAAGTTTTGGCAACGCATGGCAAAGGCCATTAACGTACGCACGCAGCAACTCAACATTTCGATTCCAGCATTAGATGGCGGAGTTTTAATCACCCTTGGCGATAATATTACCTCATCCCAAGAGAAGTTTCCGTTTATCGTGAATGTAGAAACCGTTTGTGTAAGACTTCTAGGGGATTAAAGCTTACCACAATGCTTTAGATAAAATTAATGTAATTAAAGAATTCATTAAATAATAAATGGGATTTATTATGATCACACATAAATAAGAAGCATTAGAAATTCAATAAAATATTAACAAACCTTAAGATCAGTGCTAGTCAAATAGTACACATTGTTTTAAATTCATAGTTGTCGGCAGATTAGTTATTTTCCAGTAGGTACACCTAAGAGTGAGTAAATACACAAAGTTTTGTGATTGGTCGCGTTATGATACCATTTTGCGTTCCAATATCTGCAACTCTAATTATATTATCCACTCCACAATAGGCTTTGACAATTCGTCCCAAATACCATTCATAGTAAGTCCTTTTTCCTTTATAGCAACAACGTCATCTACTTCTATATCGCACTACGGAAACTTCCGTTTATACCTCTTGTTGAGCTCTTTCAAATATTCACTCTTCCAATGACGACAGATTTGGTGATGCAAAATTTTCAACCTATCCCATCTCTGCTGAACGCATCCGAAAGATGTTTCGTCGAAAGCAAGTTCCAATGGTGCTAGCAGAGATCCACCACGTAGAAAATGACCTAGGGTCCTATCTGAAGGTGGAGATATTGGGCGTGAGTTAAGACAGGCTTCTATCCTTGAGGGGAAAACTCTTCGAAGGTGAATTAGTTACTTCCAGCAACCTTGCGACAGTATTGCTTACAACTTTTTAAACCCGCCTTCCATAAGCTACCCATGTGAGAAGCGCCATGTGGAATAAATTTCCATTCCAGTTTGAGGTCGCTGTACCGTTCGGCTGCTCCAGAAGATAAGGTGCGAAGAAATCGCTATAATTCTTTTTCTAAAACTCTGCTAGCTCCTACAAAGTTAGTTCCGTTAGCGGAATTTAACATTTTTAGCATGCCAAGTCTGATTATAAATCTGCTTAATGCAGCTTAAAAGGTTTCTGTTGACAAATCAGAAGAAGCTTCTAAATTCCCTTAGTACCGAAACAACTAAAAATGTAGGACAGATCAGAGAACCTTTTTATTGAAAGGGGGCCAGCAAAGTCCAAGCATGTGTTAGTAAAGGTTTTTTTTTTTTTTTTTTGAATACTAGGATGGACGGAGGCTAAAACTCCAAAATCTTTCAAAGATACCAATACGCCCTCTATAGCAGGTACATAATACCGAAGTAGCCGATATTGGTTATGCCCGATTTCCACGTGCTAAAAGACCACCCATTTATGAGAGACACTATGAAACTGCCAGAACGCACTTCATAGTAGTAAATTTTCGCTCTCTCATAATAATACTAAGCCGTTCATTCATGCGGCTTCACCCTACGTCGCTAGATCGAAGGGTCTTGTTCTTTGTAGTCGTCGCTCGTTGTTAACATCGTTAAGAGTCTCGTTTAGAGTACGGATCATTTCATTGTTGCAATGAACATGAAGGCGAGCATTTAGCTTTCGAGCGAAGTTTGTTACTTCTTCGCCCACGGTAGCTATTCCTAAATCTCTGTGAATATCGCTATTCCTAACATACCATGGAGCATTCACAATTGCTCTTAGTGTCTTGTTTTGGAAAGTCTGCAACATGGACATGTTGCTCGGCTTGGTACAACCCCAAAGTTGTATACCGTATGTCCAGGACGGCTTTAACACCTGCCTGTACAAGAGCAGTTTGTTATATGTGCTTAATTTCGAAAATCTTCCAATAAGCCAATACATTTCCCTGAGCCTAATCTCGAGCTCGTCACGCTTCTTCTTTACGTGTGGTTTCCACCTTAGTTTAGCGTCCAGTGTCATCCCTAGATACTTCGCTTCATTTGCATAAGGTATTTGTGCAGAATTTATGAACAGAGGTAAATTGTTAACCCTTCTGTAAGTGAAATTCACATGCGTAGACTTGTTCTCGTTAAGAGCGATTCGCCAAGTCTTCGTCCAGACACAAATTCTGTCCAATGCTCGTTGGAGGTTTCTCGTTGATGACTCGAATGATTCACCTGTTGCCAGGATGGCCGTATCGTCCGCAAACGTGGCCACGACTGTCTCGTCATCTAGAGGTATGTCTCTTATGTAGAGCAGGAACAGGGTCGGACCGAGGACGCTTCCCTGGGGTACGCCAGCCCGAATTTGCTTGAAACTCGAGTATTCACTACTACACCTAACACGAAAGAGTCTGCTTTCAAGATAATTTTCCAATATTTTAAACATGTCTTCCGGCAAGTTTTGCCGTAGCTTATATTTCAAGCCTTCGTGCCATACCTTGTTATTCTGTAGACTTGATCTATTGTGGAATGGTTAGGTCTGAAACCGAATTGATGATCCGGGATCAAGCGTCTTTCTGCAATTATTGGTTGTAATCGCTTCAGCAGAAGTTTCTCGAATACTTTCGATATTATCGGCAGAAGCGATATGGGCCTATAAGATTTTTTATCATTTCCCCGGTTTCGGAACCATAATGACTTCAGCAACTTTCCATTGTCTTGGAACGTATAGAAGTCTAATAGAAGCGTTTATCATATACAGTCGCTTGACTAATGCCTTTTTTGGTAGCTCTTTTAATATTTCGCCAGTGATCAGGTCGTAACCCGGGGCCTTATTATTTTTAAGTTTGCTAATTGTCTGTCGGAGTTCAACTAACGAAACTTTTTTCATTCTAAAGCTATCAGGTTCCCCGTTGTTGTTTAGAACGTCAGCCAACGGCGGACCGTCGAAAGGCTTGAATGTTTCTTCTAAATGTTCAGCAAACAAATTCGCTTTCTCTTTGTCTTCTCTTGCCCATTCGCCGTTAGCTTTTTTTATTGGTGCCGAGTGGATTATAGGTTTCTTGAAAGACTTGACTGCTTTCCACAGCGAGTAGTTTGAGCTCCTATCCGCCGACAAGCCTTCAAGGTATTCAGTGGTCTCACGATTTTTAAGATCTTGCAACATTCCTTTCAGTTTGTAAGAGAGGTGGTTCAATAGGGTTTTGTCTGGGGGGGCCCTCGTGCCTTGCCATCTCCTACGCGCTCTTCTCTTTTCACGAATCAATTCTTCGATTTCGAGCGGATATGTTTTACGTACATGCCCGTCGGTGCTAACTGCGTTCTTTTGGGACGAATTGTTGTTCCAAGCAGCGCTCTGAATTGCTTCAATGAATTTGTCAACTGCGGTTTCTAACTCGAAAGGAGTTTTCATCCTCCTTACAGTCCTTTCTGAAAGCGTCCCAGTTCATGTGTTTGCTAGCTAATCTAGGAGCTCTTTCTATTTTCGCCAGTCTTCCACTCATCTTCAAGATAACTCCTGAGTGGTCTGAGCAAAGATCATAACACTCTTCAATTCGCGTAAGGTATTTGGGGTACCCTTTAGCGATGAAAAAATCGACAAGGTCAGGCTTTTTATTCCTATCGGTTGGCCAATATGTTGGCTTACCCGTGGAGAAAAAGTCCACCCCACGCTTCATACTATTTTTGTACAGTAATCTGCCTCTTGTTGAATTGCATCGTGAGCCCCAAAAAGTATGCTTCGCGTTAAAGTCACCCCCAATGATAAAATTGGACCCAATGAAGTCATACATACGATCAAGATCGTCTTCCACCAGTCTATATCCTGGCAGGAAATAACAAGATGCAATGTTATAATCTAAGCAGTCAATTTTTACAGAAACTGAACTGATCTGCATAGAGTCTAGCTCAACTTCTGTGTTCTTGAAGTGCTTTATGCAGTTCTTAATGTAGAGGGAGGATCCTCCTCTCGAATTGTGCGAAGGGTGATGTGCGTGATAGTCATTGTAACCTTTAAGTTTGGGTGTAGACCCGTTTTTAAGGTGAGTTTCCGTAATCATGCAAATGTCAATATTGTTTTTCCGTAGAAATACTTCTAGTTCGTCTATTTTATTCAGAAGGCCGTTTGCATTCCATGTTAGTATTTTAAATAACTGTTTCATATTCATGTTCTCTTGTAATTTTTTCGAGGCTTAAACTCGAGCTTGCTCAGTTTGTCAAATATAACTTTGTTGATTTTAGTCTGATCCTCAAGTTTCTCCAAGATTACAGCCAGGATCTGAGACACTGCATCTGTTGTGGGCGATCTTGCCTTGTTTTCGTTTGCCGCAACCTCCACTGCACTTGAACTGGCGCCGCTCTTTTGTGGAGCTTTTACGCCTTTTGTCGACGCCTCCTTTGCAAATCTTCCACTTTTGATCGGCTTTGGCGTCTTTGGAGTCTTTGGCTTAGGAGTTTCAGCAGGTTTTGGGCGTCCTAGGCTTTGATTCTGACCTCATGTATTTTCCTTAAGAGGTTCTCGTCCCTTTTGCAGCTCTATGGCTACTTCGCATCCTCGATAGTTCGCGGGGTGGTTTCCGTGGCAATTGGCGCAAACTGCTGGAGCCTTTATGTCAACTTTGCACTCTGTTGACAGGTGTTTTCCGGCACATTTCACGCAACGTGGTTCTTTTTGGCACTTGTGTGCGTGAATTCTTGGCATCGCTTACACTGTGGTATCAGTCTATTGCCCTTTCGCATGGGTTCGATTTTAACCCTGATGTTAAGTATCATTTTTATTTTATAAATATCGTTTATGCTCTCAGTTCTTTCAAAGGAGAGCATAAAAATTGGAAGGCCGCGTCTGATCACAGTGTCTCTTTCTGCTTCCGTGCGTTGCTTTTCCTTTTTAATGATATTGACGGCATCAATAATTGTAAGGCGTTTATTTTTTACGTCTTTTACAACGTCTTCTTTTGTGCATGATGGGTGGAGCCCCCTTACAATGACTCGCAGTGGTTTTTCGTACTTATTTTGATAAGTATACCACTCGATTCTTTCTGCATTCAGTCTAAGAGACAGTGCGCGATAGGAATCGGCGTTGTCAACATTTACTTTCCACACGTTATTTCGGTGCGAGGTAAGCTTATAGTTTTCTGTTCTCACCGTGTTTGCAAGAAGGTTGCGCGTGTTAGTAAAGGTGAAGAAATAAGAGCTTGTCCTATTAACAAAGCTGCCATAAGTTGTGTTTTCTATTTATGGATAATACAAGTCGTGTAAGACTTGCCTATTGATTTCTATACTAATTTTTAAAGTGTGGGTGTAAAAATTCACAACTAATCATACACATTACCAACTGGTTACCCCCATGAAGATTTTAATTGTGCACACGTTTTACAAAAAGTGGAGAGATGAGTGCGTGATAAGGGATCACTGGATACCTTTTACTATATGACAGAGTGGAGGACGACAACCTCCCATTGGAGTGTATGATTTGATTTGAATCTAGTACAGGGTTTAAATTAGGTAAGAACTTTTTTTTTGGACCTGTTCATTACTAGAGACTGATATACGTGTATTCATTTTGGAAATCAGAACGCTAAGTCATATGAATGATTATCTGCTTAGCGTAAGGCTCTTTTCACAATATCCGGTTTCGTCCGGATGGAAACAAGCCGAACGGCGAAAACCCGAATTGGAAAATTTTTCACACTGTACGGTTTATGTACGTTTTTTTTCGTCGCAATCCCAGTTTATAATTGAATATTGTACACCTACATACACAACACATACTATTGAAGAAATATAAAAAGCATAGTAATCGTACGGTTTAAAATCGTGCAAGGTGAAAGCATTCATTTCAAAACATGTACAATCACATATATCACTATTTTTACACAATTTGGCTAATAACACAGCCCCACAAAGCTCCAGTCTTGGCCAAGGAATATGTTTGACGGGCGCTACTTTGCTTTTGGCGCATAAAAGATGGGAAGCAAAACTTTGTTCGCTGTGTTGAACGCGCACATAAAAAGAAGCTGCAAAAGCATGCTCGGATGCGCCCGAAAACCCATGTGAATCTGAATATAGTTTGAGGGACTAAAATTTACCCACTATGGTATTTGGGCTTCGTGTATATCTTAAAGATCATTATAGCAAGTCTTTCAACGATTGCTGGTTGCGAACCCTAGAGAATCGTCCCAATTTGTACCATCAAGCCAAATTTGTTACATTATAATCTTTGCTACAATGAAAATGTCAGCTAACTAGCCATCAAGTAGCTTGGCGATAATGGAGAAAACTACTCGTTTCGTGATAAAATTTTTCCACCTTAGAAATTTTGCAAAGAAATGGAAAGAAATCAGCAGTGGCATTCCACTGAATACCTAATGCTTTTGAGATACTTTTATCCCCTAGTTTAAGAAAATTTTGATTCTATAGCTCTCACGGCTAAATCTTTCAAGTAGCCGTGTGGTGTTCGATCCTTTTATGCAAAGAAAACCAACTGAACCAAAAGCTGCGATTAGCTCACTTTGCGCCTTCATTGCTGTATCAATGTCATGAGCACCCGAAAAACATCGTCGACTTAAAAATGTAAAAATGTACTTTTAAATAGTTGAAGCAAGCAAGCGGAAGGATATGCTGCACATCGTCAGCCAGCTTTGGAATTGTACGTATGGTTAAATATCGAGCAGAAGTCACGCCAAACGTCTCAGTTTTTAATTCGAAATCTTGTGGGCAGCTGTCTATCGTGTGAACCGGACGACCCAGATCTGTCGGTGAATTTTTTTAATTTCTGCATGAAAAACGAGTTGGTAAAACCGCCAACTTAGAATTAATGTTTTTAATTTTGTTCGCGAAGCCGTACCCGGATATAATAAATCATTTAATAGGCGAAGGGTCTCGTAGCTAGCGCCAGAGATTAATTTTAAGTTAAACTGTAATTTATTAACATTTTAATAGATAATAATAATAATAATATCATTTAAGCTAACACCGTTACTCGAAGAATTAGATGCATTAAAAACAACTCGAAAATCTCAGGCTTTATTACCGAATTGTGTGATAAATAAAAAAAGGAAACTTTACTATCTTCAATTATTTCCTTCGGTGTAACTTTGACCATATGGCCTAGGTCGAAATACTCTTCGACCACCTGGTTATAATTCGCATACAGCTCCGAATGGAAAATTGCTTAAGATCGTAATCTCTTGAATAGCCAACTTGGAACGGGTTGTTTAAATGGAAGGCATAATATGTAGCAACCATTTTTATCTCGTGTGGCTGTTTCTGAACAATTTTTTTCACATAGTACATCCTCAAGCGAGTTTGCTTGTATTTCGTTATAATGAAACTGAGAGTCACTTCGAACATACTCGTACGCTAATGAGTTTCATGTCATGCAGAAAAACGCATACCATCGCGTGCGGTATCCGGTTCACATCGGTAATCATGCAATTCGTATTTAGTCGTTTTTTCAACGGATTCAGTCGTACCTATTTCCTTCACTTGACATTTTAAAAGTTACTTCAAGTGAATCTTATCAGAAACATGGAAAACAATAGGTTTTTTAAATGTTTTTATATCGATTTGTTACTGGGCATTTCCTCTAAAATTTTTGAAAAGATTGGCTGTGGTATTGCTAAAGTAAAATAGTTTCAGCGCTTGTTTGATATGCTCCTTAAGCGAAGCAACGGAGCACAGCCAGTAACTTCAAAATTGGTGCGACTGACGTTGTGTGTACTCTTTTCACAATGGGTTTACTTATTCAAAAAGTTGTGTTATTGTATTTTTGGGAAGTTGAAGAAAATTACTAAAACTGCTATTTTTAATTTTAAAAACACACCATCGATTCGGCAAATTCATTGGAATAAACTATCTCTCATGGCTCTGCGAATATTTGCCAACCGATGTGTCGGTTCCTCCACATTAATGCGATTATCAAAAAATAGATCCATTGAATTGATTCTCGTTTTTCGTTGTTCAATTTGATATCTTACGTAAATCACCGAAACTTTCAAGCTTGTTTTGATTTTTTTAATCTGAAATTTGGACACTACTTGTGTACTTGAAGTGCGTTAACGTTTTGCTTTTTTCCATCTTTCATGACTGCAGAGTACGAATTTGCCCCAATTACGAGATCTACTTTAGAAACAAGGATCCGCAAGAGCGGATTCAATTGATTTAAAAAAAAATCTCGATGACAAACAGTATGTACTTGAGGGAAGATGACTCGTAAGTCGTTTTAAAACATTGGCGTTTACTGCGATTGATACATCTAAAGCATAATTAAAATGAAGTTGAAGGGTGCACAGTTTAGAGGATGCTGCTGTGACAACTGCATTCATCCCTGATATTTCAGCGTTTATTGACTTCACTGGCATATTCAACCGTTGTTATACCTCCTCCAAAATAAAAGTAACCTCTGATTCAGTTTCAATAAGAGCACATAGGATGAATGAGTCCCCACGATGTTGTGCATTAACAAGGCATGTTGCTAGAAGAACCCGCTTGTAATTTAAAGAGAAATAGGACTTAACTGACCGAAGCTAGCAGTGCATTCTGAGTTTTATTAATAATTGGAAAAGTCGAATTGGTTGAGTGTTTTGTTTGTTCATTCAGGCTTAATGATTTGAAGATTTTAAGATAGGCAAAGTATGCAGAAGAGTGTGGCGTTTTTGTTTACATATATGACACGTAAGTAATTCCTTTTTTACTTGGTACACTGTCCGTGAAAACAATGTTACACACTTATAATATCGCATACTGTTTCCAATAATCTATAACGATTTGTTAAGAAAAAATCAATTTCTGACCATAAAGGAAAAGCACGAGGTTTGTATAACGATTGCTCCCACAATGATAAAGATTTGTCAGGCAAACGACTGGAGCACAAATAGACAACAATGGGATCCTATGAATCTAATGTTGATCTGGCGAGCTTTGAGGATTGATAAGCAATCGCTTATCTCCCTTTGGATGTCTCTTATAACGACACCTGTCTCCTATCCTATAATATTAGGGTAGGCAAATGAAAGAGAGTTTTCATCTAATTATTCGCTAAGATTCTTTTATTTTCGTATTGGTCTACTAACGCCTTCCATGCTAACGCGAAATTATCTGCGGTAACTGGACACAACTAATCTAACCTAGTGGACATATAGAAACTAATTTGTAGGCATCACCCTCCGTCTTTTATCGCAGAAGAAACAGTTTTTGCACCGAACAAAGTGTAGAATGGTCTATGTACCTACCTATATGGCTGTAAACATGTCTCTAAAGGAGACAGCTCAAATAGTCCCCGTAAAAGCTATGCATATCGCCTGGCGTCTGTTTGTTTACTGTCACTGCTTAATTTCACTGGCCCCTTGACCCCGTAGGAGTTTAGTGCAGTCGGTTTGACAATATCCGAACTAATTGCCTTAATTATATCCGACCCAGGGTATATTAAGTTTGATGTATAGTTTGTAACGCAATGAAATAATCACCGTAGACCCCTAAGATCTTTTAGAGATATGAATGGGACCGACAAAAAGGAGAATCAATTAAGCCATGTCCGTCCTTCCGTCTGTATGTAAACAACTCTTAGGCCTTAATTTTAAGGTAAAGAGCTGAAATTTGATGGGTTGGCTGGAAGTTCAGTCCTACAGATCAAGTTTGAAAATTAGCTAAATCCGCCCACAGACACGCCCACTACAGGCCTGTATGTGCTCTAATTTAAAAAAAAAATACTTTTTCCAAATTTTAGCTATGTTACAATGGTGCTAGCACATTAATTTTTCTATGTTGTTAAGACCAATTTTATTAAATATGTTTTCCAAAGTTGTGATAGGCTTTTACGCAAAAAAAGAAAATTGCTTTTATCCACTTTTTCTCAACGTTTCGTCGTGCTTTACGACATCCTCAGGAATTAAGTCTTTATTTACGTTAATTCAATGTTACTATTGCATATTTATGTTAATGTTGTCTGTTTATTAAAATTAAAGGTACTTTTTTGAAAACTTATAAATTCAAATAAATTAAACAATCAAAAATAAACAAAAAAAACAAAAAAAGAAATTTTTGTTTATCAAAAATAAACAAAAAAACAAAAAAATGCTACCAAGAAACATTTAAACTATTACTATTATTTCACTTTGAATTTCCGTCTAAGGACAGACAGAAATTCAAAGTGCAATAATAGTAATAGTTTAAATGTTTCTTGGTAGTCTTTTTTGTTTTTTTGTCTGTCTGTCTGTCTGTCTGTTTGTTGTTTTGTCTGTCTAAGGACAGACAGAAATTCAAAGTGCAATAATAGTAATAGTTTAAATGTTTCTTGGTAGTATTTTTTTGTTTTTTGTTTATTTTTGATTGTTTAATTTATTTTATTTTATTAATTTTTACAAAAGTGCCTTTAATTACAATAAACAGACAACATTAACATAAATATGCAATAGTAACATTGAATTCACGTAAATAAAGACTTAACCCCTGAGGATGTCGTAAAGCACGACGAAACGTTGGGAAAAAGTGGATAAAAGCAATTTTATTTTTTTGCACATCAATTAACGACCTAAAAGCCTATCACAACTTTGAAAAACATTAATTTTTGGTATGCTACATTGCATTGCAATTGTCTTTGAAGCAGCCAAAAAAGTTTGGCCTTTTCATTGACGCCACTTTTTTGAGGGACCACGCCTACTTTCTTAAGGGAGTTTAGCTTAAAATGACTGATTCTCAATAAATTTATGCATATGAAATTTGACTAAAAATTATGTGACAAAAGTTGCAGATATTAGCATTCTCTGACTAAGTATGTGCCTCCGCCCACTTTTGTGGGTGTGGCGTTAAAACAAGTGATTTTTTGAGTTTAAAAGGCGGAGTTTTAGTATGCAACCACCTAGTATAAAGTATTTCTTTTTGGTATGGTCGGGTTTTTGCAATCCTTCGTAGATGGACTGAAGCTTTTGCATACGCACTGTTGCACCTTTCCACTTGTTTTTGGCTACCTTCGATAATACAGTAGTCGAAATAAGTATAAAGACGCTCATTGTCACACTGCTCAATTTGAGGTGGAGGCTTAACGCCTGAACATATGGAAACATAATGTTCCCCAAATTTGTAGGTTAATCTATCTTCTCACAAACAAAACCAAAATGGTACCGTTATCTACAATAGAATTTCAGAAACAGGATGATTCGTGATAATGAACTAAAAAAGCAGCTCAAAAAACTGCGAAATAGGTATAAAGACACTTAAGACATTTCAATTTTGTTGCAAATTTTTCTAATTTTTTTTAGTTTTAAGCGTGTTAAAATACTAAAACGGTATTTTCAAGGTCACCTGCGCAAATTCGAACATGAAACGACGATAAAAAATTACTTACTTAGTAACGCCTCGCGGAACTCATTTGACACGGAAAGAAAAGGTAAATTTTTGCAAAACACAAAGAGCACAGCCTATCAGACTGTTCGATTGTGATGAAAATAAAATGATCTGTTTCCGTTATCTGAATTAAAAAAAAAATGGATAAAAATTGTGCCACTGCCAGAAGTCCTAATCGACCACGTCGTTTGACCTTTCACAGCTTAGATGCTGTTTCTGACGAAGCAAGGCGAAATAAGCCGCTAACCGATCAGATAAGTCGGAAGTTAAATCTTTCAGTAACAGTAAAAACAGGGGAGAATTTGTTTAAGGCAAATCGTGACTCAAAGTACACGAAAATCATGAAAAAGTCACATTTGCAGCGGCATTATAAGAAGGCCAGGCTAAGGTTTACCATCATACTTCCGTTTCCAAAGTGCCTTTTACTAAAAGATTGTTTTTTTTTTGTCTCGAAACACGGCAGTAAAACCTGAAATTGTCGGTGCCTTTGAAATTAATTTTGATTTCATCACTAAAAATAGCCGATTCTAGCCCTCGCGCCATGCTATGCGATCCCTTAAAAACCTTAACCCGACGTCCTAATTAGATGCTACTGCAAATCTGCTTATTTCATGAGTCTCGTGCAACTGGAGTTAGAATTTGTATTTAACACATTCTCCTATGTTTTTACTGTTACTGGAAGATCTTAGTTCAAATTTATCAGATCGGTTAGCTGCTTATTTCGCCTTTCATAGTGCATCAGCATCTTAGTTCCAAAAATTCAAACGTCGTAGCCGATCAGAACTTTTAGCAGTGGCATCATGTTCACTTAAATTTTTTTAAATACAGATAACGAAACAGATCATCTTATTTTCATCACAATCGAACGGCCTGATAGGCTGTGCTCTTTGTGTTTTGCATTAATTTACCTTTTCTTTCCGTGTCAAATGAGTTCCGCGAGGCGTTACTAAGTAAGTAATTTTTCATCGTTGTTTCATGTTCGAATTTGCGTAGGTGACCTTGAAAAATACCGTTTTAATAAAAAATAAGAAAACCTTGCCACAAAATTCAAATATCTTAAGTGTCTTTATACTTATTTCGCAGTTTTTTGAGCTGCTTTTTTAGTTCATTATCACGAATTATACTGTTTCTGAAATTCTATTGTAGATAACGGTACCATTTTGGTTTTGTTTGTGAGAGGATGGATTAAGCTACTTTGGGGAACATAATATTTGCATACGCTCAGGCGTTAAGCCTCCACGTCAAATTGAACAGTGTGACAATGAGTGTCTTTATACTTATTTCGGCTACTGTATGTCACGATTTATGTAAGTACGATATTTTGTTTTTACAGCTCCTATGTCTTTCGCCTCGCTAGTTGCGAATTCATCAGATTTCAAACATAAAAGCTAGAACTTTTTTAATTATCAACAAGATCGAACTCTTAGCTCTTTTTTCTTCAAATTCTGTGGCGAATTCCACTACATGATTTGCAGCAAGTCTAAAAGCGTCTAACGGTTAGCACAAAACGCGTATCATTTACCACGCATTGATAATTCCCTTTTACCACGATCAGTAGAACTTATTTTCTTAACTCCCGAACAAACTCAGTATTAGGCTTTCCTAGCTATTTAATTATTTATATGTTTGACTTTGTTTTTTTGTATTTAAATTCACTGATATTATAGCTACATACGCACCTGATAAAATTTAATGCTGGGTAGTTATGTTGAATGACTTATACGCTGATAAATTGCTTGTGGACTGTTGCTTGAATGTGGTGTTTGGACTCCGTCGATTTGATGAAGGGCTGTACCAATGTTTCGTGACTGTCGATGCAGCTGAGAGACTTTGGCTGTCTCTGATTGTACTTGATGAATATGACGAATAAAGATGATGTTGTCTAACAAAAAAAAAATAGAATCAGATCAACATTTTTTTACGTATTTCTAAATGGCCAAAAACGTGGTTTTTCTGAAAAACTTTTAAATCTCGAATAAACAAAAGCCATTAGTTACGAATACGATCTATTTTTGGTCACCCTGCCATAACCTGGTATAAGTATGAACGTTTTATGTAAACATGCATTTTTTTTTAAACACGTAAAGATAACTTTCAATGAAATGCGGTAAAATTTTGACAACTCGGTTTTGCTGATTTAAGTTTATATAAGCAAACCCTTCCTCTGGTCAACCGTTTTACAGTGTTCTTTATTATTAACAAAATGAATATGCACCAATTAAAGGTTAAGTTCCGTTTCCTAATTTTAAATAGGAATTCCGTCACAAATTTCAAAAGAAAATATAACAGTAAAATGAAATAAATCAAAACTAAGCTTTTTATTTTACTTACCGTGCCTATGATTTCTTTTAAATTTTACTTTTGTTCAAAAAGAAAAACAAGCTATCAATTCGAAATTTAGCTTAGCATTTGCCAAAAAAGTAGCAATTTAGTAACTAAATTGGTTTGGTTTTATCCTAAAAGTTTTTCACATTTGACTTTACTAACATTAAGTAATAAATTGTTTCTCATCACCGCAACCAAAGCAGATGATGTGTGTATGTAGTCTTTTTACTATATTTGTTGTAATGAATAATTAAATTATTTACTTTCTGATTTCGCATGAAATTAAGGCACCATTTTTTTATTGATAGGCATTAAAATGATGTGCTCACAAATAATTTCGTTGGCTTGAAATATTTTTATTATATTATTATCTCTACAAATATTATTAAATATTTTTTCCATATGTTCACCCAACTTTTGAAATCATGATACTCTGCAGAACAATGCATGCACTGGGATCCATTATAAGGTGTAAGTAATAGATATTTCAAAATCATTTTTGCAAGCACCATTGAAATCCATTTATTTTCAAAATTTCGCACGTATTAATACTAATTTTTGAAACTGAAACCAAACCTAGCCATGGGTTTTTTACCATCTTCAATTTCATTTTTAGGTTTCATTAAGTTTCAACTT
The DNA here is from genome assembly GCA_947623515.1 of Neoascia interrupta. Lineage (NCBI taxonomy): Eukaryota > Metazoa > Arthropoda > Insecta > Diptera > Syrphidae > Neoascia > Neoascia interrupta. The sequence continues at coordinate 112,476,510 of OX392462.1, forward strand.
TGTCGTCAGACGAAGACTCGTCAGACTTCAAATACTTGTTCTCTTATGGGAAACCGTAGGAAGAGTTGTCACTTAATGTCAGCATCCTTATAATATAAAGGTTCCTAACGATGTTCGCCTGGCAGCGTTTGAAATGATCATAGGACTAGCGATTATTAAAATGTTGTAGAATTGTAAATTGTTGTAATTTTTCTCTTTTCAATATTAACTTTAATTATTATGTATGGCTTTGCCATAGAGGCCTCTCCATAATATAGGCAACGATACGTTCGGTTAGCTTAAAGACTCGTTGAATTAAATGAATAATTCACATAGTACACCTGTCGAGATTTTAATAAACCTAATTCAAATCAAAGTCAAAATTGTGTTTGGGCAAGCCGTGATAAAATGTAGAGTTCCACGAAGGTTTGCCCGGATAATACGGGACGACCCGCATTTAAGGCATGAATTCGATCGTTCCGCCAGAAATGTACCTACTTGTCACGGGTTTCGCTCTTATTTAAGTCAAAATTTATTGGCACGGTAATTTGTCAATATTTTTAATAACTTTGATTATAGATATTATTATTATTATTACTCTGTTGATTAATAATAAATTAAAATTTCAACAAAAATAAAAAAATAGCACTAGCTACCAGGGCTTTCGGCTACTTTTTTAAAAAACTAAATAGATTTTTCTAACTTGAGTTCTAACATGAGTCTTTAGGTGTCTCTTATGTTGTTTTCAGATATAGTTGTAAGGAGTTCTTTGAGGTGTTTTCCCGAGATTTTTATGGAGATGGCATCGATGTAGCTGCACGAAGTGAGGTGTTCTGCTGTAAGAGTTGGGTTGCCGTTGCATTGCTGACACAGTTGTGCTGGTTCCTTAGTAATAAGATGCTTGTGGTTGATGTTGGTATGACCCATTCTGAGTCAAATGTAGGGTTTGATCATGGTCAATGCTAAGTTCTGGGGATGTATGGCTCTTTCAGCGGTTAGGTTAATGGTCGAATAGACGTGATGATAGTCAGACCAATTGCTCTGTTTTTTTAAGCTCCAAGCATTTGAAAGGTTTTTTTTAGGTCTTTTTGGTTGTAGCTGTAGAAGGTTACAAGAGGCTCTTGAAGTGCCACTTTTGCTGCTTTCCGCATTTTCATTGCCAGTATGACCAGGAATCCAAGCAATTTTAGGTTTGTTACTTTTTGCAATAAGTTTGTGGCGAATACTTGCGATGCATTATTGCAGATATTAAGGACAAACTGATTACGTTTTTTTTTACTGATTCGATTGCTTTTAGGATTCCGAATGGCTCTGCAGTAAAATCGATGTTGCTGGATGAAGAAGGCCTTTGGATATGGTGACACCGTTTTCATTGACTAAGGCGAATGAGGTGCTATTTACAGTTTTCGATGCTTCAGTAAAAATAAGTTGCAATCCCGTTTCTTTGAATTGGCTTCTTAATTCAGTGAACAATGTTTTAAACACGTCATGGCTAGTGTTTTTTTAATTCTGAAAGCCGGAATATTAATGCGTTGTCAGGTATATTCCATGGAGGTGACTCGATCTTTTGCTTCTTCTGGATAACAATTGGAATATCTTGATCCTTTGGCAATAGGAGACACTTAGATATAGCAGAAAGAAATCTTGGCACTTTTTTACCCTTGAGAATCTTTATGGCATCGTCGTGGAATGGAGTGGCAGCTGGCGAGTTAATTTCTTGAATGATTTTAGATGTAAGATAATCAATTCAGTCAGTTAAGTGAGGAAGTCCAGCTTCAGTTAACAAATTTTTGATGAATGTTGTTCGAAAAGCTCGTAGGCAGGTTCGCGTTGCTGTGTGATATGGTGTTGAAATGATTTGGAGTGATGATTTCGAACATTTACCATAGATTGGAAGCCCATAGTCACATTTAGAGAGGATTAAAGCACGAACCATATTGGTCACAGTGTTAACGTTAGAGTTATTTTTTTAGGCAAAGATCCTTAATAATCTTAACCCTGGTAGTTAGAATTTTTTTTAGCGTATGCACAATGGTCATTAAGACAAAATTTAGAATCGAACATAATACCAAGTATTATTAAAAAATGAACATTTTTTACAATACTATTGTTTACACTAACTCCTGAAATACATTTCTGACATTTGTGTTTTTACATATATGCAATAATTCACATTTTTCAACAGAAATTTTTGATCAAGAGTTATTGCACCACTCTGATATGCCTACAATAATTTTTGAGAAAACTATTTTCTCAGTTAATTTCTCAGTTTATCTTCTCAGATAAAAAAGTTAAGTCTTTACATTTAGAAAAAGTAATTAAATAATCCGCATAGAGAACATGGTTTACTTGCGGATACAGCCTTATTATGTTACTTATTTCATTGAATGCAATTATGAATAAGACTACTGAAAGGGGCGATCCTTGTGGAGTGCTATTTCTAAGATTATGAACGGATGAAGGAAGGAAGGCTTTTATAAAGTTCAATATTTTTGGGCCGATTTTCCATTGAATTGACTGTTTTAGAATTACATGAAGACCAATTCAATCGAATGCCTTTTCGAAGTCAATAGAAAGAACCAAAATGTGGTTCTCTTCTGAGAGTGCAGAAGATATAAATGTATCTAAATGTAAAGGCGCATCTATTGTGCCCCGAGTAAAACAAAAAAAATCCTTTCGCCAGAAAGTTTCATAAAGCAGACGGACTCTTGCTTCGCTGACGGGCACTGTAGGTGTTAGAAGCGCGGCTATACCCTCCCTTCCAATGGAATCCTGGCAGGACGTGTGGATCCCCTCTAGCGTCAAGGGATTCCCTTACTTACCAACCCTATCGCATCCGCTAAAGTATTGGAGTCGTCCCTTTACACCCCTGAAAAAGTTGTCTAAATACCCATTGGGTACCTACGCACACAAGGAAACATAACGCATCCGAAGTTCATTGAGAACTAGATAGTTATTATATTATTTAAGTCTTTATTTTACAAACTCTTTTGAACTACTCTGGAATTTCCTAAATATCTATTTAAATACTTCAGACTAAGCTCTTAGTAAATAATTTTGATAAACCAACCAAAAACAAGTGAGTAAGTGCAAGAGTTCGTCTGTTACAAATTTCTATATACCCGACCCTATATATCGTGTATCACCAAATCTTAAAATTTTTTATTCCGAATTCATATATTATTTGTATAGGCCACGCCCCCAAAAGTGGGTCTAGGCTAAAAATTAAAATGAATGAAATATAAATTCCGTTAGAATAATGACAAAAAATAAATTAAAAATAAAACAGTTTTTTCGTAAAAACGCCCCCTAAAAGGCGGGCGGAGCTCAAAACCTTGTATGAACCAAGCCTGGCAAATAGAAATATCTTTAATATTTGTTAACGAATTTTTTTTCGATTTAGAGTAAACTTTCCGAGAAATCGGGTTTTTAAAGATCTAACATGTTAAAAGTGGGCATGGTCGATATTTAGGGCGATATTTTTGCCTTAGAGGTTTTAGGCCATTCTTGCTCTGTACCAAAATTTGAGTTCCCACGCCTTGTCTAACTTGACTAAAAGGCATTCTGAAAGAAAATTTTAAATAGAGGTTGTCTTACATTGAAGCAGGTAGTGAGCATGGCTGTTGGCGGTTTTAACCAATTTTCACACTCTGTCTGTACAAAACAAGAACCAAAATACACTCCAAGTTTGAGCGTCATAGCTCAATTTTAAAGACCCAAAATCTTCACACACACGAAAAGACGGACAGACATAGCTTAATCGATTCACCTGTCAGTCTCGATGATATCTCTAAAAGGTCTTCGGGGTCTATGGTGAATCTTTCACTGTGTTACAGACTATAAAAAAAAAAAACAGAAAAGACTACTACTAATCTACTACCTAAGGCTCAAATTCAAATATAATTCCTGCACTCGTCTTATGTTTGCGCGTTTTTTCTCGCCTGACTCAAATAAAAGCTACCTAAATAAAGAGCTCTCTTTAAACGCACACTTTCATTTTTTGCATTTAGAAAACCCGATCTTTAATAAGTGATTAACACGACCGCTTAATTTTCACCGTTCACAATTTTTTCGAAACTACACTGAAGCACAAGATACGGTAATCTGGTAACCTAAATGATATCCGGATCTCCGTAACAATTTGCTAGATACTGAATTCTTGAGTTTCAAGCAAATTCGAGCTGGCGTACCCCAGGGAAGCGTCCTCGGTCTGACCCTGTTCCTGCTCTACACAAGAGAAATACCTCTAGATGACGAGACAGTCGTGAGCACGTTTGCGGACGATACGGCAACAGGTGAATCAGTCGAGTCATCAACGAGAAACCTCCAACGATCATTGGACAGAATTTGTGTCTGGACGAAGACTTGGCGAATCGCTCTTAAAGAGAACAAGTCAACGTATGAGAATTTTACTTACAGAAGGGTTAACAATTTACCTCTGTCCATAAATTCTGCACAAATACCTTATGCTATGAAGCGAAATATCTAGGAACGACACTAGACGCTAAACTAAGACGGAAACCACACGTAAAGAACAAGCGCGACGAGCTCGAGATTAGGCTCAGGGAAATGTCTTGGCTTATCTGAAGATTTTCGAAATTAAGCATATATAACAAACTGCTCTTTTACAGGCAGGTATTATAGCCGTCCTGGACATACGGTATATAATTTTGGGGTTGTACCAAGCCGAGCAACATGTCCATGTTGCAGACTCTCCACAACAAGACACTTAGAGCAATTGTGAGTACTCCATGGTATATTAGAAATCGTGATATTCACAGAGATTTAGGAGTAGCTACTGTAAACGAAGAAGTAACAATCTTTGCTCGACAGCTAAATGCTCGTATTCATTGCAGCAATGAAATGATCCGTACTCTCAACGAGACTCTTAACGATGAAAACAGCAAAAAACCGCACGAACGAACAACGGCTTTAGTAGGTACATTCACTGGATCTCAACCCACCCAATGCGATAAACACTACGGAAGCGTAAACTACTTGTTAAGTTAACTTAGTTGTAGTCAAGAAGAATTATGGGAGAGCGAAAATTTATTACTATGAAGTGCGTTCTGGTAGTTTCATAGTGTCTCTCATATATGGGTTGTTGTTTAGCACGTGGAAAACGGGCATAACCAATATCGGCTACTTCGGTATTATAAACATCCTATAGTGGGCATATTGGTATCTTTAAAAGATTTTGAAGTTTCAGCCTGAAAAAAAAAATGCTAGATAAAAAAAATTTAAAACTAGCAATAATAATAACTACCTTGGTAGTTTATATTACTACCAATTGCAAATAGGACTTAATTCGATTGACTAATTAGATGAAAAAATTTCATTTTAAATAAAGTTTATTCTAGAGCACTTTATTCCACGCAATCTCTACGTTTTCTTCGGACTATATTGCCAAAGCCTTAAGAAATACTTGTTTTATTATAATTTAACAAGTTTCATATTCATTTGGGTTAAATATAAGTTTACACTACAAAAAAAATATATATTATACATCTACAAATAAATTACAAAAAAAACTACCTTAACTCACCTGGGCTTTAGAATTTATTCACACACTGCCTGTTAGGACTTCTTTAAAGTTTTGTCATCATCATCATTATTTTCGAATGCCGCCTATCCTTTAAAAAGGTCGCGGAGCGAGGGTGGCTAAATGGTCCTTCCATCTTTCTCGATCCTCCGCCACCAACTCAAGAGACTCCGGCGCAATCCCCAGGCGGGACTCAAAGAGGTTCTTTACCTGATCCCGCCACCTGTTTCTTGGCCTACCAGGGGGGCGACGCGCTCGCATCTCGGCTAGCATGACCTGTCTAGGAAGTCTGTCAGGGGGCGAACAACGTGTCCAAACCAGCGAAGAATCGATCGCTCCACTCGGAGAAGTAGCTGCTCAACATTAAGATTCCTACGAATACTGACGTTTCTCACTCTGTCCCTTAGAGTAACACCAGCGACGCACCTCAGGAATCTCATTTCGGCAGCTTGTACCCGCGATCTAATTCTTTCGGTCATTACCCAAATTTCATGACCATAGATGAGGGTCGGAACGAACACTTACACATCTTTGCTTTCACTCCAAGCTCAGCTTTCCTGATGACCGGCCGGCGCAGTTCCTTTACTATTGCTCCAGCTTGGCCAATTCTACAGGACAACTCAGTATCACTCCTCCCATCTTTCGTGAAAAAGACCCCGAGTTACTTAAACTTCTCCACCTGTTTTAATGGAACTTTATTTATGTGCAGGGTACACTGCACAGGAGTTCGGGAGACAACCATCACTTCCGATTTATTCACGTTTACTTTCATCCCAGCATCACCACAGATGGCTGCAAACCTATCCAGTGCTCGCTGAAGTTCCTCTTTGGATGATGCAAGGATGGCCAAATCATCTGCGAAAAGCAGATGGCTCATCCTGATGCCAGCCAATTCGAAACATTGCTCGCCAAGACTGCGCCTCACCATCCAGTCCATATATGCTATGAAAAGGAGCGGCGACAGAACACAGCCCTGGCGAAGTCCAACGCGCACATCAAAAGGACGGGATTTGACGCCATTTATCCGTACACAGCTTCTGCAGTTTCCATACAAAGACTGAATGGCTCTCAGAAGAGGCCCACTCAGCGCATAGTCCTGCAAAACTCTCCACAGTGTCCCGAGGGACTCGGTCATACGCCTTTTCCAGATCTACAAAACACGCATAGACCGGTTTGGCATATTCCCAGGCCTTCTCAAGAATAACCTTCAGAGTAAAAAGCTGGTCGGTTGTGCCTCTGCCAGGCCGAAAGCCGCACTGTTCTTCCCGTAACAAAGGCTCGATTACAGCTCTGGAACGCGTTTCCAACACCTTCGCGAATACTTTTCCCGGAAGACTCAAGAGAGATATGCCCCTATAGTTGGCGCAATATCTCCTGTTCCCTTTTTTGAAAATGGGCACTATAACTCCCGTTTGCCAATCGCTAGGTGCCTTCCCGCTATCCCAGGCCACCTTAATGACACGTGTTAGCCATTTAACACCCTCTTCACCCATTGCCTTGAGCATTTCTGGCCGGATTTCATCAACTCCAGCAGACTTGCCAACTTTTAGCAATTTAATCGCTTCAGTGACTTCGTCTACTGTGGGACTATTCTCCGCCCTTATCTCGTCAGCATTGGGAATGCCATCTGACGAGATAAGGGCGGGGTGGGGGTGGGGGGGTGCATTTTATACCTAGCTGCCAGGTTTAAATTCGGCCGATCCTAACCCGGGCGTTTTATTTTCTTTTTTTTGTTTTTCTTTTATTTATTTTTTTTTACACATGTAAGCCGCTTCCAAAATCTACCTTCTAAAACTTACCAGGAAGATTCACTGACTTTAGAATTTATTTACACACTGCCTGTTAGGACTTCTTTAAAGTTTTGTTTTTCTTTTATTTATTTTTTTACACATGTAAGCCGCTTCCAAATTTTTTTCCTTTGTTTTAATTTATTTTTTTTTTGTTCGGTACACCTTCCTTTTTTTGTGTAATTACTCATTACACCTTTTATTTATATTACTAGGATCTCCAATTATGAATAAAATTGAGCTTTCTAGCCAAATATCTTGGGTGGCTACGCAGGGCCCCACTCACTGTGTTAACTTGAACGGGTGACAGGCTATCGTGTAGCTCATAGGCGCTACACCGTCTCAGTCCTTAATAGTAGCCACAAATACACTTTCACACACAATAAAAACTTCTATATAAAATATGCCCTTATCATCCGATTTTACCGATCGCCTAACCTACCATCACACCAGCGCCAGCGTTTGCGGTATCCACTTTTTCTGTTGATTTTCATATTTTTGGGGAGCAAAGGATGGGTCTGCTTATTTCCGTTACGACTTGAGTTCGATTGGGCTCTCTTGGCGGCACATCTCCATTGGATCTCCGCTGAATTGCCTGAACTCCGAAACTCTTCATCCTGTAGCCTGAATGTCAAATACCATCAATTATCGACAAAAATTACAAAGACAGCTGATCGATGATGGATGGTGAGAAACCGGGTCGATTAGTATCATAGATAAAGCTTGTCTTACTACTCTTACAACTAAATGTACGGGCAGAAGCTTGAGTTCTATCAAAGTTCTTATATCTTCGGCGCCCCACATCGGCTGCACGAGTCCCCCTTACTGTGAGGGGCTCTCCTGCCGTCAGTGGGGGCGCTTTGTTTGGTTGGGGATCTAGTATTACAACATACATGTCGTTATCATTGTTAAAGGCAAAATTCAAAATGCGCAAGAAAACGTCGCTGGTCCTAGTTCCCACCGGAGTCAAAAGAGAGAATCCACACTTGTTGGTCCAAGATCGTACGCTCAAGTCGCGTCACGTGAAAGTAAGCCACAATCGGCCGCATCAGATTCGGTCTCTCAAATTCTAGGCATGATTTTAGAAAATTTTGAGCAACGGGCGAAACTTAATCAAGTAATATTCAACAAATTGAGCGAGCTCGAGTTTAAACCTCGAAAAACATTTAATAAAAAATCATGAATATGGGAAAGTCAATCAAAATAACTACATGGAATGCAAACGGCCTTTTGCAAAAAATTGACGAACTAGAAGTATTCCTACGGAAGAATAATGTAGACATATGCCTGATTTCGGAAACCCACTTTAAAAAGGGTTCAGCACGCAAAATAAAAGGTTACATTGACTATCACGCGCATCATCCTTCAGAAAATTCGAGAGGTGGATCCTATCTCTACATTAAAGACTGCATTAAGCACTCCAAAAACGAAGAAATAGAACTTGACTCTATGCAAATAACCTCAGTCTCAGTAAAATTAAGTCACATAAATTACAACACCGCGACGAGCTATTTTCCTCCGCAGTATCGGTTGGCAGATGAAGATCTTGCTCTGCTCTTTGATTCACTTGGGTCAAACTTTATCATCGGCGGGGACTTTAACGCGAAAAATACTTTTTGGGGCTCACGGTGCAATTCAACAAGAGGCAGAGCCCTCTTTAAAGCAAGTACAAAACGCGGCGTGATCTTCTTACCGACGGGAAAGCCAACATATTGGCCAACCGACAGAAATAAAATACCTGATCTCGTCGACTTCTTTATCCAAGCCAAGGGGGTACCTCGTTACCTTACGAACGTAGAAGAACGCTTTGATCTCTGTTCAGATCACTCGGCAGTTCTTTTGAAAATCGGCGGAAGCCTAGCGAAAAAGAATAGAGCGCCTAGATTAACTAACAACAACACCGACTGGGACGGCTTTAGAAAATACTGCAAAGAAAACATAGCTTTAAATGTACCGCTCAAAACGCCACTTGAAATAGAAGACGAATTAGATAAACTCGTGAGAGTTATTCAGAGCGCTGCGTGGAATAACACTTCTTTTCAGAGGTCCGAGTTATCGAACACCGGAACAATATATCCGCGAGAAATAGAAGAGCTAATATGCGAAAAGAGGAGAGCGCGCAAGAGATGGCAACGTTCGCGAGCACCCCCGGATAAGACAATCTTAAACCACCTTTCTAACAAACTGAAGCACGAACTTCAAGATTTTAAAAGTCGCGAGACTACTGCTTACCTCGAAAGTTTGACTGCCGATAAAGGTTCGAACTACTCTCTTTGGAAAGCAGTCAAGTCCGTTAAGAAGCCTATAGCACACTCTGCCCCATTAAGAAAAGCCAACGGCGAATGGGCAAGAGAAGACAAAGAAAGAGCGGATTTATTTGCAGATTACCTAGAAGAAACATTCAAACCGTTTGACGGGGAACCGTTGGTCGAGGAGCTCAATCCTTATGCGGTACAAGATAATTATAGAATAAAAACCGTGTCATTGGCTGAACTTCGTCAAACGATTAATAATCTGAAAAACAACAAAGCCCCTGGCTACGACTTAATTACTAGCGAAATTCTAAAGGAGCTACGAAAAAAGCTTTGGTCAAGCTACTCTATATCATTAACGCTTCCATGAGAGTTTTATACGTTCCAAGGCAATGGAAAGTGGCCGAGGTCACAATGGTTCCGAAACCAGGAAAATGTCCGAACGACAAAAAGTCATACAGACCTATTTCGCTACTGCCGATAATAGCTAAGGTGTTCGAGAAGCTGTTGCTTAAAAGGTTGCAACCAATCATTGAAGAAAGACGATTGATTCCGGATCACCAATTCGGATTTAGAAAAACACATTCAACAATCGACCAGGTCTATCGTATAACAAACGAAATCGAAAAAGCTCTGGAAGCGAAAAAGATATGTACTAGCGCTTTTCTCGACGTATCGCAAGCCTTCGACAAGGTGTGGCACGAAGGCCTGAAGTACAAATTAAGGCTTTGCTTACCAGAAAAACTCTATAGAATCTTAGAGTCTTACCTTAAAGACAGAATCTTTCGCGTAAGGTACGAAAATGAGTACTCGGAATTCAAAGAGATAAATGCCGGTGTCCCGCAAGGAAGCGTTCTCGGCCCAATATTGTTTTTGCTCTATACAAGAGACATACCCCACGATAAGGGAACAATTTTAGCTACGTTCGCAGACGACACTGCTATTCTCGCTATTGATACGACAGTTGAGTTATCAACAGGGAAACTCCAGCGCGCTTTAGACAAAATATGCGACTGGACGAAGAGCTGGCGAGTCGTCCTTAACGAGACTAAGTCAACGCATGTTAACTTTACTTATAAAAAGATAAACAACAAACCTTTATTCATTCACTCGGTACAAATCCCGTACTCAAATGAAGCGAAATATCTAGGAATGACTCTAGACGCAAAACTTAAATGGAAGCCGCACGTTAAAAAGAAACGCGACGAGCTCGAAATTAAGTTAAGAGAAATAATTGGCTTATCGGAAGATTTTCGAAACTAAGCATATATAACAAACTGCTTTTGTATAAGCAAGTGCTAAAACCATCTTGGATACAACTCTGGAGTTGTACGAATACAATCAATATATCTATTTTAGAAACTTTTCAAAATAATACACTCAGAGCAATCATTAATGCTCCATGGTACATAAGAATGTACTATAGGCTTCTTAATGGACTTCACTGCTTTCCAAGGAGAGTAGTTCGAACCTTTATCGGCAGTCAAACTTTCGAGGTAAGCAGTAGCCTCGTGACTTTTAAAGTCTTGAAGTTCGTGCTTCAGTTTGTTAGAAAGGTGGTTCAAGATGGTCTTATCCGGGGGTGCTCGCGAACGTTGCCATCTCTTGCGCACTGTCCTTTTTTCGCATATTAGCTCTTCTACTTCGTGTGGATATATTGTTCCGCTATTCGATAGTTCGGATCTCTGAAAAGAAGTGTTATTCCACGCAGCGCTCTGAATAACTCTCACGAGTTTTTCTATTTCGTCTTCTATTTCAAGTGGCGTTCTGAGTGGTACATTCAAAGCTATGTTTTCTTTAAAGTATTTTCTAAAGCCGTCCCAGTCGGTATTATTGTTACTTAATGTAGGCGCTCTTTCCTTTTTCACTAGGCTTCCGCCGATTTTCAAAAGAACTGCAGAATGATCTGAACAGAGATAAAGCGTTCTTCTACGTTTGTAAGGTAACGAAGTACCCCCTTGGCGATGAAGAAGTCAACAAGGTCAGGTATTTTATTTCTATCGGTTGGCCAATATGTTGGCTTTCCCGTCGATAAGAAGACCACGCCACATTTCGTACTTGCTTTAAAGAGGGCTCTGCCTCTTGTTGAATTGCACCGTGAGCCCCAAAAAGTATTTTACGCGTTAAAGTCTTCACCAATGAAAAAGTTTGTTCCAAGTGAATCAAAGAGGGAAGCAAGATCTTCATCAGCCAGGCGATACTGCGGAGGAAAATAGCTCGACGCGATGTTATAATCTAAGTGCCTCAATTTTGCGGAGATTGAGCTTATTTGCATGGAATCCAGTTCTATTTCTACGTTTTTGGAGTGCTTAATGCAGTCTTTGATGTAGAGAGAGGATCCGCCTCTCGAATTTTGTCAAGGATGATGCGCGTGATAGTCGATGTAACCTTTTATTTAGGGTGCCGAACCCTTTTAGGGCCGAAAACCCACTTTAGGGTTTCCGAAATCAGACATATGTCTATATTATTCTTCCGTAGCAATACTTCTAGTTCGTCAATTTTTGCCAAATGCCTGTCGAATGATCCGCAACATAAGACCGTTGCCCCCATGAAGGGAAATTGTGTGAACAAAATCAACCAGCAGGTGCGAAAAACGAGATGACTATGTTAAAATTATAGGATGCCGCTCATTGAACGACAACGAGGCATTTGAAAGACGCCCATTTACTCGAAACGAATTGTCAGAGTCCAGTATTAGATTAAAGGTCAACAGGGAACTTTTTGATGCAATCGGCCTTTTTTGGAGAGGTTGAAACATTCTTTCTCAAAGTAGCGGCGTTGAGCTAGCCACATAAACGGGTTTTTACGAAATTCATTTCAGAAATAGTTGGTATGTCAATCCCTACAGGGGAGACTTCAGGTCTTCGTGAGGCATGACAGAAGAATCAAAATATGTAGGTTATCACGCGAAAGGCCTTGGGAAGTGACGAAAATTTTTCTAAAATGTCCTCAGAGATTTGAATCGTAAATTGAGACTAGAGAACTCTCTGACCAATCAATTTCTGAAGCCGGAAGCCAAGGCGGACCCTTACACCACAATGAGTTACCTTCCAATTCGGCTGCAATCAGCCCTCGCGTTGCTTAATCCGCCGGATTGTCGTGGGAGGGAACATGTCGCCAAGGTATACTGCCTAGATTGTCAACTATCTGACTGACGCGGTTAGCAACAAACGTTTTCCAAGTGCAGGAGGGCTTTTGCAACCACGCAATAACAATAGAAGAGTCTGTCCATGCAACGATTGGGGTGTCATTGAGTAAAGCCGATGACACATAATGGCTTATCATCTTCGATAAGTGCACTGCCCCGCATAACTCTAGTCTGGGTTACGATATTTGCTTCGCGGGAGCTACCTTTGTCTTTGCACATATCAAATGCGTTTCGATGCCACCATTTGGAAGGGTAATCCTAAGGTATATTGCGGCCGCATATGCCCTTTAGGATGCATCGCAGAACCCGTGAAGTTGTAAAGATACAGATGGACTAAACCCTATCCATCGAGTAACCTTGATATGTTTAATACCCGGGAGGTTTCTCACAAAAGTTGTCCATTTTGTATTGGTTTCTACGCTTAGTGTACTATTCCAATCCGTTCTATCCAACCACGTCTGTTGCATTAAAATTTTTGCTGTTATGAGGATGGGCGCGAGCCATCCCGCGGGGTCAAACAGTCGTGCTATTTGCGATAAAACCTCCTTTTTAGTGGGGGACTGGGCATGATCAAAAGGCTGCAGTGTGAAGTAAAAACAATCATGTTCAGAGTTCCAAAATACTTCTAATGCCGTGACAAAACTATCGTCCGAAATGAATGAAGTGCTGAAATTAACGAGTCGCTCAGCAAATGCTCCTGCGGAAGATGAGTAAGCAGTGAGTCGTCATTCGCGGTCCACTTTCGGACCGCAAATCCTGTTGAGTGCATAGCATTGATTAGTTCCGTCCGATTAGTTACGTCATCGACAAAGAAATCGTTCCTTAAAATTTGTGCCGCTAAAGGGTAAATAGGGGCGATATCTTTAGCCAATTGTGTAAAACGCGGAGTCATTGGGATGAACAAATATCTGACGGTACATCGTCTCAATGTCATTGTTGAACACATATCGCCAGAACCTCCAGCCCTGGTAGTAAAAGGTCGTTTAAACTGTTACTAGAGGCGTCAAACACAACTCGAACCTTTGTAGTCAGGCTTCCCGGTTTAAGGACAACGTGGTGGGGTAAATAAAACGAACTTATGTTTTTATCAATGACAACTTCTGACGGAGCTACCTTATGCATATGTCGAAGGGTGAGATACTCAGAAACAACTCTTATATTGAGTCTGTAGTTCACTATTACGGGCCAATGACCTTTCACTTCGTACGTACTGTTGTAGAGCTAGGTGTCGAGAAGGTTCAAAACGCAGTTGCTGAGCAACCGTAGGCTTAAAGAGTAGACGAGCTTCATATCGTCCATCCGGGCGTCGTATTGTGCTTGTGTTATATAACGTTTCGCAATACCGTTCTGCCTCAGACATGGAGGCATCATCTCAGGCATCAATTTTATCAATTGCTGTTCAAAGGTATGGTCATGAATAACGGTTGTAGTAAATTACAGCCTTTCACACGGTAAAGGTCCTGACAAAATCCATCCGAAAATGGTATTTTGGGCCACTAGAGAGTTCGACACATGCCGTATACCTTCGCAAATAACCATGGGGTACACTTCCGCTCCTAAAAGCATGTCGACTTGTGACGAACGATAGTAGGTCTGGTCCGCAAGTCTGATATTGAGTAGCTGTTGGATTTCAATAGGTTGGAATGACCTCGCTGGAAGGTTGTTTATAAGACTACGTAAAACAGTGGCCTCCATAGGCAAAAAACGTCGAGGGCATTCGTTGATAATGAGTTGCAAATGACAAAGCCTATTTGAACTAGCCGCATGTGAGATATTAATGCTGCCCGAGATGCACTGAACGAGCGCATAATATGAACTATTTTGCGACGCAACTGTTCTCAACTCCCTCCGGTAACGATGTGGAAGTACTTGGTAAGTTAGAGTTAGGTGTACTTATCGGCTGTCGGTTACCTTATATTAAGTTATTATTTTATTATTATTATTATTTATTAACAAAGAAAATTAATTACATCTTATCTCACCACCTGCATACAGTTACGATGGATGCCAATAAAATCTTCGCATCATTTTAAAGTGAAAGATTTTTTTTAACACATTCTCATGTTATCTTGTTTGTTAAAATTATAAAAAAAATTAAAGAAAAAACAACCAGATACAAACAGCTATCGGGCATATTCTTTAAAAAAAAAAAAAACGAAGCTAAACAAGTGGGAAAGTGCAACAGTGTGTATGCAAAAGCTTCAGTCCATCTACGACGGATTGCAAAATACCCGACCATACCAAAAAGGAAACTGCCACGCCTCCGAAAAGTGGGCGGGACATAAAAATATAACTGTTGAATGCCTTATACTAGGTGGTTGCATACATTCGGCCTAAACCTCCGCCTTTTTAACTAAAAATATCACTTTTTTTAGCGCCATGCCCACAAAAGTGGACGGAGGCACATACAATATATACCTACATAAAAGTTAGAAAATGCTAATATCTACATCTTTTGTCATATAATTTTTTCATATAAATTTATTGAAAAACAGTATTTTTAAGCTAAACTCCCTTAAAAAGTGGGCGTGGTTAATGAAAAGGCTTAAATTTTTTAATTACTTTAGAGACCAAACCTACCAAAAATAAATGCGCTAGCGCCATTGTAACAAAGCTTAATTTTGGAAAAAGTATTTTTTTAAAATTAGAGATGGTCGCACAGGTTTGTAGTGGGCGTGTCTGTGGGCGGATTTAGCTAACTTTCAAACTCGATCTGAAGGACTGGACTTCCAGCCAACCCACCAAATTTCAGCTCTCTACCTTAAAATTTAAGGCCTAAAAGTTGTTTGGATGGACGGACGGACATGGCCTAATCGATTCTTCTGTCGGTGCCATTCATATCTCTAAAAGGTGTTAAGGGTATACGGTGAGTACTTCACTGCGTTACAAACTATACATCAAACATAATATACCCTGGGTCGGGTATATACAGAAAGAGACTATCATGCACTACAGTCGTCAAGAAGCACGCTGACAAGTCCATTTCAAATGATTGTGTAGAAAATCACTGTATAGAAAAAGACTCAATAAAAAATTGAACTCAATTCATAATTGACCGTGAAATTTTGTTGAGAAAGGTTTAGGTCTTATCTCTATAATAGGTCTCAGGGAGTGAAGATAGATGAAATAAGTAGCGATTTAGGGGTCGTTAAGGCTCTGTTTTATGACCTATTTTGTTTCTGGTCTTCATCAATTCACTGTTTTCTCTAAAATTCAAGGGCTCATCTACTGCCTTCGCGGATGATAGCGATTTTTCCTATGGTCTTTTTACTCTTCTGGACTTAATTTTGGATATTAATTGGTATCTTAATCTATTGAGACACTGGTTTGCTTATGTTTTAACTAAATTATAACATAATATAACTAAATTATAACATAATTTAGTTATAAGCTCAAAAACTATGCTGATGTTCTTCAGCTTATCGCCTGCTTTTAATATGTTTTCTAATGTTTATTTTCATCCACCTGACTTTTCTAGGTATATTCTGTCCAATTGTTTTTGGCTCTCAAAATTCCTCCTCTCACTCTTCTTGTTAAATTTAAAACTGCAGTACTGAATAACTAGATATTCAACTTGCGCACCTTGCCCTCCAGCATCCATTTGTTTACGTTTTTTATTTGGCCTTAAAAGCTTTTATAAAGCTTAAAATTTTCGAATCGGTGAATACGTGTGAGAAGGTGCAACAACAATTTACCACACGTGATCAGCTGATGTAAAAAAGCCAAAACGGAGTTGAATGGAACTGATGAATTGACGAATTTACTCACAGTTCTAAATAAATGCCAGAGTATGGGTAAATTCGTCAATTTCAGCTTGTGGGCTAAGCTTTTATATGGTCGAAGCTAAAAGTGTTAAAAAAATTCTTTATGAAATCTGGCATGCTTAGTATGCATGCTTATAGTATAGTATATATAGTATATATATAGTATAATACAGTATTTATAAATGCAGGGACGTCCGGCACTCGAACAAACTGGGTAGACATTAAACTCATTTTGATTTATTTGTCTTGCATTTTGATTTCACCATAATACAAATTGTATAGGTATGAATGCATGGTTTAATGCCCGGTTTAGCTCTCTTACTACGTCAAGCTAGCAAGAATAAGAGGGCACCTAAGAAGGTAACACTCAAGAAACTTTGATACTTTTTTTATCGTTATTTATTACTTTTCGTTTTGCTTTCAAAGTATCAATAATTCCTGCAACATTTATTTATATCCTTACAGCTATATTTTTTAGGTTGGTATATCTCCTAACTTTGAAAAATGCATAGCCTTCTCTGCCACTTTCGCACTAAAATTACTAAAACAACAAGAACTAAAAAAGCTACTACATTCGTAACCATTAGGATAAATATTAAATAACTACATAATTCCAAGCAAAATAATTCTATATTCCTTTCTTATTCATCTTTCCCTTCATTCTTGTCCTCTTTCTTATCAGAATTTTATTCACAGGCACAACCACAGCCACCCAAAAAGTGTTCAACTTTGAAACCAATTCAAAATAAACGAACGATTAGACACTTTCAATTCTGTCTACGTTTCCCATGCACGAATCCAAAAAATTAAGGATGTCGCATATCGCTGTTCCTGCCATATCTACCTACATTTGGACAAAAACGAAGACAGTGTCTTCGGAGATATTCGTTTTCCGATCGCTATCCGCAGCGACGACACAGTACACATTTTCTGCCTTGCGTTTGTTACGTTCGTGCGTGGTGAAAATGTATCATGCAAGAATCAAATGGCATAAATGTGATGTGTTTGAGTATGGTGGCCTTGTATATTTCTTTGGTGTCCTAGAAGAACACCTTTCGGGGCTCACTATGTAATTTCATAAGAGAACGAGTACTCTACAAAGCTAGTATGAAACGAAGTTTTATATAAATACTCGACGGGAAAGGCAATGTATTGGCCAACCGACAGAAACAAAATATCTGAGTTTGTAAACTTCCTTATTACAAAAGTAGATGACTTCTTAGATCTCCATTCGGATTTCTTTGAAAAATAATGCGTAAAACAGGTAAACCAGGAGTGACTTACCCAAGCTTGACTTCAACAAATAATCTCATACCTGTACCACTGATCAGACCATAAAAAGATAGCCAACTCGGCACAAAAATTCCCTTTTTGCAGTCCCCAGCTTCCACTGACTGGGGACTGCATATGAATTCTGTGTTTTACCTAGCACTCAACTACATTCTCAGCTGGCGAGTATTTCACACAGACAGGAGGCAAATCCCGTGGCATATCCCGCTACGTTCCGTTTCGTTCCCTGTGTGTGTTATTGCAAGTTTTAGCGGACAGGAGGTTGCGCGGTTGGCTACCTCTTTATAGTCTGATCAGTGCCTGTGCAGTGGTTATCAGGCACGGCGTTTTAAGACACGCTCAGCTCTTTTTGCTGAGCAGGCTTCTTGTTTTTTAACCGCAGCTGCATTTCTCTCACACAAGAATTCGTACCAACTTCCCCCACTGCGAATTATTAAGTAGTATTCAGCCCGAAAGTCCAAAAGAGAGCATTCAGTGATCCATCATATATAACCTTTTTCTCAGAAGAAGGTGTTATACTTGAAAAAAAAGAACGATGAAAAAAACTATAATACTTAGCACTCGATCTGCTAATTTACCCTTGGACTTTCGCGTAGATTTGAGGGATAGGACTCTACCTATAGTAAAGCCATTCTTTACAATCGAAGCTCGTTTGTGCTTTTAGATATGTAAGTAGATAATAGCTCTTTGGTATTTGAGCTTCATAGACCGTTTAATGGTGGCTTGTCAAGGCACTAGTTCAATTCCTCTCGGATTGCCTACGGGCTTTTCGACTGACTCGGTTTTATTTGGTGTGTTGGGAGCGTCCTAACAGTTCGTCTGGCTCCAAGAAACCTTTATGGATGAAAAGATGGAACTCAAGTGGGAAAAGACGGGAAGTCCAAAATGAACGGGGAAGCCCAAAAATGAAGTGGAAGAATTGGACCAAAAGGAAAGAAAAAAGAGCTTCTTTGTTGTATAATAAAGTATAAGCTTTTGATATTGTTGAAGTAATTAAGCAAACGCATGTATTTACTTAAAAATTTAAGAAGTTACAATAATTTGCATGTAAATCTTATGGATTGTGTTCGTTTGTATCTTTAAATGCGTATTATAGTAATTGTTCAAATAAAATATGCATGCTCTTTAAATTACATAGATTAATTAAAGTAATTATTTAGTGTTATTTTATTTAAATAAATGAGTAATTTCAGTTGTTTTCTAATAATGGCTTGATTCCATTTAATAATTCTTATTTAAATTTATTTATTTTTATTGTTTCTTTTTGTTTTACACAACTCTTTGTTCAACCTTGCTGTCTAATCCCAGTTATGTTTACGAACCGAACTTTGTCTTTTTACGTCTTCTATCCTACTTTTTCTCTTTTTTTTGTGGTCTCGCTCTTTTATCTCTTCATTTTTTATTTCAAAACGCAATATTCGTAAACCTAAATTTACAGGTTTACTGAAACGGCTAGACTACTGCGCAGTGTGTTTACACGTCGTGCTAATACGAGAGTCGATACGGAACTAGAACTATCGCGTGAGTATATATAATATTGATATGAACTTGATGATGAAATGAAATAACCTTACTTACCTATTATTAAGCTAAAAATAAAAGGGAGCTGCGAGTCGTTGTTAGATAAATGTGGAAAATGTGTAAAAAAATTTACCTTTTTTATACCCTATTCCATAGGATAGGAGGTATATTAAGTTTGATTCACAGTTTGTAACTTAGAGAAATAATCATCGTAGACCCCCAAGCCCTTAATGGCATATGATGGAGACCGATTTGTAAAACTATGTCTGTGTGTCTGTCGGTAGTTTAAATAAAAATTAAATTAAATAATTATTTTTTTTTTATTTAAACTGCCTTAAATTTTGAGCTAGAAACTTGAAACCTCATATCTGAGCTTTTTGGTTCCCGAGTAACAGCAGTACAATTTGCAAGTGTAAACATTTTTGAAATCCGCCCACTGACTTTATAACATGAAAATTAAAATTGCAGTATCCTTGCGTAAGTATATTGAGATTGGCATTTCAGAAAAAGCGAAGAACGTCCCTATTTTCGGCGTGGTCGCATTTATCTCACCGTTTTTCAACAAACCTTATTTGGTGCCGGCTTAAGCTAGCGCGGGGCCCGTAGCAAATTCTATTAAGGGGCCCTTGGATTGCTTTAGGTTATCAAGATAGTGGTATTTAGTAAAAGAAAACTATTAGATACAAAAAAAACTTTTCTGCATTTAATTTGAGCAAATTTATAAATATTACTATTCAGATCGACTTCTTCCCATTCAGAATATTTCATACCTTTCCCTTAATACTACATGCATTAAGGCTACGTCTTAAAGCACTCTTCTATTAAGTTCAGGAATTGGTA
The DNA here is from genome assembly GCA_947623515.1 of Neoascia interrupta. NCBI lineage: Eukaryota > Metazoa > Arthropoda > Insecta > Diptera > Syrphidae > Neoascia > Neoascia interrupta. The sequence continues at coordinate 112,496,633 of OX392462.1, forward strand.
AATAAATACTGAAGTCAGTTGCACCACCGAACAAAGACGAGGAAAAATGTTCACTTCTCTGTCATAAGACAAATTAATAAGTTATATTCACTCGCGTATTTAAGTTTTCACATCCTATTTATGTATGTAAGCAACCAGATATTTATTAGCCGCATTCCTAAACGGACGAGAAGATGTAAATATTTTCCAACCAGTGACTTTGGTGTTTTTATACCCGACCGATGGTATATTAATTTTAATGCATAGTTTGTAACACAGTGAAATAATCATCGTAGACCCTTAAAACATTTTAGAGATATGATCGAAACCGACAGGTGAATCGATTAAGCCATGTCCATCCGTCTGTATGTGTAAAGGTTTTAGGTCTTTAGAATCAACCTTGAGAGCTAAAACTTGATAAACGGCTTAGTTCATCTGTTGCACAGACAAAGTGTGAAAATTGGCTTAGTCCGTCAACGGCCACGCCCACTATTGGCTTCAATGTGAGACAACCTCTATAACACATTTTCTTTCAAAATGCCTTTTGCTCAAGTAAGCCTAGTCATAGGAACTAAAATTTTGAGTACTGAGCAAGACCTTTGACAAGGCTAAAATTGAACCGCTCACAATATCGACCATACCCACTTTTAACATGTTAGATCTTTAAAAATCCGATTACTCGGAAAGTGAACTCAAAATCGAAAAAAAAAATATAACAACAAGTGGAAAGTGCAACAGTGCGTAGGCAAAAGCTTCAGTCCATCTACGATGGATTGCAAAATACCCGACCATAAAAAAAAAAAAAACTGCCACACCTCCAAAAAGTGGGCGGGATATAAAATATAACTCTTGAATGCTTTCTTGGTTGCATATATTTGGGCCTAAGATTCCGCCTTTTTAACTAAAAATCACTTTTTTTAACGCCAATATACATGAAAGTTAGAAAATAGTAATATATACGACTTTGGTCATATAATTTTTAGTGAAATTTCATATATATTTATTTACAGGCCTGTAGTGGGCGTGTATGAGGGCGGATTCAGCTAATTTTCAAACTTGATCTAAAGGACTGTATTTCCAGCCAAACCACAAAATTTCAGCTCTCTACCTTAAAATTTAAGGCCTTAAATTTTTTTACATACGGACGGGCGGACGGACATGGCTTAATCGATTCTCCTGTCGGTCCCATTCATATCTCTAAAGGGTCTTAGGGGTCTACGGCGATTATTTCAGCGCGTTACAAACAATACAGCAAACTTAATATACCGGGTATAAATGTTAAAGATATTACTATTAGTAAAGTTTGGTCCATACAAAGTTTTGAGCTCCGCCCACTTTAAGGGGGCGTTTTTAGGAAAAAACTGTTTTTTTTCGATATAATTTACGGCTTTAACGCATTTTGTCATGAATCTAACGAAATAAAAATTAATTGCTTTTAATTTAGCCCAGACCCACTTTTGGAGGCGTGGCCTATACAAATTATATATGAACTCGGGACAAAAAATTTTAAGACTTGGTGTTACACGGTATAGGTCGGTTATATAGAAATTTTTCACAGACAAACTCTTGCACTTACTCCTTATACTTGTTTATTTCTTTTCATGTTAGACAATGTCAAAAAGGAAAGAAATAAGACAACGAAAAAATATATTTTTTCGTGAGTATAACAAGTTGGTTGCCTGCAATAGCTATAAGGGAATTCACCTGTTAGTTTCGCAGCAGTGACAACTCATTTTGCGTGTAGCGCGGAGCAAAACATTACTTGTGGTGTGACCAGCGCTTACTTTTAGAAATGTACTAAAAAGTTTAAACTATAGTTGAACATTTTGATGAGACTATTTCATGGTAAATATTGTACACACACATTCATTTGAAAAAAAAAAATTACCGCTTTGATCTAAATACATACATATATACTTTTAACGGTCAGAAAGACTTTGTGCGCGGGGCCCCCAAATGCGCGGGGCCCGTAGCATTCGCTACTCTTGCTACGTGAGTAATCCGCCAATGTTATTTGTATGCAATATGTTTGCTACGAATCAAGAAATTCTTGTTTTGTATGCTGACATATATCTGTATACAATCAGTTTACTGAGAAATTTTAACCATGACCACTTTTGGGACCGTACTGGAATAAAAACCTATTTTTTGGCTAAAAATTCACTCACATGCAAACCTCATCAGGAAAATATATTTTACCAAAAACTACAATGTTTCTGAAAAGGGGTTGATACCACGCCCCTTTTTTAGCTGATGCATATTGACATATTGGAAATTTAGCGATTTGGTGCTTGACAGGGGTCAATTGGGAAGGAGTATCTAACGATTCGCCTAGCAGATTGTAACCCACTCACTAGTTATCCTTAGAACTAAGTTTGTATTTTTAGTTAACGAAAATTACACATAATTTTAATTTTTGTTTCAAAAATAAATCCGACTGACATTTTTGTGAATGTCCGAAGGCCAACATTGTGCCCGTCACTTAAATGTTTCATGTCCATCCGATCCGATTGTGATCGTCAGCGGTCTTTTTTGCCTTCGAATTATATACGACGAGTCTCCACTTCTTAGTTATTCAAAATTAACCCCTTGTCTGCATATGCAGGGGTAATTCGATAGTATTTCGAAAAGGGCAAAATGAGCGAGAGTGTTCCTGAGTGTTCCAAAATGAGTGAATCGGTTCCTTTGGGATATCCACTCTCTTGTTGACACTAAAAAAAAAAACGGAATCCGAAAGGGAAATTTCTAGGCCGCTAATGAAGTTCGGCTAGACGAAAATTTTTGGTACAGCTTCATTATTAATTTAAACTTTAAAGTCAGTGTGATGTGGCCAGTTTAATTTGTAAATTACATACATGTAAGCGAAGAAGTGTGGCATTGATAATATTCCATAAAAACACGACACAAAGGAGGACGGTGAAGAAAACGTTAACAAAGGACATTCATTTTAGGATTAGAAAGACAAGGTAAACATTTTACAGTCAGGCAGTGTAGCCTATTTTTTTTTTATCAGGCGTACCCACAGTGGAAAAAAGAAGAAAATCCTAGAGGCAGACGAGACATTGTTGTTCTGCAGATTCTTCTTCTAAAATCCCAGGGACGAAAATACCAGGGCGGAATTTTTTTAGAATTATATCGAATTTTGAATCGACACCACATGGCTAAACAGCCAAATGCAGCAACTAATCCTGTAACCCGTTGGTGGCCGAGCGGTTGCGGAGCCGTACCCTGTACGCTGCCGTAGGTTCCAGCTCAAGTCCCGATTCAGGCAGCGCAATATAACCTTTTTTTTATCGGTCCGTCCAAAAATGGAAAAAGGACCACTTATGGTAACGCTACGTTGTCCGTCCGTCCAATCGCTTTATAGCTTCTGAACGGAAAGTCGTAGAAAGACAAAATTTGGTGTGCGTATAAACTGCGGAAATGGTCAGAGAAACTAAAGAGGTCATTTTTTTTAAGCACAAATAACGGTTTAATGTTTGTTTTTTAGTATTTTTTTGTATGTTTTTTATTTTAAGTATAGTAATGTATGTTTTTTAGTATTTTTTTCAAGAAGTTTAGTAATAAAGAATTAGAAAAACACAACTTAGGTTTAAGAAATACTTTAATTAAAAAATAAAACTTTTTGAAAATAGCAAAGCGTTTTTGAGAAATGAAGAGTCGAAAATGCATGACGTTTTTCAAAGTGTTGGAGGCCATAACTTTTGAACGGCTTATCGCTCAAAATCAATATTGAACACACGTATAAAGCAACTCAAAGTGCTTAGGTCATATTTTTCAAAAACAGTTTGAGTACTGCAGTTTTGACGCATTTTCATAAATAAAATCGCAAAAATGCATGAAAAAACGTGTGTCCCCGTTTATTTCCGGGGCTATTTTGTTGAATTCTACGAAAAAAATCACACTTATGAGAAATAATTCAAAATTTTAAGGAAAATATTTGCTTTATGGATTTGAAATTTAAAAAAAATATAAAAAAGGTCAAAAGAACGCATGTCTCCGCCTTTATCTCCCACACGGTAAAAAGTATAATTTTTAAATTAACACCGGGCATAGTCCATCTTCTTAAATTTTATACAAAGCTATAGCAGACTTCGAATATTCAAAAACTTCGAAGATTTAACTGAAAAACGTGAAAACATTTTCAAACACTATTTTTTTAAAGATTTCTAGTTCCTTAACGGTTATGAGCCCCTTGTTTAAATTTGGCTGAAGTATGTAATGTTTAAAAGGCAAGCGAACTCCATCAAAAACGTTTCAAAGTTGCCGTTTTCGACCCTAAGTTCTTAAGCCCGTTCAAACAAGCGAAATAAAAAACAGCATATTTTTACCGTTTTCTCAGAAATCTATGTCCGCAGAATTTGAGAAAAGTGGCAAATGCTAGCACAGGTGGTTGTAAAATTGATCAAAAAGTATAACGGTTATTAAAAGTAATCGAAATTGCTGTTTTATGGGTTTTAAATTAGAAAAATCCTAAAAAAGGCTAAGAAAGAGTATGTCCTTCCCTATATTTTCGTAACGGTAAAGATTTCTGTCAGTCTTTTTTTGAGTAACGAAACTCAATATAAAATCACCCAATATAAGAAAAGTAGATATCACTACGAAAAAAGTAAAGTAAAATATATCCAGAAATAATTTTAACAAATAAATAGAATGTTACACAAACTGCGCAATATAGATGACCATAACCTTCAATAAAAGCCAACGGACCGCTCCGCGTATCTCTTCATACTTGGTTTTTTTTTATTGTTGCAATAAATAGTTTTTATTGTCTTAGGTTCTTGAATATTGAAATTTTGAATAACTGGATGCGTATAGTACAAGTATATATACTGTAATGTTTTTGCCTGGGGTTCGTCGAATAAAACTCTATTTCACTTTTAATACAATCAACGCAACGCTTTATTTATCAAACAAATCTTATTTAAATTCAAATCACACTTAATTACACTTCGCTACTTAAAAGTCAACACTTTATTTCAATTTGATCACTTTTTACTTTACTACCGATTTTCACAAGTCAACGTTTTCAAGTCAACTTGCCCGTACGAGCTTGTCACCCGTGTACTTATACAAAATTAAGCACCTTCTAGTACGTTTCATACTTCCCCTTTGGTAATTTTCTATTGGTACTCTTCTGCTGAATTCCATGGAGGGGAAATTTTCGATATCCGAATTCGAACTTGGAATATCATTTTGCTGTCAGCTGACTGGAATGACAGTTGGCGATTCCTGCATATCGTTTTATTTTTTGTTGTCACATTGCCCCCCTCTTAGCTTTGTTCGTCCCGAACAAGAACGTTATCAATGCTTCCGTGGTAGCGATGTAGGCGATCAACATGGTCAACTTTTATCGTCCCTCTTGGTCCTCGTTGGATTCGAATTAATTCGCGTTACCACTTGGTAAGGACCTTCCCAATTGTGCTGCAGCTTTGGTGATCTTCCCTTTTTGCGATGTGGGATGTAGAGCCATACCAGATCTCCCTCGTTGAACTCGACGAGCAATAAACTAATTCCACTGGCACTCCGAACCTGCACACCCAGTTGTCCAATATGTGGCCAACAACGGTTTTCTTCTTGATTTGTGATCGCAAATGCCTCGGGCCACTTGCTGAAGTAATGGCAATTACAAGGATGTAACGATTGCCGCTTTCAGTTTCCGGAAATGGACCTGCGATATCGATGGCGATTTTTGCGAAGGGCGAACCAACGTTTTAGTGGTGCATTTTACCTCCTGATTTGACTTTGGGTCCCTTACTGGCAGCACACTTCCAACACCAGCTCTCAACGTCGTTTCTTGCACTCAGCCAATAAAAGCGTTCTCGTACCTTTTCCAGGGTGTTGTTGATTTCCAAGTGCACACCAGATACTCCATAGTGCATTCCCCGTAGAATCTCCTGAACTCTCGACCGTGATACCACACGCTGCACCTTAAAGGATTTCCCGTCCGGCATTTCCCATTTTTTCCACAGAGCACCATCTTGTACCTGGAGAGAGTCCCACTGCGCCCAGTATGCCTTTAAGATAGGACTTCTGTCAGAGATATCTCTTGCATTCAGCTTCTCCATAGATTCCTTCCATGCAAGGATTAGCTCGATGTCAGGGTCTTCTTGTTGCGCATTACGAAGTTCCTCAGTGCTCCAGCAGCAACATCTGCAGGTTCAGCTCTTACTCTTTGGGCAGAAAAACGTTCGTCTATTTCTTCTTGTCGCACGCAATGCTTACAATTGGACTCACATGGTCTCCGGGATAATGCATCCACGCTTCAGTGCATAACATAATATAATATATCCACTTCCTTTGCGATATTGTATCGCGAAGTCATAAGCCTGCAATCGCTCGATCAATTGGCCCTCAAGATTTTTGAACTGGTTACTTACCATTGGTGAAATGGTTACTTACCATTTGAGAGCGGGGAGGTCTGTACGCAAGATGAACTTCTGGCCACTCAGGTACTTCTGGAAGTGTTTTGTCGCCAGTATTAGAGCAAGGATTTCTTACCTGATAACACAGTAATTTCTCTCTGGTCGGGTTAGAACTTTGCTGAAGTATGCTACCACTTTCTCCTGCCCATCGTGTAACAGCGACAATGCTGCGCCGACACCCACATTACTTAAGTCTGTGTCCACAGTAAATATCTTGCCAGGGATGGGGTAAGCTAGTATCGGTGCCTCGCAAAGTCGCTGTTTCAGATGCTGAAAGCTTCTCTCGCACTCACTTGACCATTTGAATTGTCTTCCCTTCTCAGTTAGCTGGTGCAGACACTTTGCGATTCTGGCGAAATCTTTAACGATCCTCCTGTAGTACGTAACAAGACCGAGAAAGCTCCTTAGCTGGTGTTTGTTTTTGGGAACTGGCCATCTTCTCACAGCCTCGATTTTCTCTGGATCCGTCTTCACTCCATCTGTCGATATCACATGCCCCAGAGACTTAACTTCTGCTCTGAAGAGCGCACACTTCTTTGGATTGAGCTTCAAGTGTGCTGCTCGAAGTCGTGAGAAGACCTCCCTCAAGTTGTCGCGATGTTCAGCGAACGTCTTTCCCAAAACGATGACGTCATCCAAGTAAACTAGACCCTTTTTCCACGTTAGACCATGCAAGAAGCCTTCCATAAGATGCTCAAAGGAAGCCGGAGCTTTACACAAACCAAATGGTATACTGTAAGCTGCCAGAGTCCATTGCCAGTTGAAAAAGCGGTCTTCTCTTTGTCTTCTGGGTGGATCTGTACCTGCCAGTAGCCACTTTTCATGTCGTGGGTGGAAAACCATTTTGCTCCAGAGAGTGTGTCCAATGTGCCATCTATTAGAGGTAAAGGGTAGCAGTCCTTTGTGACATCGTTAAGCCTCCGGTAAGCTATGCAGAGTCGAGTGCTGCTATCCTTCTTTTTCACCAGTACAACAAGGGATGCCCACGAACTTTGCGAGCTTTCGATCAAACCTTCTTTTTCCATGGCCAATACCATTTCGGCGGCCTCATCTTGTTTCGCCAACGGAAATTGTCTAGTAGGTTGGCGGATTGGTCTAGCGTCTCCGGTGTCTTTATGGTGTTTTACTAAGTGTTTTCGACCATCGTCTCCATCCTGTGATGCAAATATATCAGCAAACTCGCCAATGAGATTTTCCGCTATGGTTTACTGCTCCTTATTTAGCTCACAGTCTCCGAGTGTAGTCTTACATACCTTGGTCAATTTTGATGGAGAGACAGGACTCTCAGTTACTGTCGAAATGGCTGCAACGGATACACATCTTCCGATCACCTCTCCTTGTCTGAACTTAACAATTTGGGTTCATCAGTCTTACCGGCACCATGTTGTTCTTTGGCTCTTGAAGTATTTTTCCCACGATGTAACTTTTAAATTCCCAGCCAATCTCATTTTTCCCCAACGGTGTTCGTATTTTGCCTTTCGGTATCGATGCGTTGAATTGAACACTCTAGAGTAGCCATTTCCCTGATGCGATGGCTACCTTGTGAAGCTTGTTCTGCAGCTTCCATCTTCACCAGGCGAATGCTAGTGCCTCAGCGGGAGTCTTCTTACCTGCCATTCTCAAAGTTATTTGTAGCTTTCCATCCGCAATGGCATTAGTAAACGCATCGGTGGCCAACTCGTTTATTATCTCCCTGCTGGTGTTGGGATAGAACGAATTCGTCAATCGCTCGACAAGCCGACATGCTTGCAACTGTTGAAGCATTTCACCCCTTGTCTGAACCCTTCGACGCAACTGGACCGTAAACTGGACCGTAAACTTGCTACATGTGGTCGTCGCCAAACCTCATCTCGATGGCCTTCACCATGGCATCTGTTTCTTCATGGATGGTTTGCAGTGCTTCGGCAGCTGTAATTTTGAGCGCGAGATCAACCGACTTGTCTTCATTGTCCCAGTTGTTCGTCATCGCCGCGCCTACTTCTTTCAGTGAAATTTAGTCGGCTCTTACGACAGCCATACCTTACCCCAAGCTTATTCTAAACTCCGACCTTGCATGGATTTTGCAGCCCTCTGCAATTGCAAAAAAAAAAAATGCGCCCCTTTCAACAAGCTGAATATTCCAGCATGGTGGTTTTAGAATAAAGAAGCTGGAAAGGATCGGTTTACTAAATTCATGAAGAGGAACCCATCATTGTCCATAAGAACTGCAGAAGCAACAAGTGCAGTGCGTGTTCCTTCTTAAATATCAGTCGTCGCCATCAGGAACTTGGAACCTAGTCGAAAGTATGTAGTAGCTTCAAAAGGTAAGAAGCAGGTAAGTGCTATTATTTCAGCAGACCGCGGTACATTGGTTACATTGGAATTGGCAGCTAGTGCATCCGGGAACACAATACCTACCCCAATGATTATTCTTCCACGGATAAATGCTAAAGACATTCTCTTCGTGATCGTCCGCCTGTGTCTATGGGATCCGGAAACAGTTTTGGCTGGATAGCCAAAGTCTTACTTACTTACTTAAGGTGGCGCTACAGTCCGGGGTGGACCTGGGCCTCAGCCAACAAGCTTCGCCAGCCAGCTCTGTCTCTAGCTAGCCGTCTCCAGTTTCGCACGCGAAGTTGGCTGAGGTCCCCTTCCACTTGCGTGCGCCACCTGAGTCTCGGTGCTCCTCTACCGCGTCGTCCCTGCGGTGTAGATTCGAAGATTTTCCGGGCCGGGGCGTTGGTGTCCATCCGCTCTAGATGACCCAGCCATCGTAGACGTTGTGTTTTGACTCTTTTGGCTAGGTCGGTATCGCTGTACAGCCCGTACAGTTCGATGTTATGTCTCCTCCTCCACTCTCCGTCTATGCAGACGGGACCGTAAATCGTCCGAAGAATTTTCCTCTCGAAGCAGCCTTAAGTGTTTTCATCCGCCTTTGGGATAACCAAAGTCGAGTTTCTTTTTAATATGGACCACTTGTACGCATCAAATGTACGCAGCCAAATCAACTCCAGAAGAACATGTGCTGCTGCACCTTATTGAACAAATCGAATACATTGGTGCCTGGACATAAGGCCACGTGACATAATGCCATATTTTAAAATGTGTTGAAAGGCAACCTTGCTAGAAGGCAACCTGCCAAACGCAATTACTACTGAAGCTTAAACTACTTGTAAATGAAAATTAGTCGTAGTTTGACGACTTTTCTTTTCTTTTTCATGATTACGCCACTTAAACTGGTGCTTTGAGCCCATCAGCCACTAATGTCCTAAATGGATGATTTCTATTCGCTCCGAAAACACCAATGACGTGTTGCTTCCAGCAGATCTCGTTTCTTTTATGAACTTTGACGAGTTAGGTCTGGTACAGCTCGAAACCAGTGCCTTTCTTTTAGTAAACCTTCAAATGCAATTTATTCAATATTGTATTAAATATTCAATATTATATAGGAGAATCCAGAAAAATAGTTATGGCTCGTTTTCTCGCATTAGAAAGGCGTCTTAGGAAATAGCCTAAAGTGAGAGAGGATTACGTTAAGTTTATGGACGAATACGAAGCTCTTGGACACATGGAGGAGATCGACCCTAATACTATCCAGGGACCTCGCTTCTTCATTCCGCACCGTTTTGTATTGAAACCAGGAAGCAGTACAACAAAACTAAGAGTAGTATTTGATGCATCCTCAAGGACCTCGTCCGGTTTATCACTCAATGATATCCTGCACAACGGGCCTACCGTGCAAAGTAAATTATTTTCAATTCTACTTCGGTTTCGTCTGCACAAATATGTCTTCACAGCTGACATTGAGAAGATGTATAGGCAGATTCAGATCCACAAGGAAGATCAAGCATATTAACTAATGATTTGGAGAAGAGCTTCAGAAGAAATCAGATACTTCGAAACCACAGCACTTTACTTGGCAACTTGATGTCTTCAGCACATAGCTACGCATTACGAAACAACACATCCAGTGGGGGCCTAGATTATCAAAGAAGATTTCTATGTCGACGACGGCCTAAGTGGAGAAGACACAATATCCGTGGCCGTTGAAGCGCAAAAACAAATTACGGCGGTGCTAAATATAGCTAAATTTAAACTCCGAAAATGTTCTGCAAATCATCCATTGTTGCTCAAGGATATTCCATTTGAGGACCAAGAGGTTAGCCTTGATTTTAGTGTATCAATGAACTGCGAGGTTAAAACCCTAGGCGTAATCTGGCAGCCAAAATCAGATCAATTGTATGCTAGGGCCGTTGTGTCTGTCACGAAAAAAACAGTCAGCTCAGATAATACCCGTATCTTTGATCGACTTGGAATCTTGGGTCCGATAGTACTCAAGGCAAAAATCTTCATGCATGGACTTTGGCGCAAGGAACTCTCTTGAAAAGACGAATTATGGATTAACTTTCGGAGCAGTCTGTCAGTATTAAATCAGGCCAAAATTGACAGGCATATCTTCAACCAAAGGAAGCCAACGTTCATCCAAATCCACACGTTCGTCGACGCATCGGAGGAAGCACATGGCGCAGCGGTGTATATCCGATCGACATTTAAGTACCGAACCATAGTTGTGAGACTACTCTGTGCCAAATCACGTGTAGCACCGGTAAAGCAACAAACTCTTCCTCAAACTGTGTGCCGCAGTATTAGGAGCTGACCTGTCAAGCTGGGTCCGAACTGACCTAAGATTTCAAGACGCTACAGTGTTCTTCTGAGCAGACTCACAAAACGTGCTTTCATGAATCAATTCAACGTCATCATCACTCCACACGTATGTAGCGAATAGAGTTGCGAAAATACACAGATAATCAAGCGCATAAACTTGTTATCTTGTGTTGTTGTTGTGACTCAAGCACTTAAACTTGTTCACGCAATATTTGGTAATAAAATTGCGTAGTTTCAATAAGATTGAATGATTTATTTGTGGGCAACTGCCTCTTTGATACTTATCATTAATTACAATTATTGCTTATACAGGGTGTTTCCAATTTCGATGCAAATATTCTGACACAAGATTCTTGGGTATATTTGAAGAAAAAAATTGTTCTACAGTATGGGCCGATCTCAAATTTTGATACCACTTATTGGGAATTTAAGAAAACACCTACTTTGAGGTACCTTGACCCATACTAACACAAATATCTCCGCTAACACTTCCAACAGGTACTTCATTTAGGACTTAAATTTTAGAAGAAATAATACTCCTTTTAACTGCATTGAAATAAAATTGATGACTTTTTTAACTTTCGAGATGTTTGCTTTTAAGTCGGATGCTTTTTCCCTGCCCATGACATTTTTTTGACTTTCAATACACATTTCTGCGAAAAATGCGTAATAAACATATCGGTAATTTTTTTTCTAGTGCACCTAACAATACTTAATAAAAATTGCTAAGACAAGTTACCCGAAAAACCCACAGATTTTATGATACTTGGGAAATTCCATAGCAGGTAAAATTATGAAAAACTCGATTCATAGTGTTCAATTCCTATTATTCTGAATAAAAATGCTTGTGTTTGGTTTATGTTTTTTTTATTTCATTAAGCTAACTTTACAATCAAATAAGGTGTTCAAAGTGTCCTCCTCCATTTTGTATGCATGCTAGAGCCCGTTTTTGGATTGCGCTGTCAACGTTTATTGAGGATAACTCCTGCGTCACTTGTGGCGAGGCTTGGAGAATGCGATCTTCTAAATCATTTAGAGTTGATATTTCTGTAGAATTAGCAAGTTCTTTCATTCTCCCCCATACAAAAAAATCCATAATTGTAAGGTCTGGAGATCTTGCAGGCCAGTGAACTGGTCCACTTCTTCCTATCCAACGACCAGCGTACTTTTCATCCAGCCAATTCTTAACCTCGCGACCAAAGTGGGCTGGGGCTCCATCCTGTTGAAAATATGACGAAGCTCGTTGAGTTACCGGAACATCCTCCAGTAGATCTGTTAAATCATTGCGCAAAAATTCCAGATAGTTTGCAGAATTCAGTGTGGGAGGCAGTTTGAAGGGATCGATTAAGTTGTTTCCAATAACACCTGCCCACAAATTGACGCTAAATCTGTGTTGAAATGATGACTCTCTCCTTGTGTGTGGGTTTTCCGCAGCCCATGTGTGTAGATTGTGAAAATTTGTAATCCCATCTCTAGTAAATTGAGATTCGTCCGTCCATAGGATTCTGCTTATAAAACCGTTGTCATCCAAGTTCCGCTCTAACAACCAGTTGCAAAACTCAAGTCTCGGCTCCAAATCACTCGGAAGCAGTTCCTGCACAGGTGTATGGTGGTATGGATACAAGTTTTCCGTATGCAGGAGACGAACAATTTTATGTGTTGAAACATTAAATCGCAAGGATATGTGCCTGATGCTGATTGATGGATCATTTGCAACCGCTTCCATTATTCTTTCAACTGCAATTCTTCCTGGTGAAGCTCCTGCGTTAGGTCGTCTTGTTGAAACAGATCCCGTTTCCCGAAGTCTTCGAAACGAATTTGTAAATACGCGGGGATTAGGTACTCTTCGGTTAGGATAAAGCTGATGGTATTTTTGTTGTGCTCTATTAGAACTTCCGTTGCACATCCCATAAACGTAGATAATATCGGCGTATTCTTCGTTTGTAAAAGATGCCATTTCAAGTAGGGTTTCTTAACAACTGTTGTGTCACCTCGGCTTCAAAAATGACTTTGATGGATTTAATTTTGTTTTCTAACCTTTTATACAATTTACATTAGGTAAATTTTCCAACTAGGCGACCAACCTCAAACTTAATCCTTTTTGGGATTTAACAGAAAAATGATAGGGAAATTACCTTTTTATCAGGTAGTCTAATAAAAATGCATGCTCTAAAACCTACGTAAATTATTAATACATAGTCAAAAAATCGTTCCTGTTGTCAATCGCGGTTATAAAAGTAGGTAACAAATCATATTTCCACGTTATGCCTGTCGCGGCTTCGTGCATCGAGTTTTTCATAATTTTACCTGCTATGGAATTTCCCAAGTATCATAAAATCTGTGGGTTTTTCGGGTTACTTGTCTAAGCAAATTTTATTAAGTATTGTTGGGTGCACTAGAAAAAAAAAATACCGATATGTTTATTACGCATTTTTCGCAGAAATGTGTCTTGAAAGTCAAAAAAATGTCATGGGCAGGGAAAAAGGATCCGACTTAAAAGCAAATATCTCGAAAGTTAAAAAAGTCATCAATTTTATTTTAATGCAGTTAAAAGGAGTACTATTTCTTCTAAAATTTAAGTTCTAAATGAAGTACCCGTTGTAAGAGTTAGCGGAGATATTTGTGTTAGTATGGGTCAAGGTACCTCAAAGTAGGTGTTTTCTTAAATTCCCAATAAGTGGTATCAAAATTTGAGATATGCCCATACTGTAGAACAATTTTTTTCTTCAAATACACCCAAGAATCTTGTGTCAAAATATTTGCATCGAATTTGGAAACACCCTGTATAACTGTTCTTAATGCTAACCTAAATATTATCATAGCCAGCGAACTAAGTTCACTGCAGTTCATTGGGCGGTCGTCGTACCCAGTATGCTGACTGTTGTTGTGGTGCCGAAATAGGTCAAGCGGTGCTGCGTTTATTCCACCCGAATAAGCTGTGTCATGTTTTATTTTCTTTGCTATTAAACATTCTCCCCGCGTTGAATGGACTGCATTCAACTGTGCAACTCTAGGGTAGCCATTTCCCTGATGCGATGGCTACCTTGTGAAGCTTGTTTTGCAGCTTCCATCTTCACCAGGCGAATGCTAGTGCCTCAGCGGGAGTCTTCTTACCTGCCATTCTCAAAGTTATTTGTAGCTTTCCATCCGCAATGGCATTAGTAAACGCATCGGTGGCCAACTCGTTTATTATCTCCCTGCTGGTGTTGGGATAGAACGAATTCGTCAATCGCTCGTCAAGCCGACATGCTTGCAACTGTTGAAGCATTTCACCCCTTGTCTGAACCCTTCGACGCAACTGGACCGTAAACTGGACCGTAAACTTGCTACATGTGGTCGTCGCCAAACCTCATCTCGATGGCCTTCACCATGGCATCTGTTTCTTCATGGATGGTTTGCAGTGCTTCGGCAGCTGTAATTTTGAGCGCGAGATCAACCGACTTGTCTTCATTGTCCCAGTTGTTCGTCATCGCCGCGCCTACTTCTTTCAGTGGAATTTAGTCGGCTCTTACGACAGCCATACCTTACCCCAAGCTTATTCTAAACTCCGACCTTGCATGGATTTTGCAGCCCTCTGCAATTGCAAAAAAAAAAAATGCGCCCCTTTCAACAAGCTGAATATTCCAGCATGGTGGTTTTAGAATAAAGAAGCTGGAAAGGATCGGTTTACTAAATTCATGAAGAGGAACCCATCATTGTCCATAAGAACTGCAGAAGCAACAAGTGCAGTGCGTGTTCCTTCTTAAATATCAGTCGTCGCCATCAGGAACTTGGAACCTAGTCGAAAGTATGTAGTAGCTTCAAAAGGTAAGAAGCAGGTAAGTGCTATTATTTCAGCAGACCGCGGTACATTGGTTACATTGGAATTGGCAGCTAGTGCATCCGGGAACACAATACCTACCCCAATGATTATTCTTCCACGGATAAATGCTAAAGACATTCTCTTCGTGATCGTCCGCCTGTGTCTATGGGATCCGGAAACAGTTTTGGCTGGATAGCCAAAGTCTTACTTACTTACTTAAGGTGGCGCTACAGTCCGGGGTGGACCTGGGCCTCAGCCAACAAGCTTCGCCAGCCAGCTCTGTCTCTAGCTAGCCGTCTCCAGTTTCGCACGCGAAGTTGGCTGAGGTCCCCTTCCACTTGCGTGCGCCACCTGAGTCTCGGTGCTCCTCTACCGCGTCGTCCCTGCGGTGTGGATTCGAAGATTTTCCGGGCCGGGGCGTTGGTGTCCATCCGCTCTAGATGACCCAGCCATCGTAGACGTTGTGTTTTGACTCTTTTGGCTAGGTCGGCATCGCTGTACAGCCCGTACAGTTCGATGTTATGTCTCCTCCTCCACTCTCCGTCTATGCAGACGGGACCGTAAATCGTCCGAAGAATTTTCCTCTCGAAGCAGCCTTAAGTGTTTTCATCCGCCTTTGGGATAACCAAAGTCGAGTTTCTTTTTAATATGGACCACTTGTACGCATCAAATGTACGCAGCCAAATCAACTCCAGAAGAACATGTGCTGCTGCACCTTATTGAACAAATCGAATACATTGGTGCCTGGACATAAGGCCACGTGACATAATGCCATATTTTAAAATGTGTTGAAAGGCAACCTTGCTAGAAGGCAACCTGCCAAACGCAATTACTACTGAAGCTTAAACTACTTGTGAATGAAAATTAGTCGTAGTTTGACGACTTTTCTTTTCTTTTTCATGATTACGCCACTTAAACTGGTGCTTTGAGCCCATCAGCCACTAATGTCCTAAATGGATGATTTCTATTCGCTCCGAAAACACCAATGACGTGTTGCTTCCAGCAGATCTCGTTTCTTTTATGAACTTTGACGAGTTAGGTCTGGTACAGCTCGAAACCAGTGCCTTTCTTTTAGTAAACCTTCAAATGCAATTTATTCAATATTGTATTAAATATTCAATATTATATAGGAGAATCCAGAAAAATAGTTATGGCTCGTTTTCTCGCATTAGAAAGGCGTCTTAGGAAATAGCCTAAAGTGAGAGAGGATTACGTTAAGTTTATGGACGAATACGAAGCTCTTGGACACATGGAGGAGATCGACCCTAATACTATCCAGGGACCTCGCTTCTTCATTCCGCACCGTTTTGTATTGAAACCAGGAAGCAGTACAACAAAACTAAGAGTAGTATTTGATGCATCCTCAAGGACCTCGTCCGGTTTATCACTCAATGATATCCTGCACAACGGGCCTACCGTGCAAAGTAAATTATTTTCAATTCTACTTCGGTTTCGTCTGCACAAATATGTCTTCACAGCTGACATTGAGAAGATGTATAGGCAGATTCAGATCCACAAGGAAGATCAAGCATATTAACTAATGATTTGGAGAAGAGCTTCAGAAGAAATCAGATACTTCGAAACCACAGCACTTTACTTGGCAACTTGATGTCTTCAGCACATAGCTACGCATTACGAAACAACACATCCAGTGGGGGCCTAGGTTATCAAAGAAGATTTCTATGTCGACGACGGCTTAAGTGGAGAAGACACAATATCCGTGGCCGTTGAAGCGCAAAAACAAATTACGGCGGTGCTAAATATAGCTAAATTTAAACTCCGAAAATGTTCTGCAAATCATCCATTGTTGCTCAAGGATATTCCATTTGAGGACCAAGAGGTTAGCCTTGATTTTAGTGTATCAATGAACTGCGAGGTTAAAACCCTAGGCGTAATCTGGCAGCCAAAATCAGATCAATTGTATGCTAGGGCCGTTGTGTCTGTCACGAAAAAAACAGTCAGCTCAGATAATACCCGTATCTTTGATCGACTTGGAATCTTGGGTCCGATAGTACTCAAGGCAAAAATCTTCATGCATGGACTTTGGCGCAAGGAACTCTCTTGAAAAGACGAATTATGGATTAACTTTCGGAGCAGTCTGTCAGTATTAAATCAGGCCAAAATTGACAGGCATATCTTCAACCAAAGGAAGCCAACGTTCATCCAAATCCACACGTTCGTCGACGCATCGGAGGAAGCACATGGCGCAGCGGTGTATATCCGATCAACATTTAAGTACCGAACCATAGTTGTGAGACTACTCTGTGCCAAATCACGTGTAGCACCGGTAAAGCAACAAACTCTTCCTCAAACTGTGTGCCGCAGTATTAGGAGCTGACCTGTCAAGCTGGGTCCGAACTGACCTAAGATTTCAAGACGCTACAGTGTTCTTCTGAGCAGACTCACAAAACGTGCTTTCATGAATCAATTCAACGTCATCATCACTCCACACGTATGTAGCGAATAGAGTTGCGAAAATACACAGATAATCAAGCGCATAAACTTGTTATCTTGTGTTGTTGTTGTGACTCAAGCACTTAAACTTGTTCACGCAATATTTGGTAATAAAATTGCGTAGTTTCAATAAGATTGAATGATTTATTTGTGGGCAACTGCCTCTTTGATACTTATCATTAATTACAATTATTGCTTATACAGGGTGTTTCCAATTTCGATGCAAATATTCTGACACAAGATTCTT
The DNA here is from genome assembly GCA_947623515.1 of Neoascia interrupta. Lineage (NCBI taxonomy): Eukaryota > Metazoa > Arthropoda > Insecta > Diptera > Syrphidae > Neoascia > Neoascia interrupta. The sequence continues at coordinate 112,514,184 of OX392462.1, forward strand.
GGGTATATTTGAAGAAAAAAATTGTTCTACAGTATGGGCCGATCTCAAATTTTGATACCACTTATTGGGAATTTAAGAAAACACCTACTTTGAGGTACCTTGACCCATACTAACACAAATATCTCCGCTAACACTTCCAACAGGTACTTCATTTAGGACTTAAATTTTAGAAGAAATAATACTCCTTTTAACTGCATTGAAATAAAATTGATGACTTTTTAACTTTCGAGATATTTGCTTTTAAGTCGGATGCTTTTTCCCTGCCCATGACATTTTTTTGACTTTCAATACACATTTCTGCGAAAAATGCGTAATAAACATATCGGTAATTTTTTTTCTAGTGCACCTAACAATACTTAATAAAAATTGCTAAGACAAGTTACCCGAAAAACCCACAGATTTTATGATACTTGGGAAATTCCATAGCAGGTAAAATTATGAAAAACTCGATTCATAGTGTTCAATTCCTATTATTCTGAATAAAAATGCTTGTGTTTGGTTTATGTTTTTTTTTATTTCATTAAGCTAACTTTACAATCAAATAAGGTGTTCAAAGTGTCCTCCTCCATTTTGTATGCATGCTAGAGCCCGTTTTTGGATTGCGCTGTCAACGTTTATTGAGGATAACTCCTGCGTCACTTGTGGCGAGGCTTGGAGAATGCGATCTTCTAAATCATTTAGAGTTGATATTTCTGTAGAATTAGCAAGTTCTTTCATTCTCCCCCATACAAAAAAATCCATAATTGTAAGGTCTGGAGATCTTGCAGGCCAGTGAACTCGTCCACTTCTTCCTATCCAACGACCAGCGTACTTTTCATCCAGCCAATTCTTAACCTCGCGACCAAAGTGGGCTGGGGCTCCATCCTGTTGAAAATATGACGAAGCTCGTTGAGTTACCGGGACATCCTCCAGTAGATCTGTTAAATCATTGCGCAAAAATTCCAGATAGTTTGCAGAATTCAGTGTGGGAGGCAGTTTGAAGGGATCGATTAAGTTGTTTCCAATAACACCTGCCCACAAATTGACGCTAAATCTGTGTTGAAATGATGACTCTCTCCTTGTGTGTGGGTTTTCCGCAGCCCATGTGTGTAGATTGTGAAAATTTGTAATCCCATCTCTAGTAAATTGAGATTCGTCCGTCTATAGGATTCTGCTTATAAAACCGTTGTCATCCAAGTTCCGCTCTAACAACCAGTTGCAAAACTCAAGTCTCGGCTCCAAATCACTCGGAAGCAGTTCCTGCACAGGTGTATGGTGGTATGGATACAAGTTTTCCGTATGCAGGAGACGAACAATTTTATGTGTTGAAACATTAAATCGCAAGGATATGTGCCTGATGCTGATTGATGGATCATTTGCAAGCGCTTCCAGTATTCTTTCATCAACTGCAATTCTTCCTGGTGAAGCTCCTGCGTTAGGTCGTCTTGTTGAAACAGATCCCGTTTCCCGAAGTCTTCGAAACGAATTTGTAAATACGCGGGGATTAGGTACTCTTCGGTTAGGATAAAGCTGATGGTATTTTTGTTGTGCTCTATTAGAACTTCCGTTGCACATCCCATAAACGTAGATAATATCGGCGTATTCTTCGTTTGTAAAAGATGCCATTTCAAGTAGGGTTTCTTAACAACTGTTGTGTCACCTCGGCTTCAAAAATGACTTTGATGGATTTAATTTTGTTTTCTAACCTTTTATACAATTTACATTAGGTAAATTTTCCAACTAGGCGACCAACCTCAAACTTAATCCTTTTTGGGATTTAACAGAAAAATGATAGGGAAATTACCTTTTTATCAGGTAGTCTAATAAAAATGCATGCTCTAAAACCTACGTAAATTATTAATACATAGTCAAAAAATCGTTCCTGTTGTCAATCGCGGTTATAAAAGTAGGTAACAAATCATATTTCCACCTTATACCTGTCGCGGCTTCGTGCATCGAGTTTTTCATAATTTTACCTGCTATGGAATTTCCCAAGTATCATAAAATCTGTGGGTTTTTCGGGTTACTTGTCTAAGCAAATTTTATTAAGTATTGTTGGGTGCACTAGAAAAAAAAAATACCGATATGTTTATTACGCATTTTTCGCAGAAATGTGTCTTGAAAGTCAAAAAAATGTCATGGGCAGGGAAAAAGGATCCGACTTAAAAGCAAATATCTCGAAAGTTAAAAAAGTCATCAATTTTATTTTAATGCAGTTAAAAGGAGTACTATTTCTTCTAAAATTTAAGTTCTAAATGAAGTACCCGTTGTAAGAGTTAGCGGAGATATTTGTGTTAGTATGGGTCAAGGTACCTCAAAGTAGGTGTTTTCTTAAATTCCCAATAAGTGGTATCAAAATTTGAGATATGCCCATACTGTAGAACAATTTTTTTCTTCAAATACACCCAAGAATCTTGTGTCAAAATATTTGCATCGAATTTGGAAACACCCTGTATAACTGTTCTTAATGCTAACCTAAATATTATCATAGCCAGCGAACTAAGTTCACTGCAGTTCATTGGGCGGTCGTCGTACCCAGTATGCTGACTGTTGTTGTGGTGCCGAAATAGGTCAAGCGGTGCTGCGTTTATTCCACCCGAATAAGCTGTGTCATGTTTTATTTTCTTTGCTATTAAACATTCTCCCCGCGTTGAATGGACTGCATTCAACTGTCCTCAGATTTCACTGACATGGTATTGCATTCGCTGCTGCACAACAGGTGTAGAGTTTGTTTTTGACGTATTTCGGTTGCGCAGTTTGCAGGTAATTGTTATTCCAACAATTAAGCGGTGATGAATGCTGTTTACAATGCAACTATGTCGTTTGGGTCAGATGACAGAGGTGTCATCAATTTCAACGACTATGGTTTCCAATTCCTCATGTGTCAGTGAAGCTGGTGAAACTGTTTTTATTAGCAGATGCTTTGCTGACTTCCCTGCCGCCTCCCATAAGCCTCCAAAATGAGGAGCTCTAGGTGGGATAAATTTAAAGGTGAAACCCTTTTCGCTGCTTTCTTTGATGATGGCATCCCTTACTTGGGACGCATGGAGTATGTCAAGTTACTGATTCCTTGCCCCCACGAAGTTGGTTGCATTATCGCAATAGAGGGTTTGAACTCGTCCTCTTCGGCTAATAAACCTCCTAAGGACTGTAATAAGGCTTCTGTTGTTAGATTAGTTGCAATCTCCAAGTGTACTGCCTTTGTTGAAAAACAGCAAAAAACTGCTAGGTATACCTTTCGCGGCTTCTTTCCTGTTATTTTGTAATGGACCCAAAGAGGCCCGCAAAAATCCACAAATGGTCTGTTAGGTGAGCCACGATCCTTCGCGAGATTCCCCATAACTTGAGTCATAAGCTGTGGTCTGGCCTTGGTACATTTGATGCAGCTATGGACGGTGTGGCGAGTCATGATCTTTCCCTTTATAGGCCAGAACTGCTGTTTTATTATTGATAGAAGCGTTTGTGGGTCGCAATGGTTGTGCTTATCATGCTTTAGTTTGAACAGCATTTTGGTCACAGATTTGTTATGCGGCATAAGAATGGGGTGTTTTGCATTATATGATAGGTGCTGCTTTCAGTCGACCTCCGACTCGCACGATACCGTTTTCGGCCAGGAATGGTGCTAGTGTGATTAGCGCGTGAGATTTACATAAGCCCTTATGACTCCTGAGGTCTTGAATTTCCTTGCCAAGTTCAGCTGCTTGGACTTCTCTTATGAGAATCATAAGGGCTTCGTTGAGCTCCCTATGTGATAGTGCAAGGTGCGTCTCTGAAGTGGCAGCTTCTCCCTTGATTCTGCTCATGCCATTCCTGATAAAACGGAGGAAGTATCCAATTGTGGGTTGCAAAAATCTGAAGGAATTTTTATGGATTATCTTATAAATGAGTTGTCTGGGCGCAGTTTGGGACAACGCTACTGTCGCTGTGTATTTCTTCTTTCTCTCCAGATCGGATTTAGCGGATAAGGCGGGTTTAGCTCCTTTACGAAAGGTTGCGGCCAGGCTGCTTCGGTTCTATGTAAGGAGAATGGCCCATAATGCCACCTGCTGCATTACATAAGACTGGCTGCTGATATACCTCTCGATAATAGGTCTGCTGGATTTTCCTTGGACGGGACGTGACAGCACTGGGTTTCCAAGGAGCATTCTTGTACACTTGGTTTCGAAAATCTTCCGATAAGCCAATTGATTTTTCTTAATCTGATTTCGAGCTTGACGCGTGTAATCTGCCTTTTTCTACTACAATTTCTGGCAATGCCCCGAAGTTCAGCTATCCAGTCCGGGAATTTTTGTTGCTCTTTTAGTTTGATTCGAAAAAACTGAAACCTGGCCGCTTATGTGTCTTCTGTCTTCTGCTCTGAAAGCGACTCATAGCTCTCCTCTGTCAACGGAATACCGTCACACAGCTTTTGAAGCAACTCGTAAGGTTCTGCGCCCATTAGTGGAAAGAAAAAGTGCCCTTTTTTCTTCAGGCTTACCCACAATGTACGCCACAAAATGTTGTTCAATCTGACTTTGGAAAACATCCCACGAGTTTTTTTGACTTGGCACATTTGTGGAAATAATTTAAATTGGTTTCGCAAATCCGATGAACGCTTTGATAAATTTTTGATGGTTGGTGAGAAATGTATCAAATTTAGTGAGAAATTTATCATTCTCACGCCACTTGTTGTGTTTTTATGATTTAACAATTAAGGTTTATTAATAGATTAAATAAATGCTTAAAAAACTACTTGAGAATAAAGAATGCTTTTAATTAATATAAATGAATACTATTAGAAGATGATTCCGGAAAACGGTGCGATCGCCTCTAGATTGGTTAAAAGAAGAGATGGAGTAGGTACTCGGTAGATAATAATCAAATATCAGCTATGAAGTTGGCTGCAATCAGGTGACATTCCGCCATGTGTTTACGTTGGTATTTTATAAATATTTCTGGATGGTTGCATGATGGTTGTGTCTGAGTCCTCCATCTGGTAGTACTTAGCAACCTTCGAGAAAACAAGTGGGGAAGTGCAACAGTGTGTATACAAAAGCTTCAGTCCATCTGCGACGGATTGCAAAATATCCGACCATACCAAAAAGAAAATTGCCACGACTCTGAAAAGTGGGCGAGATTATCGCGAGGGTTACATTATAGAGGGTTTGAACTCGTCCTCGTCGGCCAATAAACCTCCTAAGGACTGTAATAAGGCTTCTGTTGTTAGATTTGTTGCAATCTCTAAGTGTACTGCATTTGTTGGGAAACAGCCAAAAACTGCTAGGTATACCTTGCGCGGCTTCTTTCCTCTTATTTTGTAATGGACCCAAAGAGGCCGCAAAAATTAACAAATGGTCTGTTAGGTGAGACACGATCCTTCGCGAGATTTCCAATAACTTGAGTCATAAGCTGTGGTCTGGCCCTGGTACATTTGATGCAGCTATGGACGGTGTGGCGAGCCATGATCTTTCCCTTTATAGGCCAAAACTGCTGTTTTATTATTGATAGAAGCGTTTGTGGGTCGCAATGGTTGTGCTCATCATGCTTTAGTTTGAACAGCATTTTGGTCACAGATTTGTTATGCGGCATAAGAATGGGGTGTTTTGCATTATATGATAGGTGCTGCTTTCAGTCGACCTCCGACTCGCACGATACCGTTTTCGGCCAGGAATGGTGCTAGTGTGATTAGCGCGTGAGATTTACATAAGCCCTTATGACTCCTGAGATCTTGAATTTCCTTGCCAAATTCAGCTGCTTTAAGGGCTTCGTTGAGCTCCCTATGTGATAGTGCAAGGTGCGTCTCTGAAGTGGCAGCTTCTCCCTTGATTCTGCTCATGCCGTTCCTGATAAAACGGAGGACGTATCCAATTGTAAGTTGCAAAAATCTGAAGGAATTTTTATGGATTATCTTGTAAATGAGTTGTCTGGGCGCGGTTTGGGACAACGCTACTGTCGCTGTGTATTTCTCCTTTCTCTCCAGATCGGATTTAGCGGATAAGGCGGGTTTAGCTCCTTTACGAAAGGTTGCGGCCAGGCTGCTTCGGTTCTATGTAAGGAGAATGGCCCATAATGCCACCTGCTGCATTACATAAGACTGGCTGCTGATATACCTCTCGATAATAGGTCTGCTGGATTTTCCTTGGACGGAACGTGACGGCACTGGGTTTCCAAGGAGCATTAATGTACACTTTTGCCTTTTTCTACTACCATTTCTGGCAATGCCCCGAAGTTCAGATATCCAGTCCGGGAATTTTTGTTGCTCTTTTAGTTTGATTCGAAAAAACTGAAACCTGGCCGCTTATGTGTCTTCTGTCTTCTGCTCTGAAAGCGACTCATAGCTCTCCTCTGTCAACGGAATACCGTCACACAGCTTTTGAAGCAACTCGTAAGGTTCTGCGCCCATTAGAGGAAAGAAAAAGTGCCCTTTTTTCTTCAGGCTTACCCACATTGTACGCCACAAAATGTTGTTCAATCTGACTTTGGAAAACATCCCACGAGTTTTTTTGACTTGGCACATTTGTGGAAATAATTTAAATTGGTTTCGCAAATCCGGTGAACGCTTTGATAAATTTTTGATGGTTGGTGAGAAATGTATCAAATTTAGTGAGATATTCATCATTCTCGTCGCCACTTGTTGTGTTTTTATGATTTAACAATTAAGGTTTATTAATAGATTAAATAAATGCTTAAAAAACTACTTGAGAATAAAAAATGCTTTTAATTAATATAAATGAATACTATTAGAAGATGATTCCGGAAAATGGTGCGATCGCCTCGAGGTTGGTTAAAAGAAGAGATGGAGTATTTACTCGGTAGATAATAATCAAATATCAGCTATGAAGTTCGCTGCAATCAGGTGACATTCCGCCATGTGTTTACGTTGGTATTTTATATATATTTCTGGATGGTTGCATGATGGTTGTGTCTGAGTCCTCCATCTGGTAGTACTTAGCAACCTTCGAGAAAACAAGTGGGGAAGTGCAACAGTGTGTATACAAAAGCTTCAGTCCATCTGCGACGGATTGCAAAATACCCGACCATACCAAAAAGAAATTGCCACGCCTCCGAAAAGTGGGCGAGATATAAAAATATAAATTATAATAAGCTACGCCTTTTTAGCTAAAAAATCACTTTTTTAACGCCACGCTCCCAAAAGTGGGCGGAGGCACATATTAAAGGTCCGCCAAATTACTTTTTTTTTGAAAATGCTATAAAAAAAACTACTGAATATTTTCTCAAATTTTTTTTTTTTATTTGAAAGTACCATCCTTCCGGTTAATAATGGAAAATAATTTCATTCAAATGGCTGCCTCGGCTGGTGCAGTAGCCATGCAGTGGCCATGCAGTAGCCTACACGATCGGTCCAATTTTTAAGCACATTATCGAATGTGTGCAGCTGTATTTCACCAATGGTTTCACGAATATGGTCCTTTAAAGCGTCAATTGTCTCTGGCTTGTCAGTGTAACACTTATCTTTTATGGCACCCCACAAATAATAGTCCAACGGTGTCAAATCGCAGCTCCGAGGTGGCCCAAAACAGAGGGCAAAACATCGAGTGTAGCTTCGGCTGTGTGGCACGTAGCGCCGTCCTGTTGAAACCAAATGTTGCCAATATCCTCCTCTTTAATTTTTGTGAACAAAAATTCGTTCAACATGGCCCGATAACGATCGCAATTGACTGTAACGGCCACTCCTTGCTCATTTTCGAAGAAATTTGGCCAGTGTTTAACTAACGCATCTTAATCAAACAGTGACTAGTTTTGGGTGTGTCGGCTTTTTAATGTATGCGTGCGGGTTTTTCTGTGCCCCAAATGCAACAATTTTGCTTGTTTACAATAACGAACATAAGGAGCTGACGGTGCTTCTCTTCTACCGAAATCCGTACGCAATTTTCCCACACATTCTGCAACATTACCATGATTTTCAAAGTTATGTCGCAATATTTCCCAGCGTTGTTCAAGCGTATACACAACCATATTCGTTCAGCGGAAGGATAAAACTAATTATCTGTCAAATCAGACATGAGCTAATTCCTACCGTTCATGAAATAAGCACTAGTTGAAAAACCAGTGAGTAAAGGCCGATTCACAGTCGAAACTTAAGTATCGATTCTGACACTTCACTCACTCAGGATGATACTCCGTTTTCACATTATTTTTTTTTTCAATCAGACACTTAAGTCACCAACGTTGGCGACTTAAGTTTTTCACAAGAAACAATGCAAATTATATTTATTTTCATAAAAAGTACATCAATGCAACAATAATAAATGGCAAAAGGGGAAAAAGCAACACGTGCACCGAAAAATTTTATTAAATGTTTCAAAAAATGTAAAACAAAATTGTTTTGACAGCATTTTCTAAGAGCTTAAGGCTTATGTACAAAATTGTCAGCGGAACCGGAACGGAGGCTGAGTATTGAAGCGTTCTCAACTTAAGTTTTACTTAATTTGCCACTGTGAAATCGGCCCTAAGTGCAACAGTGCGTATATAATAGCGGTGTACCCTATTCCTATTTTTCTTTCCATTCCCTTTCTCCTTTCCATTCCCTTTCTCCTTTTCATTCCTATTCTCCGTTCCATATGTTTTTTTTTATTTTCCATCGCCGTCCGGTTACCATTTATGCATTATTTTAAATAGAAAAAAATTCCTTTCTTTTAAGTTTTGTTCATTTAAAAAAAGGGGGCGTGGCATGCCCAACCCGTTTACCCGAAAATCAATATTGGCATAGAAATCTCCAAGGTTTGCAGCTAAAATGCACGCAAAACTGTAATTTTTTGGTTCAAATCCAATAATTCTGTGAAATTGACCTCTATAGATGGGCGTGGCCGAAAACTTTGTATGAACAATATCTGAAATAGTATCTAGTATAGAACCCGGTGAAGCTAATTTGCTAAATTTTATTTCTTATTCTTACTTAAGTTAGGCTAAGAAGTAGTCGAAATCCATTTTTTCTTGAAAATTAGAGATTTTTCTTAAATTCTGCCTTAAATTGTAAAATAAAAAAATAAAAAATAAAAAATGTTTTCTATATAATATATTAAGTAAAACTTTTTCGATTTGGAACGAAAATATTGAATAAATTGCATGCAAAAGATTACACTTTCAATCGAAAAGAATAAAAACCGTGTCATTGGCTGAACTTCGTCAACGACAAATAATCTGAAAACAACAAAGCCCCTAGCTACGACTTAATTACTAGCGAAATTCTAAAGGAGCCAGCGAAAAATGTTTTGGTCAAGCTACTCTATAACACTAACTCCTCCATGGGAATTTTATACGTTCCAAGGCAATAGAAAGTGGCCGAGGCAATAATGGTTCCAAAACCAGGAAAATGTCCGAACGACAAAAAGTCATACAGACCAATTTCGCTACTGCCGATAATATCTAAGGTATTCGAGAAACTGTTGCTTAAAAGGTTGCAACCAATCATTGAAGAAAGACGATTGATTCCGGATCACAAATTCGGATTAAGGAAAAAGCATTCAACAATTGACCAGGTCTATCGAATAACAAACGAAATCGAAAAAGCTGTGGAAGCGCAAAAGATATGTACTAGACGGATCGCAAGCCTTCGACAAGGTGTGGCACGAAGGCCTGAAGTACAAGTTAAGGCTTAGCTTACCAGAAAAACTCTATGGAGTCTTAGACTCTTACCTTAAAGACAGAATCTTTCGCGTAAGGTACGGAAATGAGTACCCGGCATTCAAAGAGATAAATGCCGGTGTCCCGCAAGGAAGCGTTCTCGGCCCAATATTATTTTTGCTTTATACTAGAGACATAGTCCACGATGAGGGAACAATTTAAGCTGCGTTCACTGCTGCTCTCGCTTTTGATTCGACAGTTGAATTATCAACAGGGAAACTTCAGCGCGCTTTAGACAAAATATGCGACTGGACGAAGAGCTGGCGCGTCGTCCTTAACGAGACTAAGTCAACGCATGTTATCTTTACTTATAAAAAGATAAACAACAAACCTTTATTAATTAACTCGGTATAAATCCCGTACTCAAATGAAGCAAAATACCGCCCGTTAAAAAGAAACGCGACGAGCTCGCAATCAGGTTAAAAGAAATGAATTGGCTTATCGGAAGATCTTCGAAACTAAGCATATATAACAAACTGCTTTTGTATAAGCAAGTGCTAAAACCATCTTGGACGTACGGTATACAACCATGGGGTTGTACTTAACCAAGGACTATATCTGTTTTAGAAACTTTTTAAAATAAGACACTCAGAGCAATCGTTAATGCCCCATGGTGCATAAGAAATAGCGATCTACACCGAGATCTAGGAATCGCAACCGTGTCTGACGAGGTAAAAAACTTTGCTCGCAAACTTAGTACTCGTCTTCTTGGACATTGCAACAATGAAATTACCCGAACTTTGGGTCAGACAAATCTTACGCGCCGACTACAACGAATGAGACCGTTAGATTTAGCATCATAAGATGAAACCACATAAATTGACGGTATTGTAGGTACCTTGGTTGGAAGGCAGCCTGCCACACGCGATTACTACAGAAGCTTGAACTACTTGTTAAGGAAACTTAGTCGTAGTCTGACGGAAAATGGGAGGTTTTTTAGTGAGTAAGAATCTCACACTACTGTGAGCACGCGCGGCCGGTCCTCGTAGTGCCTTTGAAGGTTTTTTCTACCCACGGAAAAAAAAAAAACTTTCAAGGCAAGGGGCGGTCCGCAGACTTTACTTTTATTTTTTATGACTTGCAATCATTAGAAGATGCTAAATAATAAATTTCAGCTTTTATAAGTCGATCCAAGATGATAACTATACTTTTCATATTATATTAGAACTTTCTTTGAGCTAGGAGGCACTTTCCGCGCATGCAATAAAATTTTTTTTTTTTTACATGTCCAAAAACAAACTCACAAGGTACCCTGCTTCTCATTGAGCTTTATTTAGGTTGCACCGGTAAACAACTTCTCAGAGTTTTTATTTCGCAAAGTAAAGTAAAGGAAAGTAAATTGACAATGCAGGTGGTTTGCAGGCTGAGTTGAGCAGTTGTTCAAAATAATCTGCTAGCGTAGGCGCATCGCATCTAATTGTAAGTGGTTTGGTTGTTCTGTGTCCTTGCTTATTAGCAAAAGCTACGACTGTCTTTATTTCCTACAAGCCTGGTCGTCAGTTCCTCGGTATACCCTTTTTTATACCCCATCCCATAGGATAGGAGGTATAATAAGTTTGTCACACAGTTTTTAACATGGTGAAATAATAATAATAGATCCCCAAGACAAATGATCGAGACCAAATTCTGAATCGAATAAGCCATGTCGATCCGATCTGTATGTCACATGTTTTTAGGCCTGATCTAAATTTTGAGCTCGGGAGCTGAAATTTCGTACGTAAGCTCCACGTCATGTGAAGCACTACAAGTTTAAAATTTTTTGCAAACCGCCCAAAGACACGTCCACAATCGATCTAAATGTGCAACTACCTCCAAAAATGTGCAACTACCTCTTTCAAAACTGTAAGACGTCTTAAAAGACTGAAATTTGACACTTAGCATCTTCTAATGAATGATAGACACACACACAATTTAATTGGTAAACACCCTCCAGTGGGCATGGCATCTGTTATAAGGGTAAATTTCAAATGAATTTTATTTAGTATTTTTGCTCCAAATCCGAAAAGTTTTACTCAAAATTTTATGTAGAAAACACTTAGTTCTTCAATTTGTTCATACAAGACTTTGAGCCACGCCCATATTTGAAGGCAGATTTGAAGAAAAACCTTAAAAGTTCCAAAAAAATTTAATTTCGACTGGCTTTAAGCCTAATTTAGGAATGAATAAGACAAAAAAAATTAGCAGGAAAGGTAAACGAGATTTCATTCCAGATTTCGTTCCTACAATGTCTTTAGCCACGCCCCCTTTTAGGGTCGATTTTTCAAAAATATTGAATTTTAACCAAAAAATTACATTTTTACTTACATTTAATCGTAATTTGGAAATATCCATGTTAATATTCATAGTTTTTTACAAGGGGCTGTTGGACCACGCCCCTTTACGAAGTTTTCACTACTTATAAGATATCAAAAAATAACAATAACATCAGCATTTTACAATGTGGGATAGGATGAGGTATTCAACGATCCGTTTTACGGACTGTAACTCCTGCTTACACACTGTTGCACTTACTCGCTGGTTTTACATAGAATTTTAAATACATATTTTGTTAGATTGCAGATAAAAATGTTTTAAGCGTAGCTAAACCTGGTACCCGTTTCTCTCCATATGTGTAAGTGGCCAAAACTTTTTTCCATGCTGACTCACATTCCCAGTCTTGCCAAATTTGTTTGTTTTCTAAACTTCTGTTAGGTTGCGCTAGGTTATCTAAATCAGTAATGTTACTGATGGGGGGTAAATAAGGGATCGTATTAGGCAAATAAGGATTCATAAGAGACTTTAAAGATGTGTGAAGAAAACCTAAGTGGTCTCAAGCTCAACTCCAAAGCCAAAAAACCGACATGTTTCGTCTAGGACTCAAAATGAGTAGACTCTTCAGTGAACAAAGTGACAATTTGATCCTGTTCATCATGTGATTAATCAAAGTCGATAGTCTATCAGTGGCGGGGTGTCCTTATAACCCGATTCACATCGGGTTATTCTCTTAAAACTCAACCTTTATAACAATATAATACGTATAATTCCAAATTTAAAGCCATGAATCTGAATATGAATGAATCTGAACATGTATATGAATAAATCGCTGTCAGCATTTTTTAGGCATTATGTAGGTATAAACATGTTAACAGAAGCCCAGTTTACAAGCAGTTTGCGGGTGCGATGCTCAATCTAAAGTGAATTTATTTAGTGTCTTATTTTATACATTTAAGGATGTCTTTTTTATACCCCATCCCATAGGAAGGAGGTATATTAAGTTTGATTCAAAGCTTGTAACAAAGAGAAATAATCACAGTAGACCCCCAAGACCTTAAGGGCATATGATCGAGACCGAATTGTTAATCGAATTTACCTTGTCCGTCCGTGTGTCGGTAAAAATTTTTGAAATCCACCCACTTTATATCCATGCTTAATAGCATGAAAAATCAAAGTTCTCGTAAGATGCTAAAATTGGGTATGCGATAACCGCGCTTAAGGGTATTGTAATTGGCATTTAAAAAAAATAGCGAAACCGCCCCCATGTGGGCGTGGTCATATTTAATTTGCATTCAAATGAATGGCTTTTATTCGATATATTTGGTTTAAATCTAAAAAACTTGCACTATAAAATGATCAGATATGTGCGTCAGCTATCAGCTGAAATGAATAAATTTTTGTTGCGCCCACTTTTGGGCGCGTTTTCAAGTATAAACCAAATTTTCAATATGAAAATGCAATCAGCAAATGTATCCCACTTCTGATTAAAACTTACTTACTTACTTAAGGTGGCGCTACAGTCCGGGGTGGACCTGGGCCTCGGCCAACAAGCTTCGCCAGCCAGCTCTGTCTCTAGCTAGCCGTCTCCAGTTTCGCACGCGAAGTTGGCTGAGGTCCCCTTCCACTTGCGTGCGCCACCTGAGTCTCGGTGCTCCTCTACCGCGTCGTCCCTGCGGTGTGGATTCGAAGATTTTCCGGGCCGGGGCGTTGGTGTCCATCCGCTCTAAATGACCCAGCCATCGTAGACGTTGTGTTTTGACTCTTTTGGCTAGGTCGGTATCGCTGTACAGCCCGTACAGTTCGATGTTATATCTCCTCCTCCACTCTCCGTCTATGCAGACGGGACCGTAAATCGTCCGAAGAATTTTCCTCTCGAAGCAGCCTAAAGTGTTTTCATCCGCCTTTGACAGAGTCCATGCTTCTGCACCGTAAAGCAGGACTGGGATGATGAGGGTCTTATACATGGACACTTTAGTTGCTCGAGAGAGGGCTTTGCTACTCAATTGCCTTCTTAGCCCAAAGAAACAGCGATTGGCAAGAGTTATCCTTCGTTTGATTTCAGCGCTGGTGTCATTGTCTGAATTGATAGACGATGATTTAAAATTTTAACAGAAAATCGCGCGACGCGTTTCGGAATAATATTCCAAGCTTTGCTTGTGCGGTGAGTCATGTCTTCGCTGTTGATGTTGTCGCTCCGTGTTTGTTACTATCTTGCTGTGATGATTTGTCTGTTTGTGAGTTTTCTATTTGCTTCTCCCTCTATCTTGTTGTGTGTTTAAGAATGGTGTCGTACAGTGGATTCGATTTTAGTGTGAGTTTGTCGTTTAAAAATTTGTCCTGCTCTGTTTTGTAGGCCTTGTAAATTTCGAATTCTTTTAGAGCGTCGAGTAGTTTTCTTTTCTGGCATATGTATGTGGATTGGGGCAAGATTGTCATCAAATGAAGAGTAGGAATGTTTGTTGTCAAGGAGATGGATAAGAATTCGAAATTCCCAAGGCCTACAAAACAGAGCAAGACAAACTTTTAAACGACAAACTCAGACTAAAATCGAATCCACTGTACGACACCATTCTTAAACACACAGAGAGAAAAAGAAAACGCACAACAGACAAATCATCACAGCAAGATAACAATAAACAGGGAGCGACAACATCAACAGCGAAGACATTACTCACCGCACAAACAAAGCTTGCACCAGTGGCATAAAGCGCCTTTCGATGGAATATTATTCCGAAATGCGTCGCGCGATTTTCTGTTAAAATTTAAAATTTCAATGTCAAGTTGCGTCCTCTCTTTTTCAAAAGGGTTCATGTTAATAAATGTTCGTTCGTTTCGTCAAACGCATTTTGTTTTCATTGTATTTATAACGTTACAACGCAACTCGGAGACCGAAACCTACAAAGATTAAAATGACATTTTTTTTCACTGAAGAGTCTGGCCATTTTAAGTTGTGTATTTTGGGCAAGCCGAATATAATTTTAGATGTTGGGCATACATTTTATTTAGTTGAATTTTTTTTTTTGTGGAATACCCGGTCTGATGACAGCAATGCATTACAGCCTATTACTATTGTATTTAGCAGTTGGGTCGGATGAAATCTCTTGTAGTTCCAAGACTCCCAAACAATGCAAGATTTTTTGCTATTACGTTCCTTTGTGAAGTATCGAGACAGCATTGCCCTTATCTGCTTTGCATACAACCTAGTTCTTAGCACGAATCTCCACTTTAAGTGATTCAATTGTGTTTACCAAATTCAAAGAACGTCTTTCAAACACCTTTCCCTTCTTGATGTTCTTTATTATTCGCACATGACCAACTCTAGCTCTATGCAACGGATACAAAAAAGTGCCTTATATTAGTTGTTACAAACGAAATCGAAAAACTTTGTAAACAGCACCAATATTTCCGATGTCTCAAGAATCTAATGAACTTACTTGGCGAAAGATACCATTTATTCCAGGCGTTTCAGAGCGGATATAGAAACATCTTTACGAACCAATATTAAACGTGCCTTCTTCAATAACAACAACCTAAGGAGGAAAATTAAATGCGAACAAGAAAAATTTTAAAAAAGTGGCTTTAACAAAATTTAATGTAAAGATTGTGACGGTATATGCGGCTTCCGGAAATTACGCTTTAAATTTTTATGGAAAAAAATTTGTCTATGCAAAATCCGACGTTTTTTCCATTGGAAACTCTTATGAGTTGTTGCATGTCAACGGTTACTTAAGACAACATTTTCCACGTAATGTAGTGAATCTTTGACAATGTATTGAATATTGTTGTATTCTGATGATGTATTCTGATTTGGTCGAGCCTGAATCAAGTCAGTGACGTTCTTAAATAAAAACAAAATCAGTTATAGTCCGAGCTCCCATAGCACTGGAAAATACGTCACAGAACACCTGTATTACCTATTTTGACTAAAAAGGTCTGCCATACTAGACGGTGCAAAATTTAAAGGCAAACCAATCAAGATAAGGAAGATGTTGATCTTTATTCTGACAAAAGGAAAATGAAAGTGTCTTGTCGCGATCGCGGACAAGGCTAATTTGGGGAAGATGCAAAATGTAGAGATTTTGAGATTTTACGGTAGTAAAATTTGAGGCAACTTATAGTAAAAAACATTTTTTTTAAGGCAGACAAATATTTTTGAAAACTTGCTCTAAATAGCTCTCAATATAGAAAATTTAAGCGGGTATTTTTATGACTAAAATTCGTTGTTACACCCTATTCCACATTAATTGAGTATATTTCGATACAATCGAAAATGTTACATAGAGAAATACTAACGGGCGAGCGGGTACTTGATAGTCGACTGCGGAAAATAATAAGGCTATCTGAGGACCAGTGTGGGTTTGTCGCGGGTAAATCAAACACTGATGCTATCCAAAGTATAAGGATTATAATGGAAAAACATCGTGATGCCCTTAAAGATCTGCATAATGGTGTGGGTAGATTTTGAAAAATCTTTGGATGGACTCCCACGAGATCTAGTATGGGTTAGGCTTCTAGAACTCTTCGCTAAGAAAACGAGGAGTTCTAGAAGCCTACGTGCGGGTGATCATGAACATTTATGATGGACCAAAGACAAGAGTAAGATGTCCTTCCAGAGTCACTGATGAGTTCCCAATTAAAGTCGATGTACACCAGGGAAGCGTCCTTAGTCCTTTGCTTTTCATTGTAGTCCTTGATTATCTGCACGATGGAAACTGACGGATCGGAAAGTACATCAGTTATTCTTCGCTTTGATGACGAAACCAATCATTGCGTAAACGTGGGGTGGATGAAAAGGCGAGAAAACTCCACCAAAAGGAAGGCTCTACACCGCAGTTGTGCATCCAGCGCTTACATATGGTTCCCATTGTTGGACAGCGTATAAGTAATATGAGAGCAAATTAACGGCACCTAAGATGAAGATGCTTCGCATGACAGCAGGAGTAACAAGGCGAGATAGAATAAAAAGTACGAAGATCCGAGGAAGCCTCCATGTAAAAGAAACTATCTCCAGAAAAATGGAGCATGACCGGCTCAGTTGGGATTGTTCAAAGGAGAGATCTTACGAACCCCGTCAAAAAGGCAATGTCGATCAACATTCCAGCGCAATCGCGCAAGGCCTAAACATTCATGCATCACAAGAATCCAACGATAACAGCATTTATTTGGCCTCAGTGACGCAGGGATCCAAAACCGGGTGACCTGTTGGTATATTCTGAGGTCAAATGGGCATAACCCCCAAGCGGACCATTTGGAATACAGTAGAGTGGAAGAGTTATGATCCATCACTTAAGGTCATAACCTCGCGCCAAAATGGTAAATAAAAAACAAAAAGAAAGAGAAATACTAACAACAGACCCCCAAAACCTGTAGGGCATATGATCGAGACTGAATTCTGAGTTAAAAGAGCCAATGTCCGTCCGTCCGTATGTCACCAGTTTTAGGGCCTCAAACTTTAAGCTTGAAAGCTGAAATTATGTACGTAAGCTTTATGTCATCCAAAGCAATACAAGTGCTAACATTTCAAATCCGCCCACAGACACGCCCAGAATCGATCTAAATGTGCAACTACCTCCAGTGCATTTCAAACTGTAACACGGCGTGAAAAGCTGAAATTTAACATTTAGCATCTCCTAATGATTGTAAGACATAAAAAATAAAAGTGAAGTCAGCTGATCGCCCCTTGTGGGCGTGGCATCGATTGAAAGAGCCTAATATATTAAATAGAAAATACTTTGTTCTACATTTGGCTTATACAGAGTTTTGGGCCACGCCCTTATTAAGCGGCGGAATTTAAAAAAAAACCTAAAATTTTGCAGAAAAACATAGACTCAGACTGCGTTTTAGCCTCACTAAGGAAAGAATAGGAAATAAAATTAAGCACATAAGACACACCGGAATATTCTTGATTTCGTTCATACAAAGTTTTTGACCACGCCCATTTCAGGGCTTGATTTTACATAATTAATACATTTGAACCAAAAAATTAAATTTTTGCGTTCTTTTGGTCGCAAACTATGTTAACATTGATTTTTGCTTATAGGAGCTGGACATGCCATGCCCCTTCTAAGAAACCTTATACGTAAGGGATAAAATATTTTTTTTAGTTAATTCATGATTCGTGAATGGTAATGGGAAGGCGATGGAAAAGAAAAACAATAGGAATGATAGAAGAATAGGAATGGAAAGAAGAATGGGAATGGAAAGAAGAATAGGAATGAAAAGAAGAATGGGAATGAAAAGAAGAATAGGAATGCAAAGAAGAATAGGAATGAAAAGAAGAATAAGAATGAAAAAAAGAATGGGAATGAAAAGAAGAATAGGAATGAAAAGAAAAATAGGAATAAGAATAGGGTCGGACTGCGGTCCGTTACAGCCGGACCGAAGCACTGTTGCACTTACTCACTGTTTTTTTGCATTTTCAAAATTGCATAAAAAATGTTTTGAGAGGTTGAGAACTTTTTTTAAAAAAAACACAAAAAATTCGAAAAAATTAATGAAATATTTATATGAATCGATAGTTTGAACCTTGCAATTTAATGTTTAAAGATAATTTCATGCAAATGTTGACCGCGGCTGCGTCTCAGGTAGCCCATCCGCTGAGTCCAATTTTGGCATACTCTTTCACACATATCGGCCGGTATCTCACGAATGAATGCATGGATGTTGGCTTCCAGTGCGTCAATCGAAGCGGGCTTGTCCCTATAGACATTAGCCTTGACATACCCCCACAAAAAATAATCTAATGGTGTCAAATCGCATGATCTAGGCGGCCAATTGACCGGCCCGAAACGTGAAATTAACTGTTCACCAAACTCGCCTCGCAATCGCGCCATTGTTTCGCGTGCTGTGTGGCATGTGGCACCGTCTTCGGCGTTCTGGTAGGTCGGCTGGCTTTAGTTCTTGCACCAGCTGTATCTTAAAAGGCTTTACGCCCAAATCCTTCCGCAAAATTTTCCACGTAGTGCTGTAACAAAGGCCTAACTGCGGGGAACGGCGCCGAATCGACATTTCGCGGTCTTCTGTCACACTAGCTGATACGGCCGCAATTTTTTCTTCACTACGCACAGTACGTAAACTTGTTGGTGGTTTAATGTCCAACAAAGTAAATTTGGTGCGAAATTTGGTCACAATCTTCCGAATAGACTGCTTAGAAGGTCGACCATAAGAATGCCGACCATAAAATGGAAGCAGCGCGCGATGAACATTTCGAACCGAGCACGAATTTTGATAGTAAAATTCAATAATTTGCAAGCGTTGTTCATTCGTAAGACGATCCATGGTTAAATTGCAAACCAAACTGAAGCTGTTTGACAGTGACACAAGGTACTAAACACACGTCAGCTGTCAAAACCAGTGTTGCCAAAACCAAACCAGCTAAAAAATCACCCGTTACAAATGCACAAAAATGTATTTGTCTGTCATTTTCATTTTCTTTCTTACATGTTTTGCTACCTTTTCCACCTATTTAAAAAAAAATGTTCTGTGTCGTATTTCCCAGTGCTATAGGAGCTTGGACTATAAGAAATTTTTAAGGTTAAATAGAAAAATTTATTTTAGGAAATCCTATTGTTCTGTATGCAAAACCTGGAAATTAATATGATGATGGACATTACGTAGTGCGTCCAGCGCGGTCTGCCCCCTCCACCCCTTTCGCGACCCACATTACATCATTTGGTTTTTTTATTTTGAAATAAATAACTATTTCTGGCATAATTTCCTTAATTAGTATGGAAATTACGTCAGAATTTGTTTATCTTCTGGTCAAATTTCAATTTTTGTTTCTGGAGCCTTTTTCACATATGTGTGGGATAATTTCTGGCATAATTTCCTTAATTAGTAGGAAATTACGCCAGAATTTGTTTATCTTCTGGTCTCATTTGAATCTTAGTTTCTGGAGCCTTTTTCACATCTGTGTGGGATAATTTCCGAATTTCTGCCACATTTTCCAAACAAATATATTCTGGCTCTATTTCCGAAAAAAAAATCCGGGCTAATTTGATCCGTCGTAAGTTCCAGGAGCCTTTTTGAAATTGGAAAAACTGGAAGATCCTTACAAACGCGGTCGACTGAGCATCTGAAGTCATCTACTCATTCAAACCCATCATCAGGCCTCTTCCAGCACATTAGGTTGACAGCGTACAAATGCTCAACGGAGGACGTGGAACTACTCCACTTTTCGCCGGTATGACTCTTATTAGATAGATACGAGATTCTTGAAATTAGTTAACACAAGAACTAAAACATTCTAAATTGCCAAATAGATTGACCAACCCGAGCCCCCTCCTAAATTGTTGTTTATTTTTTATACCCGGCCCAGGGAATATTCATTTGAATGCATAGTTTGTGACAGTGAAATAATCACCGTAGATGCCTAAGACCTTTTAGAGTTATGATCAAGAACGACAGATGAGTTAATTAAGCCATGTCCGTCCGTCTATCTGTATGTCTGAAGGTTTTTTGTCTTCAAAATCAACCTTGAGAGCTGAAAGTTTCTGCACGGCTTGGTTCTTCTGTTGCACACACAATGTATGAAAATTGTTTAAGTCCGCCAACGACCACGCCCACTACTGGCATAATGAGTCAACCGCTATTTCACATTTCTTTCAAAATGCCTTTTGGTCCAGTTAGACAAGGCGTAGAACTCAAATTTTGGTGCAGAGCAATATTTTTTTATATTAGCATGTTAGATCTTTAAAAACCCGATTTCTAAAAAAATCCACTCGAAATGGGGGGGTGTTTTTATGAAAAAAATGTTATTTTTTTAGAAATAAATTTCGCTTTTAACGCATTTTCTCATGATTTAATTTTCAGCCCACGCCCATCTTCGGGGCATGGTTAATACAAAAAATTTACACACGGTATATGAATTCGGGCCAAAAACCTTTAAGATTTGGTGTTACACGGTAAATAAAGTCGGGTATATAGAAGTTCTTTAAAGACGAACTTTTGCACTTACCCACTTGTAAATTCTTGAAATAGTTTTATTACATGACTTTTTCGTTTATTTTTATTTGTTATAATATACCTTTTATCTAAATATTTTTGTTATATGCTTATGATAATTAAGCCTAACACAGAAAGAAATATTATATCTACCTATAAAATTAGATATTTAGCAAGTAAGTAAGAACAAGAGTTCGTCTGTAACGAACTTCGAAATACCCGACCCTTCTGTCGGGTAACACCAAACTTAAAACCTCTTTGGTCTTGAATTCTTTATACTTTTTGTTAATTATTTGGGATGAAAATGGCCGTTAGTTGAAAAATTAAATCAAATGATTCTACAGAAATGAGAAATCATTTCTTTTAGAAAATTCATTAAAAGTTAATATTAATGTTTCAAACAGTTTCTTCCTAAAAACACACCATGAAAGTGAGTGAAGCTCAGTGCTTTGTACATAAAGAAACAAACCTAGAAAATAGTATATAATGTCTTTATTATCTATTTGTTCTAAATTTTTTTTTCGATTTAGAATGAACTTTCCGAGAAATCAGGTTTTTAATTGTCTAACATGTTCAAAGTGGGCGTGGCTGTGGGCCTATCTTATTAATTTTCATACTTTGTCTGTACAAAATGAGAACCAAGCTATACTTTGAGTATCAGCTTTCTAGCTCAATTTTAAAGATCTAAGAACTTCAGATGCACGGACAGACGGACGGACGGACATATCTTTATCAATTTACCTGTCAGTCTCGATCATATCTTTAAAAGGTCTTAGGGGTCTACAGTGATTATTTCTCTGTGTTAAAGACTCTGTATTAAAATTAATATACACTGGATCGGGAATAAAAAGAAAGAGAATGAAGTACTCACAATTTGTATGGCATAGTCAGTCGCAGTGGTCTGATGATGCCCCAATAAGGCGAATCGCGTAAGCTGTAATAAATGTAGTGCTCAAAAAATTGTGCAATTCTAACAAGTTTTTTATTGTACTTTGTACCTTCATCTCCACCAAGTGCCAAATACTCATCGAGTTGATAAGATGGTTTAGAAGTTGCTTTTCATTCTAATGGGTTGCTATGGACTCCGAGGACACATAGTTCTTCTTGAGTTTTAGGTGGGTTGGGGATACAAGTAAAGCTAAGAATAAAAGGGCGCTGGATAAAACTGTAACACCTTTGCAGTTTTATCTTTTTTGCAGCTTTTTCTATTGGCCCCGGTGTTAAGATGATAATCAATTTTCATGGTCCAAAATCTATTCTATTGCATCCAGGGCCGGTTAAATCATAAACAATAGTCTAGCAGTAGTTGTCGGTATGACAGATTAACAATTTTTTCTGCGCATCTGTATTGAGTAAAAATATCACTCATTATAGAAAAAAGGGTAAATTTATTTAATGCAACATACACCAAGGGCACGAATTTATATAATTTATCATGCATAACTTTGTTTTAATAACCTATCAATTTATTTCTGTAGATGGTTACGCATTCTCGCAAGAGGAAGGTGGAGCTGTACCGCAATCAGTTGTTATACGGGCGTATGATACAAATCTTCGAAAACCAGAAGGCAATTGAGGAGATAGCTAAATATTTTTGTTCCTATCGGAAAAATTAATAATGTAAACATCTAACTTAACAATATTGTACAGATATTTAAAAAAAAAATGCACTTTTACAAACTTATTTGAAAAGTGCAACATGATTATATTGATAGATACTAAGCAACTAAACAAAGTCTACGTTTTAACTTAAAATCTTATTCTTGTTTTGTTTGTCTATACGTACCTTCAACTATTGTTATAAAAAGATTTAGAAAATTTATATACATGTACTTGCAAACGAACTCTTATGCTACTATTTGTTATTATTTTGCAACGGTATACAACCGTCATGAATGTTATTATGGTTTTGTAAACAAAAAAAAATTATCTTTGTGTAAACCATTAAAAAAAAACAGAATTTTCTAAAAATATCTGAAGTGTTTTATTGGTGGAAAAATTTTTCACGAAAATATAAAAGGTGATTGTACGATCAGCCAGTCTGACCGCTTTGTCGTGAAAATTGACGTTTTCTCTCGTAGGAATACTACCTCTCCTCTCTCACCTCTGATCCTTTCCACTCGCGTTATACAAACTCAATATAAGGGTAGTCATAATCCCTTGAACAAGAGTGAATTGTAAGCAAAAAAAAGGAATATTCCTACCAAAACATTTTTTTAACTGATGAAAATACAGGGTGTTTCCAAATTCGATGCAAATATTTTGACACAAGATTCTTGGGTATATTTGAAGAAAAAAATTGTTCCACAGTATGGGCCTATCTCAAATTTTGATACCACTTATTGGGAATTCAAGAAAACACCTACTTTGAGGTACCTTGACCCATACTAACACAAATATCTCCGCTAACACTTACAACAGGTACTTCATTTAGGACTTAGATTTTAGAAGAAATAGTACTTCTTTTAACTGCATTAAAATAAAATTGATGACTTTTTTAACTTTCGAGATATTTGCTCTTAAGTCGGATCCTTTTTCCCTGCCCATGACATTTTTTTGACTTTCAAGACACATTTCTGCGAAAAATGCGTAATAAACATATCGTTAATTTTTTTTCTATTTGCGCCTAACAATACTTAATAAAAATTGCACAGACAAGTTACCCGAAAAGCCCACAGATTTTATGATACTTGGGAAATTCCATAGCAGGTAAAATTATGAAAAACTCTTTTCACGAAGCCGCGACAGGTATAAGGTGGAAATATGATTTGTTACCTACTTTTATAACCGCGATTGACAACAAAAACGATTTTTTGACTATGTATTAATAATTTACGTAGGCTTTAGAGCATGCATTTTTATTAGACTACCTGATAAAAAGGTAATTTCCCTATCATTTTTCTGTTAAATCCCAAAAAGGATTAAGTTTGAGGTTGGTCGCCTAGTTGGAAAACTTACCTAATGTAAATTGTATAAAAGGTTAGAAAACAAAATTAAATCCATCAAAGTCATTTTTGAAGCCGAGGTGACACAACAGTTGTTAAGAAACCGTACTTGAAATGGCATCTTATACAAACGAAGAATACGCCGATATTATCTACGTTTATGGGATGTGCAACGGAAGTTCTATTAGAGCACAACAAAGATACCATCAGCTTTATCCTAACCGAAGAGTACCTAATCCCCGCGTAATTACAAATTCGTTTCGAAGACTTCGGGAAACGGGATCTGTTTCAACAAGACGACCTAACGCAGGAGCTTCACCAGGAAGAATTGCAGTTGATGAAAGAATACTGGAAGCGCTTGCAAATGATCCATCAATCAGCATCAGGCGCTTATCCTTGCGATTTAATGTTTCAACACATAAAATTGTTCGTCTCCTGCATACGGAAAACTTGTATCCATACCACCATACACCTGTGCAGGAACTGCTTCCGAGTGATTTGGAGCCGAGACTTGAGTTTTGCAACTGGTTGTTAGAGCGGAACTTGGATGACAACGGTTTTATAAGCAGAATCCTATGGACGGACGAATCTCAA
Organism: Neoascia interrupta; assembly: GCA_947623515.1. NCBI lineage: Eukaryota > Metazoa > Arthropoda > Insecta > Diptera > Syrphidae > Neoascia > Neoascia interrupta. The sequence continues at coordinate 112,538,522 of OX392462.1, forward strand.
CTTACTAGAGATGGGATTACAAATTTTCACAATGTACACACATGGGCTGCGGAAAACCCACACACAAGGAGAGAGTCATCATTTCAACACAGATTTAGCGTCAATTTGTGGGCAGGTGTTATTGGAAACAACTTAATCGGTCCCTTCAAACTGCCTCCCACACTGAATTCTGCAAACTATCTGGAATTTTTGCGCAATGATTTAACAGATCTACTGGAGGATGTTCCGGTAACTCAACGAGCTTCGTCATATTTTCAACAAAATGGAGCCCCAGCCCACTTTGGTCGCGAGGTTAAGAATTGGCTGGATGAAAAGTACGCTGGTCGTTGGATAGGAAGAAATGGACCAGTTCACTGGCCTGCAAGATCTCCAGACCTTACAATTATGGATTTTTTTGTATGGGGGAGAATGAAAGAACTTGTTTATTCTACAGAAATATCAACTATAAATGATTCAGAAGATCGCATTCTCCAAGCCTCGTCACAAGTGAGGCAGGAGTTATCCTCAATAAACGTTGACAGCGCAATCCAATAACGGGCTCTAGCATGCATACAAAATGGAGGAGGGCACTTTGAACACCTTATTTGATTGTAAAGTTAACTTAATGAAATAAAAAAAACATAAACCAAACACAAGCATTTTTATTCAGAATAATAGGAATTGAACACTATGAATCGAGTTTTTCATAATTTTACCTGCTATGGAATTTCCCAAGTATCATAAAATCTGTAGGTTTTTCGGGTAACTTGTCTTTGCAATTTTTATTAAGTATTGTTAGGCGCAAATAGAAAAAAAATTAACGATATGTTTATTACGCATTTTTCGCAGAAATGTGTCTTGAAAGTCAAAAAAATGTCATGGGAGGGGAAAAAGGATCCGACTTAAAAGCAAATATCTCGAAAGTTAAAAAGGTCATCAATTTTATTTTAATGCACTTAAAAGAAGTACTATTTCTTCTAAAATTTAAGTCCTAAATGAAGTACCTGTTGTAAGTGTTAGCGGAGATATTTGTGTTAGTATGGGTCAAGGTACCTCAAAGTAGGTGTTTTCTTAAATTCCCAATAAGTGGTATCAAAATTTGAGATAGGCCCATACTGTAGAACAATTTTTTTCTTCAAATATACCCAAGAATCTTGTGTCAAAAAATTTGCATCGAATTTGGAAACACCCTGTATACTGGTCCAATATGTAAGTAACGGGTGATTTTTTAAGAGGTTGAGAACTTTTTTAAAAAAAAAACACAAAAAATTCGAAAAAATTAATGAAATATTTATTTGAATCGATAGTTTGAACCTTGCAATTTAATGTTTAAAGATAATTTCATGCAAATGTTGACCGCGGCTGCGTCTCAGGTAGCCCATCCGCTGAGTCCAATTTTGGCATACTCTTTCACACATATCGGTCGGTATCTCACGAATGAATGCATGGATGTTGGCTTCCAGTGCGTCAATAGAAGAGGGCTTGTCCCTATAGACATTAGCCTTGACATATTCCCACAAGAAATAATCTAATGGTGTCAAATCGCACGATCTAGGCGGCCAATTGACCGGTCCGAAACGTGAAATTAACTGTTCACCAAACTCGCCGACCATAAAATGGAAGCAGCGCGCGATGAACATTTCGAACCGAGCACGAATTTTGATAGTAAAATTCAATAATTTGCAAGCGTTGTTCATTTGTAAGACGATCCATGGTTAAATTGCAAACCAAACTGAAGCTGTTTGACAGTGACACAAGGTACTAAACACACGTCAACTGTCAAAACCAGTGTTGCCAAAACCAAACCAGCTAAAAAATCACCCTTTATGTGCGTTGATGATGTGCTCCAAAGTTCCGCCCCCTTTGAAAGGTCCCTTTCAAACCGGAAGAATTTTTTTTATATTTAGCATGCTTAGAATGTTTAGCATCTCACAAGCGGAAAGGATTTGAAGAAGGGAAAAGGGATGAGAGGTACCGGTGCACTCTTGTTTTGAACAGTTGTGGGTTGTATTGCGCAGGAAAGAGTTGTCGTGGTAGGACATTCCACATTCGCGTTGTACGGCTTGTGAAAGAACCTCTAAACTTGACAGTACGCCCGAAAGTCGGCTCAAGGGTGAACTGATGAGCATTCGATCGTTGGCGAGTATTACGGTTAAATAATTTGAGGGGTAGAATGCAAATGGCTATTTCGTTGGAACACTGTTTGTAAAAAAAACGGTTAAACAGTAACAAGCAAGAGTTCGAGTGAGCGTCGATGTTCGAGTGAGTCGATAGTTTTTGCAATATTTCTGTCACCTATGAGTTTTATCGCGCGTTTCCGGATCCTATCGAGCAGGTGCAGTGTTGTTTTAGGAGCACCAGCCCAGACATGGGAGCTATATTCCATTTTAGGGCGGATATAGGCCTTATATAAAATAGTAAAATCAGAAGGGGTGAAATATTTCTTGCATCTTTTAAGGAAACCCAGGCATTTCGCAGCGTTCTTGGCGACGTCGAATATGTGATCATTCCAACTAAGATTGTTATTGACACACATACCGAGAATGGAAAGCGTTTCGGTTTCGTCGATGCAAGTGCCATTCATGGACAATGGCTGGGTGTTTCGGTTTTGCTTCAATGACAGAAGACAGCATTGAGTTTTAGAAGCATTAAACTCTACTCTATTTTGAGATCCCCATGATACAATGCTGTTAAGGTCAGAGCTTAATGAGTTTGACATACGCTACCGTTCCAGTTCAACGTCCGAAGAGCAGGGACGAGGAGCTGAGAACGAATATGAAAAACTGAGGTTGCTGTCATCGGCAAAGGAATGAATTGGATTAGTAGTAGCAGACAAAAGATCATTTATGAAGATAAAAAAGAGAGTCGGAGACAAAACAGAGCCCTGGGGAACCCCAGCGTTTATTTTGTGAATTGCAGACTTGAACCCATCCAAAACAACTTGAATTGAACGGTCCGAAAGGTAATTACTAATCCATTGAATAAGAGATTCGTCGATTCCAAATGCACGCATTTTCGACAAAACCTTGATGCCAAACTCTGTCAAATGCTTTTGAAATATCAAGCGTAACAATCTTGCTTTCACCATGAATATGCAAGGAATGGTTCCACTTTTCAGTGAGATATGCCATCAAATCACCAGTGGACCTTTTGCTACGAAAACCGTATTGCCGGTCATTAAGGAGTTTTCGTGATTCAAGATATTTCATAAGCTGATAATTAAACAGCGTTTCCATGACCTTAGAAAGAAGGGAAGTTAGTGCAATTGGACGATTGTTAGAGGGAGAAGAAGAACCGCCTTTTTTAGGGACGGGCTGGACAAATGCTGTTTTCCATCTACTCGGAAAGAGACCTGAGAAGTAGGACCGATGGAAAAGCTTACACAATTGTTTTGCCAGCGTGGAATAATACCTCTTCAGAACTATGGGGGATATTCCATCTGGACCAGCGGATTTGTGAGTGTATCTCGAAGTACTCTCATGACTGCACGAGTGCGAAAATGAATTTGTCCCATGGTATATTCGACGCGCTCAAGTACAGGCGGGGACATCGCAGAATCTGGGAGCAAGGAGCTTGCAGCGAAATGCACTGCAAGTAGATTTGCGTTGGCCATAGAGGTGACAGCTGGAATGTCATTGTAAACGAGGGTTGGGATGGAAGATGAGGCACAGTTTTTAACATTTTTTACGAAAAACCAAAAGTTTTTGCTACCCTTGGGACAATGTAGTATTTTCTACCTCAGCTTTTGGTCATATTGGAACTTAACACGTCGAATATGAGCATTACAATCATTTCTGGCTTGCTTAAACTTTTTTCGGTTTACCTGAGATGGGTTGGCCTTGTAAGACCGAAAACATAACTCCTTCAACCTAATCGCCTCTTTACAGCTCGAGTCATACCACGAGTTCTCCTTAGATTTGATACTCTTAATCCTGTGAGGGATGAAAGATGTCATACCAAGGAGAATGGTGTTGGTTATCATATCAGCAGCAGCATCTACGTTGTTATCGAGAAAGCACAAGGACCAGTTAAAACGACCGAAGAAGTTATTAAGGCCGTCCCAGTTTGCTTTCTCGTACCGCCAGACTGTTCGTTTAGGAGTTATTTCCTTATTGGGTTGGCCACCCAATAAGAATTTGGCTGATATGACGCAGTGGTCTGACGAACCTAGAGGAGATAGTACATTTACGGTGTACTTATCGGGATGGGAAGTTAGAAACAAGTCCAGGGTAACTGACCAGAATGTCGAAGCCACTTAGAATTGTGAATATTGAAATCGCCTGTAATCACGATTTCATTATAAGGATGCAGGGAAACAATTCTTGTGATGGAATCTGACAGTGTATCAATCTCATTACAAGTTAATGCACTGCCAAAGTTTGGGCTTCTGTACACGAAACGTTAATGAATGGTTTGTCTACGGACGGTGAAATCTATCCACATGAAATTAAATTCCGGGTTGGAACAGGTGTTGAGTTGTGGGGGAATGTGGTAGACATTATCATCACGTATATACAGGGCGAGGCCTCGGCGAGGAAAGAGTAATAAGCGATACCCAAAGCGATACTCAGGCAGTTTGAAACCCGGGTCGATTTTGCCGGTTTCAAGATTTTTGCCTAAAACCTGAGTTTCGCAAAGAGCCAAAACAGCTGGGCTGTATACAGGGTGTTTCCAAATTCGATGCAAATATTTTGACACAAGATTCTTGGGTATATTTGAAGAAAGAAATTGTTGTACAGTATGGGCCTATCTCAAATTTTGATACCACTTATTGGGAATTTAAGAAAACACCTACTTTGAGGTGCCTTGACCCATACTAACACAAATATCTCCGCTAACTCTTACAACAGGTACTTCATTTAGGACTTAAATTTTAGAAGAAATAGTACTCCTTTTAACTGCATTAAAATAAAATTGATGACTTTTAAGTCGGATCCTTTTTCCCTGCCCATGACATTTTTTTGACTTTCAAGACACATTTCTGCGAAAAATGCGTAATAAACATATCGGTAATTTTTTTTTCTAGTGCACCTAACAATACTTAATAAAAATTGCTAAGACAAGTTACCTGAAAAACCTACAGATTTTATGATACTTGGGAAATTCCATAGCAGGTTAAATTATGAAAAACTCGATTCATAGTGTTCAATTCCTATTATTCTGAATAAAAATGCTTGTGTTTGGTTTATGTTTTTTTTTTATTTCATTAAGTTAACTTTACAATCAAATAAGGTGTTCAAAGTGTCCTCCTCCATATTGTATGCATGCTAGAGCCCGTTTTTGGATAGCGCTGTCAACGTTTATTGAGGATAACTCCTGCCTCACTTGTGACGAGGCTTGGAGAATGCGATCTTCTAAATCATTTAGAGCTGATATTTCTCTAGAATAAACAAGTTCTTTCATTCTCCCCCATACAAAAAAATCCATAATTGTAAGGTCTGGAGATCTTGCAGGCCAGTGAACTGGTCCATTTCTTCCTATCCAACGACCAGCGTACTTTTCATCCAGCCAATTCTTAACCTCGCGACCAAAGTGGGCTGGGGCTCCATCCTGTTGAAAATATGACGAAGCTCGTTGAGTTACCGGAACATCCTCCAGTAGATCTGTTAAATCATTGCGCAAAAATTCCAGATAGTTTGCAGAAATCAGTGTGGGAAGCAGTTTGAAGGGACCGATGAAGTTGTTTCCAATAACACCTGCCCACAAATTGCTAAATCTGTGTTGAAATGATGACTCTTTCCTTGTGTGTGGGTTTTCCGCAGCCCATGTGTGTAGATTGTGAAAATTTGTAATCCCATCTCTAGTAAATTGAGATTCGTCCGTCCATAGGATTCTGCTTATAAAACCGTTGTCATCCAAGTTCCGCTCTAACAACCAGTTGCAAAACTCAAGTCTCGGCTCCAAATCACTCGGGAGCAGTTCCTGCACAGGTGTATGGTGGTATGGATACAAGTTTTCCGTATGCAGGAGACGAAAAATTTTATGTGTTGAAACATTAAATCGCAAGGATAAGCGCCTGATACTGATTGATGGGTCATTTGCAACCGCTTCCAGTATTCTTTCATCAACTGCAATTCTTCCTGGTGAAGCTCCTGCGTTAGGTCGTCTTGTTGAAACAGATCCCGTTTCCCGAAGTCTTCGAAACGAATTTGTAAATACGCGGGGATTAGGTACTCTTCGGTTAGGATAAAGCTGATGGTATCTTTGTTGTGCTCTAATAGAACTTCCGTTGCACATCCCATAAACGTAGATAATATCGGCGTATTCTTCGTTTGTAAAAGATGCCATTTCAAGTAGGGTTTCTTAACAACTGTTGTGTCACCTCGGCTTCAAAAATGACTTTGATGGATTTAATTTTGTTTTCTAACCTTTTATACAATTTACATTAGGTAAATTTTCCAACTAGGCGACCAACCTCAAACTTAATCCTTTTTGGGATTTAACAGAAAAATGATAGGGAAATTACCTTTTTATCAGGTAGTCTAATAAAAATGCATGCTCTAAAACCTACGTAAATTATTAATACATAGTTAAAAAATCGTTCTTGTTGTCAATCGCGGTTATAAAAGTAGGTAACAAATCATATTTCCACCTTATACCTGTCGCGGCTTCGTGAAAAGAGTTTTTCATAATTTTACCTGCTATGGAATTTCCCAAGTATCATAAGATCTGTGGGTTTTTCGGGTAACTTGTCTTAGCAATTTTTATTAAGTATTGTTAGGTGCACTAGAAAAAAAAATTACCGATATGTTTATGTGTCTTGAAAGTGTCTTGAAAGTCAAAAAAATGTCATGGGCAGGGAAAAAGGATCCGACTTAAAAGCAAATATCTCGAAAGTTAAAAAAGTCATCAATTTTATTTTAATGCAGTTAAAAGGAGTACTATTTCTTCTAAAATTTAAGTTCTAAATGAAGTACCTGTTGTAAGTGTTAGCGGAGATATTTGCGTTAGTATGGGTCAAGGTACCTCAAAATAGGTGTTTTCTTAAATTCCCAATAAGTGGTATCAAAATTTGAGATAGGCCCATACTGTAGAACAATTTTTTTCTTCAAATATACCCAAGAATCTTGTGTCAAAATATTTGCATCGAATTTGGAAACACCCTGTATACAGGTATGGACGTATGCAGCTGTGAAGTTTTTCCGCAGCCCACGAATGTGGCATATGTCAACACGAAAGCACTTCGGAAATCGATAGCGCGAGCGCGAGCGTGTGCAGCCGTGTGCAATACAAGTGTGCACAAATTTATCAGAGATTATACCTAAGTCGAAAAAACGTAAATTAATCAATTTTTTTTTTCATTTCACGGCGGGCGATGGTCTAAGTGGCAGTGGTGCCAGATACACCGATTTATCGTATTTCTCCCGATTTCTAGAGCTATTTTATTTAGCGATTTTATCGATTTTAGAGCAGACGAAAATCTTGCATTTTCTCCCGATTTTCCAGTTCGGAAAGTACATTGAAATATTTCCCAGTTTTCAGTATATAGCACTTTCACTTAAAAGAGTTAAGTTAGCTTTCCAAATGGCAAAAATCTTGTGCCCAATTGTTGCAATTAATATATATAGGGAAAATATAATAATTTTTATCGATTTAGTTAATTTTTAACGCCGTGAAGATTTAAAAATATTCAAAACTACATGTACCAGCACAGTTTGATTTAAACCCAATAATGTAACCGATTGCTCGGATCCACTTTAATTTAAATCCAATAAAAATTTTTTTAAATCTGCTAAAAAAAATTTGGAAACTATTAACGTAATTAAAGAACGATGGGAAAAGCAATTTGTTTCTTGAACCTCCAACATTATTACACAATAAATTTATATTACTTACATCTACACTAAAAGTCATCAACGAGAAGCCTCCAAAGAGCTTCGGACAAAATTTGCATCTGGACGAAGACTTGGCGAATCGTTCTTAGCGAGAACAAGTCAACCCATGTGAATTTTACGTACAGAAACGTGAACATTTTAACTCTATTCATAAACTCTGTACAAATTCCCTATGCAAACGAAGCAAAATATCTAGAAATGACTCGAGACGATAAACTTAGGTGGAAGCCAAACGCTAAGAAGAAGCGTGACGAGCTCGAAATAAGACTCGGAGAAATGTATTGGCTTATAGGAAAATTTTCAAAACTAAGCATATGTAACAAACTGCTCTTGTACAGGTTGGTGTTAAAGCTTTCCTGGATATACGAAAAACAAATTTGGGGCTGTACCAAGCCGAGCAACATGTGCATGTTGCAGACTTTCCAAAACAAGACACTTAGAGCAATTGTGAATGCTCCATGGTATATCAGGAATAGTGATATTCACAGAGATTTAGGAATAGCTACTGTGAGCGAAGAAGTAACAATCTTTGCTTGAAAGCTAAGTGCTCATCTTCATTTTCATTGCAATAATGAAATGATCCGTTCTCTTAACGAGACAAACAACGAGCGACGACTACAAAGAACAAGACCCTTCGACCTAGCAATGTAGGGTTGAACCGCACGAACTGACGGTTTTAGTAGGTGCATTCATTGGATAGCAACGCGATAAACACTACAGAAGTGTAAGCTACTTGATAAGTTAACTTAGTTGTAGTCAAGCGGAATTATGAGAGAGCGAAAATGTACTACTATGACTAGTAGTAAATGTTTGTGTTAGCGGCTTAGTGTCTCTCATAAAAAGGTGGTATTTTCTAGCACTTGGAAATCGGGCCTAACCAATATCAGCCATTTCCGTATTATATTCCTGCTATAGTAGGCATGCTGGTATCTTTGATTTTTAGTCCACCCTAGTATTAAAAAAAAAATAAAAAATTTCTTATGTCTGTTTTGTGCTCTGCGGCTCTCACACCCAGTTACCTTTTTGTTGTCCCAATGTATACCAAATTGCATGTCTCTTTTTGTTATTCTCCTTACATGTAATCTGGTAAACTACGTTGCTGTGTTCCAGCTTAGGTGTGCAATCCTTTGTGTTAGTGAAAATAGCTCTTAAGGTAGAATTTGATTTGCGTGCATACGCTATGTTTTCTTGCTTTAGTGTTTGATGTAGATTCTTGGAGTCAGCAATTGTAGGGATATACGTAATGCTAAAGTATGTTTAAGGATTGCCAGCGAAAAACGTATTTCGGTCGGATTTTGTTTTATGCATGTTGTCATTGATTAATGTTAATGTTAATTAAATGGAAAGTTATTTAATGTTTTATAAGTATTACATATTTTCTTTTTGGAAGGATTCGTCACTGATATTAAAAATTTTTTTGATTAGGTTGTTGGCTGTGTTGATCTTTTATTTCATTGGTTGCGAATAAAAATTTATCAGTCTATTTTGTAATGTATGTATTTTATTATCCAAATTGTTGTTGGTTTGGTCAAGATTGTTTCTTTGTTTGTTTTCTTTATTATAGGAAATGTATCATCAACAGAGACGTCGACATTAAAACTTATTTTGATTTATTTGTCTTGCATTTTGATTTTACATGGTTTAAAGCCCGGTTTAGCTCTCTTACTACGTCAAGGTAGCAAGAATAAGAGGGCACTTAAGAAGGTCGCACTCAAGAAGCTTGATACTTTTTTTTATCGTTTTTTATTATTTTTCGGCTTGCTTTCAAAATATCAAAAATTCCTGAAAAATACACGTAGAACCTTTCTTATATTTTTTAGGTTGGTACCTACACTACCTTTTATGCATATGTGAAAAATTACAGCTTCGCATAAAAATTATTAAAACAACAAGAACTAAAAAAGCTACCCACAGCTTTGGCAACCATTAGAATAGATATTAAATAATTAATTCCAAGCAAAATAATTGTATATTCATTCCTTTCCAATCTTCCTCTTTATTCTTGTCCTCTTTCTTATCAAAATTTATTTCACAGTCACAACCACCCGAAATGTGTGAAATGTGTTCAACTTTGAATCCAATTCAAAATAAACGAACGATTAGAAATTTTCAATTCTGTCTACCTTTCCCATGCACAAACCCATAAAATTAATGATGTCGCGCATCGCTGTTCCTGCTGTATCTTCATACAGTTGGGCAAAAACGAAGACAGTGTCTTCGGAGATTACAGGGACGTCCGGCACTCGAACAAACTGGGTAGACATTAAACTCATTTTTATTTATTTGCCTTGCATTTTGATCTTACCATAATACAAATTGTATAGATATGAATATATGGTTTAAAGCCCGGTTTAGCTCTCTTACTACGTCGAGCTTGCAAGAATAAGAGGTAGTGTAAGAAGGTAGCACTCAAGAAACTTTGATACTTTTTTTATCGTTATATATTATACCCGACCCAGGGTATATTAAGTTTGATGTATAGTTTGTAACGCAGTGAAATAATCACCGTAGACCCCTAAGACCTTTTAGAGATATGAATGGGACCGACAGGAGAATCGATTAAGCCATGTCCGTCCGTCCGTATGTAAACAAATTTAAGGCCTTAAATTTTAAGGCAGAGAGCTGAAATTTTGTGGGTTGGTTGGAAGTCTAGTCCTTCAGATCAAGTTTGAAAATAAGCTGAATCCGCCCACAGACACGCCCACTACAGGCCTGTATGTGCGACCATCTTTAATTTAAAAAAATACTTTTTGCAAATTTTAGCTATGTTATAATGGCGCTAGCACATCCATTTTTGGTACGTAACATTGCCTTATAATTGTCTTTAAGGTAGCCAAAAATTTTTAGCTTCTTTATTGGCCACGCCCACTTTTTTAGGGATTTTAGCTTAAAATGACTGTCTTTCAATAAATATATATGAAATTTGACAGAAATTATATGACAAAAGCTGTAGGTATTAGCATTTTCTAACTTTTATGTACATATTGTATGTGCCTCCGCCCACTTTTGTGGGCGTGGCGTTAGAAAAAGTGATTTTTTTAGTTAAAAAGGCGGAGTTTTAGGCCGAAATGTATGCAACCACCTAGTATAAAGCATTCAACAGTTATATTGTTATATCCCGCCCACTTTTTGGAGGCGTGGCAGTTTTCTTTTTGGTATGGTCGGGTATTTTGCAATCCGTCGTAGATGTTTCCCACTTGTTACTTTTCGTTTTGCTTTCAAAGTATCAATAATTCCTGCAACATTTATTTAGATCCTTACAGCTATAATTTTTAGTTTGGTATATCTCCTGACTTTGAAAAATGCATAACCTTCTCTGTCACCTTTGCACTAAAATTACTAAAACAACAAGAACTAAAAAAGCTACTACTTTCGCAACCATTAGGATAGTTCTTTTCTTATTCATCTTCCCCTTCATTCTTGTCCTCTTTCTTATCAGAATTTTATTCACAGGCACAACCACAGCCACCCAAAAAGTGTTCAACTTTGAAACCAATCCAAAATAAACGAACGATTAGACATTTTCAATTCTGTCTACGTTTCCCATGCACAAATCCAAAAAATGAGTGATGTCGCATATCGCTGTTCCTGCCATATCTACCTACAGTTGGACAAAAACGAAGACAGTGTCTTCGGAGATATTCGTTTTCCGATCGCTGTCCGCAGCGACGACACAGTACACATTTTCTGCCTTGCGCTTGTAACTTTCGTGCGTGATGACAATGTATCATGCAAGAATCAAATGGCATAAATGTGGTGTGTTTGAGTATGGGTTGCCTTGCATATTTCTTTCATGTAAAAAAATTTATCGGTGCATTTAGTTCAATTCAATTGCAATTAATGGAATGCATTAATGGAATTAAAGTGCAAATGGTAAGGCATAAGTATTTTGAGCTTTGTCTTATAAATTCGTTCTACCCAAGCCAAAGCCCAAATGAAATTAGTTCTAAGTTTTGGTTTTGGCTTGGCTAGACAATGTCTCAAATGTCTATATGACGCATCGTCACTGCGGAGATATTCGTTCTCCGATCGCTGTCCGCAGTGACGACACAACACACATTTTCTGCCTTGCGCTTGTCGCTTTTGTGCGTGGTGAAAATGTTTCATGTAAGAATCAAATGGCATAAATGTGCGTGTTTGAGAGTATGCTTGCCGTGAAGATTTCTTTCATGTAAAAAATTTATCGGTGCATTAGTTCAATTCAATTTCAATTAATAGAATGGATTAATGGAATGAAAGTGCAAATGGTAAAGCATAAGTATTTTTTATAAGTACTTTGTCTGCTTAAATTCGTTATGGTTTGGGTAGACACTGTCTTAAATATTTATTTGACGCATCGTCACTGATCGTCAACATACTTTGTTATAAATTTTATGGAAATGTCTATTTTTGGAGTTCATTAATTCATTCATTCTGCCTTAGAGACAATAACTATTTCCAATTCGATAAAATAATTTTCAACCAAGTGTACGGAATGCCAATGGGTAATCCCTTATCTCCACAATAGCTGATATTATATTTTGACGACTTTATTGATGAACTCCAAAAAATAAGCATTTCCATAAAATTTATAACAAAATATGTTGACGATACAATTGCTATAATATAGAAAACAGACAAAGAAACAATCTTGAGGATCCTCAACCAACCACATAATAAAATAAAGTTTACAATCGAAGTTGAAGAAAACAATAGCCTTCCATTCCTCAGCATAATACATCGACAGCAAAACAACTCACTGATTTTCAATTGGTACACAAAACCAATTGCTTCAAGAAGACTGATAAATGAAACAGAATGAAACAGAAGATCAGCACAGCCAACAACCTAATCAAAAAAATTTTTAATATCAGTGACGAATCCTTCCAAAAAGAAAATATACAATACATTAAAAACATTCTTGAAATAAATAACTTTCCACAAAATTTAATCAACGAACTAATCAATAACAACATGCATAAAACAAAATCCGACCGAAATACAGAAAAATTTTCGCCCGGCAATCCTAAAACATATCTACTCTAGCATCACGTATAAGTTAAAAACACTACGTGACCGTTCAACGGCTGAATGCTTTATGATTTTATTCTTTCAATAAAAACCTTAACCTACCGTAACAATATGAAGATACTTAATTACTTATTGTGCAATAGGAAAAGTGTGTGGGGTGATTGTGCTGTGCTGTGTGCAGGAAAAGGAAATGCTGACACAGTCAGCATGCGCGTGAGGTGATTGTGCGGGAAGTGCTGGTTAAGCAAGAGTTGGGGTGATCGTGCTCAGGTAGAGAAAATAATAAAGGTGAATCAAGAGTTCGGGTGAACGTGATGAAGGATAGGATAGGAAGAAATGTGAATGACATTAATTCCTCTCTCTCTTAAGTTTGAACGTCCCTGTTCAAATTTTTATGAACTTGGAGCCGTATTGCGTCTTTGTCTATGTATTGTTCTCCAGCTTCCGACTGCGCGGCTTGGGTGTCTATTTTTCTTGGGCGTAATTTAACGTGCAACATTAATATAACTAGAGAAGTGAGGATGGCGTTGACTCCGTACAATATCCATTTGTTGCTCTCCAGTGTAACTTGGAATTCTTCGATTTCGTTGCTGGTTATTTGGAGTTTGTGCGAATAGGGCAAAGACATTCTTTTTCTAAACTCGGTTTCAATAAGAATAGTTTTTCTTGGAGCTGGTAAGGTGATGAGTTAAGTTGGACGGATGACTTCGTACAGTTTTCCAGTAATGGTTATTGCTTTCTGGAATGTAATCAGGAATGGCCCATTGATTGAAAGACGCTGGCCATTTTCTTCTATTGAAAGGTTTTCATTCCGAGCTACGATTGTCCTTCATTTATGAGCTCTATCTTAGGTAGATGTTCAGTCAATTGGCAGTATGGTTGTTAAGAAGCTGGACAAGGCAGTGATCGCCGTTATTTATTTGGCTGTAGGTGTAAAAAATAGCTTTTTACAATTGGTTCAGGGAGAAAAGTGTTAGTTACAATTAGCTGCTAAATTTTCTTTTATCTCTATGATCTCATTATTATGTGGTACAGTAACTATTTCAAAAAGTTGGCAATACTTAATGACTAATGGTATTTTTATCAAATATACAAGAGATTCATTCACAAAGTACATTTTAACGTCGGAAATTAATAATAATACGCTTATGCTGGAAACTGCAATATTTTCTCTAGTGCTTATTACATTTATTTCTTCCATATTTAACAATAATGGGTTTAGTGTATTTTGTCATTAAGATTATCAATAATTATTCTATTTTTTCTCTTCATTAACATTATTATTATTTGGTTACCAATTATTATTTGGTTACCAATTGTTACTTTATTACTATTTACATCAGTTATATTGTTAATTCTCTCCGTAATTTCATTTATTTTAATTTGAACTTTATTAATATTTATTTGTCTGTAATGTTCTTTTACAAGTTCATTTTCTGGAATATTTAATATCTCAAAGTCACTATGATCTGGCGTTCCAGTAACAAATTTTATAGCTGATCCAATTAAATCAATGGATCTTCTCGATCTTAAAGGGCTTTTAAGAACCCGTAGAAGTCTCTCCATTTGTCTAACATCCTCACCTAAGAGCTCTTTGTCATTTTCGTTGTCTAAAGTATCGATTATTAGCGTGTTCTCCAGTATAACGTGCTCGATTTCTGAAAAATTAGTCGTGTGTTTAACCGTAGGACCACAACGCCCGTAGCGGTAGTATGTGGCGTAGTACGGAAAAAAATTGAACACAATGGTGTAGCGCGGCTATGTCGAACAAAAACCTCATTTATAAACAATGGCCGATACTCTGAGTTAATTTGAGCTAGATTTAATATTTTTGTACAACGGATGACACAAATTCCATAAAATTTCTTTAGATTTAACCATCTCAATAAACTTTTCGACGTCCTTTTTCTCCATTGTTAACTTTACTTATATTAAACTGTTCACCGTGTAGCGCTACGAAAGTTAAAAGTTGGCCAACTCTTACTACCACCACAGCTACGCGCTACCGCCACGGACACACATTGTGTGCGCAATACACTGAATACATGTGTTTTAACTTTTGACAGCTCTTACTACCGCTACAGCTACATCACTGTGGTTCTACGGTAAGGCAAAAATATTCCCCAAGAACTGCAACCTTTCCTATTGGAATAGGAATAAATTCTGCCGTGGTAAAGTAAGTGATTTCGCTTGGGCAAGCGGGTATAGCAAAATTCTGCAAATAAGGAAATTATCGTAAGTTATTTTTATGTACCTGTCTTCCGTCAATTATTACAGCTGTTCCTAAGTCGGCCTGTACTTTTTTCTCTTTACAGATTTTCGAAAATTTCTTTGCTATTCTTCTAACGGGTGATTTTTAAAGAGGTTGAGAACTTTTTTTTAAAAAAAAAAAAAAATTCGAAAAAATAATGAAATATTTATTTGAATCGATAGTTTGAACCTTGCAATTTATTTTTAAAGATAATTTCATGCAAATGTTGACCGCGGCTGCGTCTCAGGTAGCTCATCCGCTGAGTCCAATTTTGGCATACTCTTTCACACATATCGGCCGGTATCTCACGAATGAATGCATGGATGTTGGCTTCCAGTGCGTCAATCGAAGCGGGCTTGTCCCTATAGACATTAGCCTTGACATACCCCCACAAAAAATAATCTAATGGTGTCAAATCACCCGATCTAGGCGGCCAATTGACCGGCCCGAAACAATCTTCCGAATAGACTGCTCAGAAGGTCGAGAATGCCGACCATAAAATGGAAGCAGCGCGCGATGAACATTTCGAACCGAGCACGAATTTTGATAGTAAAATTCAATAATTTGCAAGCGTTGTTCATTTGTAAGACGATCCATGGTTAAATTGCAAACCAAACTGAAGCTGTTTGACAGTGACACAAGGTACTAAACACACGTCAGCTGTCAAAACCAGTGTTGCCAAATCAAACCAGCTAAAAAATCACCCGTTATTAGATTTAACATAAACTATATCGCCTGGTTGAAATTCTTTGGGTGTGGACTTATCATTATGATACTTCAGGTCTTCGTTTTGCTTAGCTCTGAGCCTAGCTGTGATTTTATTTTTCATCTGTTCTGTAACACTGTGACTGTGGAAAATGTCAATGGGTTTGTAGCCGATAACTGAGTGGATTGTGTTGTTGTATTTATATGTCGAAAGCAACATAAGTTCAACTACGTCAAAAGGCGTCTCTTTAGTGCATCGGGCTATTTCAGCGAGAGTTGAGTGAAGTCGCTCCACCTGACCATTGCTTTTGCTATGATGTGCTGGCAGAACGTAAGTGGGAATATTGAATTCATTTTTTAATAACGCTTGTATTGCAATAGATGTAAAAGCACCCTCATTATCTGTCACGAATACTTTCGGGTTTTTAAAAAGGGAAATGATTTCTATTACTGGCTTTTTTATGTCCACAGAATTTCTAGAAGCGATATGTTTAATGATAGCAAATTTAGAAAATTTATCGATGCATGTAACAAAATATGTTTTTCCAGTGTTATAAATGTCTAAATGGAGAATTTCTCCCACTAACGATGGAATCGGTGTTGCGCCAATGGGGTGTTAAATTGGTCTTCGTTGGTACTTATTTTCTTTGCATATTTTGCAATTAGATGCATACAGTTTGCAAAGTTTCCTTATATTGGGGAAATAGTATTCCGGGGAAATCTGTTTGTAGTTTTCTTGGGCGCACCTATTGCTCGGCTACAATAATCTCTTCTTGATCGTTTTTGTTGAATACATCTTAAACACATTTTTTTGCAAATTTCATTTTGACGTTCGGGAATTCGTTAGTCAGGTCGTCTTGCACTTTTTCTAAAATTTCAAGGCTGCAGTAGATTTTATTGCATGTATTGACATTAAGAGCATCAGTCATTATTTCTATTAATTCTGATATTGATGCATACGTAAGAAAATGCCTGATATGCTCTTGCAAAATAATTTGCAATTTTTTGCTTTTATAGCATTGACTAATGAATATCTGATTTTTGAAGCTATTTATTGGATTGGCAACAGAAGGTATTGTTTTCGTTAACGAAATTTCACTGTGAGCTGTTTCCCCTAAGGTAAATACTACATTGATATTGTAATGTTTTCGCCTGGGGTTCGTCGAATAAAACTCAATTTCACTTCTATAATTACACAATGAAACACTTCATTTATCAAACAAAACTTATTTAAAATCAAATCACACTGTTATTCAACTTTACTACTTAGAATTCAACACTTTATTTCAATTCAATCACTTTTCACTTTATAACCGATTTTCGCAAGTCAACGTTTAAAATATGACTGTTCTCTACGAGGCTGTCACCCGTGTATTTATACAAAATTAAGCACCTTCTAGTACGTTCCATACTTCCCCTTTGGTAATTTTCCATTGGTACTCCTCCGCTGGATTCCAAGGAGGGGAAATCGAGATTCGAACTTCGAATATGACAGCTGCTGTCAGATGACTGGAATGACAGTTGGGTATGTTCGTTTTGTGAATCGAACATCCCCCGCTTAGTTTTGTTGGTCCCGAACAAGTACGTCATCATAGCTTCCATGGTAGCGATGTAGGCGATCAACATAGACAACTTTCATCTTCGCTCTCGGTCCTCTTGGGATTGGGAATACGACATCAATGATTCGCGTTACAACTTGGTAGGGACCTTCCCAGTCCTTCTGAAGCTTTGGCGATCTTTCCTTTTTACGATGTGGGTTATAGAGCCATACCAGATCTCCCTCATTGAACTCGGGTGTCGTTGCTCGCGCATCGTATCTCGTCTTCATGTGGTCGCTTGCAACTTTTATATTGCTTCTGGTTCTCTGATGGATGTAATTAATCCTTTCTCTAAGGTCAACCACATATTCCTCCTCGAATGTTGGGTCTTCAGTGCGAAATCCGAATTTAAGCTCACTGGGTAGCCTGGCAATTCGTCCAAATAAAACTTCAGATGGAGTATATCCAGTTGTACTGTGAATAGCATTTCGGTAGGCCATGAGGAATAAAGGTATTCGTCGATCCCAATCCCGTTGATCCTCGTCCACGACTTTAGAGAGATGTTCCTTCAGTGTCTTGTTGAAGCGTTCCACCATTCCATCTGATTGTGGGTGAAGAGGTGTGGTCCATGTCTTCTGTAGTCCGATTGCTGCGCATACTTCCTGGAATATCTTCGACTCGAAGTTTTTTCCCTGGTCGGAATGTAATTCCATTGGCACTCCAAACCTGCACACCCAGTGGTCCACTATCTGGTCGACAACGGTTTTCGCTTCTTGATTTGGGATCGCAAATGCCTCGGGCCACTTGCTGAAGTAATCGGCAATAACCAGGATGTAACGATTACCGCTTTCAGTTTCCGGAAACGGTCCTGCGATGTCGACGGCGATCCTTTCAAACGGAGCACCCACATTGTACTGGTGCATTTTACCCCTGGTTTTGATTTTGGGTCCCTTACTAGCAGCACAAGTAATACACTTTCGACACCAGCTCTCAACGTGCTGGCACTCAGCCAATAAAAACGTTCCCGTATCTTTTCCAGGGTTTTGTTGATGCCCAAATGCCCACCACATACTCCATTGTGTATTTCCCGCAAAATTTCCTGCACTTTGGACCGTGGAACCACAAGCTGCATTTTAAAGGATTTTCCATCCGGCATTTCCCATTTTCTTCGCAGAACGCCATCTTGTACATGAAAAGAGTCCCACTGCGCCCAATATGCCTTTAACGTGGGACTTCTGTCGGATATATCACTTGCGCTCGGTTTTTCCATAGATTCCTTCCATGCAAGGATTGGCTCAATGTCAGGGTCTTCTTGTTGTGCGTTGCGAAGTTCCTCAGTACTCCAGCCTTCTGCAGGTTCGGCTCTTATTCTCAGATAGAAACGCCTTCGTCTTTTTCCTCTTGTCGCACACAATGCTTACAATTGCTCATATGGTGTCCGGGATAACGCGTCCGCGTTGCAGTGCAGTCTTCCTTTGCGATGCTGTATCTCGAAGTCAAAAGCTCGATCCATCTTGCGACTTGTCCCTCAGGATTTTTGAACTGAAGTAACCATTTGAGAGCGGCGTGGTCTGTACGCAAGATGAACTTTTGGCCACTCAGGTACTTCTGGAAATGTTTCGTTGCCAATATTAGAGCAAGGAGTTCTCGCCTGGTAACGCAGTAATTTCTCTCTGGTCGGGTTAAAACTTTGCTGAAGTATGCAACCACTTTCTCATGCCCATCCTGCAATTGCGACAATACTGCCCCAACACCCACATTGCTAGCGTCTGCGTCCACAATAAATGACTTGCCAGGAATGGGGTAAGCTAGTACCGGTGCTTCGCAAAGTCGCTGCTTCAGGTGTTGAAAGCTTCTTTCGCACTCACCTGACCATTTAAATTGTCTTCCTTTCTCAGTGAGCTGGTGCAGACACTTTGCGATGCCGGCGAAATCCTTGACGAACCTCCTGTAGTACGTAGCAAGACCGAGAAAGCTCCTTAGCTGGTGTTTGTCTTTGGGAACTGGCCAACTTCTCACAGCTTCGATTTTCTCTGGATCCGTCTTCACGCCATCCGTCGATATCACATGCCCCAGATACTTTACTTCTGCTCTGAAGAGCGCACACTTCTTTGGATTGAGCTTTAAGTGTGCTGATCGAAGTCGTGAGAACACTTCCCTCAAGTTGTCGCGATGTTTAGCGAACGTCTTCCCCAAAACGATAACGTCATCCAAATATACCAGGCAGGTTTTCCACTTCAGACCATGTAAGACACGTTCCATAAGACGCTCAAAGGTGGCCGGAGCGTTACACAGACCAAATGGCATTTCTGTAAACTGCCATAGTCCATTGCCAGTTGTGAAAGCGGTCTTCTCTTTGTCTTCTGGATGGATCTGTACCTGCCAGTAGCCACTTTTCAGGTCAAGGGTGGAAAACCATTTCGCTCCAGAGAGTGTGTCCAGTGTGTCATCGATTCGAGGTAAAGGGTAGCTGTCCTTTTTTGTGACATCGTTAAGCCCTCGGTTATCCACGTAGAATCGAGTGCTGCCGTCCTGCTTTTTCACCAGTACAACAGGCGACGCCCACGGACTTTTCGAGCTTTCGATCAAACCTTCTTTTTCCATGGTCGATATCATCTCGGCGGCCTCATCCTGTTTAGCCAACGGAAGTCGTCTGGCAGGTTGGCGGATCGGTCTAGCATCTCCGGTGTCTATGCGGTGTTGTACTAAGTGTGTTCGGCCATAGTCTCCATCATGTGAGGCAAATAAAGGATGATTTTTTAGCTGGTTTGGTTTTGGCAACACTGGTTTTGACAGCTGACGTGTGTTTAGTACCTTGTGTCACTGTCAAACAGCTTCAGTTTGGTTTGCAATTTAGCCATGGATCGTCTTACAAATGAACAACGCTTGCAAATTATTGAATTTTACTATCAAAATTCATGCTCGGTTCGAAATGTTCATCGCGCGCTGCTTCCATTTTATGGTCGGCATTCTCGACCCTCTGAGCAGTCTATTCGGAAGATTGTGACCAAATTTCGCCAATTGGCCGCCTAGATCGTGCGATTTGACACCATTAGATTATTTTTTGTGGGGGTATGTCAAGGCTAATGTCTATAGGGCCAAGCCCGCTTCGATTGCCGCACTGGAAGCCAACATCCATGCATTCATTCGTGAGATACCGGCCGATATGTGTGAAAGAGTATGCCAAAATTGGACTCAGCGGATGGGCTACCTGAGACGCAGCCGCGGTCAACATTTGCATGAAATTATCTTTAAACATTAAATTGCAAGGTTCAAACTATCGATTCAAATAAATATTTCATTAATTTTTTCGAATTTTTTGTGTTTTTTTTTTAAAAAGTTCTCATACCCGTTATATCAGCAAACTCGCCAATGAGATTTTCCACTATGGTTTGCTGCTCCTGATTAAGCTCACAGTCTCCGAGTATAGTCTTACATACCTCGGTCAATTTTGATGGAGAGACAGGACTCGCAGGCTCACCCTCAGCTATTGCCAAAATGGCTGCAACGGGCGCACATCTTCCGATCACCTCTCCTTGTCTGAGCTTAACGGTGCGCTTATTTGGGTTCATCACTCTTACCGGCAGCATGTTGTTCTTGGACTCTGCAAGAATTTTTCCCACGACGTAACTTTCACTTTTGTCACCCTCCTAAATTCACTTTTGTCACCCTCCAAACGTGTGGATCACCCTCCAAACGTGTCCAAAGAACTGTCTCTGAAGAGGGCCGCATAACTTCATCGCTTCCCAGTACTGCTTGAAGATTCACAGCGTTGTCGTTTCCGTATACCATAGGGATCTCGACGGTTTGATACCTTAGCACCTGCATTCGAAGGTCAAGAATTACCTCGTGTGCCTTCATTAAGTTCATTCCAATGATGCATTCGTCGCATATGTCGGCTACCAAGAATGCATGTGAGAAGGTCAAACCCTCTAGTGGTATCTGTAGCTGCACCTCCCCGTATACTTTAGCCGCTTCTCCTGTAGCTGTCTTCAGACTGTAGCAGCTGGTGTTATGAAGCCAGGACGTCTGAGCAAGGTCTCTTCGGATGATGGAGGCCGTGGCTCCTGTGTCAATAGTGGCCACACATTTCCTGTTGGCGATGATTACTTCCACTGTCAGACTCTTGTTGCAGCGTTTTGTTTGCGAAACTTGGATGATGGTCCTGGAGGCGTCGATTCCATCAACCAACTTCTGCCCCGACATCCTGCCAGATGCTTCTTCATTCTGTCTCCTTCTAGCGCAATGTGGGCAGCCCGCTTATCTAGCTGAGGCTCGGCACTGTCGCTGCAGGTGTCCCAGTTTGTTACAATTCCAGCAGATCATTTGTCCCCGAGTGGTGTTCGTGTTTTGCTTTTCCATGTCGATGCGTTGACATGAGTACTCTAGAGCAGCCATTTCCCTTATGCGATGGCAACCTTGCGAAGCTTGGTCTGCAGCTTCCATTGTCAGGGCGAATGCTAGTGCTTCAGCGAGAGTCTTCTTACCTGCCATTCTTACGGCCATTTGAAGCTTTCCATCTGCAATGGCATTAGTAAACGCATCGGTCGCCAACTCGTTTATTATCTCCCTGCTAGTGTTGGGATAGGACAAATTCGCCAATCTCTCGATGTCGGCTTGCAACTGCTGAAGCGTGACAAACAAGGGATGACCTTGTTTGAACTCTTCGTCGCAACTGGACTCGGTAAACTTGCTTCATGTGGTCGTCGCCAAATCTCATCTCAATGGCCTTTACTATGGCGTCATAGTCTCTTTGTTTTTCTCCAGGGATTGTCTGCAGCAACTCGGCAGCTGTTCCCCTGAGCGCAAGCGTAAGAGCAATAGACTTATCTTTGTTATCTTAGTTATTCGTCAACGCGGCGGCCTCAAGCTGCCTCTTGTAAATCGGCCACGATGTCTGACCATCGAACACAGGCGGCTGCATTTCTTTGCGTCGTGGGCTGTTGATGGAATTTTCCCGAACTTTCTGCTTCTTGACGTAGTCGAGCTCCTTAGCTAGCTGGTCGTACTGTTGCTCCACTTTTTCTACTTGCACTTTGACATCGCCGACTTTTTCTTTCACCATTTCTATTTTGCTTTCAAATTTTTGGTCAATGGCTTTAAATCTTTCGTCGAAGAAAGTGCACTGAGCATCGAGTTTACCCTAAATACTCTTCTGGAGACCTTCTAATGAGTTCTTTTGCTCCTCGAGAGTATTCTTTTGTTCTTTCTGGCCGCTCTCAAGCTTCTTGAATTTCTCCAACAGCAACTTCATGTAAGGGGACATTTCATCGGCAGTACTTACTGTGCTTTGTTGCTGTTCTTCTTGCACTTCAAACAGCATCGTGTCTGGGTCTCCACCTTCCTCGGTAATAGCGTCCTGGAGTCGAAACAACAATTCCCTTTTGTGCCCCGAAATCTGGAGGTTTCTTTTACCCAATTCTGCTTTTAACTCAGCTGTTGTCAATTGTTCAATTTTTCGACCCATTTTGAATTGTCTTCACACAATTTTCAAAACACAATCACTTTATGTTTTATATCTGTTCCAGAAAATTCACTCGCGAATAAACAAATCTGTCAGTGATTTTGTCAGCGGTTTTTATAACTAAGTTAATTATAGCTTTATCACACAATCAGTTTCAATATATTCGGAATATTCCACAATCAAATTTGTATGAGCCACCGACACTGTTTACACACACGATATCTCTGGAAAATTCCACTGCAAAAATAAATCGTTTTAGTCACCGACGCTATTAACGCGCACTTTTTCTAGAAATCTCCACTTAGAACTGTTTGACACACTAACATTGTTCCGGAAAATTCCAGTGTAGAATTTACCCGCACAATTATGAGTTTTATCCCACTTCTGACACCAATGTAGTGTTTTCGTCTGGGGTTCGTCGAATAAAACTCAATTTCACTTCTATAATTACATAATGAAACACTTTATTTATCAAACAAAACTTATTTAAAATCAAATCACTCTGTTATTCAACTTTACTACTTAGAATTCAACACTTTATTTCAATTCAATCACTTTTCACTTTATAACCGATTTTCGCAAGTCAACGTTTAAAATATGACTGTTCCCTACGAGGCTGTCACCCGTGTATTTATACAAAATTAAGCACCTTCTAGTACGTTCCATACTTCCCCTTTGGTAATTTTCCATTGGTACTCCTCCGCTGAATTCTTAACTTACTTACTTAAGGTGGCGCTACAGTCCGGGGTGGACCTGGGCCTCAGCCAACAAGCTTCGCCAGCCAGCTCTGTCTCTAGCTAGCCGTCTCCAGTTTCGCACGCGAAGTTGGCTGAGGTCCCCTTCCACTTGCGTGCGCCACCTGAGTCTCGGTGCTCCTCTACCGCGTCGTCCCTGCGGTGTGGATTCGAAGATTTTCTGGGCCGGGGCGTTGGTGTCCATCCGCTCTAGATGACCCAGCCATCGTAGACGTTGTGTTTTGACTCTTTTGGCTAGGTCGGTATCGCTGTACAGCCCGTACAGTTCGATGTTATATCTCCTCCTCCACTCTCCATCTATGCAGACGGGACCGTAAATCGTCCGAAGAATTTTCCTCTCGAAGCAGCCTAAAGTGTTTTCATCCGCCTTTGACAGGGTCCATGCTTCTGCACCGTAAAGCAGGACTGGGATGATGAGGGTCTTATACATGGACACTTTAGTTGCTGGAGAGAGGGCTTTGCTACTCAATTGCCTTCTTAGCCCAAAGAAACAGCGATTGGCAAGAGTTATCCTTCGTTTGATTTCAGCGCTGGTGTCATTGTCTGAATTGATAGCGGAACCCAGGTAGACAAAGTCCCTAACTACCTCAAAGTTATAGCTGTCGATGGTGATGTTTTGTCCAAGACGTCGGTGTTGGGTGTCTTTTCTTGATGACAGCATATACTTGGTTTTGCCCTCATTGACTGCTAAACCCATATTCGCCGCTTCCGTCCCCGTACTCACGAAGGCTTCACTGACATCACGCTTTGTTCTACCGATTATGTCAATGTCGTCTGCGTATGCAAGTCGTTGAACGGACTTTTGAAAGATTGTACCTCTGGTGTTGGCGCGAGAGTTCTGCACAATTCTCTCAAGTATGATGTTAAAGAAGTCGCATGACAGCGCGTCGCCTTGTCTAAATCCTTTTTTGACATCAAAGGGGTCGGTGAGGTCTTTGCCGACCTTGACGGAACAGCGTGAGTTTTCCATCGTCATCCTGCACAGACTGACGAGTTTGGCAGGGATGCCAAAGCTAGACATTGCGCTATATAGCTCGTCTCTATAGATGCTGTCATACGCGGCCTTGAAATCGATGAAGAGGTGGTGTGTATCGATTTGGAATTCCTGGGTTTTCTCCAAGATCTGCCGCAGTGTGAATATTTGATCGATGGTGGACTTTCCTGGCCTAAAGCCACACTGATATGTGCCTATCAGATTGTTGATAAACGGCTTCAGGCGTTCACACAGTACAGCAGAAAAGATCTTGTATGCGATGTTAAGAAGACTTATGCCTCTGTAGTTGGCACAACTCAGAGGGTCTCCTTTCTTCAGGATCGGGCAAACAATGCTGAGGTTCCATTCGTCGGGCATGCTTTCTTCCGACCATATCTTGCAGATGAGCTGGTGCATGCGCCTAACCAGCTCATCGCCAGCGGATTTAAAAAGTTCGGCAGCTAGGCGTCTGCTCCGGCTGCTTTGTTGCACTTGAGCTTAGACACAGCTACTTTCACCTCCTCCAGGTCGGGTGGGCGGTATCGTTCGTATGCTTCGTCGGTAACGTCTTCGCCCGGGTTGAATGGTTCGTTCTGCCTGACAGCGGTATTTGGTTCGTCCTCGCCGTTATACAGTCTGCAGAAGTGGTCTTTCCAAATCCTCAGCACCGACTGCGATTCTACAACGATGTTCCCTTGATGGTCCTTACAGGCTTCAGTTCGAAGTTTATACCCTAGGCAGGACCTTTTGATCCTTTGGTAAAACTTTCTAACCTCATTCCTGTTGTAACATCTCTCTATCTCTTCAACCGCGCGCTTCTCGTGCTCTCTCTTTTTCCTTCGGAGAAGCCGGTGCTCCTCTCTCCTCCTCTGCTCGTAGAGCTCGCGAGCAGCTCTAGTCCTTCTGTGCAGCGCCGCTTTGTATGCTTCCTGTTTAGCTGCATGTGCTTGCCGGCATTCATCGTCAAACCAGGGGTTTCGTTGTGGTCGCCGTGTGAAACCCAGCACTTCAGAGGCGGCGTCTCTGATGGCATTTTGGCAGTGTTGCCACTGGCTATCAATACTTGATGCTGGTTGCATAGGACTTCGTAGAAGGTTTTGAGAGAATCTCAAAAGTTCTCCGCTGAATTCCAAGGAGGGGAAATCGAGATTCGAACTCCGAATATGACAGCTGCTGTCAGATAACTGGAATGACAGTTGGATATGTTCGTTTTGTGAATCGATGGTTGCATTCAGCGACTCCTGCGTGTTGTTTTATTTCTTGTCGCCACATAACAATATATTGCCGAGATAATGCGCCCGCTACTTTGTTTTCTTTTCCCGGCTTGTAGTAAAACGTTGGAGAATATTCCTCAATAAAAGCTCTCCACCTTTTCAACTTGGTATTAGGATTTTTATCAGATATTGCAAAAGTGAGTGGTTGGTGGTCTGTATAAATATTAATATGAGGAGCTCCATATAGGTAGTTTTTAAGTTTTTGTAGTGCCCAGACTATTGCCAACATTTCTCGCTAATTAAACGCATAATTTTATTCAGTTTTACTTAGGGTTCCGGATATCATCGTTATTTGTCTACCACCCTGCGAGAGTACCTATTGCTCGGGACGAAGCATCTGTGGTTAAATCTAAGGGCTTTCGAAAGTCTGGATGTAACAATAGGACATCTTCCGATGCTAAAATATTTTTTATTCGGTTAAAAGCACATATGGCCTCGGAATTTAATTGTATTTTAACGTTTTTGGACTTATTCCACCTCTGAGATATTTTGTTAGGGGCTCGGACACCATAAAGCCTAAAAACTCTACCTCCTTTTTAAGGAATTTACATTTTTCTGGGTATTTTCGCATGTTTGCTAGAAAAAGTTCCGAAAATATTGTTTTAATGTGTTCTAAGTGTTTTTTCTCTGTCTTCGAAAAAATGATCACATCATCGATGTATACATGACAAAATATCCCAATATCATTTCTTAACACATCATCAATTGCTCGCTGGAATATGCTCGGAGCATTCCTTAAGCCAAAAGGAATTTTGAATTTCCTTATTAACGAACGGTGCAGCTGCCATATTAAAGGGTGATTTTTTAGCTGGTTTGGTTTTGGCAACACTGGTTTTGACAGCTGACGTGTGTTTAGTACCTTGTGTCGCCGTCAAACAGCTTCAGTTTGGTTTGCAATTTAACAATGGATCGTCTTACAAATAAACAACGCTTGCAAATTATTGAATTTTACTATCAAAATTCGTGCTCGGTTCGAAATGTTCATCGCGCGCTGCTTCCATTTTATGGTCGGCGAGTTTGGTGAACAGTTAATTTCACGTTTCGGACCGGTCAATTGGCCGCCTAGATCGTGCGATTTGACACCATTAGATTATTTCTTGTGGGAATATGTCAAGGCTAATGTCTATAGGGACAAGCCCTCTTCTATTGACGCACTGGAAGCCAACATCCATGCATTCATTCGTGAGATACCGGCCGATATGTGTGAAAGAGTATGCCAAAATTGGACTCAGCGGATGGGCTACCTGAGACGCAGCCGCGGTCAATATTTGCATGAAATTATCTTTAAACATTAAATTGCAAGGTTTAAACTATCGATTCAAATAAATATTTCATTAATTTTTTCGAATTTTTTGTGTTTTTTTTTTTAAAAAAGTTCTCAACCTCTTAAAAAATCACCCGTTGTATGGTCTGGGTTGAATAGATTGGTTCAGGATCTAGTGTGCTAATGGTGGCTTTTACCTTTGTATTGAAAGGTAACTTTTCGTCTGGTTGAGCGAATACTTTTGAATATTCCTTTATTAGGTTTTCAAATTCATTTTTTATTATATATATGTCAATTTCAATGTTATTCACTTGTTCGCACTCATAGTATTTAATTTTCATTTCACCATCTTCATAAATTAACAATGATTGATTGGTATCAATCCGCGCTTTAATTTGTGAGAAAAAGTCATATCCAATTAGTGCATCAAATGTTTTTAGATTGGGAAGAAGAAAAAGTCTGTTATCTTACTGCAGAAACGTATTCTACATTTATGAGTGACTAAATTGTCACCATTAAGGGTCCTCACTTTAAATTAGTTATTGTTTGGAACGAGTTTTAAGCCAGGCA
Source organism: Neoascia interrupta (assembly GCA_947623515.1). Taxonomy (NCBI): domain Eukaryota; kingdom Metazoa; phylum Arthropoda; class Insecta; order Diptera; family Syrphidae; genus Neoascia; species Neoascia interrupta. The sequence goes on from OX392462.1 coordinate 112,566,140, forward strand.
AGTCCTTAATATAATTTTTGGCTGTCCCCGTGTCTACAAGAATTCTCATAACAATTTTACTGTCGAGCTTCTTTTCAACGTAGGGTATAGCAGACTTTACTCTAAAAAATAAATCTGGTCATCGTATTCGGGGCTTTCGTGTCGTTGAATTCACCTGAATTCATAATCGTATTCAGGTGTTCTCTCGTAACGACTTGTGTTTATTTTGTCAATATTTTTAGATTCCACATAATTAATGCGCTGGGTGTTTGGTAAAGGTGCCCTATCAGATTCTAATGGACGTTTAAATGATTTATCGATTCTAAAGTCTGCGGTTGTTGTCTGTAATTTTATTTACTACTACTTCCTCTAGTATACTGGATTGGTTTGCGGGATTGACCCCGGGCTTGTGTTGTTCGCCTTGAATTATATCTGTATCTTGACGAATTATCAACACTCATATGGTCATCTACTACCATATGGTCATCTTTGATTTCAGCGCTGGTGTCATTGTCTGAATTGATAGCGGAACCCAGGTAGACAAAGTCCCTAACTACCTCAAAGTTATAGCTGTCGATGGTGATGTTTTGTCCAAGACGTCGGTGTTGGGTGTCTTTTCTTGATGACAGCATATACTTGGTTTTGCCCTCATTGACTGCTAAACCCATATTCGCCGCTTCCGTCCCCGTACTCACGAAGGCTTCACTGACATCACGCTTTGTTCTACCGATTATGTCAATGTCGTCTGCGTATGCAAGTCGTTGAACGGACTTTTGAAAGATTGTACCTCTGGTGTTGGCGCGAGAGTTCTGCACAATTCTCTCAAGTATGATGTTAAAGAAGTCGCATGACAGCGCGTCGCCTTGTCTAAATCCTTTTTTGACATCAAAGGGGTCGGTGAGGTCTTTGCCGACCTTGACGGAACAGCGTGAGTTTTCCATCGTCATCCTGCACAGACTGACGAGTTTGGCAGGGATGCCAAAGCTAGACATTGCGCTATATAGCTCGTCTCTATAGATGCTGTCATACGCGGCCTTGAAATCGATGAAGAGGTGGTGTGTATCGATTTGGAATTCCTGGGTTTTCTCCAAGATCTGCCGCAGTGTGAATATTTGATCGATGGTGGACTTTCCTGGCCTAAAGCCACACTGATATGTGCCTATCAGATTGTTGATAAACGGCTTCAGGCGTTCACACAGTACAGCAGAAAAGATCTTGTATGCGATGTTAAGAAGACTTATGCCTCTGTAGTTGGCACAACTCAGAGGGTCTCCTTTCTTCAGGATCGGGCAAACAATGCTGAGGTTCCATTCGTCGGGCATGCTTTCTTCCGACCATATCTTGCAGATGAGCTGGTGCATGCGCCTAACCAGCTCATCGCCAGCGGATTTAAAAAGTTCGGCAGCTAGGCGTCTGCTCCGGCTGCTTTGTTGCACTTGAGCTTAGACACAGCTACTTTCACCTCCTCCAGGTCGGGTGGGCGGTATCGTTCGTATGCTTCGTCGGTAACGTCTTCGCCCGGGTTGAATGGTTCATTCTGCCTGACAGCGGTATTTGGTTCTTCCTCGCCGTTATACAGTCTGCAGAAGTGGTCTTTCCAAATCCTCAGCACCGACTGCGATTCTACAACGATGTTCCCTTGATGGTCCTTACAGGCTTCAGTTCGAAGTTTATACCCTAGGCAGGACCTTTTGATTCTTTGGTAAAACTTTCTAACCTCATTCCTGTTGTAACATCTCTCTATCTCTTCAACCGCGCGCTTCTCGTGCTCTCTCTTTTTCCTTCGGAGAAGCCGGTGCTCCTCTCTCCTCCTCTGCTCGTAGAGCTCGCGAGCAGCTCTAGTCCTTCTGTGCAGCGCCGCTTTGTATGCTTCCTGTTTAGCTGCATGTGCTTGCCGGCATTCATCGTCAAACCAGGGGTTTCGTTGTGGTCGCCGTGTGAAACCCAGCACTTCAGAGGCGGCGTCTCTGATGGCATTTTGGCAGTGTTGCCACTGGCTATCAATACTTGATGCTGGTTGCATAGGACTTCGTAGAAGGTTTTGAGAGAATCTCAAAAGTTCTCCGCTGAATTCCAAGGAGGGGAAATCGAGATTCGAACTCCGAATATGACAGCTGCTGTCAGATAACTGGAATGACAGTTGGATATGTTCGTTTTGTGAATCGATGGTTGCATTCAGCGACTCCTGCGTGTTGTTTTATTTCTTGTCGCCACATAACAATATATTGCCGAGATAATGCGCCCGCTACTTTGTTTTCTTTTCCCGGCTTGTAGTAAAACGTTGGAGAATATTCCTCAATAAAAGCTCTCCACCTTTTCAACTTGGTATTAGGATTTTTATCAGATATTGCAAAAGTGAGTGGTTGGTGGTCTGTATAAATATTAATATGAGGAGCTCCATATAGGTAGTTTTTAAGTTTTTGTAGTGCCCAGACTATTGCCAACATTTCTCGCTAATTAAACGCATAATTTTATTCAGTTTTACTTAGGGTTCCGGATATCATCGTTATTTGTCTACCACCCTGCGAGAGTACCTATTGCTCGGGACGAAGCATCTGTGGTTAAATCTAAGGGCTTTCGAAAGTCTGGATGTAACAATAGGACATCTTCCGATGCTAAAATATTTTTTATTCGGTTAAAAGCACATATGGCCTCGGAATTTAATTGTATTTTAACGTTTTTGGACTTATTCCACCTCTGAGATATTTTGTTAGGGGCTCGGACACCATAAAGCCTAAAAACTCTACCTCCTTTTTAAGGAATTTACATTTTTCTGGGTATTTTCGCATGTTTGCTAGAAAAAGTTCCGAAAATATTGTTTTAATGTGTTCTAAGTGTTTTTTCTCTGTCTTCGAAAAAATGATCACATCATCGATGTATACATGACAAAATATCCCAATATCATTTCTTAACACATCATCAATTGCTCGCTGGAATATGCTCGGAGCATTCCTTAAGCCAAAAGGAATTTTGAATTTCCTTATTAACGAACGGTGCAGCTGCCATATTAAAGGGTGATTTTTTAGCTGGTTTGGTTTTGGCAACACTGGTTTTGACAGCTGACGTGTGTTTAGTACCTTGTGTCGCCGTCAAACAGCTTCAGTTTGGTTTGCAATTTAACCATGGATCGTCTTACAAATGAACAACGCTTGCAAATTATTGAATTTTACTATCAAAATTCGTGCTCGGTTCGAAATGTTCATCGCGCGCTGCTTCCATTTTATGGTCGGCGAGTTTGGTGAACAGTTAATTTCACGTTTCGGACCGGTCAATTGGCCGCCTAGATCGTGCGATTTGACACCATTAGATTATTTCTTGTGGGAATATGTCAAGGCTAATGTCTATAGGGACAAGCCCTCTTCTATTGACGCACTGGAAGCCAACATCCATGCATTCATTCGTGAGATACCGGCCGATATGTGTGAAAGAGTATGCCAAAATTGGACTCAGCGGATGGGCTACCTGAGACGCAGCCGCGGTCAATATTTGCATGAAATTATCTTTAAACATTAAATTGCAAGGTTTAAACTATCGATTCAAATAAATATTTCATTAATTTTTTCGAATTTTTTGTGTTTTTTTTTTTAAAAAAGTTCTCAACCTCTTAAAAAATCACCCGTTGTATGGTCTGGGTTGAATAGATTGGTTCAGGATCTAGTGTGCTAATGGTGGCTTTTACCTTTGTATTGAAAGGTAACTTTTCGTCTGGTTGAGCGAATACTTTTGAATATTCCTTTATTAGGTTTTCAAATTCATTTTTTATTATATATATGTCAATTTCAATGTTATTCACTTGTTCGCACTCATAGTATTTAATTTTCATTTCACCATCTTCATAAATTAACAATGATTGATTGGTATCAATCCGCGCTTTAATTTGTGAGAAAAAGTCATATCCAATTAGTGCATCAAATGTTTTTAGATTGGGAAGAAGAAAAAGTCTGTTATCTTACTGCAGAAACGTATTCTACATTTATGAGTGACTAAATTGTCACCATTAAGGGTCCTCACTTTAAATTAGTTATTGTTTGGAACGAGTTTTAAGCCAGGCAAGTCCTTAATATAATTTTTGGCTGTCCCCGTGTCTACAAGAATTCTCATAACAATTTTACTGTCGAGCTTCTTTTCAACGTAGGGTATAGCAGACTTTACTCTAAAAAATAAATCTGGTCATCGTATTCGGGGCTTTCGTGTCGTTGAATTCACCTGAATTCATAATCGTATTCAGGTGTTCTCTCGTAACGACTTGTGTTTATTTTGTCAATATTTTTAGATTCCACATAATTAATGCGCTGGGTGTTTGGTAAAGGTGCCCTATCAGATTCTAATGGACGTTTAAATGATTTATCGATTCTAAAGTCTGCGGTTGTTGTCTGTAATTTTATTTACTACTACTTCCTCTAGTATACTGGATTGGTTTGCGGGATTGACCCCGGGCTTGTGTTGTTCGCCTTGAATTATATCTGTATCTTGACGAATTATCAACACTCATATGGTCATCTACTACTGGTTGCTGGCCTTGGTTGTGTTGATTGTTTACTATTCTTCTGTAGTGGGGATTGCTCCTCTGAGGTATATCGCCTAATCTGGTGCTACTGTAAAGATTGCTATCAAATGCTCTCGTAAAATTATACCTATTTTGATTGGCTTTGAGCTCTTGAGCCTTAGCTAAGGCAGATGGCAAGTCTTCGCAACGCGCCGAGAAGAGAATATTGCATATGAGCTTATTAAGTCCCGATATGAAAACACGTAATGCATCGGCTCTGTATTTTGCTCCTACCGAAGTAATTAATTCCTTGTTACCCGAATACTCCGTAGTAATTTTGTTTATGATCAAGGTAAGATTTTTTTCCATCTGATCATAAAATCTGTGATCGACATTTTCCCTTGACATAAAATACTCATTTGATTTTCAAGAACGTGGGGTGGCCTTTTATCACTCTACGTCAGTCTAGCTATGATAGCTTTACAATTTAAAACTGTATTAACTGCAGAAATTATAAGGTCCGCGGGACCTGTTATTTTATCTATCTGTGCCTTTGTAATTTTTAAACAATTCGATAGCAGAGTGGGCTGCTTGTCGCCATGAGAGGTAGCGTGTTTGCTCACCCGAGAACTCGGGGAGTGACTTTACTAGGTCTAACGATATTGAACAATTAGTTGAGGATGTTATTGCAATAGGCCGATAACTAGCGACAGCAGTTTGGCCAGAGAGCTCAAGAAGTTTTAATTTATTAGATAAAATATTAATTTTACTGCTTCTTGACAAATTTTCGCAGGCCGATTCTACAGCAATTTCGACTGCAGTTGCCAGAACACTAGACGGTAACTCGTTTGTTGACATATTTTTGGTTTAGTTAAAAAAAATATAAAAAAAGGTTTCTTAATAGAGTTAAATCTTTCACTTTCTACTTTTTTACAACTTACTAATTTGTTTTTTTAATATTATATAAAAAAAATTAGATGCTAGCTTAGAAATCAACACAAATCTATTTAAATACTTAAAGCTGATCACTCACAATAAGATGATGCTCATGCTTCGCCTTAATAGTTGACTTGAAGTTGACATTTATTTCTAGGCGTTTGCTTCGTCTGTGGATGTTTGTTTCAAAATATTACCGCTTTTTATGTGGTCTCTTTAGTCTTGTCGCACTATTATTCTAATCTGTAAGTTGCGACACTGAAAACAAAATTTTAACACTATGTTTACTGTTCGGTGCGGGTTCACGTTTGTTTTTCGCGTTTTTTTTGTGCCAAGTTTGGCTCTATTATCTTCTTATGAAAATTTTTGGAGCACACAAATACTTCGCGAGTTCGACCGAAAAAGTTGGGCGCCAGTTAAAAACACTACGTGACCGTTCAGCGGGTGAATGCTTTATGATTTTATTCTTTTAAAAACCTCAACCTACCTTAACAATATGAAGATACTTAATTACTTATTGTGCAATAGGAAAAGTGTGTGGGGTGATTGTGCTGTGCTGTGTGCAAGAAAAGGAAATGCTGACACAGTAATACTGCGAGCGTGTGAGGTGATTGTATATTGTATGCAATTTGTTATACAATCACCTTGTTGGCAATTGGGACAACAAAAAGGAAACTGGGTGTGAGAGCCGCAGAGCACAAAGCAGACATGAGAAATAAAAAAACTTCAACGTGACTGGCACAACATGTTGCAGACACACAGCACTCAGCTGATTTCATTAAAATACTAGACAAAGAAGAAAACTTGAGCAAGAGATTCACCATTGAGAGCCTTCATTCATTTGTCAGAGGTTGCTACTATCCGATGGAGCACTCAGACACAACTACTGGTCCATTGTACTACAACGCGGACACCTTACCTTAATGTATTTAGTTAACGAAAAGGAGAGCCTACATATACAGAAAATCAATCCAACCATGAACACGAAGGAGAACCAAACCAGATTTAACACACACTACAACTTTGCTCTCTTAAATAAACAAAACTAATCAATTTACTTTAAATCTAAGTTTCTGTTTTCTGTTTTAATGTTTTGATTATTTATTAAATTATTTATTTACATACAGTGTCAGTATAATTCTAGCGTTTCTGACGATGATTAATAAAAAAACAAACAACTAATTTTAAAGTAACTAACAAAAACAAATTATAAGCAAATAATGCCAATAGAAAAAAATTAGAAAAATAGAACAAGCGAAAACGACCGATTCGCTGGCCCGTCGAGGGTTCCAACTGGAATACGAACCGATGAGTCTAAATCGAGAAACGAAACCAATACGCCCGGTATTTAATTCACAACATTTTTGCGCAGCCCGGTTCGCGGACTAAGTCCCGTGTAAAATAATAAATGAATTCGTGACGAAAACAAAAGTGTTTTAGTTAAGTCGGTTTAGTTAAAAGTGCTTACTTAATAATTTAAGGAATATTCACAAAAGTGTAGCTATATGTAAACAACATTCCTCAAAAAAAAGTCATAATTCCCAAAAAAATAGTTCATTCATCAAGATTCCTGTTATAATGAAGCAACCTCGCGTTTCAGGGGGGGGGGGGGCACAAACCAGAACCAACAGCAACAATACAGAGACAGGTAAGTAATTAAATTATTCTTTAAATGTTTTAAACCTTTCCTCCATTGGTGTTGTTAGTTAGCCCCTTTTAGGGATAGGTATTTTCAGCCTATTTTAAGAATTTGTTTTTTTTTTTTTCGTTGCTAGGAAAAACCTTCATAGGCACTACCGGCCGCGCGTGCTCATAGTAGTGTGAGATTCTTACTCAATAAAAAGCCTCCCATTTTCCGTCAGACTACGACTAAGTTTCCTTAACAAGTAGTTCAAGCTTCTGTAGTAATCGATCGCGTGTGGCAGGCTGCCTTCCAACGAAGACACCTATAATACCGTCAATATATGCGGTTTCATCTTATGCTGTTAGATCCAACGGTCTCATTCGTTTTAGTCAGCGCGTACGATTTGTCTGATCCAAAGTTCGGATAATTTCATTGTTGCAATGTCCGCGAAGTCGAGTACTAAGATCTCGGTGTAGATCGCTATTTCTTAAGTTTTGTGCAGCTTCGAAAATCTCGCGATAAGCCAATTAATTTCTCTTAACCTGATTTCGAGCTCGTCACGTTTCTTTTTAACGTGCGGCTTCCATTTAAGTTTTGCGTCTAGAGTCATTCCTAGATATTTCACTTCTTTTGAGTACGGGAGCTGTACCGAGTAAATGAATAAAGGTTTGTTGTTTATCTTTTTATGCCCCATCCCATAGGATAGGAGGTATAATACGTTTGATTCACAGTTTGTAACATACAGAAATAATCACCGTAGAACCTCAAGACCTTAAGGGCATATGATCGAGACCGAATTGTTAGTCGAATGAGCCATATCCGTGCGTCGGTAGTTTTTAAGCCTTAAATTTTGAGGTAGGAACTTGAAACTTAATATATGTTCTTTTTAGGTCCCGAAGCAGTACAAGAGTAAACATTTTCAAAATCCGCCCACTGACACGCCCATTTTACTTAGTAGCATAAAAATTCAAGGTTTTCGTAGGAAGCTGAAATTTGATACGCATTATCCTCGCTTAAGTATACTGTGATTGGCATTTAAGAAAAAAGCGAAAACCGTTCCCTTGTAGGCGTGGTCATATTTAATATGCATTCTAATAAACGGTTTTTATTTGATATATTTGCTTTAAATCCAAAAAACTTGCACCATAAAATCTTCAGACATGTACGTAAGCTATAAACTCAAATGAATAAATGTTTGCCACGCCCACTTTTGGGGGCGTTTTTAAGTATAAACTAGATTTTTAATGTGAAAATGCAATCAAGACGTGTATATCACTTCTGATAAAAAATGTAAACAAAAAACGATGTAATTGAAAAGGGGTGGATGCTACGCCCCTTTTTAAGGGAGAAGATTCTTTAACTGAGAAATTCTAAATACAGTTGAAGTTAATAGAAACTGAAATTTAACAACAAAGATTTATGACACAATTCAGAGCTTGAAAGTGGTCAATTGGGATGGGGTATCCAACGATTCGCCTTAGCGGATTGTAACCCTCCCACTAGTTATAAGTAAAATTAAAATGCGTTGACTTAGACTCGCCAGCTCTTCGTCCGGTCCCATATTTTGTCTTAAGTGCACTGCAGTTTTCCTGTTGATAATTCAACTGTCGTATCAATTCAACTGTCGTATCAATAGCATTTTAAGAATTCCAATTTTTGCGAATTTATATTATCCTTTTTTTCTGGAGAATCTCCTAAAATCTCGAGTTTTGTTTTATTTATTTATTTATTTCTCTACGGCCTTTACAGTAAACAGATGGAAAACGTACATATATCACAAATACATTTAGGTACCTAATCTAATTACAAATTTATTTTAAAAGCCTTATGCCCGGTTTCACTGTGAACGTTTAAACTTAGAAGTTAAACTTTCACAAAATTCGAACTCAGTGCTTAAACCGTTGGCATAAATTACTGAATAACTAGATATTCAACTTCGGTCATGTAAAAGCTTTGCCCACAAGCTGAAATTGATAAATTTACCCATTCTCCGACATTTGTTTACAAATGTGAGTAAATTCATGAATTCGTCATTTCCATGCAATTTCGTTTTGCAGCTTTTACATCAGCTGATCGCGTAAGGTAAATTGTTGTTGTATATTCTTACACGTATTCACCGATACAGAAATTTAAAGCTTTAAAAAAGCTGTTGAGACATCAACAAAAATAGCTTCGGTCAACAAAATAATCGATCGAAGCGTCAACCGAAGCTTGCCCTCCAATATAGGTAGCAGGGCAATAACCCTACCCTACTACAAAAGTGAAATGTGCAAGATGGGTAGAATTACACCTGCCTACGTTAGTTTAATTGCGCTGTCATCTAGTTCCCACATAAATTTTGTAAATATCATATTACTTGCACTTAGTTATTAGTTTACGTTAGCATAAATTTTATATAAATAGGTAGAACAAATAAATTTATTGGCATTCATTGTCAGCAACCAATCGAACAAGCCTTTTTGTGTGTGATCTTGGTTTTGCGTTGAGTTTATAAAATCGAAGTGGTCGATGTTTCATGGTCCTTCGAAGCCGGATATTTTAATCGAGTGAGTTTGAGTGAGTTAAATTAGAGTCAGTGTTAGTTGTTGGTAGGAGACCAGCAGTTTAAAATAAAAAAAAAATGACGAGTGAAATTAATGAAATTGCATTAAGGCAAACCACAATTACCGAAGAAGTACACAGATTGTGGACCAACTTCAAGAAGGATGGACCAACCCGATACTCTATGGAGTACTTTGTGCAGAGATTGGAACGACTTGAGCAGTATTGGGTAATTTTCCAGAAAAACAATCATCTGTTGGAAGATCTTAGGTCTGCGAATCCACAACATGAGTATTTCACGAAGATGTACTTCAATCAATTGAAGGAAAGGTATCTCGAGATCAAGGATACGCTTAATAAAAAACTTGATGAGGAAAGAGAAAAAATCCAACCGTCGTCTTAGTTACCAACCGGCACTCAGAAAACAACGTTGCCAACAGCAGCCGCCTCAACTGATGAAGGGAAGAAGAAAGAAGAGACGCTGGACAACAACGAGTGCCCAACGAAGTTCAAGAAGTTAAATCTTATAAAGAAGAATTTTCAACGAATAATCCAAAACGTGGACTTCAATCAAACTCCAGTTTACTATGGGTTCAAATTGGATCAGTTAAGAGATTGCTGGGCAAAACTAACAGCTATAAACGAGGAAATTATGTTGTCACTTGAAGATGCTGATTATGATGTGGACTACGTAGGAAATTGTGAGTTTATCGATCTGGAGCAAGCATACCAAGAGGCGTACATTCAGCTTAGAGAAGCAGAGAAAAGAGGCCAACAGGAGGCAGTACCAGCATCAACTAGAATGCCACATGAAATTAAACTTCCAGCCATAAATATACCAGAATTCAGTAAAAAATATGAAGAGTGGACTTCATTCTGGGAACTATTTGAGCGTTTAGTTCACCAGAACAGATCTTTGAGCGATGTCGAACGAATCCAGTATTTGAAAAGCAGTTTAAGGGGTGAAGCAGCAAGGATCGTAAATCATCTGTCACCGACATCGAACAATTATAAAACGGCGATAGAACTGCTAACAAAACGATTTCAGATTCCAGCTGCACTGGTCAACAAGCATATACAAAATTTACTTGCTTTGAAGCCAGTTCGATTTGAAAACGCGTTCGATTTGAAAAATCTTATGGACACGGCTAGGGAAATTTTGTACGGCATTAATAATCTGGGAGTCGACGTAAAGTCCTGGGATCCATTGGTGATCCAGCTTTTGTATCCAAAGCTTGACGCCGATTCTAAAAAGTTGTATCAACAATCAAGAGGAAGTTCAACAGAAATTCCAAAGTTAAGTGAATTTTTCGATTTCATTGAAGGGAGATTCCGAGGATTAGAAGACAGTAGCCAAAATAACCGTGAGCATCAGCAACAGACACAGAAACCAGCATTTACTAAAACGCATTTGACTACAGTTAGTCGGTTAAAGTGCGTAGCATGCAACGAGTCCCATCAATTGTTCCAATGCAATTCTTAAGGTTCTTAAGTATGAGCCCAAAAAGTCGATCAGAAGTTACTCAAAAATCCGGGCTATGCTTTAATTGTTTACGCGATGGACATGCAGCGAAGAAATGTCCTTCAAGGAAGGGATGCCGAACATGTGGCAATCAACATCATTCCTTACTTCACTTTCCACGAGCTGAGACTGCGTCAACAACAATGCAATCTTCAGATAAGATACCGTCAACAACAACTGGGTGCGCTACCGCTTGCACGAAGAAGAGGATAGTTTTACTATCTACAGCCATGGTGAACATCTGTGTTAGAGGACAAGTGAAACCAGTGCGAGCTTTAATTGATCAAGGATCCCAATCTTGCATCGTAACGGAAACCTTAGCTCGACAGTTGAAGATACCACTAACCAAATACAAGTCAACGGTAAATGGAATCAACGGTCATGTGACCCCAATCATCTCAGTATGTAATTTCAACATTCAATCGATTCACGATGAAAGGGTCAACCTTATGGTAGAAGCTTTAGTTATGCCCTCTATCACATCCAAAATGCCAGGACAACAATTTACACCCAGCAAATGGCCACATATTCAAGGTTTGAGGTTGGCGGATCCATGGTATGCAGAACCGAAGGATATCGAGCTGCTCATCGGGTCAGACATTCTACCACAATTTCTTACGGAGGGATTAGTAAAAGGGCCTGTTAACACTACAATGGCCCAAAACTCGATTTGTGGTTGGATTCTATCCGGGCCTGTGGTGATTTCAACAACAGGGCACCAGGTGCATGCAAGCATTGTCACCTCGTGCGTCAGTGTGTGCAGTGAAGATGAAGGACTAAAAAAGTTTTGGGAACTTGAAAAAGTACCCGATGTAAGCTTCAAATCTGTAGAAGAAGAAATGTGTGAAACCCACTACAAAATGACACACAGAAGAGATAAAGCAGGACGGTACATTGTTAAATTACCATTATTAAAGGATCGTACTGTTTTGGGAGATTCACGCAAAATGGCACTAAAGCGTCTGTTTTTGCTAGAACAAAGATTCGCGAAAAATGAGAAGTTACGGCAAGAATATACTAAATTTATTGACGAATATATCTCTTTCGGCCACATGGAGGAAGTACCTCAGGACGGATCACAAAAATCATATTATCTTCCACATCATGCAGTTATGAAGGAGCACAGTACTACTACCAATCTGAGAGTAGTATTCGACGCTTCAGCGAAAACGACATCTGGAGAATCGCTGAACAGCATTATGATGACAGGACCCACTATTCAAAGGGATTTGTTTCTCCTGCTACTTCAGTGGAGGTCATATTCCTACATATTCACGGCCGACGTCGAGAAGATGTATCGGCAAATTTTGGTCGATCAGGGGGATCAAAACTTGCAGCGCATTTTGTGGAGAGAAAATGCTTGTGGCCCGATCAAGGAATATGTTCTTAAAACTGTCACATACGGAACAGCATCGGCACCATATCTGGCCATAAAAACTTTGTGTCAATTGGCTGAGGATGAGGAACATAACTATCCCCTGGCAAGCAAAGCAGTACTTGAGGGATTTTACGTAGACGACTGTCTTGGAGGGCAAGTCTTGGAGGTGCCAGCTCACTTAAGAATTGTAAAGAGTTACAACAACAGCTTACAAAACTTCTTCAGGATGGTGGATTCAACATGGACAACGTGGACATCAAACAGTTCGGAGTTTCTTAAAGCTCTACCCGAAGAAGTCATCGAAATGAAACCAGAGCACGACTTTAACAATGAAGTAACATTCAAAATTTTGGGAATTAAATGGTGTCCGAGTACAGATGACTTCCAGTTTAACATCGATGTTTCGTCATTCAGTACCGAGAATACCAAACGATCAATCCTAAGCGACGCGGGAAAAATCTTCGATCCATTTGGTTGGTTGGCACCAGTTACAATTAAGGCGAAAGTTCTTATTCAAAAACTTTGGTTGTCGGGTATCAAATGGGACGATGAAGCTCCAACACGGATTCAAGATGAATGGAACGAGTTCAAGACAAGGTTATTGAAATTAGACGAAGTAAGAATTCAAAGATGGACAAGGCAATCGATAAATTGTCAAACGGAATTACACGGATTCGCAGATGCCTCTGAATCAGCATATGCAGCCGTCGTGTATCAGAAGGTTATCAACGGTAGTTCTTCTACTATATCTCTCATTGCATCGAAAACTAAGGTGGCGCCTATTAAACAAGTTTCGTTGGCGAGGCTGGAGTTATGCGCAGCGGCATTGCTGACAAAACTAATGAAATATATCCAAGAAGGAACTAACACGAACTACACCAGAATCTTTACCTGGACAGATTCTACAATAGTATTGAACTGGTTGCCACAACACCCAGTAAAATGGAACACATTCGTGGCAAATCGAGTATCCTACGAGCAGCAACATTCTAAGGGGCGATGGAGGTTTATCCCTGGAAAGGAGAATCCTGCTGACATACCATCTAGAGGTTAATTTGGTGACTCACTGGTTGCCAATTCACGATGGTGGCACGGTCCAGAATGGTTGGAGAAAGATGAACAACACTGGCCAGTTGACAAGAGTTCAATAGACGCACAGGAGATGCATGAAGCTCGAAAAAATATCACTTGTATGGCAGTGCAATGCAGCAATGAAGACCATTACATTTTTCTCGCATACTCGTCCTTAACAGAGCTTCGGCGCACCAGCGCATATTGTCTTCGATTCATGAACAACTGCCGGAAGAAAATCAGAGCCGAACCACTTCAGCTCAGCAGCTTAACCGTAGAAGAACTTATCGAATCGGATAAAGCACTGATAAGAGGAGCACAACAAAGCTTTGCCAAGGAGAAAGATCAGTTAATAAAAGGCAATGCATTAAAATCAAGCAGCAAAATATCATCTCTCAACCCGTTCGTTGATGCAAATGGAATATTGCGAGTAGGAGGGCGCTTAAAACACGCAAATCTATCTACTGACCAGAAACATCCGATGATCTTACCTTCATCGCACCCACTTACGAAACTAATTGTCAAGCAAACTCACATTGACACACTTCATGGTGGCGTAAGATTGGCCTTGAACCACATCAGAAGGAATTTTTGGATCATTCGAGGAACCAACACCGTCAAGGCAATCATAAATCAATGCGTAAAGTGTTTCCAATTCAAGGTCAAGGAGACTAGTCAACTGATGGGTCAGCTTCCTGATGCGAGAGTGAACTTTTCACGGCCATTTACTCACTGTGGAGTAGACTACGCCGGTCCTATCAACATAAGATGTTCCCAACTGCGAGGTGTAAGGTCACACAAGGCCTACATAGCAATTTTTGTTTGCATGGCTACAAAGGCAGTTCACATTGAGCTAACATCGGATTTGACTACAGACGGATTCATGGCAGCATTGCGACGAATGATCAGCAGGAGAGGAGCCGTAAACCAGTTGTACAGCGATAATGGAACAAACTTTGTAGGAGCGAAAAATGTCATCGACGCATTACAGTCAAAGTTAACAAACAACGGCATCAAGTGGCACTTCATCCCGCCTGGGGCTCCACACTTTGGTGGACTGTGGGAAGCTGGCGTAAAATCCATGAAATACCACCTCAATCGTGTCATAGGAGAGCAAACACTAACGTATGAAGAAATGAACACAATACTCATACAAATAGAAGGATGTCTAAATTCCAGACCACTTTGTCCATTAACAAGCAATATTGAAGATCTTGATGCACTAACACCTGGCCATTTTATCATCGGAGCACCATTGATAGCGCCACAGTATGACCTGATTCTTGATTTGACTGAGACTAACATTAAAAGGTGGAAACTCGTTCAAAAAATCAAGCACGATCTGTGCAACCGCTGGTACGAGGATTATGTGACCAAAATGCAACAGAGATACAAGTGGAAGCAGCCACAGAAAAATATAGAGATTGGTCAACTAGTGTTGCAAAAAAATGAGCTGTTTACACCATCAAAATGGCCGTTAGGAAAAATAATCGAGGTACATAAAGGGACTGATGAGTTGACCAGAGTTGTAACGGTCAAGACAGAGAAGGGCATATTCAAGAGACCTATATCCAAAGTGTGTGTGCTTCCAATTGAGGACAACATCGTGAAGCAACAGACAACCCCCACTGAAGCAGCAGAAAAATCAACATTGAACATTGAGCACTGAAGACAAGCAATTCGATATTGGTTGGAACTCATCTGTGGAGGAGGCAAAATGTTGAGACATCAACAAAAATAGCTTCGGTCAACAAAATAATCGATCGAAGCGTCAACCGAAGCTTGCCCTCCAATATAGGTAGCAGGGCAATAACCCTACCCTACTACAAAAGTGAAATGTGCAAGATGGGTAGAATTACACCTGCCTACGTTAGTTTAATTGCGCTGTCATCTAGTTCCCACATAAATTTTGTAAATATCATATTACTTGCACTTGCAGTTATTAGTTTACATTAGCATAAATTGTATATAAATAGGTAGAACAAATAAATTTATTGGCATTCATTGTCAGCAACCAATCGAACAAGCCTTTTTGTGTGTGATCTTGGTTTTGCGTTGAGTCAAACGCGTTGAGTTTAGTAAAGGCTTTATAAAAAACGTAAACAAATGGGTGTTGGAGGGTAAGAGGGACGCAAGTTGAATATCTAGTTATTCAGTAATTTTAGCTGTTGGTGTTTCTCAGTAGAAATTCATCGAGCGTTTAGCTAAACTTCCGGTTATTGTATCTCGTTAGTTTTGTTGGCCAATTTAAACATCAATTGTCATTTCCCAGACAATATTTATTTTTCAAATTGAATTAAAAAATCCGTGAAAAGAGGAAAATATCAAGAATTATATGGTGTTCTTAAAACTACAAGCCGATTTCGGATCGGGTATTCTGTTTGGAGATATTTGCATCCAAAGTTTAATTCAATGTGACATTATTAACAAATTTAATTTCAAATTCTCAAGGCAACGTGATACTTTTGACGTTCACAGTATTTTTGAACAAAACTTCATTCCTGTTTTTATCAAACGTCGTTTCAAACGTCGGTTTAAACGTTAAACGGTCGGCCGTTTAAACCATCAACGGCAGGCGTTCAAGTTAAACTACCGTATAAGCTCTCGTTTAGGTTTTAACTAGCACTGGAAAACACTTTTTCGTTTTGAAAGTCAGTTTGAACTTTGAGTGTCGCTAACCGAAGTTTAAACTTGCACTGTGAAACCGGGCATAAGCAAATGATTCTTAATCACATCTCTAGGCATGCATATATTTAAAGAACTTGAGTACAAGTCATTAAAGCTTACAGGAGTAACATATGGGTTACCGGGACCAATAAATAGTTCTGTGACGCTTTTCGAATAAAAGGTCTTAGTGTCCTAGAGGGTGCATACAAATCAATACTAAGAAGATTCTCACAATCAACAAATGCGCATAAGACATCATGAACAAACATAACATTATACATTTTCCTTCTTGACTCAAGCGACTGCAAACCTAATAGTAACCAGTGAGTAAGTGCTTCAGTGTGTACGCAGAAGTTACAGTCCGTAAAACGGATCGTTGAGTACCCCATCCTATCCCACATTGTAAAATGCTGATGGCATAGTTATTTTTTGTCATTTTGTAAGTAATGCAAACTTCGAAAAGGGGCGTGGTCCAACCGCCCCTAATTACAAAATATTAATTATAAGATATTTCCAAAGATATTTCCAAGTTACACTTAAATGTACGTAAAAATGCAATTTTTTGGTTCAAATTCAATATTTTTGAAAAATCGATCCCTAAAAGGGGACGTGGCTAAAAACTTTATATAAACGAAATCCGGACTGAAGTCTCGTTTACCTAACCTGTTCCTTTTTTTGTTTCATGCTTTCCTAAATTAGGCTCAAGGCCAGTCGAAATTAAGTTTTTCCGTAAAATTTTAGGTTTTTTTTTCTTCAATTCTGCCTCCAAATGTGGGCGGGGCCCAAGGTCTTATACGAACAGAATGTGGAACTAAGCGTTTTCTACATAAGATATTAAGTAAATTTTTTTCAATTTCGAGCAAAAATATTGAATAAACTGCATCTGAAAATTTACCCTTAAAATAGATGCCACGTCCACTAGAGGAGGTTTAGCAATGAAATTTGTCTTTTTTATATCTTACATTCATCAGGAGATGCTAAATGTCAAATTTAAGCCTTTTAGGCCGTCTTACAATTTTGAAAACTCTGGAGGTAGTTGCACATTTAGACCGATTGTGGGCGTCTTTGGGAGGATTTCAAAATTTTTTACACTTGTACTGCTTCGCAGACCTCACGTACGAAGTTTCAGCACCCTAGCTCAAAATTTAAGGCCTCAAAACATGTGACATACAGACGGACGGACAGACATGGCTCATACGATTCAGAATTCGGTCTCGATCATATGCCCTTAAGGTCTTGGGGGTCTACCATTATTATTTCACCGTGTTACAAACTATGTGACAAACTTAATATACCTCCTGTCCTATGGGATGGGGTATAAGCACATGAACTTATACGAGATACGATAAGCCGATCCATCTTCAAAAAATCTACGAAATACAAATCGCAAAATTTTTTTTTTTTGAACTCGCTCAATCCTTGAAATATAATTTTTAAAATAGAGGTTCCAAACCACAAAGGCGTATTTCAGAATAGGGTGAACCAAGCTGCAGTATAAGGACTTAAGAGTATACGGATCTTTAAATTACCCCGAGTCTCTTTTTAAAAACCACAGCATTGAATTAGGTTTAGCAACAGTAGCTCGAACTTAAAGCCCAAAGCCCTAGTAACCTTAGAGGAGACCTTTATGCCTAAATCATTCCCACTCCACAACCCTCCACATATCCTGCTGCATCCCTCCCTCATCCAATCCCTTTCCTTTCCAAAGCCAGGGTCATCGTGTTTATCACCGTGCATAGGATCTGTATGGCTGGGGGCTTTAATATAAAGTCGCGAACGGTTATACTGCGGATACCGGGCGTCCTCCGGTTTTAGTTTTAGCCTTGTCAGCGTACTACGGGGCTCTTCGCGGATGGACCGTCTTTCCCGCGTTGCTCGTAGGATTCTTATTTCTAAAAAAAATTAAAAATCAATTCGTCTTGAAGCAGACGCTAAAGAACGAACTCATCCGAAGAGAAACCTTTCTTTGGTCTGGGTTGAAAAGAGAGATCTGGCACAGACACAGCGGATTCGAAGGAGGAAGCAGTGACCGTTCTTCGAGAGAAAGAACTTCTCAAGGACGATCATAGCACCTCCTCAAGCTGCTTCGGGAGTGCGCTGTCCGGAAGCAGTGCCAGGAAGTCGTCGTTGCAAGGGAGATGCGAAGGCGTCCTCCAGCAATGGCCAGATACAGCTGGGCCAAGAGATGCAGGGAATTGCGGGGCCAACATCCGGCAGTTCTCTGATGTCGATTGACAAGGTGGATTCGATCCCATGCATTGGAGTTGGGGAGCGGGGGCTGCTCCACCCACGGACCCCGATGTGGTATCTGCGCCCGTGGGGAACACCTTTGACATCTCTTTTAACACGACCGCGTAGACGTGCATACTCGCGAACACAACTGATGTTGGGCTGATCAACAGTGATGTTGAATTGCTGAAAATTACCACAACAAATGCAAGCGGTAAGTCAAGACGTGACGCCACACGTCTGATACGCCACTTGAAGAAAACTGACCCGAAATCTCGAACTGATCGGGAAAAAGCGTCTTCTCAGCAAAGCGATCGATGCGGTAGGCATAGTCACGAAGACGGAGCTACAAGTGATTCGGAGGCAGGCAATAATGGGCTTTGTCCGCAATTCTCTGCTCCTCTGCTTTGCCAAAGGAATCACCAGTGAACCTGAGGCAGACAACTGCGAGCACATCGCCCTCCCTTGGTTTGCGAAAAGACTCGCTAGCAGACTGCTCTAAAGTGCAAGTAACTGCGGGCATCTCGCCCTCCTCTACTCTGCCAGTGACGTTGCCATCGATCCGTCATGCGGGGCAGTTAATTGCGGGCACTCAGCCCTTCTCTAACTGCCAAAATCCAGCTAAGGCTGTGAGTTCGGCTGCCTCAATCCGAGCGTCTGCGGGACATCATTCTGCGGCCGCAAAGAAAGAGATTGATTTTTTTTCCTTATTCTCGATTTACAATTTAAGAATAAGCTCATCGATTACATCAATACTGCAGCTCAAAATGGAGAGAATAGTTAGTGCCATTTTGTATTAATTAACAAAAAAATATTGTCAAATGTCACATTATAATATAATATTAATATTGTGGGGTGAACAATTTTAATAAGAAAAATTAAATTGAAATATAAATAAGATGTAAAGAACAAAGTTAGTCATTGCATCAATGAACATAAATGAACAAAAAAAAATTATACCAGAAAATAATAACAAAAACGCATGTTTAATATTATTGAATGTAATTGGACAAAATTTCGATTTAATCGTGATTAAAGCTAAATATTTTATGATCCGTATTTCTGAAGGAAGAGTATTAAACAATTAACAGGAAAGAATGGAGTAAGAGTTTCTATAGAAAGTTGTACGAAACGCAGGGATCATATAGAGAGGGTGTCAGAAACCTAATAAAGCTTCTTCAGTAAATAGTTCAAAGAAAGGAGTTCGAACCTTTTTTTAAGAGAGGAATAACAACACCACGTTTCAAATCTTCTGAAAAAATCCCTGAACAAATACTTAAATTGAAAAGATTTTCCAGAACATCTACAATATTAAGGAAACCTTTTTAAGCATGATATTTGAAATACAAATATCATGCTTAAAACAACAACAACAAACAAAAGAATCATGGCTGTTGGACAAATGTCAATAAATGATTTGAAGGAGTTCATGGGAGATCTTTTAGATCAAAAAAACGCAAATTTAGCAACGAAAGATGACATAAAAATTGTTCACGAGGAGATCCAGCAACTAAGAACGAGAAATTTGGAGCTCGCAACAAAACTGGAGGAAGTACAAAGCCACTGCAACGCACTTAAAAGAGAGGTGGAATTTCTCGCGAAAAGATCTGCCGAAAAGAACATCATCTTGTTAAACAACCGAATATGAATCCTCGCGAAGAAGTAAATAAGCTATTTACATCTTTGGTTCCTGATAAGCCCGCTCCCATAAATGCCATCCGAGTTCTTGCATCGAAATATCAAACTGCGAACATCTTGGTGGAAACAAACTCGAAAGACTACGTCGACGAAATGCTTAACAATTCAAGTAAACTGAGGGGCACTGGTGTGTTTGTCCATAGGGATTTTCCACTGGGAAAAAGAAAAGTGCGTCAAGCGCTACTTCGCGTGCGAAAGGCAGTAAAAAACAGCAAACCGAGCGTGGACGTTCAAATCAAAGGTGAAACATTGATGGTGGCGGGGAAACCTTTTAATTGGTGCAGTGAAAGGGGGCTGCTTGCTGACAGATCTGACGGCTGTGTGATTCTGAGCGAATTGTACGGCGGCTTCAACCTAACCAACGCGGAGCTTCTGAGATTTGCAACAGATGGAGGGACGAGTCGTAGCGGAGACAACAACCAGCAAAACAAAAACGTCTTTAACGAACGGCCTGAAGTTATGCAACAGAGAAATAGCATCAACAACGCATGAGAAAAAAACGTCTGCCAGAAATTTATAAAAAAACCAAGTGAGAATTTAGAATTAGATGTGAGTACTGTTGTTAACCTTTTATCTTATAATATAGGGGGCTTGAAAAATAAGCTTCTTTTTCCGTCCTTTTTCGATTTTATAAATAGCTTTGATTATTTTTTCCTTTTTGAAACGCATGTAATGCAAGACAAATGCAAAGATTTTGATAAATATTTTCCGGGTTTTAAGCTGCACTGGACCCCTGCAACCAAAGTGCACACTCACGGGCGAGCAATAGGGGGGTGCCTTTTTGGGTATAAAGCCGATTTCAAAAATTGTAGTTTCAATTCAGTTGAAAACCACACAGGTTTAAAAATAACAATTTCAGATAAATTATATCATATCTTCCCAATTTACTTGAATTGCAACAACTGGGATCATGATTTTTATAACTTAGAGCACTTTCTTAATTCCTTCGATGCAAATAATTTAAAGCTTATTGGCGATTTCAATGCGCGAATCTCAGACCGGCAGATAGTAAGTGATACGATGTTTCTTGGTGATCATGTTAGACTAGTTCGAAACTCCAAAGATAAAATGATTAACGGAAACGGGAAAAGGCTTTTGGAGCTATTTCAAAATTTTGATATTTTTGTTGTTAACGGTTCAACAAACGGAGACCTTTTAGGAGAATTAACGTTTGTTGGAGGTCCAGGGGCATCAGTTGCGGATTACTGTGGTGTAAGGGGCGAATGGTGTGAAAAAGTACACGATTTTAAAGTAGGTACACAAATATTCTCCGACCATATGCCCATATCCGTAGCCGCTGTGATAGGGAATGCTAAGCATGAAACAGAAATAAATCTTCTGCCAAGACTCTTTTGGAGGGAACAAGAAAGAGAAAGCTATAGGGTAAGACTTAGTCTTTTAACAGAGCAATTCGACCAAAGCCAAGTTAGCACAAGTTACTCTATTGACACTTGCATCGAAGCGATTAAAAACTCGGCCTCCTTCACTGAAAGAGGATTCGTGGCACGTGCGAAGCAAAAGTGGTTTGGTAGAGACTGTGTTAAAGCTAGAGCTAAGTCCTTCAAACTTCTTAAACTAGCAAGAACCTTAAATAGCGACTTCTTTCGAAAAGCTTATATCCAGGCTAATACGCAATACAAAGAACTCTGCAAATTAAAGAAAAGCGAATACTATTCGGCATTAGCAAATAATCTTAACTGCGTTAAAGATTCATCCGAGTTCTGGAAGCTAGTTAGGGAACTGAATGGCGATAAATTTAAGATAGGCAAAAATTTAGACGCTAACATTCTGGCCGATTATTTTGAAACTCTTTTAAACCCAGTAACAATATCAGAACCAGTACAGTTTGCCGAAAATCTAGTAGTTGTAGAGTCTTTAGAGCAGGACATCACCACCGAAGAGATACTTGGCATTTTAAACAAGGCCAAAAATCATAAGGCTCCAGGGTACGATGGAGTTTCTTATGAATTTTTCAAAAATGCACCCCAAACATTCATAAGTCATCTAGCTAAAGTTTACTCCAATATACTACACACAGCCGATATACCACAATGCTTTAAGGATTCAATAATTTTTCCTATACACAAAAAAGGAAATACAAATAATGTCGAAAACTACAGGGGTATATCGTTTATTAACATCATTGCCAAGATTTTCACAGGCGTAATTCTGAAAAGGCTAGAAGTGTGGGTAGGGGAAAACCAGTTACTAAATGAGTTTCAAGCAGGTTTCCGTGCGGGCTACTCAACGAACGATCACCTTTTCGCATTACAAAATATTGTTGATTTCTACCTCGAAAACGGAAAAAAACTGTTTGCAATGTTTGTTGATTTTAAAGCGGCTTTTGACAGCATCGACCGAGACTCATTGTTCTACAAATTAAATGGTCTAGGGCTATCTTCAAAAATCTTGAACGTGCTTAAAAATCTTTATAAAAATACTTTATCGGCAGTATGGGACGGTGAGAAATTGTCTGACTGGTTTAGAACTCTGACTGGAGTGCGCCAGGGATGTTTGTTGTCGCCTCTACTGTTCGCGCTTTTTATAAATGATATCGTTGATGCCTTGCCAAACGGAATCAGAATTGCAGGGCTGACTATCAAATGTCTTCTATATGCCGACGATTTGGTTCTCCTTGCTGAATCCTCTGAAAGCCTTCAACTTATGTTAAACAAATTAAATATATATTGCAAACGGTGGAACTTGTTGATCAATACATCAAAGTCGAAGGTTATGGTTTTTAGAACAGGAAGAGGCAGGTATTGCAGAAATGAGAGATGGTTTCTAAATGGAGAAAACATTGAAGTGGTTGAGGAATATAATTACCTGGGGATGTTGCTGACACCACAACTAAATAGAACCAAACATTTCCAAAATAAATTTAAGCGATCAATGTCAGCAATTAACTCAACATGGATCAGATTGTTCAGAAACAGAAACGTTGCACATAGCGTCAAATTTAAAGTTTTTGAAGCCGCCTTAAGATCAATCATGTCATATGGCTCGCAAGTATGGGGGTATCAAGAGCACGATGAGGTTGAGAAACTGCAACGTGTCTTTCTCAAAAAAACTTTCAGGCTACCAAATTCGACCCCCAATTACATGCTCCTCTTGGAAACGGGTCTTCCGCCTATATACTTATTCACTCTGAAAATGCACTTCGAGTACGTCATCAGAATACTTTCATACGGCGAAAATCGCCTTCCCAAACTGCTTGCCAGGCACAGTATAGAAAAAAATGTAAGCTGGTTTAAGAAATGGGAAGACATATTTACGTTAATTGGTTGCAAGATTCAAACTTTAGACTGGCGAATTGAGTTTCTAAGTGAAAGTCTGTCAACCGTTCTTAGATTGCTGGACGAGAAAATAAGATCAGACCTAATAGAGGAAGCTAGAGGCTCGTCACGTAGATCTATGTACCCGAAACTGGAACATAATCTGTGTGACCTGAACTATTTTTCTGATGGCCGGAGCTGGTATGAAATCTCGCAAATTTTTAGAATAAGGGGTGAGCTCCTCGAGCTGAACTATAGGCCATATTTAAGGGACCGAAATACTATATGCTCATTATGCAACATGCAAGAACAGGAAACCTCTTATCACTTCCTTTCTGTGTGTCCGATTCTACAGGAATTAAGATACGTGTACTTCCAAAAGACAAAATTAAGCGAAGAAGACTCTATAAATGTTTTAAATGGAAAAAATTGGAAGCTTCTTGCCAAATACTGCATTGAAGCTCAAAAATTTAGAAAGGATTACATTGAATATTAGCGGATTATACCCAAAAAGCTTATAGCTACACTACGTTTTACCGAATAAAACTCCACATTTGTCGAAGCAAATAAATCTTTAATCATTGTAAGAATAATTAAAAATAATTGTCCTATTGTTAAAATGTTTTTTTTTTTTTTTTCTTTTTTCAACTACAATCTCTACTCACCAAAGTAAATTTCCATTGTATACTTTAAGTTTTGTAAACATTAAAATATCAATCACTATTGAATATATTATAATAAAAGAACATTAGAAAGTTGGCATCTGGCAGACGGTTATAAACCAAGGCCACATTTAATTTATTAATATTTAAAATATGTATATTTGTATATTTGAACTAAATAAATTACTTACTTACTTACTTACTTACTTATTTGAAATACGATCAAAACCGCAGGAGTACGAATTATTCAAGGAAAGAATAGTTTTTAGTATCTCAGACCCGGCAATTGACTCGGAAAAGAAACTATTTGTTAGGGGCCATTGTTTGTCTTAGAGTCGATGATGGCATGCAAAAAGCCATCCTCTAGGCCGTCGGAGGCGTGGGTCCCTTGACTCTTAGACCCCGCTAAACAAAACTATGCCAGTCTTATGCGTCTTGGTTGGTATAGACGCGCGAGAAATTTCTCTCACCCTCCCTTCCTTTAACTATCGGCCTCGCCACGATAGTCCCTTTCCTTGCCATCCCCTACCTCCTATGAAACATCCTTCCCTATCCGACCGCACTCATCCTACCGCCCTTTCCAAATTAAACTATCATGTTATTGATTTATAAATCATGAAAGCAATGCATTTTTTTTGCTTCAAAAGCATAACTTGAATTAAAATTAAGTTGACACAAATCAATAGAATCAATCAAATTTAACAAAAGGAACAAATATATGATTATAATAAAGCAACCAGTATGATAAACGTAGGTACAAAAAATTAATACAATAAAAAGCTCCAGCCAATATAAAAAAAAAAGATTATATAACCCGATCAGCTTAAAAAATTTTCTCTTAGTTAAGAACGAATAAAAAAAAAGCTGCGAATTTAAAAGATTAAAAGTCGCAAAAAAAAACTATATAAGTATCTCGTTCTTTTCACCTTTTTCCTTTTAGTACGGTATAGCTATCGGTTCTATGTCTTATATGCACACAAGCATTTCAGTTTAACCGAAAGCATTTTTTCAATTTGAGCATTTCAATTTATCGGTAACTATGCACCGGCTTATATCCACAAATTCCCGATTTGGAATTTATTGATAAACCTTCGTGAGGCTCTTATTGGGCAATGTTTCTCATACCAATCTAAACTAACTTAAATAATCAAAATTGACTCACCGCTTAACACTGGTACTTATATATTTTCCTGTAGGTTCGCATCAACTGGAGAATCCGTGGCCACAGCTTCTAGGTTGCGCTATATCGATGAACCTGAACCTTTTTTAATGCACACAAGAAAGTTCAAATTAGCACTAGAAAACATGTAATAAATTGCAAAATTGATTGACCTTCGTGTTCGAAATTATACCGATACTAATACCGTACCTCTTACCTGTATGCAATTATTATTGTTAACTTATCTGGTCTGGAGTAATTTGTTAAAAAAAAGGTTCTTTGGTTGCTGGTGTGGTTTGAACCCGTGCTCCTCTGGTAATCGCCTCGACTGTTGAACTTTGCGCCGACGCCGCTACCATTCAGGCTACTACAGTTCTGAATCTCCAATTGCCAAATTTTGATATGAACGTTGCCTTGGTTCTTCGTACGCCCATTCGAAACCAATAATCCCGCAGCAATACTTATAATGTGGATTATACTGTATTGCCGCAAAAATGTACCGGACTTGAAGTACCCTTGGTTTTAGTACTACACCCTACGCCACAAAAGAATCTCCTTTAATTTTTAATATATATAAGTGTAAAAACAGAATAAACTACCTTCCCTTTTGTGAAATTCCGTCGCTGGCTGCTCCTTCTGTCGTAACACTTTCGATCCTTTCCTTTTTTCCTTGTCCTTTTCATAATTCGTAGCACGAATTTAAACAAAGAAATTAACTTAACTGACCGTTTGTACAGTACTTAAAAACAGGACGGAATAGAAAGGACAGGCTTAAGTTTGCCTGCCAGTTAACCTGAAGGAATGTGGGTCCGGCTCCGTCGGCTTCCTTTGGAGCTATGGAATTTTGTCATCGTCATAGTCCAATGTACTGGCCGGTTACCGCTGGAAAAATCTCCACGGCGCTCTGAGAATTGGCCAACGGTAGCTCTGACGGAGTCAAACACCAAGCTCTTTTCCCTCTTGAATTCCGCCCCAATACTACTACAAAGTTGTAGCATTCCGTAAGGTACATTAGGAGAATTAAGGAGCAGCACAGACATGGCACAGTTCTGCGGCGAAGACGAGCAACGCTAATCATCCTCGACTCCAACCTTATCGACTCGAACTTTGATCGGTTTTTCCGGTTTAAAAATAGAATAAACCGGATAACAAACTATATGGTTTGGTTCGATGGTCGGAACCGGTTGTGCTCACTACTATCAGTGGTGATGCCATGTTTCCGCTTAGTTTAAAAAATGTTCAAAACCGTAACACACGGGCTTTTCTCTTTGTGGAATAGTCATTCCACCAAATGAAAAAAAGATACCCACGACCATGGCTGATGTAAAGTCTTCAAAAACGGAAAACTCACTGAAAAACGTGGGAACCGAACCCACTAAACACCGAACAAGAAACAAACAAAAAAAATCGCAAAGCCAATAACGAGCTCGGTGCTCAGCATCGACGTATTTTGGTAAGTCCAGTATGTAATTTGGATCACTGCCAAATGTCTTTAGCATGAAAGATCCCAATATGTTTTCCCGATAGATTCTCCAACTCGTACATGCAAGTCCCCACAACACGTCGGACCCTAGACTTAATAAATTTGGGTAGTAGCTTTGCATTTTAGCCCTTGACAAAACTACTCTGGGAGAAGTTTCGGTGGAACACCTCTTGCCCTACTCCAAATGTCACTGGCCTTGATCGAGTATTGTAAGTACTTGCCGATCTTGCATGCGCCTTTAGTAGATTCTTGGAAATCTTCTGCCGATCTAGCTCCGCCGTAGCTTCACGAACCAACGCATCTGGATCCTGCAGTACCTTTAACCTTCAAAGTATCGCTTACGACGACCCACGAATATTCATGTTTTGCCCGAAAAGAGCGAAATAGGGTTGACGACCAATCGACACATGTGTATCCGCGCGTAAAATACAGGCTATACTGGATAAATGGTGGTCCCAAGTATCCTGTTTGTCGTCCACAAATACTCGAAGCTTATTCAGGATGCTGGTGTTTACTCTTTCAGATGCGTTAGCCTGTGGAGAGTACAATGCGGTACAAACATGTCGCACGCCATAGTTTTCCAAGAACCTTCTAAATTCTTTCGAAACAAACTGCCTGCCATTGTCCGAGTGGACAAACTCAGGGGTCCCAAACCCATGAAAAATCTCGGATTCCATGAACTGGATTATATTTGGCGATTTTGCCCTAGAAAGTGCCTTCAAGAACACGTATTTGGAGAAATGATCCAAGGCGATAAAGATGTAGACATTTTCTCGCTTGGTTCGAGGATATGGGCCGAGCAAGTCAATATATATTCTCTGCGTCGGACGTTCAGAGATGACCTGGTTGGTAATTGGAGGGCGAAGGATTTGATTGGGCGACCTTGTGGACTAACATACCTCACACTGACTAGCAAAAGATTTTATGTTGCAGGTCATCTTCGGCCAATAGTATTTTTAGCGGATTCGAAGATAGGTCTTCAGAAAGCCGCTGTGACAACTCAGCTTGGAGTTGTGATATGCTTCTATAATGGTAAATTTTAAAGTGTGAGGTATCCACAGCCGCCAAAGCGAATCCTCATCCTCCATATCCCCGCTTCTGAATCCCACTCTTTTGTACACATATCTGTCAGATACGACGAGATCCGGAAGCGAGGCTTGATTTTTAATGATGACCTCTCGAAGTTTGCTGTACTCTTCTGTCTCGAACTCAGGCGAGTCTAAGTCTACATCTTTACCTACTTCTGTCACCGAAATCTACTCCATGTGTCCTCTTGACAAGGCATCCCGCCCCACATTGAGGGACCCCTTTCGATGCTCGATCTCGAAATTTAAAGCTTGGAGCTCAAGACTCCAGCGAGCTAATCTTCCACCCAAGTCTTTAAGTGACATCAGCCATTTCAGACTTGCGTGGTCAGCTATAATGCGAAAAGGTAGACCACACATAACAACGCCGCAAGACACTCAAGTTCAGTGACCGTAAAATTCTTCTGGGCCTTGTCTAGTGAGTTTCTTAGACATGAAAGCTATGGGCTTCTCATTGTTATCTGCATTGAGTTGAAATAACACTCCACCAATTGCTTCAGAGGACGCATCGCATTGGATGACAAACTCCTTGCTGAAATCAGCTTGCGACAGGACTGGAGCTGAGGTGAGTGCTTCTTTTAATTTACGAAATGCCTCCTCGGCTGCAGGTGACAATTCGAAGCCGTTTCGCTTCTTAAGGCAGTCAGTTAGTGGCGCTGCAAGATCAGAGTAACCCTCGATGAATCGCCTCCCAGTCATACCCATAAATCGCCACATTTGTCTCGGGCTCCTAGGAACAGGAAAGTCTGCCATAGCGGCAACCTTTTCAGGATCGGTCTTAAGGATACCCTGACCAACGATATACCCAAGGAACTTAATCTCCCGCATGCAGAACTTACTTTTGGCCACGTTAATGGTCAGATTCAAAGCTCATTACCCTGTCCATTAGATGACACATTCTTTAGGCGGCATTGCCTTACCCGAACAGCATTACAACAAATTGATATAATAGCCGCCCTGGTACTGCAAATGCCGTCTTTTCCCTGGACTCTTCCTCAAGAGGTATTTGCCAGAAGGCTTCCTTGAGATCAAGCCCAGAGATTAAGAATGTGTTCTCTACGTTACTGAGCAGGCCATCTGGCAGAGGCTGTGGATACGCGTCAGGTCTCGTGACCTTGTTTAACTTTCTGCTGTCCAAGCAAAGGCGTGATTTGCCAGGCTTCCTTACTAGCACTATAGGGGAAGACCATGCTGAGTTACTTTCCTCAATAACTCCAAGTTCTAACATGTGGTCGAGTTCCTTGAAGACCTCTTCCTGACGACCCGGAGACAGGGGGTAATGCCTAGACTTTACGGGAACTGCATCGCCAACATCAATTACGTGTGTTTCGAGATGGGTACGACCAAGACCCTTGTCAGCAAAATTCGGAAACTGTTTCTTCACCGACTCTAACCTCGTCTGCTTAAGAGGTTCCTCTTGTGAATCCCCAGTTTCCTCATTTTCGACAGTAGGTGATTCCAAGGCACACACCTGTGGCATCAACTGGTATTCCCTCCAAAAATCCATGCCGAGATAGACCCTTTGCGTCAGGTTTGGAATAACATAGAACGTTATAGTTTTCGTGATGCCATTTAGAGAAGTTGGAATATCACAATATCCTACAATCTGGTGTGAGTTCCCATCTGCGGTTTTCACAGTATTATTATAGGGTTTCATTTGAATATTATTATGCTCTATGAATTCCAAACCGGACTCTCCCAACACAGAGATAGATGCACCACTGTCCAACAGTCCGAAGACTTGCTCATCCTTAAGATGAACACTAGCGTACATGCTACCATCTGTTTTGGAAGAAAAGATCGACTCGACAATAAGTTTTCTGAAGTCTTTCCGCTTCCGGAATCGCTCTCTACACTTTAACAACGATCCGGTCGTGCTCACTTCTCCATCCATGATCTTAGCACGCAACCCATAATAATTCAGCTTCCACTCGTAAAGCATCTTAAGGGCAAACCTACTAATAGGATGACTGGGTGGAATGGAATCATATCCGCGCTGCAGAATTTTAACGTTTTGGCTATTCGGCACCTGATTCAAACTGCGACTGGGCACATGTCCGTCCAATCAACTACTTTTCGGGATGGTTCTTGTTGAACCGACTGTCCCCGACTACCTCGTCGTTCCTCTGCCAGTTTCCCTAGTGTTAAGAGCACTCCGTGGTGGTAATGCCCTTCTCACCACAGAGAAAACAGAACAAGGACCTCTCCCTTGACGGGCAGTGAAAAAAAGGTGTGACCCTTCACATTACAGTTCTAGCACACCAGGGAACTTGGCAGGCCTCCCAATTGCTGCGACTTCTTCAATGTTCTCCTCCTTTTTCTCTTCCAACAGATGGAGCTCATGAACGGTACGAGTCGTGAAGGCACCTCGTCTAGCCAGAAATCGTTCCGCTTCGCGGCCTTTGTTTCGAAGCTGTTCTAAGTCGCTTATGATCGAAGCCAACGAAATCTTACCCAGCTTATCTTTGGAGTTGTTTCTTATAACCTCAATCAATCTCTTTTGATCAAACGGCTCACTCAAGCGATCGTTGAGACCTAAAACCGAGCCAAAGAGGTCATCAAATGTTTCTTTAAAACCTTGCCGGCGGCGGGTAAGTAATCGCATATAGGCATTCATTTCCTTTTCTCCCCCTTAAAGAGGGAGTCTCTTTAAGGCGACCTTAATGTCTCCCAGTCTTACCATCGGGTTTTTCCTCAAAAAGGTCCAGAACCAGTCATTGGCCTTTCCAGCGAACGGCGTGTGGAAATTTGCCGAAAACTGTTCCGAACGCTGTATGATGACAAGGCTTGGAGTCTGTTCACCTTAAAGAGGAAGTCTACCACGTTCTCACTTCCATCGAACTTGACGTTCCATCTATCGAGCCTAACCTTGTCAGACCCATAGGAATTTCCGACACTCAACGTTTCTTGTGGAGGTGGTAGCGCTGGGTTAAACTCGGACGGAAGCGAAAACGGAGCGGAATTTCTACTAGCGGCCAAGTTCACCGGCCGACTGTTTCTAGAGGTGCTGGAATACGGATCTTGCTGACTAGGACCAGCGACCGATAAACTATTCATTTTGTTAATCATCCCGCTCATGAAAACCTCCATCTGTTGGAAAAGATGGATTTGGTTGACCTTTAAGGTCTTCTCGATCTGGGCCACCAAAGCCTCAACCACCGACGAGTTATCCCCTCCTGAAGGCGCGGGATTATCGCCTTCAGCTTGGCCAGCTTGATTTTCGTCAGACATCCTTCCACTGCTATTAGCTGAGTTCGCCGAAGTGTCGAAGCCAAGATTGCCAATGGTTTTGCAAAAGTTTTCGAATTCCTCTTGGCAAACGCTGAAGGCTTGTGGTTGAGCGTTATCGCTACTGGGATTTAAAGTCATCCCTTTGGCAGCCTACCCAAATCAAAACTAAGCGACCTATTCGTTAAGCGAAACAAGAAACAAGGCTTATTTTCAACCAAATATTACGAGCTAAGGATACCGCAATCCCCTACACCAAATCTATCAGCTATAAAACACGGGTTCCTATATCTTATCTCGGCAAGAAAAAAAAAATTTACCGCCTAAAACTAACAACAAATAAAAATTGGATGGCAACAAATAAAAACGGATTGCAAAATACCCGACCATACCAAAAAGAAAACTACCACGCCTCCAAAAAGTGGGCGGGATATAAAAATATAACTGTTGAATGCTTTATACTAGGTGGTTGCATACATTTTGGCCTAAAACTCCGCCTTTTTAACTAAAAAAATCACTTTTTTTACGCCACGCCCACAAAAGTGGGCGGAGGCTACATTTAAGTTAGAAAATGCTAGTTTCTACAGCTTTTGTCATATAATTTTTTGTCAAATTTCATATATATTTATTGAAAAGCAGTCATTTTAATCTAAAATCCCTTAAAAAGTGGGCGCGGTCAATGAAAAAGCTAAAAATTTTTAGCTACCTTAAAGACAATT
Organism: Neoascia interrupta; assembly: GCA_947623515.1. NCBI lineage: Eukaryota > Metazoa > Arthropoda > Insecta > Diptera > Syrphidae > Neoascia > Neoascia interrupta. The sequence goes on from OX392462.1 coordinate 112,597,882, forward strand.
ATAAGGCAATGTTGCGTACCAAAAATGAATGCGCTAGCGCCATTGAAACATAGCTGAAATTTGCAAAATGTATTTTTTTAAATGAGAGATGGTCGCACATACGGGCCTGTAGTGGGCGTGTCTGTGGGTGGATTCAGCTTATTTTCAAACTTGATCTGAAGGACTGGACTTCCAACTAACCAACAAAATTTCAGCTCTCTGCCTTTAAATTTAAGGCCTAAAAGTTGTTTACATACGGGCGGACGGACATGGCTTAATCGATTCTCCTGTCGGTCCAATTCATATCTCTAAAACGTCTTAGGGGTCTACGGTGATTATTTCACTGCGTTACAAACTATACATCAAACTTAATATACCCTGGGTCGGGTATAAACAAAACTTTAAACTTTAGATTGCAAAATTAAATCACAGAGTAAAAGCATTTGATGAAATAAAATTGCAACTGCACAGGCCAGCAATATTAAAACAATATCTAACTACAACCTATGTTGGTATAAGACAAAAGTGAAGTAGACCATGAAGAAACAAATAAATCTATTGAAACGCTTAAACAACAAAAACTTGCTAATAACTTATAACTAAACCTATCTAAAATTTAATAAATTATGCAACCAATAATCTACAAGCTAACCTTAAACTAGTTCAACAAATGTTAATCTATTCTATCACTAACAAACCGAAGAAAACCCACGAGAAACTATCTAAGCCCAGATTTCCGCGCCTGCTTCAATAACGAAGACAAAATTAAAGTTTCCACTAAGGTTGCCGAGAACCAAAGCTCTTTTACCAAAAATCAGTCTTTGAGTTTCAATAAAAAAAACAATCTCATTATGTTTGGCTAGGATGAACTTGTGCGGCGGAGGAAGGATACTATTTAAGAAGTAAGAGATGGCAAAGTTCTTAGAGCAAAAAAAAAATCAAAAGTAAAATAAACTACATGCGAACTGTAAAAATGAAAAACTTACTCAACTTTAAACTGAATCTAACTACGAGTTATCTGTTTTAGGACAGGTGCACAGAAAAGATTCCATCTACACCAGGCTCTAAAACCATCTTCTATGATCTGTTCCAGCCGAAGGATCTTATTAAAGAACCTTACGAAACAAAGAATCCCTTAAGTCTCTTCGAGAAAAAAAAATCAATCTTCATCAACCGGGAATATCTCTTAATGGCTTCAATAACCGGACTTCGATTATGACTCTGACAAACACCGCGACTAGGCCACTGAAAACCAAAAAGCTTTATTTGAATTGGCTTCCTTTATCGCGACGCTATACCAGGATGTGTTCCCAGTCATCTGGACTTATAAAGGAAGGCCAAAACAGGTTAAAAGTTAATTCAAAAGAATTAGCTAATCACAATTAAAACTTTGAAAAATACAATGAAATTTTAAACGCGGAAAAAAAATGGAAGGCTCTATCAAAGTTGTTAGGTAAAAGCTAATTAATGAAAACTCCTGCCATTTTGGCAGGCCTAACGTTGTGGGCGCCATTGTTAGGAGGCGATTGTTTATCTTAGAGTCGATGCTGGCATGCGAAAAGCCATCCTCTAGCTCGTCGGAGGCGTGGGTCCCTTGACTCTATGACTCCGCTAAACAAAACTATGCCAGTCTTATGCGTCTTGGTTGGTACAAACGCGACTTATATTTTATGGCATTAACCGAACTAAAAAAACACGTTTTCAGTTACTGGTAGCCACAGGCCAGTAGTACTTTATTATACACTTTAATTAATTACAAATGTTAATCTAGAGTAACCCGCCGTCTTCAGCGTCGCTGTAGTTACTTTTCGACTAATATCGAATTACTGGGCGCCGATCGTTTAGCGGTGCCCTTCCTATATAGGCTCTTTCTGCTGATGTTGCCAATTTGGGTTCGATTACCTGACCTACATGTGTCAGCTGTTTGTCGTACGTTGTTATTGCTGATGTTGCTGTTGTTGGTTCAATTACCTGACCTATTGGTGTTGTCATCAGTTGATTGTTGTATGTTGTTATTGCTGATGTTGCAATTGTTGGTTGGTTGGTCGATGCACTTGCATATGTTACTCGCGCGAGAAATTTCTCTCACCCTCCCTTCCTTTAACTATCGGCCTCGCCACGATAGTCCCTTTCCTTGCCATCCCCTACTTCCTATAAAACATCCTTCTCTATCCGACCGCACTCATCCTACCGCCCTTTCCAAATAAAACCATCATGTTTTATAAATCATGAAAGCAATGCATTTTTATTTTGCTTCAAAAGCATAACTTGAGTTAAATTAAGTTAACACAAATCAAAAGAATCAATCAAATTAACCAAAAGGAACAAATATATGATTATAATAAAGCAACCAGTATGATAAACGTAGGTACAGAAAAATTAATACAATAAAAGGCTCCAGCCAATATAACATATATATAAAAAAAGATTATATAACCCGATCAGCTTCAAAAATTTTCTCTTAGTTAAGCACGAATCAAAATAAAGCAGCGTAATTAAAAGATCAAAAGTCGCAAAAAAAACTGTATAACTGTAACGTTCTTTTCACCTTTTTCCTTTTGGTACGGTATCACCATACTATGTCTTATATGTACACAAGCATTTCAATTTACCCGCGCCGGAAATATCGGTAACTATGCACCGGCATATATCCACAAATTCCCGATTTGCAATTTATTAATAAAACTTCGTGAGGTTCTTATTGGGCAATGTTTCTCATACCAATCTAAACTAACTTAAATAATCAAAATTGACTCACGGCTTTACACTGGTACTTATACTATATTTTCCTGTAGGTTCGCATTAACTGGAGAATCCGTGGCCACAGCTTCTAGGTTGCGCTATATCGATGAACCTGAACCTTTTTTAATGCACGCAAGAAAGTTCAAATTAGCACAAGAAAACATGTAATAAATTGCAAAATTGATTATTATTTTTTCCTACCTTCGTGTTCGAAATTGTACCGATACTAATACCGTACCTCCACCTGTATGCAACTATTATTGTTAACTTATCTGTTGCTGGTGTGGTTTGAACCCGTGCTGCTCTGGTTATCGCCTCGACTGTTGAACTTTGCGCCGACGCCGCTACCATTCAGGCAACTACAGATGTGAATCTTCAATTGCCAAATTTTGATATGAACGTTGCCTTGGTTCTTCGTACGCCCATTCGAAACCAATAATCCCGCGGCAATACTTATAATGTGGATTATACTGTATTGCCGCAAAAATGTACCGGAGTTGAAGTACCCTTGGTTTTAGTACTACACCCTACGCCACAAAAGAATCTCCTTTAATTTTTAATATATATAAGTGTAAAAGTTAGTTATCGCTCTGCACTCATCGTGACTGCACGCGCTCGCGCTACGCAAAAGACAAGTGAAAAGTGGAAGTGGAAAATGCATCTAAAGTGTTTTGTGCCGCCGCCCCTACATATCAATTAAAATTAAGAAACCAAATAATTATCCATACCATGTGCGCCAATAACGTAATCACGGGAATATAAAAATAAAAAATAAAAAGTCAGTGCGCGTATACATCTGTGTAGTGATCACCCATAATCCTACATAAAACAAAATATATATACCTACAAATATACATACATTCACTCGCCCGACACCTCGAGTGCACCATACGCGCCTATTCCCATCGTCATCCATCTCACGTGATCCTCCCTCTCCCCCTCCCATCCACCGTATTGAACCATAGCCCACACCATTTCTATTTTCTTTTTTTTTTTCGTTTCTTTTGCCCTTTGCCTGTCACTGCAGGTATCGGCGCTCCACTATCGTGCGTCTCCATACACACGTATGGAGTGCCTGTAGTAGCAGTGGCATTGAGTGGATAGCGGGTTGTTGGTGAACTTTTTTTTAGCTTGATTCACCACGCAATGCTTTGTAAAGGCATAGTACTTACAAATTGTTGCTGTGGTGTTTCTTTGTGAGAATTTTCACGCAACAATTCTGCTTAGTGTTTATCGCTTAAAAATTGTTTTGAATAGTTGTTGTTTGTGTTCGTAATGAAGAACTTTCGTGTGGACATTTGTAATGTTCGTGGGCTGAGAACAAACTTTCCTGCGGTGTATGTCCACCTCTGTTCTTACAGCCCAGCTGTTTTGGCTCTCAGCGAGACCCAGGTATTAGGCATAGATCCTGCCACTGGTCAGCCTGACCCTAGTTTTGAACTCCATGGCTATCGCTTAGAACCATTATTCTTCCCACATCGTGGCCTCGCCATTTATATACGTAATTATATAGTCTACCGTATTCCTTCACAAATAAACACCTGTACCAATCCGGAATTAATTTCAAGTGAATCGATTTCACCGTCCGTAGACAAACAATTCATTCCTGTTTTCTTTACAGAAGTCCAAAGTTGGGCAGTGCATTAACTTGTAATATTGACGAAAGTTTAAAGTCGCACCTAAAAAATATTGCCACCAATGACGATGTTCTAGCCGTTTCGACCGAAATACAGCTAGTCCGGGCTCAAAACTCGCAGCTCGCAGAGCGCTTATCTAATATGGAGAACTACTGCGAACAACTCGAACGGCAGTTGGAATTTATTTCACGTAAGCAGAACGAAAATAATGTTGTTCTATACCTTCCTGCAGACAAGAAGACCAACAGGGTTGAATTCGCAACACAAGCCTGCTTAGGTCTTCTCAATCTAAACGAAAGTGCTAATCTGCCACTATCTAAAGCACAAGTGTTCAATAATACACGCACCAACAAATCCACTGTGGTTCTCAGTTTCCCGAATTCTGACGTTGTAAACAAACTAGTCGAAGCCGCTCCAAGGTTAAAGGGCTCTGGTGTCGTTTTACACAGGGGGCAATCATTAATCACCCCAATGAAAAGAAAAACATTATACGAAATAAAAAATAAATTAAACGCGATTAACCCGCAATGCAAAATCCTTTTAAGAGGAATAAAGCTCCAAATCGAAAACTTAATTTTTCCATATAACGAGGCGGCACGAAAACTTGTTATTAAAAATACCAACGAATTGACATTGGTGTCAACTTCATTTGGCGATGCAGGCAGGTGTTTTTTTGTCAACAATTGCAACGCACGTGAAAATGACAGATGCCAAATCCAATCCACCGCAACCGAAGAGACACCAGCAACATCTCGCCACCAAAGTTCGCATACAGGAAGCAGCTCTCATCGACAATAGGACAGGGTTGCCGTCTGCCATTTTTTAAACTCAAATTTATCAATTTTATGCTACAATATCACAGGACTTAAATGTAAATTAATTATGCCAGAGCTTTTCAAGTTCGTAACTCAATATGATATAATAATACTTTTAGAAACATTTGTTGAAAAGGGGAAGGAACATCATTATTTCAAATACTTTAAAGATTTTAACTTTGATTTTATACCTGCCGCAAGAAGAAATGTCATGGGTAGAGCAAGCTGAGGTACTTTGCTGGCCATTAAAAATAATTATAAGCATATTTCACTTAAAAGTATAGTTAACAGAACTTTTTTTGAATTTTTATTTAATAATGTTAAATTTTATATAGTTCCTACTTATTCAAATTTTGGAAATTGGAGATCTGATTTTGAAGAGTTACACGACTTTCTTGCGAATATCCCCAATGAAAATGTTTTAATAATTGGCGATTTAAATGCTAGAATAAGCAGTTTTAATAACATCTTTTATTCCTCCAATCCAAACTTTGTTTGTGAGAGAAAATCTAAAGATAAGTGTCTAAATGAACGTGGAAGTCTCTTGGTAGAAATGATTGCGGATTATGGTTTTTTTGTTTTGAATGGTGTTACAAGAGGGGATAGTGAGGGGGAGTTCACATTTGTGGCTGATCAGGGCTGCTCGGTGATTGACTACTGTCTTGCTAAAGGTAAATGGCTGGACTTAGTAAACGATTTCGAGGTTTTGACTGTTTGTTTCTCGTCTCATTTGCTTGTTTCTTGTCTCAGCCACAAGAACGTACAAGTGGAGGTCTTAGATGGGTTTCAGCAAAAACAGATCAATACAGACAGAGACTGGGCTTAAGAGTGAACTTTCTACCGGCGGTTTCCTCCGGTAATATCGAGGTTACTGTAAACGCTGTTTTTAATGTAATAAAAGATTTAGAAATCCCAAGCTCGGCGCCGCGTTCAAGTATAACAAAGGCTGTGTGGTATGATGCTGAATGTATCAAACTTCGGAAAAAATCGTTTGCTTTCTTATACCTCTTTAGGAAAACAAATAACAGATGGTTTAAAAATCTTTATGTACTATCAAACAGGGTATACAAAGAAGTTTGCCAATGCAAAAAAGCTATGTGTATCAAAAGGTCTGCCTCGAAGCTTCTGCTGTGTAAGGACTCCAAAACGTTCTGGAAGACCGTTCGTTCTGTTGCCGGCCTTGAAAATAAAACTTCTTCGGTAGTGTGCGTAGATCTCCTTGCTTCACACTTTAAGAACCTATTGACTTCAGACCCAAGCCAAAAACACATAAGTTTTGCGCTACCAAACTGTGTTGTTCCCGAACTAGATGACGCTTTTGTAATGTCGGAGTTATTAATAGCATTAAAAAAAATGAAAAATTTAAAGTCGCCTGGACCTGACGGAATCCCTGCAGAGTTTTTCAAGAATGCGACAGCTGAATTCCTCAGCTACCTCTTGGAGCTCTGTAATAAGATTCTTAAAGATGAAATAGTTCCCGGAAGCTTCTTGTGCTCAAAAATGTTTGGTATTTTTAAAAGACCCGAGTGTCCCGGAAAATTACAGGGGTATTTCAGTCCTTAGCTCACTCAGGAAGATATTTACTCAAATGCTTTACCACAGACTTGTAAGCTGGGTTGAATCAAATAATGCACTCAGTGCTTTTCAAGCAGGTTTTCGTCCAGGCCTGTCAACAATTGACCAAATTTTCACCCTAACGACTATTGCGAGTCATTTTATTGGGAAGAAAAAGAAACTTTACTCCTTTTTCGTCGACCTGAAAGCAGCTTTTGACACAGTAAATAGAAATCTACTTCTTTGTAAATTGTCAAACCTAGGTATATCCTCCAAATTTATTAGATTATATGAAAAACTGTTGGCTAACAATTCTGCCTCAGTTTGGGATGGAAGTAAGAAATCTTCGGAATTTCTAACAAACTCTGGAGTCCCACAAGGCTGTATTTTGAGTCCCCTGCTGTTTGCTTTGTTTATCGATGATGTAATAAATTTCTTGCCAGGTGGAGTAAGATTTGGAGATACTCTAATAAAGGTACTTCTATATGCCGATGATCTTGTTGTCTTATCAGATAACCCTCTTACTCTTCAGCTTATCATCAATAAGCTGAAAGATTATTGTGATCTTTGGGACCTAAAAATTAATGTTTTAAAATCTAAAATTATGATTTTTAGACATCACCACAAAGTAGGGAGTAGGAGCGAAAGGTGGACCTTGGACAACGACAACATTGAAATTGTGAATGAATTCAAATATCTAGGCTTCCGCCTGAAATTCAATTTAGACCTCCGTCCTTACATTAAAGAAAAATCGGTGGCAGCTAAAACTGCGATCAATTCTATGTGGAACAGGTTTTTCTCCAACAAAGATGTTGACTTGCGGTCTTAGTTCAGGGTTTTTGAGGCGGTAGTTAACACCTGCTTTCGTTATGCAAGTGAAGTCTATGGTCACCGAAAGCTCGACGAGGTTGAAGCTATCCAACGTTTCTTCGTAAAAAGGATTTTCAGGCTCCCTCGATCATCGCCAAACTACGCAATAGACATTGAAACAGGTTTATCTTCAGTTTTTGTAAGAAATGCCAAATCAAGTGCAGACTATTTGTCCAAAGTTATTATAAGATCTGTGAATAACTTGCAACGTAAAGTTCTTTTGGTTGCACTAGAAGGGGGCTTTTCACCTTTTAAGAAATGGCGTGAGCTTGCTGGTAACCATAATTGTCAATTAAATCTTGACGAGAGAAATTGCCACGAATGGCGAAGTATATTCTATGACTGCCTGGCAGTCATTGACGAAAAGCTCTATCAGCAGTCCTTGTGCAGAGCGAGAACATCACTTACAAGAGAACTTTATAAAAGCCTGACTCACGATTTACACACCGCCAACTATTTTTGTGATAAGCTGAACGCGTCCGAAAATAGTTTAGTATTTAAGGCACGCACTGAAATGCTTGATCTTAACTTCAGACCATACCGAAATGACTTAAACCCGCTTTGTAACCTCTGTAACCTCAATCAGAACGAAGACACCTTCCATTTCTTAGCTTTATGTCCTATCCTTCAAGAGATCCGAAGATTATTTTTTGCCAAGAGCTTTCTCTCGATCCAGGAATGTCGCTCCTTACTAAACGGCGGATTTGATTGGAAGATACTTACATGCTATCTAAAAGAAGCAATTGCTTTTCGTAATTTGTATCAGTCTCCGTGAGCTAAATCAGCAAAGCAAAATCAGATCTATCCACGAAGAAATCCCTTTTGTTCCGTTTTAAGCTAAACCAAAAGCCCATAAGTATAGATGACAAAGAAGTCACAATCTTTTCTTTTGTATTACAAATTAAATTAACCAAAAAAAAAAAAACCTAATATAAGCACTAATTATTAATTTACTTTCTCGGTCCTATCATTTAACGGCAGACGGCTCTAAGCCATGTTGTATACTACTTTTTGTAAACTTCTTTTTGTAAGACTTATCGAAATGAAAATAAAAAGTTTTTTGAATTGAATTGAATCGAATTAACTTGTAATGAGTTCGATGCACTGTCTGGTTCCATCCAAAGAACTGTCACCCTGAATCCCAATAATGAAATCGTGATTACGGGCGATTTCAATATTCACAATTCTAGTTAGCTTCGAAATTCTGGTCAGACAACACCCGAAGGAAGGTATGTTAAAATCTTTAGTGCTCTAAACAATCTGACCCAACTTGTAGACGAGCCCACACGGATAACTGACATTGCCGATCATACCGCCAACACACTGGACTTGTTTTTGACCTCGCATCTTGACAAATACATCGTCGATGTTCTATCTCTAGGCTCGTCAGACTATTGTGTCATTTCGGCAATTTTTTTCATTGGCAACCAACCTACCAAAGTTCCAATTCCCAAGAGAACTTTTTGGCGATACGAGGATGCAAATTGAAACGGCCTTAACAACTTTTTCGAAAGCTTTAACTGGTCGCTTTGCTTTCTCGACAACAATGTAAACGCCGCTGCCGATATGATCACAAATATAATTCTCCTAGGAATGAGATCTTTTATCCCCTACACGGTTAAGAGTATCAAACCGAAGGAGAACTCGTGGTTTGACTTGAGCTGTAAAGAGACGATAAATTTGAAGGAATCTTACTTTCGGTTTAACAAGGACAATCCCTCTCTAGTAAACCGAAATAAGTTCAAACAAGCCAGAAATGCCTGTAATGCTCAGATCCGTCGTGTGAAATTAATGTACGACCAAAAGTTGAGGCAGAAAATACTACATTGTCCCAAATGTAGTAAAAACTTTTGGTCTTTCGTCAAAAATGTGAAAAATTGTGCCTCATCCTCCATCCCAACGCTCGTCTGCAATGGCATTCCAGCTGTCAGTTCCCTAGACAAAGCCAATCTCCTCGCAACACATTTTGCTGCCAGCTCCACGCTACCAGATTGCGTATTGTCTCCGCCTTTACCTGAGCGCGTTGAATGCACTATGGGACAAATTCACTTTCGCACTCGTACAGTCAAAAAAGTACTTAAGGATCTCAACATTCACAAATCCGCTGGTCCAGATGGTATACCCCCGATTGTTCTGAAGAGGTGTTCCTTTCCATTCCTTGCATCTCCTTAATGAAACCAAGGTTGTTGCGCTTGATATTTCAAAAGCATTTGACAGAGTTTGGCACCAAGCCCTTTTGTCGAAAATACGTGCATTTGGAATCGACGAATCTCTTATTTAGTGGATTAGTAATTACCTTTCGAACCGTTCAATTCAAGTTTTTTTGGACGGCTTCAAGTCTGCAGTTCAAAAAATAAATGCTGGGGTTCCCCAGGGCTCTGTTTTGTCTCCGACTCTCTTCCTCGTTTTCATAAACGATCTCTTGTCTGCTACTACTAATCCAATTCACTCCTTTGCCGATGACAGTAACCTCAGTTTCTCATATTCGTTCTCGGTTCCTCGCCCCTGCTCCTCGGACGTAGAACTTGAATGGCAGCGTATGTCAAACTCATTAAACTCTGACCTTAACAGCATTGTATCATGGGGATCTCGAAATAGAGTAGAGTTTAATGCTTCTAAGACTCAATGCTGTCTTCTGTCATTGAAGCAAAACCGAAACACTCAGCCATTATCCATGAATGGCACTTGCATCTACGAAACAGAAACGCTTTCCATTCTCGGTATGTGTGTTAATAAAAACCATAGTTGGAATGACCACATATTCGACGTCGCCAAAAACGCTGCGAAATGCCTAGGTTTTCTCAAAAGATGTAAGAACTATTTCACCCCTTCTGATTTGGCTATTTTATATAAGGCCTACATCCGCCCCAAGCTGGAATATAATTCCCACGTCTGGGCTGGTGCTCCAAAAATAGCATTGTACCTGCTAGACAGGATACAAAAACGGGCGATAAAACTGTTTGGAGACAGAAATATTGCGCAGTCAATAAGAACATCGACGCAATGTCTCTTTTGGCTTTCACTGTTCTATCGCTTTTTCCACAAACAGTGTTCCATCGAAATAGCCAATTGCATTCCGCCCCTTAAGACTTTCAAGCGTGATACTCGCCAAAGATCGAATGCACATCAGTTTACCCTCGAGCCCACTTTCGGACGTACAGTCAAGTTTAGAAGTTCCTTCAAAAGCCGCTCAACGCGAATGTGGAATGTTCTCCCACGTTCAGTCTTTCCGTCACGTTACAACCCGCAACTGTTACAACCTGCAACAAAACAAGAGTGCATCGGTACCTCTCCTCCTTTTACTCTTTTTCTTATCCTTTCCGCTCGTGAGATGTGTTACATTAAAAGGGTAGCCATTCCCTTAATCCGCGAGTAAATTATAAAAAAAAAAAACAGAATTCACTTTCTTCCCTTTTATGAAATTCCGTCCCTAGCTGCTCCTTCTGTCGTAGCACTTTTGATCCTTTCCTTTTTTCTTTGTCCTTTTCAAAATTCGTAGCACGAATTTAAGCAAAGAAATTAACTTAACTGACCGTACAGTACTTTAAAAAAAAACGGAATAGAAAGGACTGGCTAAAGTTTGCCTGCCAGTGCCAGTGAACCTGAAGGAATGTGTGTCCGGCTCCGTCGGCTTCCTTTGGACCTATGGAATTTTGTCATCGTCATAGTCCAATGTACTGGCCGGTTACCGCTGGAAAAATCTCCACGGCGCTCTGAGAATTGGCCAACGGTAGCTCTGACGGAGTCGAACACCAAGTTCTTTTCCCTCTTGAATTCCGCCCCAATACTACTACAAAGTTGTAGCATTCCGTAAGGTTAAGGAATTAAGGAGCAGCACAGACATGGCACAGTACTGCGGCGAAGACGAGCAACGCTAATCATCCTCGACTCCAACCTTATCGACTCGAACTTTGATCGGTTTTTCCGGTTTAAAAATAGAATAAACCGGATAACAAACTATATGGTTTGGTTCGGTGGTCGGAACCGGTTGTGCTCACTACTATCAGTGGTGATGCCATATTTCCGCTTAGTTAAAAAAATTTTCAATTTCAAGTACCATTAACTATAAGCCTGGGATTAGGGCCACAATAATAACTTAGGTTTAGGCTGATTTAGACAGGACAGTTCGCCATTAGAGATTGAAGCAAAGTATTTGCTAAATTCGTTAGCAACTTTTGCCGGTTCCGAAATATTACTGTCTCCGTCTTTAAAAGTGATAGGTTTATTTTGCATGTTCACGTTTCGATT